>CM066736.1:58600851-59807101 GCA_033961575.1 Aselliscus stoliczkanus
CTTTGGGTAGTCAAGAAGTGATCTTAAATATATTGGAGGATTTTTCCCTAATTCTGTACTTACCAAATTCTTTGTTAGATCAAAGGTAGAAAATCCCTGTGTTGTTTTTTTTTTTAATTTGAATATATGTCTTGTTGTCTTCAGGTATTTAATGAAATTTTGAAAATCTTAAGGATAATTAATTTTAGTTCACCGACACTTGGAAATAGATATATGATATATGCTGTATTCTTTTTGTCAAAGGACAGAGATGCCACAAATGCAGCCAAAGGAGGAGAATCATATGCCTATAAAATAGTAGAAAAATCACCCTTCATTGATTAAGAGCAAAACTGATATTTTCCCCATTATTATCCCATCATTTTTACTTACTTACTATATACTCTGAAATTACAAATGTTTTATCTCATTCCACCAAGATTCAAATGAGATTGTATTGATAAATCAGATTCTCTTAAAATTACAGTGTTTGCAGTGGAATTTCTCTTCAGCCTTTCTCCTTTATTATTTAGACATACATAATGTTTACCCTTACATCTCCTCTGTAAGGTGGAGACCAACTTCAGTCATTTCTTTGTAGATTAGCATGAATGAATTTTTATAAAAGAATGAAATTTTTATAAAAGTATCATCTAGGTTGCAAACTTAGTTGTTTTTTGATAAATACTGTATGCTATCACATATGTGTGGAATCTAAAAAAAATCAAGCTCATAGAAATAGAGAGTAAAATGGTGGTTACCAGGGGTTGGGAGTGGGGTAAGTTGAAAAATGTTGGTCAAAGTTTCCACTTTGAACATGAATAAGTCCTGGGGAGCTAATGTACAGCATTGTGATTATACTTAAAAATAATGTATTATACAAGTATACTTGAAAGTTAAGAGAGTAGATCTTAAATATCCTCATCAAAAAAAAGAAATGGTAATTATGTGACATGATGAAGGTGTTAGCTAACACTATGATGGTAGTCATTTTGCAATATATAAGTATATCAAATCAACATGTTGTATATCTTAAACTTACACAGTTTATATGTCAATTACATCTCAGTAAAGTTAGCAAAAATAATTGTGCCTCAAAAAAGATAATCATCTTCTTAAAATATTGAAATCTCTTCAGTTTGGACTTGAGACATAATTACTTAGATGTTAGGTTGATGAAGCTTACTTACGTAATTAAAAAATAATTATGGATTGTCTACAACTCACAGAAGTAAGTAGTTTTACTTTTTCTCTTTCCATTTGGATGCATTTTATTGCTTTTTCTTGTCTGAATGCCATAGCTAGGATTTCCAATATTATACTGAATAAAAGTGGCGAAAGTGGACGACATCCTTGTCTCATTCCTGACCTTAATGAGAATGCTTTTACTTTTCCCCATTGTGTATGATATTAGCTGGATTTGTCATATATGGCCTTTATTATGTTGAGATATGTTCCCTTTATTCCCACTTTGCTGAAAGTTTTTGTTATAAATCTATGCTGCATTTTGTCAAGTGATTTTCCTGCATCTATTGCTATGACCATATTTTTATTTTTTATTCTGTTTATGTGGTGTATCAACTTAATTGATTTGGGGATGCTGAACCAACCTTGCATACCAGGAAAGAGTCGCACTTGATCATAGTGAATGATCTTTTTAATGTATTGCTGAATTTGGTTTGCTAATATTTTATTGAGGATTTTGCATTTGTATTCCTTAGGGATATTGACCTTTAATTTTCTTTCCTTATAATGTCTTTGTTTGGTTTTGGAATCAGGGCAATGGTGGCCTCATAAAATGAGCTTGGGAGCCTTCCCTTCTCTTGAATTTTTGGAATAGTTTGAGAAGAACAGGTGTTAATTCTTTTTTGAATGTTTGGTAAAAATTCACTTGTAAAGCCATCTCGTCCAGGCTTTTTGTTTCTTTGAGAGCTTTCTGATTACTGATTTGATTTCTTTAGTAGTAATCAACCTGTTCAGATTTTCTATTTCTTGTTTATTCAACCTTGGACAATTGTATGCTTCTAGGAATTTATCCATTTTGTCCAGATTGTTCAATTTGTTGGCATATAGTTGCTTCTAGTATTTTCTTAAAATATTTTGTATTTCTGTGATGTCTGTTGTCACTTCTTTTCACTCATTTCTGACTTTACTTATTTGGGCCCTCTCTCTTTTGTTTCTTAATGAGGCTGATTAAAGGTTTGTCAATTTGTTTATCTTTTCAGAAAACTGGCTCTTGGATTCACTGATCTTTTGTATTGCTTTTTTAGCCTCTGTTTTGCTTATTTCCACTCCAATCTTTATTATTTCCTTCCTTCTCTTCACTTTGGGCTTTGCTTGGTGTTTTTTCCGAGTTCCTCCACTTTGGGCTTTGCTTGGTGTTTTTTCCAAGTTCCCCTAGGTGTAAAGTTAGATTGTTTATTTGAGATTTTTCATGTTTTTTGAGGTAGGCCTGCATTGCTGTGAAATTCCCATTAGGACTGCTTTCACTGTGTCTGGTAGATTTTGGGTCATTGTGTTTTTATTTTTGTTTGTCTCAAGGTATTTTTGTTTTTTTCCCTGATCTCATTGTTTACCCATTCATTGTTTAGTAGCATGTTATTTAGCCTCCATGTGTTTGTGCGCTTTTCAGATTTTTTTCTTGTAAATGATTTCTAATTTCATCGAACCATTGTGATCAGAGAAGATGCTTGATATGATTTCAGTCTTCTTAAATTTACTGAGACTTATTTTGTGGCCTAACATGTGGTCTATCTTTGAAAATCTTTCATGTGCACTGGAAATAATTTATATTCTGCAGCTTTGGGGTGAAATGCTCTAAAAATATTAATTAAGTCCACCTGGTCTAGTATGTCATTTAAGGCCACTGTTTCCTTGTTGATTTTCTGTCTGGAATATCTGTCCATTGGTGTCAGTGGGGTGTTAAAGTCTTCTGCTGTGATTATGTTACTGTTGATCTCTGCCTTTATGTCAGTCAATATTTGTTTTATATTTTTAGGTGCTCTTATGTTGGATGCATATATGTTTACTAGGATTATGTCCTCTTGTTGGATTGATCTCTTTATTATTATGTAATGTCCTTCTTTGTCTCCTATTATAGTCTTCGTTTTAAAGTCTACTTTGGCTGATATACGTATGGCTTCTCTAGCTTTTTTTCTCATTTCCATTTTCATGAAATATCTTTTTCCATCTCTTTTTTTTCAGTCTATGTGTGTCTTTTGATCTGAAGTGGGTCTTTTGTAGACAACATATGCATTGGTATTGTTTTCTTATCCATTCAGCTACCTTATGTCTTTTGATTAGAGCATTTAGTCCATTTACATTATAGTTATTATTGATCGGTACATAGTTATTGCCATTTTTTACTCATATTTTTCATCTTTGTTTCTTTTCTCCTTGTACTTAAGTCCTTTTTTATATTTCTTGTTATACTAGCTTGGTAGTAATGAATTCCTTTAGCTTTTTCTTGTCTGGGAAGCTCTTTGTCTCTCCTTCAATTTTAAGTGATAGCCTTGCTGGGTAGTCTTGGTTGTAGGCCCTTGTTTTTTCATCACTTTGGATATTTCCTGCCAATCCCTTCTAGCTTGCAAAGTTTCTGTTGAGAAATGAGCTGATCATCTTATGGGAACTCCCTTGTAAGTAACTAGTTGTCGTTTTCTTGCTGCTTTTGGATTCTCTGTCTATAACCTTTACCATTTTAATCATAATGTGTCTTGGTGTGGGCCTGTTTGGGTTCATCTTATTTGGGACTGTTTGTACTTCCTTTGACTTTCTGGGCTTTTATGTCTATTTCCTACCCTCGGTTAGGAAAGTATTCAGCCATTATTTCTTCAAATATGTTCTCAATCTCTTGCTCTCTCTCTCTTCTCCTATGGCACTCCTATGATGCAAATATTTTTACCCTGAGGTTGTCCCCAGAGTCCCTTAAACTATCTTCATATTTTAAAATTCTTCTTTCTTTTTGTTGTTCTGATAAGGTGTTTTGTGTTACCTTTTCTTCCAAATTGCAGATTCACTCCTCTTCTTCATCCAGTCTGCTGTTGATTTTTTCTAGTGAATTCTTTATTTCAGTTATTATATTCTTTATTTCTGAGTGGGTCTCTTTTAATATTCCCATGTCCTTCTTTACACTTACTATCTCTTTGTTGAAATTCTCAGTAAGCTCCTTAAGAATTCTTATAATCAGTGTTTTAAACTCTGTTTTTGGTAAGTTGGTTGACTCCATTTCATTTTGTTCTATCTCTGGAGGTTTCTCCTGTTCTTTTATTTGGGACATGTTTCCTCATTCTGGCTGCCTCTCTGTGTTTGTTTGTATGTATTAAGTAGATATTCTATGTCACTCAGTCTTTGCTATGTGGTCTTATGTAACAGGTGTCCCATGTGCTTCTAATGGCACAATCTCTCTAGTCTCCTGTGCATGTGTTCTAGGAGTGTCCCTTGTGTGTGTTGTGTGTATTCTTCTGTTGTAATTGAGCCTTGATTTTTTTTTTTTGGCACCTAAGTGGGTGGGGCTGACTCAGGCTGAGTGTGAGGATTGGTTAGCCCCACACTGTAAGAGCTGCTGTGGGGGGAGGGCTTACCCCTCAGAGGGAAATTGCGCCCCCTAACCCCAGGCTCTTGTGCGTGTTAGAACACCTGTCAGGTATGCTGATTGTTTAGCTACCTGTGTGGTGTTCTGGTGTGATCTGAAGCCCGTTTTTGGGTGTGTTGTTTCTGGTGTCTCTTGGGAGGGACTTCCATGCAGGCCTATTTCAGTCTTGCCTGTGTCCAGTTTGAGGATACCTGGTAGGAGCTACAAAGCTATATGTGGTTGGTTTTTCTGCCTGTGGTGAATGTGGAGGTATGTGGGGGTGGCCTCACTGTGCACCAGTGCCTGCTGCCACCAGTATTGGGCCTGGGGAAGCTTAGCCAAAGGCCCAGGTCCCCCAGGCCTTTTGCCACCTGATGGCTGCCCATAAGACTCATTCATTGAAAGAGCCTCCTTAGATGCATGGGCTGGGCTGGTTCATCTGGTGTTGAGAATGCCTTTGGCAATGTAGCACTGGGTGGGCTGGGTGGAGTCCCAGGGAGTCATGAGGCATGGCCATTGCTTTTTACAAAGTTAATGCAGTTTTGGTTCTTGTACCAGTGCTGGGCCCCTGACCACTTCACAAAAAGGCCCTGAGAACACTGCAGCCAGCCACCACTCACCTCAGGCCCACAGGTGCCTGAGAGCTGCCCATGAGAGGCTGTTGTGCAGGTTGTGGCTCACTGCCCCCCACCAAAAGTTATGCTGGCTGCTGTGGCCATCTGCTGATGTAAAAGGTTCTGCAGCTTGTTGTGTGTGGCCAGCTGTCCAGGAGCAGAGAGTTCTCCTGGCGATGCAGTACTAGCTATTTGGGATAGGGACCCAGGGTGTCATCAGGGTGGTTCACATACACGGATTTTATCAGACCTATGCAGTCTCAGATTTGGCGCTTTTTGGGAGGGTTTCAATATAGAAAAGATGGCACACTCCTGTAGGCTACACTTGAGGCAGGCTCTACCCAGGGACAATGGCAGTTGTCCATTCAATCCTTGCTACAAAACCATACAACTCAGTCTTTCCCTGGACGTCTCTTGCACTTTTCAAGTTGCCACCCCTCCACCAGACACCAGATGAGTCTGGTCTCTGGCATCTGGTTTTCCAGCCGCCTTCTTTCTCACCGGGATGGACAGAGTCCTCACTGATTTTCGCTCCCAGATGTTATGTTAACTCCCCTTCCCAGCACAGATCCCTGGGCTGAGGAGCCTGACTTGGGCCTGGGACCCCTCTGTCTTCTGGGGGACCTCCACCACCAAGGTGTCCCTCCTGTTGTTCAACCACTATGTGTGGGTTTGGGGTCAGCTCATTTCATGTCTCTGCCCTTCCTACCAGTCTCAATGTGGCTTCTTCTTTATATCCTTAGCTATAGGGGTTCTGTTCAGTTAGTCTTCAGATGATTCTTGAGGTTTATTGTTCTGTAATTTATTTGTAATTTTGGTTTGATCCAGGGAGGTAATAGGCATAATGTTTACCTAATCTTCCATTTTGGACCTTCTCCGATGTCTTACACTTTAGATACTATGCTTATTAGAGAATATTTCATATTAGCCTTTTCTTCAAGACCTGACTCTGCCAGCTATAGTTGTGTGAACTTGGGCAAATTTCATAACATTGCTCACTTGTAAAATTAGGACAATTAAAAATATCTACTTGATAGGAATTTTTTAAAAAATATGAAATTAAATAATTTATGAAAAATTTGGCACATTGCTTTGTACTCATTCTTTCCATTCTTACTGGAACTGCCTAATTCAGTCAATACAATCTTCTTTTACAGACATTGCAACATTTCTCTGGCTGCTGTCTTTGACTCTGGTCTTGGCACACTTAAGTCCATCTTCAACATTGCTGATTAATTAACAACTCATTGCCTACCCCTGCTGCCCAGCCATTATCCAGTTACTGCTTGCTTTTCCCTGACCATGCAGGAAATCTGATTTCCTGGATTATCCATATTTCATTACTGCCCATCTGCTAATATGCTTATTCCTTCCTTTTTGGCCTTTTGGAACCCATTTTTTCTTCAAGTCTCCCTTCGAACATTATCTCCCTTAGGAGTGAGTCAGACAGTCTTTTTTCCCCATACCTCCATAAGTACTCCTGTGTGCCTGTTACAGCCCAATCACATTGTAAGTTAATTACCTGTAGGGGCCCATGTGAGAAAAGACTATGTTTAGTTGCCTTGGTATCCTTAGATATGGCATAATTGTAGCTTTAAAAACTTAATTATATTTATTAAACAAATACCTAGACCAATGTTTAGTTTGTATGAATGAAGTCTAAGTCTCCATGTGCTAGGTATTAGGAATATGGACTTAAATGGGACAAGGTTCTTATCATCAAGAAGTGCACAGCATGAAGTTGGACAGACAATATGAGGGGCAAAACATTTATGTCATTAGTGAACAGACTATTTCATTTACAGCTAAAGATTTCAGCGTTTATGCTATTCATTTTTTTAAAAAATAGGTGAATTAACAGTAACTTAAAATTCTGACTTATAACTTCCTTGTTAATGAAAGCAGTTTTGTTATAAGTTTTGTCTCTTGAGGAAATGTATTCTTATAGACCCAAATGTCAAGCCGTCATTTTATCTTATGATCTGAGATTAGCATTGTCTATATGTTGCAAGTGATTTACTATAAGTAGGGGATTTGCATTAATCGTAGGTGGAACCTTGGTAGTGAGAACTGCACCGATTGTCTGAGCTGAACTACTTTCTCTGTGCTTTCTACATTTTGAGATAAAGCTTAAAATGGAAGTCTTGGCTATTGATTCATAGCATATTTGCAAAAGTTGAAGTGATCTTTTCCTACTTTTAACTTTTCAAGCTCTAAGAATTTTTTTTCTTCTTTTCTGATCTTATACAGTTTAACAACTGCAAGAACAAAAAAGTCTTTATTAGTTAATTGAATATCGTGGTTTATATAAAATTATGTACAGTAGCTGTGTGTAATATTCAAAATAATTCAGTTTTTTTTTATTGATATTGATCACTTTTTGCATACTGGTAGGTCTCAGTGTCATTATTTGAGAATTGACAATCCTTGTGCCTTAAAGTACAGAAGTACTTTTTAAGGCAGTAAGGATTTCTAGTGCTATACTCACAGAGTAGTTTTAATTTTGTTGTCTTTGGTGAATATATTTACTTCTTATTTTCTGGGTGATTCTTTGGGATTCTGGCATTGTAAATAGAACATAAACTTAATGTAGTATATTTATATCTGCATTCTTAATAATTGTGAGGATTTTTTCAATGTTTTTAAAATTCAAGTTAGAAGAAATTCTATTTTTCTTTTTTGTGCCTAAAGATACTCAGCCCTTTTACGATACAGCTCTTAAAGTTAGAAGCAAAGCCAGCCGCCCCGGTTCGGTCCCACATATGAGGGCCAGTGATACTGCCCTCAAAAAATAAAAACCAAGTTAGAAGCAATCTATGGAATATTTTCAGTGTCAAATGGGATTTTGTGTTTAAATAAATATAGGCAGAATATAAGAATTTTTATTCTGAATTTAGTTTCTAATTAGAATTTCATAATTACAATTTTTAATAGCAACAAAAACATTGTTTTTGAAAGGACATAAATTTAGTTTGTATGTATTAGAATTCTTTCATTATAATATAGTGATGGTGATTAAAGATCTGGCATAGGAAGAAGTTTTAGTGAAGGAATTTTCAGATAGATAGTAATCAAACCAGGAGAGTGTGGTTTTATAAGCCAAGAGAGAAGGGAGACTTAGGAGGAAGAGATGATCAGTAGAATCAAATTAAAAGAAAAACAACAAACAGGGTTAACTAAGATAAGGACAAAACAGTATATATTGGTTTAAGTAATTATAAAAGCAGTTTCAGTGGTGTGGTTGGAGCAGGAGCCAAATTGTAGTGAATGTCATCAATCTTATTTTCTCCCATACTAGCTAACTGGACAGATAAATGCTATTATTATCAATTCTGCCTGGCATTATTGTTAGTGAATGCAACATATGTTGAAGGGCAGTCTTTGTAATGTGATAATGTGAGGTGAGTGGTGATTGATGTTTTTATCTTAATAGGTGACTTTCTCAGCTTGCCTTGAACATCACATCTATGAAACTAAAATTAATGTGAAATGCTTCTTAATAAAGGGACTCTTTTCACTTCCCATTGATTTTTAGAACTTCTTTGTCAAACTGACCTTTTAAGTTGGCTACCACAGTGTTTAGACTGTATAATAAGCTTTCAAAAATATTTGATTTTTTTAAATCTCTATTTGTAAAATAATATTGACGACTCCATTTTCTTCCCTCACTTCCGGATGGGGAGAACCCTTAGGGAACAGTAGGTAGGAGCAACGAACCAAGCCATCGACAGCCTAGACTGCTCTGTAGTCTAACAGGACATTAGTAATGACCTGTCTTTTCCCCAGTCCTGCCTGATTTTCAGGACCTCCTTATAAGATGGTGTAGGCTAGGCAAGAAAATATAAATATGTAAGCTACATGTATTGATTTCAGCTGTTAGAGAGGAAAAACAGTCCTCTTCCTTCCTTGGTTTTTCTGGCTGTTCTAAGAAATAAATTGACATAAGACAGATAAACAGACGAAAAACCAATTTAATTGTGTATGTACTGAGGCTCCATAAGAATAAGAGGCCCACACATGGTCAGGCAATTGGGACATATATGCCATTCTGAACTAAGGAGAAGGAGTAGGAGTCTGGAACTTCAAAGGGGAGGAGGGTGATTCACATGGAGGTGGAAAAATGAATATTTATTGGGCCATGTGGAGACAATGGGGTATAGAGAGGTTTTATGTCTCTAAGCCCTGCCAGTTTTCCCTACCACACCTAATCCATATTCTTTATAGTTATTTGGTGATAATACATCCTGGGCCGGGCCTGTCCAGGGAGGTAAAATGCCCTCCCTGAGTCTTTTGCTTCTTAAAAATAACCAGCCTAAAATAATTCTAATGCCAAAGAGATATATTTTGGGGTGGCAAAATCCTGCTCCCCTACATGTCCAAAGTCAAAGGAGAAGCAATAGAGTGACTCTAATAGAAGTTTTCTTTAGCATCAGACTCAACTCTTTTATTTGTGTTATATTTTTCTTCTTTGGACCATGAATTTCCTCCTTATGTTTCCTCAGAACATCCTTAAGGGTGGATCTACTTGATCACATGTGCCTCTGTTTCTAATTCCTGTATGATGGGGGTGTGTGTGTGTGTGTGTGTGTGTGTGTGTGTTTCATTATAATTCCATTACTATAAGGTAGAGTTCTGTTTGCCACAATATCTAGCAGTGAGTGTGAACTTAGAAAAGTTAACAAATACCTTTTAATTCTATCTGGTCAGATTGCTACTCCACTGTCAGCTATTCTCAATTTTGTGGGTGAAAGAACGCAAAGCATTCCACAGTTCTGCCATTTTAAATTCCTTTTGTCTTTCTCTCCCTGGGGTCTAGCTGACCTGCAGGACTTCCCCTGAGATTACTAATTGAAGTCCTTCTGTTTACCTCATGCCATTCCCCACTCATATACTATAGGTTCTCTTTCTGGTTGATATTTCCCACTTAACAAATGTATTTTGATATGTAAGATGGTAATATTGGAAGGACATAATATAGAGACACCTTTATATTTGCCTCTATAAAAGATCTTTTAACAATGAGGGAAATTATTAAGGAAAAGACATTATTTGTGCTAATTACAGCAAATGAAGTAGGGTGTTGAAAAGAAAAGTTAGATTAGCAGCATTTAAAAAGTTAATGCTCTAGGGGTTGGGGGAGGGAGGAGAGAATAGGTGGAGCAGAGAGGATTTTTAGAGCAATGAAATGATTCTGTAGGACACTCTAATGGTAGACACATGTCATTCTACATTTGTCAAAACCCAAGGGTGTACAACACCAAGAGTGAACCCTAATGTAAACTATGGACTTTTGGTGATAATGTTGTGTCAATGTAAGTTCATAGATTATAACAAATGTACAGCTACAATGCGTGATGTTGATAGTGGGGGCCAAATAGGCTTGCGTGTGGAAGGGGACCAGGACATATGGAAAATATCTTTACATTCTGCTTAATTTTGCTGTGAATCTAAAGGTGCTCTAAAAAATAAAGTCTGTTTAAAAACAAGAAATGTTTATGCTCATTAACATCTTAGAAGCATCCAGAAGATGAACTGAAATTTACTTTCTCTGACTCAGTAATGAATGAATTAACCTATTTGTGAAATTTTTGGACCTGAGGGAAGTACCTCTCTTGTTTCACTTAACTAAGTTACCTCATTTGATAAGCATTAAAGAAAACTATAAATTCAATTATTTATATTATAATTCACTAACATTTGCTTCCCATTTACCTCTAGGCTTGAAGTTTGAGGAAATTCAAGAAAAATTTGGGGAGGAGTTCTTTAATATATGCTTTGATGAGAATGAGAGAGTTCTTCGAGCTGTAGGTGGCACATTGCAGGACTTTTTCAATGGCTTTGATGCTTTGTTGGAACACATTAGAACTTCTTTTGGAAAACAGGCCACTCTGGAGTCACCATCATTCCTATGCAAAGAGCTCCCTGAAGGTACTCTCATGCTCCACTACTTCCACCCTCACCACATTGTGGGGTTTGCAATGCTGGGGATGATTAAGGCTGCAGGAAAGAAGATCTATCGGTTGGACTTGGAAGTGGAGCAAGTTGCGAGTGAGAAACTGTGCTCTGATAGTTCAAACCCAGGCAACTGTAGCTGTCTTACTTTCCTTATCAAAGAATGTGAAAATACTAATATCACAAAGAACCTTTCACAAGGAACCTCCCAAGTTCCTGCGGACCTCAGAATTAGCATCAACACCTTCTGCAGAGCCTTCCCTTTCCACCTCATGTTTGATCCCCACATGTTAGTCCTCCAGCTGGGAGAAGGCCTGAGGAAGCAGCTCCGATGTGACAGTCACAAAGTGCTCAAGTTTGAGGACTGCTTCGAGATCGTCTCTCCAAAGATCAACGCCACCTTTGAAAGGGTCCTGCTGCGACTGTCTACCCCGTTTGTGATTAGGACAAAGCCTGAGGCCTCTGGCACTGAAAATAATGACAAGGTAAGTGACCATGAACTTGAGATGGGTGGTGGGAACTAGAAGAGTGCTTAATTAGTTCAGTAAATTACATGCTGGCTGTACTTGTAATTATTTAGGCAAGAGAGCTTGAAGTGCCATTTAGAAAATTACTAGACCCTGGATATATGTAATAAGATTTGGCTCTATTCCCAGCCATTTTGCATAGTGTCTGCATGTTCCATTAATTTATTTTAGCATATTAAAAGAAGACACTTATTAATACTAGCCATAGTAATTGCAAAAATGATAAGACTCACTAAAAATCTGATACTATAAACCCATGAATATTTCCACCGATTGAAGTCAAACTGTGAGGAAAATGGTAAGACTGGTTTTAGCACTGTGGAACTTACTTTCCTTATACTTAAATAAATATAGGTAAAAAGCTAACTACACTTTTAATATGTTCTGTTCTAAATTTCACAATCTAGGAACATCTGGTTAACATCCCATGTTTGTCTTAAATGCAGAATAATGTATTTTCCAAAAGTTGGAAATGAAATGATTATCTCAGGACTTCTGATTGCAATTTAATACTGAAAGAGGGGCTCATTTCTTTAAAACATGTTCACTCCTTGAGAATACAGTGAACTCTAGAAATCTTTCCTGTGAATTTCTTTGAATCTCTTTTGGGAAAATCTGGGTTATAAATTATAAATAAATGATGAAAAGATAAGAGAAATATATCTTAAAATAGTTGAATTTAAACAAACATATTCCCTCAAGTAAAGTATTTTTAAGAAAAAAGTCAACATTAAAATAAAATGTAAAGAAAATCAGCCATGACTATTTAAAATTTGGTTATATATTGGGTTGTTGGAAAAGTCATGACATATTTTTCTATGTTTTTCATTGCAAAAATGCATCATGACTTTTCTGACAGCCCAATACTTTCAGTGATTAAGGGAAGAATAATGTGAATTTCCAGACTAGACATTTGAATGTACATTCAGTTTTCAGTAGAGCTTCTTTTCAATTTTTGTATCAAGATAGATAATGTTCTGTAAGGCTATTCAGCGTGTTCCCAGGCATTTTTGGAAAGCTGTAGAAATGAACAGGTTGCTCTGAGCTAAAAGAAGGAAAAGTTACAGAAACAATTAAAACTCAGTAAATGAATAATCTACACATATTCTGGAGTGTCTGCAATAATAAAATAAATGAGGAAATAGCCTCCTGAAAGCAGAGTCAAAGACATTTTTGAGGATTTTATACAGCATTAGTTTCAGAATTTATTAATTTTTATAATTTTGAAATTCAATGGAAAAAGCTTAAACAAAATATTTAAGAAAGATGGAAGGGTGCACATTCATTTGGTATGACTGAATCAGGTTAGAAAGAATCATTCAATAATATTTTTGTCATATAAATTCAGTGCATTGCAAACATCAAAGGAAAAGCCTGAAGATTCCAATTTGGCACATTTGGATATTTTAGTCTGAATTAATTATTATTCCTACATTGATTATGCATGTTTCAAATAATATTTTTCATATATGTATGTGTGTGTGTGTGTATATATATATATATATATATATATACACACATATATTCAATAATTATTACACATTTTGAAGCTCTTTAGATTGGAAGAAAGTTGTTAAATGTATATTTTTGTCTTTATGTGTAATTGCTTTAAAACTGGAGTTATTCTATCTTTGTAACATGGGGAATATTAAAGCTGTTGGTTTTGTCTTACAGAAGTTCAAAATTTGGCTAGGAAGGTTTGAAGCATCTTTGGCTTTTAGAATTGAAGTTAATATTTTTGACAATGTGCCTGAAGTAAAATATATTATAACCAATGTTAATTGTTTTATATTTTTTGCAGATTTGCAAAAAATTAATTCAATTTTAAAGATTCTGCTTCAAATTTCCCCTTCTATATTTCATCTAGCTTGTATTTCTATTTAATTTGTATACCAGGGTAAGAAATAGACATAAGGAAATGATGACTCAAATGTCAAGGCCCCCTGCTAGTTCCAATAATAAGGGACTGTGCTCATTGAGAAGATGCAATTATAATTTAAACATGTTAGTGGCAGTTTAAAAATAAAGCAATAGGCAGGATTTTTAGAGAATAAAGATAACAGTCCTCTCATCCTTAGATTTACATTTCTGCATATTTGCCTGGGTTTGCTGAATTGGGGCATTTGGGAGACTCCAGTTGGCCCAAATGGAAACTATAGTCAATGAAGTTGTGGTAGGGAGTCATAAGCAGATGAACAGCATTGTTTAGTTATTATGTTTCCAAATTCCAAATTTATATTTTCTTAAAATATGGAAAAAAGAAAGAAAATCGGGATTAAAATTATGATTCTGTTGTTAAATTTGACCTTGATATTCATTATTTTCTCCATATCTGTTCCTGTTAATAAATAACTTCATGTTGTCTGGAAGTTCTACTTTTTTAGTAGTCTTTGATAAGAAATGCTATTTAAAAAAATAATTTAGGATATTTATTCCTTTGTCTAATAGTAAAAGCCTTTCATGATAATTTAGCTATTTTGGCTATTATTCACTTAATACCAATGAACCAATACCCCTGCCATCATAAAACAAAACAAAACAAAAGGATAATCATGCAGCTGAATGACAGTAAAATATTCAAAATGAATTGTAATGCTTTTGCTAAACCATGATCTTTGTCATTTTGTGTTGTCAGTTAATGGTTAACTGCATAGAGGTAGAGCATGCTTGTGAGCAATTTGATGAGATACTAATGAAAAAGAAAGCCATCATCTTAGTTCCAAAGAATTTACATCTAGATTCTGCAGTAATGAGTTATAAAGACAAAAGAGTAGCAAGAATGTAATGAGAAGCATCTGATGCAGTGATCGTGGCCAGCCATTAATTCAACAGAGTTTTGAAGTCAGAAGGAAGTCTTCCAGATGGTGTGACCAAGCTTGATTCCCACTTTTTGGTTCCCTCTATATCTTCTCTAAGTGATTATCCATGCCATCTATATTCTTCTCTCTCTATTTCCTTTCCCCCTATATGGCATTCCTATATTTTTATATTTCCTTAAGCCCAACTCCTTTTTCATCATCTTTCCTTATCAGATGTCAAGTATTAAATATGAACGAATTGGTTCATCATTTTAAAATACAAAAACAGATTCAGCATTGGGAATTGAGACTGAGTTGGGAATCCATGTTAATTTGTGCTGTGTATCTTTCAGGTCATTCAAATATAATACTCTTCTGGGAACACAATTAGGTTGCTACTTGAATCTGTGTATGTCGGGCTACAGCTCCTTTTCCTCAAATAAATGCTTATTATTCTTTAAAAAATCTAGTATTGTTCTGAGAATTTGGAAGTTTATCACATAGATCTTTTGAGGCATTGAAAAAAAATTTGTTGCAGTCCAATATATAATTTTGGTGTTAACATTTGGTCTTATAAACCTAACTCATTCATATAGATTTCAAAGTCTTTTTGTGCAAAGAGGAGCATGTTTGTAGATAGGGCTGTTAGAAATTAGAGTAATAGCACATGGCTTCTTTCTCTGCATTGTGAGGTCATGATGTGTGGGGAAAGTGGCAGTAGACTGAGAGAGTTCTCTGACAATCGTGATCTTTGTAAATCCCTGTAATCTCTGAGCCACAGAACCTAGACTAATAATTAATATTTTTACTCCTTTACAAGTCATCCTTAACATATAAATTTGTATGAGGTCAGTTGATTATGAAGCTTTCTATTATCCCTATGATTCAATGAACTGATAAGTATTTTTAAAGAAGCAGAGGGGAATCTGACTTTTCAACCATAAAGAGCTCATTCTATTATTAAGACTAAAATAACTCTCTGGTAGCTGATGCTGTCAGATAACTTAGAAAGTTATATTTGAGGATTAAATAACATACCCCATGTAAAATTCTTATTATAACTTTGGCCCCTGAATTCAGTGTCAAATATGTTTATTATTATCGCTGCTGCCCCTATTATTATTATTGTTCCTTTCCACTCGTAACATCCCTCCTGTCCATTCTCCTCCTCACTTCTTGTCATATAGGAAGTACTGGAGGTCAGTAGGTTTAATAATTTTAGAGAAATAATCAAGCTTACCTCATGTCTTCACAGAATGTGACTTGAGCTCTTCTACTTCTTGTCTTTTTAATAAAGACTAAAAGACCCCATCACTTACTCTATAGGAGCTCTGTTTGGATCTGCTTTTTATATAGACTATCATTGTTTTAATATCCCTAGTCCTCTTTTCAGATACACTAGGATTTGGAATCAAGTTTTTATTACCTGCATCTACTAATATATTTTATGTTCACTTGTTATAGCATTTTGCTGTGCCAGTGGCTTCTAAAATAAAATGGACTCGTTAGCTTAGGCACAATTTGAAGCAATAGATTTTGAGAAACAATAAATATCATGAGCTCTTTTGACATTTCTTTGTCTTAGTAGCAACACTTCAAAGAACTTTAATAACATTGTGGAAGGAAGGAGTCCAGCATTTGAAATACATCATCCCTACAACAGAGCAATGGCATTGTTATTCATCTTTACTTTTGTTCTCAGGTTTGGAGCTGAAGAAAAGCGTAACAACACATTCCTTTTTCAATCCCCAGAAATATCTTCATATTTGTCTTATTAAATAGAAACTGCAAAACAAATTCTGAGAAATAATTTTCAAAGAATAAAGGAAGAATTAACCTATGACTTTTTGTAGTCAAATCAATTTTCAAAATGCTCCTTTATCTTTTCTAGATGCATGCCCATAGTCTTCTGACATGATCATTGAAAAGTTTAAAATATATTTATTAATTTTACCATACCAAAATGACACTGTTAAAAGACAAGTTTCATATGACTGTCAAGAATATGTTATTTGACTTCAACTTTAATTTAATTTGGGAAAATGTGAGCTTTCCTTCTCTGTTTAGATCATAATATTTTATTAGAGAATTTCAAATATTGAACAGTATTTTTAGGGATGGACAAAATGACTTTAGGACTTTATAAATTAACATTTAGAACATAGACATAACTTCATTTAGAATTATCTGGAATTTTATTTGCTCTTGTAATTATAAATGAGAGCTTTAATATTAATTTAAATATTGTTAATTTTTCTCTAGACCTGCTCTCTGACCATAAATGGCCTTTTAAAATAGCTTAGGGAAATTGAGATTCTGATGCCGATATGAAGTTCAACTTGGCTCTTTCTCATTTTTTTTTTTAATACCTATAATGTTGATTAAAGGGATGTAATCTATGTTTCATATGTAGTGCTATGTTACTGTATAGTTACTGTATTCTGTATTCAGAATATAAGGTAGATGATTACATGGTGAATTACATGTTCCTAACAGTGATCTTCATGCCTAAAGTTTACATTTTGCCATGTTTTTATTTTTGTTAGCAGGAAAGATTGCAGCCTGAACTTACAAAGGGAGATAACTCTTACCAGAGATCAGACGTTATTTGGTTTTCTAGTGTTGTAAGTTCTGTAGGAGTTGGAAATTAGCACTGTTAGTTAAAATATTTTCAGAATCTTTTTTTAATTGTACTTTTTAACTTAGAGTCATTTTGTTTTAGCTGGTACCTAAGTATCAGTAAATTAAAAGCTGTTTTGACTGTACTGTCTATCACACCATTTTTAATAGTGCTCTCTTTATTCACATGAACATATGTTGAAAGTATACAGTGCAATGATTTTTACCAAATGTATATAATTGTGCAACTATCACAACAATACAGCTTTAGAACACTTTATTGCCCTCAAAAGATGCCCCAGTTAATCCAGCTTCTGCTCTCAACCCCAGGCAACCACTGGTCTCCTTTCCTCTGTATAGATTTGTGTTTTCTAGACATTTCTTATAAATACAATCATACAATATTTTTTGGTCTGGCATATGTTTTTGAGGTTTATTCATGGTCTTGCATGTATGAGCGATTTGTTCATTTTCCGTTCTGAATAGTGTTACATTGGGTAGATGTACCACAGTTCTTTTTACTCATTCACCAGTTGATGGACACTGGATCGTTTTTAGATTTTGACTATTGCAAATAATGTTGCAATGAACATTTGTGTACAAGAGTTTGTGTTGGATACATTTCCATTTTTCTTGGGCAGATTCTTAGGAGAGGAATTGCTGTGTCATATGGTAAGTATATGTTTCACTTTGTTAAGAAATTGCTTCACTGTTTAGCAAACAGGCTGTACCATTTCACATTTGATCAGAAACATTGTATAAGGGTTCAAATTTCTTTACACACTTACCAACACTGGTCGTAATTATCCTACTGTGTACAAAGTGGTATCTTGGGTTTTAATTTATGTTTCCCCAATGACTAAATGATGTTAAGCATCTTTTCTTATGCTTATTAGCCATTGGTATAATTTCTTGGGTTAAATGTCTAGTTAAATGTTTTGTCCATGTTTATATTGTTTGTCTTCCTATTATTAAATTGTATTTTTTAAAATAGACATTCTTGATACTAAATTGACTTCAAAAGGTACTGTACTTTTCTTTTTTTTTAATTGGGGAGTTGGAGGAGGGGAACAGTGTTGGGGAATTTCGGAGGGGGTCCAGCCAAGTTGTTGTTCTTCAGTCTTAGTTGTGGAGGGCACCAGTCACCATCCAGCTGTCTGTCGGCAGATCATGGCCTCTAAGCTCAAGGTGCTGTGTTACAATCTTAGTTGCTAGCGGGCGTAGCCAACATCCCATGTGGAAGTCGGACCAGCAGCCTTGTTGTTAAGAGTGCATGCTTTCTCCACTGAGCCATCCAGGTGGCAGCGTAGCCCAACGTGCCGAGTTCAGTCTTAGTTGTCAGTGGGCATAGCCACCATCCCATGGCGGGAACTGAACTGACAACCTTGTTGTTAAGAGCGCATGCTCTATACACTGAGCCATCCGGGTGGCAACTCAGCTCAGCTCAAGGTGCCAAGTTCAGTCTTTAGTTGTGGGCGTGTGTAGCCCACCATTGAACAGGCAATCTTGTTACACCAGTTGAGCCCTCCTGCCACCTTTGGCAGCTCAGTGGCAGCTCAACTCAGGTACAGCGTCACTGGCCCATGTGGAAATCGAACCGGCAGCCTTGTTGCTCAGAGCTTGCGCTCTTAAGCTAACTCTTAACCAACTGAGCCACTCGGCCAGCCCAAAAGGTACTTAGTTTGAAGAACGATTTTAATTTTTATAGTAGCAATATATCATTTTATGGGTCATGCCTTTGTTATGATATCTAACAAATCTTTGTAACTCAAGGCCACAGAGATTTTCTCCTTTATTTTTTTTCTAGTAGTTTTATAATTTTAACTCTTATAATTAGATTTGTGATCCATTTTGAGGCCTATTTTTTGTATGCCATGAAGGCCTAAGTTTTTGTTGTTGTTTGTTTATTTGATATAGAATCCAATTGTATCAGTACATTTTGTTGAGAAAACTATCATTTCACCATTGTATTGCTTTTGCAGCTTTGTCAAAAATCAATCACCATAGGGCCGGCCGAGTGGTGCATTGGTTAAGAGCTGGCTTGGGTTGCCAGCGGCCCCGGTTTAGATCCCACATATGAGGGCCAGTGACACTACCCTCTACAGCTAACAACAGCTCCACCTGGAGCTGGGCTGTGCGAGCCCCGGAAACAGTGTAGGCTGCAGCCCCTGCTGCAGTGGGCTGCCATAGGCTGCAGTGAGTGGCCGGCAGCCAGCGTGAGCTGCCCATAGCCACGGTGAGCGACCATCCAGAGGCCGGCGACCGATCTGCCTCATCTGGGAAGAACGCAATGACAATACCAACATGGGCCAGTGAAGCAACGTCCTCTGCAACTAGACTGAAGAAAAGACAGCAACTTGTCTGTTCCCCTCCCCCAATTCCCCAATAAAATCTTAAAAAAAAAAAAAAAAATCAATCACCATAAAATTTTCTCTAGCCTTTTTATTCTTTTCCATTTTTTAAAATACCCCTGTATCTAACTTTATGCTGATAGTATAATGTTTTAATTACTGTATTATAATTAAGTCTTGCAATTGGGTATTTTAAATCCTCCAAGTTTCTAAAATTTGTTTAAGCTATTCTAGATCCTTTGTATTTCCACATAAATTTTAGGACCCATTTGCCAATTTCTAAAAAACCTTCCAGAATTTTAATAGGGATTTCACTGAATATATAGATCAATTTAGAAAGAATCACCATTTTAACAATATTAAGTCTTCATTCCATGAAGATATCTCTCAATTTACTAGATTTTCTTTAATTTTTGTGAAAAATATTTTATAGTTTTCAGTGTTCAGGGCTTGCACTGTTTTGTTAAATCTATTTTTATTCTTTCTTGATGATATGAATGTATGATACTGTGAATGGAATGTTTTTAAGTTTTATTTTCTTAATACATAGGAATATGTACTTTATAATATATAATTAGGTTTGTATATTTTTCTTGAGTTATGACCTTGATAAACTCAGATTAAAATAGTTTAATATTGTAGAAAAGATAAAAATGCAGTTTTTTGGATAGATTCTTTAGGACTTTTTACTTACATGATTACGTAGTCTGAGAGTTGAGACAGTTTTTCTTCCTCCTTTCCCATCTTCCCTCCTTCCCTTTTCTCCCCATCCCTTTTGTAGTATTATTTACTTGTTATAAACCAAGTTATATATAATTATTGTAATAATTGTATGTATAATATATAATTGCAATTATATATGTTATATATAATTATATCTATAAGTGGGTTTTTAAAAAGGAATTAGGAAAAGAAAGGAAAAATATATTGAGGTATATTCATGTATTCTCATATATTTATCCACGTGTTTACCATTATTAGTGCTTTTTATTTTTTCCCATGTATACATGTATTTCCTTTCAACTTGAAGGAGTTCTTTTAGTATACCTTCTACAGTGTACTTATTAGCAGCATGTTCTATTACTCTGTTCATCTGGGAATGTCTTTATTTCATCTTCATTTTTTTATAGTTTTTCTGGATATAAAAATTCTCAGTTTTTAGTGTTTTTTCCCAAGCAATTTGAATATACAGTTTGCTCTCTTTTGGCCTCCATTGTTGCCAATGAGAAATTAGTTGTTAATTGTGTTGTTATTCTTCTCTATTTCTCTGAGGAACATAGAACATGGCGATGTAATAGAGAGTGACTGGTCTTGGGAGTTGAGTAGATTGATTGGGTGGTGTCATCACTGAAGGGTTGCAGGGGAGGTTTTGGCGGTGGGATGCCCAGAGTAAAAATGGAACACGGAGCTGACATGAGGAGGAACCAGCGTCTTTAATCAGCAATAGCAACCTCATATAGTGGTTTGGAGGAGGAGAGCTCATGGGAGTGTGCATGCTCCCTCCCGCAAGTGCAAGTCATACTTATTAAAAGGCTTATGTAACGGACGTGCCTGAGCAGCAGGCTCCAGGGTCGTGTCCTATATCCCAGCCTGCACATATTTGGACATACCCATGTCTTGGGTCCTCGGTTTCCACTTGTGCATGCCTGAACGTACCTAGGCCCTGTGGTTCGGGACTTGACCATAAGAGCATGTCCCTGTGCACAAAGTCCGCAACAGCAATACATGGAGCAACAGAGGACCACTAGGCTGGCCAAGCCTCGATATCTGCCAAGATAAGGCCTGCCCACCACCACAAATGGCCAAGGAAGTTCCACCAACCCATAAGGGGGTTGTCCTGCAGGACTTGGATTGCTGAAACCTCGGTGTCTATTACTTGTTAGGCTTTTGTTGGTGGTCCGGGGTGTAAACACAGCATTCAACAAACGTGCAAGAGGGCACATGTACCCCCATGTGCAGCTGTTAACAGGTCTAGGGCCATCCTGTTCTGCAGTACCACCTTTCTCATCTGGGTTGTTTCATCAAGGAGCAGGGTGTGACGTGACATTCAGGGCATTTGCAACGTGTTGGGCAAGGGCTTCCACCTGTAGCTTTACATTTATCACTCCACTCCCTGGCAACAAGATGGCTAAGGGGTAAAACCACCAGGCCACCCACTTTTCCCAGTGCCAACGATGGTAAATGTGTCCCAATTGGCCAGTCTTTGTGGTGGTGTTTTCGGAAGAGGGCTTCAACAGCATGGCGGTGAGCGTTCTCCTCCAGACTGTTCCGGTCCCAGCACTGGAGGTCTGTCCAGTTGGTACTGGTGGCAGCAGCGACTCACCAGGGCAATCCATCAGCAGTTTCTGCTGGCAACTCCATGCACACCCAGCAGTGCGAGACATTGTGCATCTGGGCAAAGGTGTGCCCCCAGGACAATACACTATTTCCTGTAGATAACCTGGGCAATATGACAGAGTAGATAAAGAGACCATCATGGATAAGTCATGGCCTTCTGGCAACAGGCAGGCTATGTGCTCATCCTGCGATAGCACCATAGCCAGTATGGGGGCAGCTCCTGGTGGTACACTTGTGTTCCGTAGTCGTCAGTAGGGGTTCGGGGGTTAGGTCCACCTTGTACAGGGGTATGGGCCAAAGGCGTATCATGGGGGTTCCTCGTAAGAGGGATCTGCTTGCCTTGGCTGGTAAAATCACTTGTACCATGAAGGGCCAGTGCCCAAGCCAGGGCATGACCTCCAGGCCCTTCTCTAGACCCTGTTCCCAGGGCTCAAGCAGGGCGACCCAGGTTTCTTGGGTGACCTGAGCTTGCCTAGGCCAGGTCCATTCCTGTGTCTGACTGGGGGCTACCATGGATGGAGCAGGTAGGATTACCAACCCCCCTTTAGCCTGGGCTGTACCTTCGGGTCCCCGGTCCCCATGACCCATAGGAGTCTCGGGATCCTCTCAGTTACCTTATCCAATGGGGCCTTACTAGTCTTCCGTGGTTGCTCGTTCAACAGGCGAACTGCTCCCAGGACCTGGTTTTTCCAATGTTTCCACCAGGGGGCCAATACCCTTAACTTGTCCTTCAACAGCCTATTAAAGTGTTCAACCATACCAGCAGGTTGGGGTCGGTAAGGAACTTGTAGTTCCCATTGGACATCATTGTCCTTCGCCCAGGTTTGAACCTGTGAACCTATAAAGTGAGTGCCTTGATCACTGGCGATGAGCAAGGGCCAGCCATAGGCAGCTGTCAGCTGCTCCAGTGCTAGGAGCATATGTCATTGGTCTGCCTGGGCCACAGGGTAAATGAAGCCCAGCCCGGTGGCAGTGTCTATTGCCATTAGGGCGTAGCAGGCTCCCTGGTCTGCAGGCAGCATCCCAATGTAGTCTACCTACCAGTCTTGTAGGGGCCACACCCCTGGAGGTATAGTCCCTGTGGATGTGGGCAAGTGCCGTCTTTGGGGGCAGTGCTCTGCACACCAAGGACACTGTCGAATGGCTTCTTGTGCTTCTGTCCTTGTTAGTGGCAAGCCCCAATGAGTAGCCACCAATCCCATGGTTCAGGCACCCACATGGCTCAGCTTTTTATGGAGTCACGTAGCCATGGCATTGGGCTCTGGGGGCGCTGCGAGCTAGTGTACTTGCACTAAGGCATCAGCCGTGTCACTGCCTGGTGCCTGCAGTGGCCAGTGGCCCAAGACATGGTATATGGTGGCGCCTCTACCCAAGCCCCATCTCCAGAGGTCCTCCCAGAGGTTCCTGCCCCATAGCAGGCTGTAGCCGATCAGCCAATCTTGGGCCCCCCATTGGGGCAGCCACAGTTTCAGGCCTCGATACACTGCCCAGCTGTCAGTACAAACATGTACAGGATGAGGTTCCTTGGTTGGGACCATCCAGACCACCCGTAACTCGGCCCGCTGGCTGGAGTATCCGGTGCCTGTGTCATACCAAAAGGTGTCAGTGAGGGATTGTAGGGCTACAGCAGCTCATGTATGGGGCTGCCTTCAGCAAGACTCATCTGTACACCAGGCGTCTGCTGGCACTGGGGGCTTGCCCTCCTCAAAAAGGCTGTGAGTCTCTCCTGTTTCCATGGGAGAGCTTTCTGCTTGCTCAGAGCAGAAAGTGATGGGCCCCCAAAGAGCGTGTAGCTCCTGGGTCAACAGACTAATGGAGAACTGAGCCCATTGTTCTAAATAGGGTTCCCATTTCGTTAACATTGGTGTTTGTGCCATGCCAGTTCATGGCCTTGTTGCCCAAGACCGAAACCAGCCTTCCACTGGATAGGTCATTTGCACCATGACCGGTGTGGCCCCGTGATACTTTCACAGGCCAACAGGGTGGCGTACACCACTGCCAATTGCTTTAGTACCAGGGAACACCGTTCCTCGGCTCCCTCCCAGAGCTGGGACCAAAACCCAATAAGAGTCTTCCATGCACCCTGTTTTTGCCAGAGACCCCAGCCAAACCCAGAGTCCTCCACTTGAAAGATCAGGAGGAATGGCAGGGTTTGGTCAATGATCCTTAGGGTCTGGGCCTGTGCTACGGCGTGTTTTGTTGCTCCAAACGCCTGCTCGGTTTTGGAAGACCAATTCCAGGGCTCCCCTTTGTGAACCAACCAGTGCAAGGGTTGCATTAACACCACCAAATGTGGTATGAAGGTTCGCCAGAACCCCAGTAGTCCCAGGTAAGTTTATAACTGCCTCACTGTCTCCGGTTGAGGGTATACTTGAATCTTATCTCTGACCGCCTCGGGTATTACTTTTGTCCTACCTGACCAAATAACTCCCAAGAACTTGACAGAGTAGCCAGGGCCCTGGACCTTGTCCTCATTGACAGCCCACCCCCAACCCATTAGGGCATCTCAGAGACTACAGGTGCAGTTTCCAAATCTGTAAGAGAATCAGAAGTTAACATTATGTCCTCTACATAGTGAAACAAGTGCACAGTCAGGGTCTTCTTGGTCCAGGAGGCTAAATCCTGTGCTACCAGCCCATGGCACAGCATTGGGCTGTGTAGGTAGCCTTGTGGTAACACCTGGAAGGTCCATTGTCCACTCTCCCAGGTGAAGGCAAACTGTTCTTGGCTGGCAGTGTCAATGTCAATGGAGAAAGGCATTGGCCGAGTCTACCACAGAGTGGAACCATCCCAATTCCTGTGAGAGGCGATCCATCAACTCTGTGATGTTTGGAACAGTGGCATTCTGTAGGGGGAGCTGTCACCTTGTTCAGCTCCAGGTAGTCTACTCTCATTCTCCAGGAACCGTCAGGTTTCCATACTGGCCAGACTGGGAAGTTGAAGGGGCTATGGGTGGACCATATGATACCTGCCTCTTCCAATTTCAAAATAGTATGCCCTATCAACTCATGGCCCCTGGGAAAATGATATTGTCTGATGTTAACCACTCGGGTGGCCTGTGGCAGGTGGAAGAGTGTATGCTGGGTATGTCCTCTAGCCACCATTTTCACCATGCGCACCTGCAAGCAGAATTCCCCCACAGTTGTTAGGATGGTCAATCCCCTGAGCACATCTACCCCGAGGATGTATTCAGCAATAGGAGACATGTAGACCTCATAGGTCATGGGGAGAAGACGTCTGATGCCTGGGGTGATGGAGACATTACGTACCATGTGTCGGCCACCATACCTCTCAATAGTGGCTTTTGGGCCCTGAAAATGTCTGGATTGCCATGTATGAGGGTGCCGTCTGTCCCAGTGTCCACAAGGGCCAGCTCCTGCTGCACGTTTCGGGGGGACCAATATATGGTGACCTCAATGTGTGGCCTCAGGTCATCCGGCTCCCCTGTTAACCCAGTGCCCAGTCCTGTTCTCTAGTCTGAGAGGGAGTCAGGTGCAACACCTGGGCAGTTCCGTTCTGTTCCTTCAAGGGTAATGTGGTGAACTTCTGTTCAGGCCACCTCGAAGGCTGGCCACCTAATTTTCCTTGGCCATCCCAGTGGCCGCCAGGTCAAACCACATTTGCTGGCGCCCCACCTTAATAGGGTCCCCCTCCCCCATAGCCCTTGGGCATGATTTATGTAGCCTGTTTAGAGGAACGGAGGCGATTCATGCCCTTTCCGGCCACAGTCTGCACCTGCACAGTCTGGCCTTGCCAGTGGACTTCTGCGTCTCCCAGTCTAGCCAAGGCCCCTGTGATCTCGTGGACATGCCGGTCTATATAGCGACCTAATAAGGCAGCTGTGGTCCCAAAGGTGCCCGGTGGACCGTTAGCAAAGATAAGGTCTTTCCTACAGGCTGTAAATATCTCCTCATTAGGACTGTTATACTGCAAGCAAACATCATCTGTTGCATGCCCATCTCTTATGACTTGCACCAAGTCCAAGTAGATGGTCCACTTACTCACATGTTCTGGCAAGTACCCTGCATTGTCCCAGACCATGCGGGCAGCAGCCATGAACCAGTTAATTAGGGTCTGATTACCGCCTTGGGGGTTGATCTGGGGCACGTTTCACAAATGCTGACGCAAGGAGTGACGCTGGTCAGCTGCATCATTTCAGTGGGGCTTAATTCCGTATTGTGCGCCCTGTCATCCCACAAGCACAACAACCAAGCGGGGACCGACTCACCCAGACACTGCTTGCATTGCTTAGCACGCTCTCGCAGCTCCATGGTCCCGTAGGAGGTGCAGGAGGTGTGTCTTATGGACTGCCGCGGGTCGGCGGCCCTGCCCCCAGGAGCCAGCAGCTCCTCTACTTCCACATTTTGTCGCACCACCGGTTGGGCGCCTCGTGGGTTGCTAGTCCAGGAGGGCACCCCGACTCAGGGGACCCTTGGAAATGTGTTCAGCCTCTGCCAGGCATTGCTCCAGATCCCCTTCCAGTTGCTGTAAATGCTGCACCCAGCTGGCATACTCCTGAATGTCACGGATAGCATGTCATAAGACTGCTAGGAACATCCAGGCCGGCCGTCTCCCAGTGCGCCAGCGGGATATTCGGCTCCAACGCCTCCGGGGCTTTCTGGACACCTTCCAGTCTGGTGTGCATAGCGTCCCAGTCTCCTGGCGGAGTCCAGGCGAGCAAGAACGCGGCGAGCGGGAACCAAAAGGATGTCGGTGGCCACATCCTGTCTATCTGGGTCAGTTCCTCCAATGTGGCAGAGGGAACACTCACTTCATCCTGCCAACTACGCCATGTGACCTCACCGGGAGGGTTTCAGGGGAGGTTTCCCTGGTAAAACAAAAGGCACGCGCAGCTGACATCAGCGTCCTCAGTCAGCAATAGCAACCTTATATAGTGGTTTGGGGGAGGAGAGCGCTTGGGGGTGCTCATGCTCCCTCCTGCAAATGCCAGTCATGCTTACATAAGGGCTTATGTACCCCGTGCTGACACACAGGCTCCGGGGTCATGTCCCCTACCCAAGCCTGCACATATTTGGATATACCTGGGTCTCGGGTTCCAGGCTTCTGCTCATGTGTGCCTAAACGTGCCTGGGCCTTGTCTGATAGAGAAGATCCCATTGAGATAATGTCATGTGTTCTTTTCAAAGGAATATATGAGGCTGGTGCAATTCTCTCATATCTTGGTACTGACAGGATTCCTAAAGTGGTTACTTCAATGCACCATGTGATATATTTTGTGTCCTTGCATACCCAGTTTAAGTTCTTCTTTTCTTCCTTTCTTTTTCTTTAATAGAGGTTTATCTTTTTGTGGCTACTATACATTTTAATCATATATTTTTCAATCTGTTATTATATTCCTTTTATGAATTTTTATCATAAATTAATTTATACTTTGTACAAAACTTGGAAAAGCAGAACATTAAGACAAAAACAACTATTTTTATTAGAAATACCCTGAAATATCCATTGATATTTTGATGTACCCATTTTTACTTTTTCCTATAAATCTCATTATTTATATAGTTGAAGGTGATTGGATTTAGAAAAATCTGTTTTTCTGATAAAAAAATGTAATATGTACAATTTAGTCTTTACTATTTTTTCCCCAGATTTCATTTTTTGATAGTGCAGTTAGCTATTTTTTTGTGCA
Organism: Aselliscus stoliczkanus; assembly: GCA_033961575.1. Taxonomy (NCBI): domain Eukaryota; kingdom Metazoa; phylum Chordata; class Mammalia; order Chiroptera; family Hipposideridae; genus Aselliscus; species Aselliscus stoliczkanus. The sequence goes on from CM066736.1 coordinate 58,628,249, forward strand.
GTTAGCATATTTTCTCTGATTACTCAATAGAAGTCTAACATATTTTGGCACATCTAGTACACCCATCTTTGTTACTTCCTACATAATAATCTTGTGTAATCTTCAATTTACTCTCCTGTAAAAAAATATTTATGGAGAAACTTCCGTTCAGAAACTTCTGTTCTATAGAAATGCAAGTTTAGCCTTTATTAGAGCTGAGATATTTTATTGAAGATTTATAGAGGTAACCCAAATATCTTCAAAGGTGAAAATATGATCACATTATTTTGATAATGCTGTATATAAAAATAAATACTCATAGACTCCACTATTATGAGGACAAACTTCTGTACCATTTTATTTTCATAGTGGATATGATTTAATCTAAAAAATAATGAAATTGTGGACTAGAGAGTTTTGTCAAAGCTGTAATTCTATTTTGCAATCCCAGTTCTTCTGAAACTCAGTGCATGATGCCCTTAAAAATTCAACTCAATAAAATATTTTTGAAATGCCACCTATATTTGGGTTTTTCTAGTTTAGCAGTCAATTTTCATTCCTCAACATGCAATGAAAACTTGATTTCTGTGATCTATTATAAATAGTTAAACATAGGAAAAGCTGTCTTTAAAACATTTTCAACTTACAGGTGTGTTATATGAGAAAGCTATTTATTTATGCTTTTCAGTAGCTATGAAATTGGACCTTTAGGAAATCCCAAAATTTTAAACAAGTCATTAGTATCTTTGTCTTTAACAAGATTTGTTCAGGCTTATTTAGTTATAGAAAATTTAAGACCAGTGTTCCCACTTCTAGTATATCAGTAGTTAAAGACTCTGAACTCTTAACTAGATCTGTTTCTATTGTACTTGAAAAATATGATCCAGAACGCTTTGATCATTTTAACAGTATTTCCTTATTTTGTGAGGGAATGAGTAAAGTTTGCCACATTTTGTTTTTCTGAAAAGAACCAAAGTATTTGTGTTTGAAACATTTAATGATCTTGGTTTGTTTTCAGTTTTCCTCTGACTTAAGACAGTGTGTGTGTGTGTGTATGTGTGTGTTTCATGGAAATTCAAGGGAGCCAAAATCTATCATATTGCAGGAGACAAACAGAGGAAGAAAGTTGATCCCCACACTCTTTGTCTTTGAAGGAGAGGTTACGAACTATATTTCTTGCGAGGAGAGACTTATCTGTGATGTTGTTGATGGTTATATTAACAGTGATTATGATGACATGTACAACTCCTTAAAGGGACTGAGCTTTCTATTTCATGCATCTCAAAATTATGAGTGAATAAATGACTATTGACCATTCAACACTGTCTTCAGAATCCTTCCTTTCACTTTAGGAAAGGGATGAAAGAATCTCCCTATCTCTATCTACGTATATGGAAAACTTATATTACGATCTATAGTTCCTTTCATTTCCATATTTCTAATTTAGATATTATTCTGAATACAATAAAAAGTGTAGCTTTAATATTAGAATTTCAATTAATCAGAGTTGGAAATAAATTATTCTAAACATTTTATGTTGAAAATATTCTGTGCTACTCTGATGCATTTTCTAGGTAGGTTATAAGTTCTTTTAATCTTAATATCTTCATGAGACTAATTATGACAACTATTTTCAGTGGTTTAATTATCATTCTACTCTGCCCTTTGGTTTTAGAGATTTTTTTCTGTACTACAAGTTGCATATTCTGTGAAATATTATAGATGTTATTTTATATATAATATTTATATTCTATATAAACTCAAAAGGATATGAGGTTTTGTGAAGTTAGAGTCCTTACTTATTCCCTATTTATAGAAATAAATGATATCTAATAAATTATTTACAAGTTCTGATTTCTCTTTATAATTCTTTTGATTTCATGGGACTATGTATTTCATAGATTTGACATTTCAGTCTGTCAATTTTTCCATTCATAAGTAGATACTTTTCTAAACTTTTATTTTATTTTGGTAAGTAAACTTAATATCTATACGCTTAACAAGTTTTTAAGTGCACAATACAATATTGTTAATCATAGGCACATTGTTGTACATCAGAGCTCTAGAACTTATTCATCTTGCATTATTGAAACGTTATTCCTGTAGATATGACTTTCTAAACTTGAATACACCACTAAATTACAGAAGAGAATAAACAATTTTGTCTTTATGTGAGAAAAAGTATTCCAACTTTCTGTCACTGATATGGATCATTTGACAGTATGAGGGCTGGCCGAGTGGATCAGTTGGTTAAGAGCTTGCTCAAGATTGCAAGCTGAGCTCTGAGCAACAGCATTTCGATGCCCAGCCAGAGCTGAGCTGCAGCTGAGCTGCCAACAGGTGGCAGGATGGCTCAGCTAAAAACAAACAAAAAACAAAAAAAACCTGATCAGACAATATGAAAATGTGTTTGATTTTTTTAAAAGAACATTATCTTGGAAACAGTACATATAGTTTAGTCTCCTTAGCTTTACCCAGACATTTTTTGAGGAGAACCACTGTTTTACAATATGATTTTCTAAACACTGGCAATATTCAATTTCTAAGTTAGCTTCTCACCACTATCATATAACAATTTAAAGTAATTTAATTGAAAAAATGTGTTTGATAGTATTTTTAAAGTCTAAATATAGAATATATGTACATCTGCTTTGTTTTCCTTAACCACTAATTTAATAATAATTTCAAGGGGAAGAAATAATTGAGTGGGTCTGGTATGAAGCATTCTTTATAATCTGAATAAGTGTCTGATCTCATGTTTCCCGAAGGAGGAAAACTATTCTCATAAATTTTTTAATGCTTTTGCTATGTGTATAAAAATTGAATTGAATACTTTATTATTTTTCTAGTTTTACTCTTCATGACTGTTGACTCATTATACCTAAATTAAATTTACTTTTACCTATCATACTATCATGGGTGAGAGGATTTCCTGGCTTAACTTTTGATTATATTCCTTTCACTCCCTACCCTGGTCAGGAATACCTATCACCAAACTTTATGGTTTATTTCAAGATTTTAAATTTATTTGATTTGACATACCCTATTCCTCAATTTTATCTGTCTCCTTTATCATTGTTTGTATTTAATGCTTGAGTTGGCATTTTTAGTTTAGAAAATCGGATTGACTAAGACACTATTTTTAACATCTTGTAAGTTTTACTATATTTTTCATTTATGATTGAGAAGGAGCCTTCTAGTGTTGATAGCATGGATTCTAAAGGTTACTGATCAGACCAATCATTGACTTATTTATAAACTATTACATATTATAGTGTAGAAGATATTTTCCTGTATTTCAATATAAAATGTCAAAAATCATTTTACTCATTTTGTCAAAAATTGGAGTAGAAAACTATTATAATCTAATTATTTATCCCATTTATTTTCTCATTAGATTAATCAAAACACTAAAAAATCCATTTTTATTTAACTTAAATTGAAGCCCAGAATGTCTGACATCATTTACCTTTTCAGAACTAAGGATAATTTAAAACAGGTTTCATACATCTTAGTATAGAATTGACAGGCAATAGGAGAGAAGAGAATACTCTAAAATCCTACCAGTGAGATACAGATGGAAAACATATTTTGTATGGCAGTTATTGTAAAGGATTACTAAAGTTAACTGAAGTTTAACATTAACATGAATTTTTTAAACATTGGTAACTTCTTCCAGTTTTTGGTAAAACTCTTTATATATATAGTCAGACAATTAATTTTGCGAACTCATCCTAGAAAAAGTGCTACATACCTCATTGCTGAACATCACTTTGGTCATCTTCGAAGTACTCCCCTTGGGAAGCTGCTGCACCGACCCCAGGGCCTAGTCAACCCTTCAAAGCAATTGTGGAACTCTTTTTCTGGAATGACCATCAGAGGTGTTGTTGTATTATCCTTGATGTCCTGAATGTCATCAAAATGTCTTCCTTTCAATATTTCCTTTATCTTTGGGTAAAGAAAGAAGTCATTAGGGGCCAGATCAGGTGAGCAGGGAGGTGTTCCAATACAGTTATTTGTTTACTGGCTAAAAACTCCCTCACAGACAGTGCCATGTGAGCTGGTACATTGTCGTGGTACAAGAGCCATGAATTGTGGGCGAAAAGTTTAGGGCGTCTAACTTTTTCACGCAGCCTTTTCAGCACCTCCAAATAGTAAACTTGGTTAACTGTTTGTCCAGTTGGTACAAATTCATGATGCATAATCCCTCTGATATCAAAAAAAGTTAGCAACCTTTGCTAACAACAAGTTTGCTTTGCTGCAACAAGTACATGAACTTCATTGTCTGTGAGTGTGTGTGTTTGTGTGTGTGTGTGTGTGTGTATTACATATATATTTAAAAGATGATTTTAGGGACTAGACCTTTTGAAAAACTTTCTCAGGATTTTAATGAGCTTTGGGAAAATAGTCTGTAAGTGCCTGACAGGCAACATAATAGATTCTTGCTACCCTTTAAAGATAATCATTATGATGACAATGATGACATGTACTTAATGAGTGTTTAATGCCAGGCCCTCTTCTAAACAGTTAATATATATTATCTCATTTAATTCCTATAACAACTCTGTGAGGTACACACTGTTATTAAGGCCCACTTTATAAATAACCGAAACTGAAGTACTTTAAGAAAACTTTACCAAGGTATTATAACTAGTTCATGTCAAAGGCAATATTTGAACTCGAATGGTCAGGCTCCAGAGCCTGTGCTACAATACATGGCCTGATATAAACTCCATTAGTGTATTCTGCTGAAGGACTGACTATCAGTGTATATATTTTTTTTCTTTTCTTTTTTTTTTTTGAGTGCAGTGTCACTGGCCCTCACATGTGGGACCGAACCGGGGCCGCTGGCTTCCCAAGCCAGTGCTTAACCACAGCGCCACTCGGCCGGCCCTGAAAATTGTATTTTTTTGATGGAGAAAACAATCTCTTCTATTTCTGAAAAATTGAAATAATTTAAGTTTAATTCTTATTTGTTGTAAAACCATAGGAAATTCTAATACTATCTTGATTGTTTTATGTAATATTCTTAAAGTCTTATGTCTATCATTTTCCTCCCTGCTTTCTTCAATAGAGTTTTTTTGTTTTTTTGTTTGTTTTTTCAGACCAGAATTGTATTTTAATAATGTGTGTTCTATACGAGAGAGTAAGAATTACTCTTGTGAAGTAATAAGAAAGCATGCTTTAAAGCAACATTTAAAATAGTAGCTAAAACTTTTTCTATTTCTTCAGCATTCTTTTTTTTACATTAGCTGTAATCAAAACACTTTCGTTACTTTTGATGATTATGTTGCTATTAATCTTCTCTCTGACCAAATATTTTTTCAACTTTTTAAAAATTAGTTTTAGGTGTACAAAACAATGTAATAGTTGGATGTTTTTACCCCTCACAAAGCGATAACCCCCTCCTCCCTCAACCTACTACCCTTCTGACATCATATATAGTTGTTGGAATTCCATTGACTCTATTCCCTATGCTGTACTCCATAATCTGTGACTAATATATATATTCAATATTATTCAACTTCAGCTTCAGGTGTACAATACAGTGTTCAGGCATCTATACCTTCCATGAAATGGTCTCCCTAACAAGACAAGTGCCCATCTGACACTCTATAAAATCTTTACAACATTATTGATTTAATAGAGTTTTGATATGTGGTTACCTTCCCCATTTCATATTTCAGTATTTGCTAAAAATCAAAATTAAAAAAAAAAGTGCTTCCAAAGTACATCTTTTTGTTGTATGTTTCTTTAAATATTCCCACAATATTGTACTAATGTTCCCTCTTCCTAATGTGTGATTGACAATGGTATGTTTATGGGATGTGGCTCTGGGCCTTCAAAAAATGTCCTGGGAATTCACCTGGGCTAGTCACATGCCTGACCAAGCCTCTATATTATGTTCTTTCCCTTCATATTTAGTCAGATATGTTACATTTTCTCCATTATTCTACCCCTAACATTTATCCATTGTCTGATATACAGTAAACACTCAGAAATGTTTGCTGAATGAGTGTCTGAATGATTTTGTAATTCATTCTGTTTTGTTGTTAAGGTTAAAGTGTGAGATATATGTGACAACATTTTGTAAAGTACGTTTTAATTTTGAGGTATTATTAGATAAAATGAATTAATTAATTAGTGGTCATATTTAAACTCTCACTGTTAATGTAAAATAATTTGATTACTTAAGCAGCACTTCTCTGTCATTATAATCTGCCTGGCATAAAATAAAGAAGATTACAAATAAAATCCTAATGAACTAATTTCCTAATAATAGTTCACCATTTATGATTATTAGTTTAATTTCAATCATTGCCCGCAGCATAAGCAATTCAGTCTTATAATTCTCGTTTATTTTTTAGCATGTTTCTACAATGGGTTTCAAATGTTGACCTTAAGTCTTTTTTTTTTTTTTTAGTTACAGGTGTACAGAACAATGCAATAGTTATCTTTTTCACCCCTTACAAAGTGACTATCCCTTCCCCCGTCCTCTGTCCCCCCTCTCCCGATATCATACATATCTATTACAATTCCATTGACTACATCCCCACACTGTATTCCACATCCCATGACTATATGTGTTAAATTATAGTCAACATCTAATATTATTCAGTGGCAGCTTCAGATGTGCAGTGCAGTGGTCGGGCCACTACACCGTCCATGAAGTTGTCTCCCTGACAAGACGTGAGTCCTTCTGGTCCCCTACAAAATATATATTTACAACATTATTGCTTATATTCCCTAAACTGTCTCTTCTGTTGACCTTAAGTCTTTAGTCCTTTTTATTTCTCTTCTTCCTTTGTCTTTGCTGCCTACATCTATGCAGTCATGGTTCAGTTCAAGACCATTTATTGAATAGTTATTTCATTATTAACATATCGAGAATGCACATATAAATATGACACATTTCCAGCTCTCAAGGAATTTCTTATCACTCATTATCAATATTGTATATTTTTTGTTTCTGTGTCTGTCTCTGTCACTAAATTGTGAGTTTATTAAGAACAGAAGCTATATCTTACCCACTTGCATTTCTGTAGCACCCCATACAGTGCTTGGCATAAAGTAAGCATCAATCATTGATTAAATGAATAAACTCACAAAGATTTTATCCTTTATTATGAGGGACATATAAAATTATTTCAATTCAAATTTTTCTTTTTCCTTAACATTGTAATGTAAGAGGGCAGGTATTATTGTCATTTGTAGAGATGATTTACCATATGCCATGGAATTAGTACCCTATCTGCTAATATCTGTCCCAGAGTCATTTTCATGAGGAAAGTAAGCTATGCAAAAGCTAATTGTAGGAGTGTTATGAGTTTAACACTTAAAAAAAAAATTTATAGAATAAATTAGAATAAATACTTTCTTGGAGTTGAGTTGATGTGCCCCTGATGACAAGATTGTACTTGGAAAAAGAAATAAGTGTATTTCTTAATAAATTCAGTAACTTCATTAATTCTTGAGAATCTACTTTGTATTAGCCACCGTATTGTGCTAGATATTTAGGATACACTAATAAATAAGCTATCTGTGGTTAATGAGTTTCCACATTGGTGAAGGGCAAGACGAAGTTCATCGTAGTAAACACCATATACATTGTGGTAATTGGTAAAATGGAAGGGTTTTGTTTTTGTTTTTGTTCTGTGCTTGTTTGCTTAGTTACTGTTCATCAAGTGCTTATGGTGAGCAAGGCATTAGACTAAACATTTTATATATACAGTCTTATTTAATTGTTCCAACAGCCTGTAAAGTCAAATCAGTAGTCCCATTTTACAGATAAGAAAATTGAGATATGAATATTGTGCTGTGGGACCATCAAAGAGTGAATAATTGGTTCTGTGTAGAGGAGCTGGAGAAGGAAATTGGGAATAGGAAAATGACATGATCATATTGGTCAAGGAAGAGAACTAAAAGAATTATTTAAAGCATATTCTTAATAAAAGAGGTTGGTTTTCACCAGAATTGTTTTAGTCATCTTTGAAGCCTTTTTTGGATCACATTTTGTCTTGAGGATCACATTTCTGGCATGAATCCCTGGGAATATGAGAAAGGACATTTTAGAATGTTCCAGTTGGCTGGAAGTGTGGAAACATCTGATGGATTTTTCTGGTCAGGTCCAGTAGGAACAGAAATCATGTTTCAAGTTCTGGTGTTGGAGCAATTCAGGATATGGGAAATTGAGTTCTGTGAACATGGAAATAATGATGAGAAACCCATAAACAAGATTTAAAAATAGGTGACTTTCATGCCCTGTTCCTTTCTTTTCCCATGGTGTCACATAATTACATTATATTGCATGTGGACCAAGTAAGGCAGAGTGTGTAACTAACATTGTAACTCACACAGACTTGATCTTATAAGTTATACAGAGTTGACCTATAACCTGATACCTTTCACTGATTTTAGAACATGATACATGTATTGAGTTGATTATAAAACATGAAAAGAAAAATAAAAACTAGGCTGACGATAAGATTCTAAATGTAATAAAAATTTCAGAGAAAGCAGAGATTCCATTACTTTTTATTACTAGAATTTCATTGCTTTAAGCAGTTAACGAAGCACTGAAGTACCATTATTTGAGAGTAATTGCAATAAGGGTAGTCTAAATGAGGTGAAATCATGAAACATAGATTTTTTTTTGTTGTTTTATAAAGAGATACAGTTTTTTTTTATAGTCAACTTCATTCAGTATTGTTGAAAGAAATCAACAATTAATGTTCTGCTACTCACTTGAACTGTTAACAATGTTAACAAGAAGCAGCTTATAGGACTTGCTTTAATGGCTTTATAAGAGTCATATGAAATTATATGATTCAAATGGCAAACAATTGGCAATGTTTAAACCATTAAACATGGTTCAGTTTATTTTAATACATTAAAATTGCCCTGAAATAGCCATCTTATTTACACTTTTAATGGATTTAATAAATTTATACTTCACCCTCTTGATATATTAGAAATTTTGAATTGGTGGTATATGATTTAATGACTTTTTCATTTATTTCCATTGATAGAAGTAAAGTAATTAGTCTGCACTTCTGCATGGTAATTAATTCCATTCCAGCCTAGTTCTGTCTTGTGTGTCTTCTCTAGTTCTGAGTAACTATAGACAGCCTGACCTATTCTCAAGTTATCTGTTGAAAGACAATAAAAGCAGCTGTTTGTACCTCTAAATCATTTATTTTTGAGACTAAGAATTGTTCGTTTCCTAATCTACTGCTCATGTGACATAGTTTTCAGAGATTGCATATCTAGTTTTTCCTCCAGGGAACAGGCTCTCATTTTGCCACTAGGTCCTGTGTGAATGCCATAACATAGATGTGGTCTGGCCAGGAAGGATTGTGAGTACTTGATGTGGGAACTAGGCTTCTATTAATGCAGTGCATTTTTTTCCCCAAGAAACATTATGCATTGGGCCCATATTGAAATGGTAGTCAATTACCATGCCCAGATTATTTTGAAGTAAACTGTCTTAAATCAGTTCTTCTGTTTGCCTTTGAATTTAGTCTTTGTATAAATTACTTATCATGTTAAATCTCCTCATGTTAGTTTTAACCTGTTGCTCCAGTTACTGAAATATTTGAAGACTGATTCTGTCTTCAGTATATTACATATTCCTTCTATAAGGCTGTGTTTTCAAAAATGAAAGGGGAATAAAGGAAAATATAGTAGGGAAATCCTATTAAAGAACTCATGGTATGATGCTATTGGAAATGTTTCCACAATAATGTTGATATTTTTATAGTATATAGTTTTCATTTTCACTGTGATAAAAATCATCACTCATATTTACATATGATGTCAGTACCAATAATGCATCATAATTACACCTGTTCAAAGCATTTAAAACATCATTACCAAATATTTTTTCTTTCTACTAGGATAACCAATTTTCCTATTTTAATTATTTTTAAATATTTTAAAGTGAAGTTAGTAAATGCATTTATGTGATTGTTACCATGATTGACAAGTCAAAGCTCTTTTTGTAAGATTTCACAATGTTTTTAGTTCATTTCAGAAAACACCCATAAAATTGTCCCTACTAAACAATAAATCAACTTTTTTCTTTATATTTTCTGATTACATACTCTTTGATGATGATGGTGATGATGATGATTAAATCTAGAATTTAGTTCCTTGGGCTTTGATGTCTTTCTATTGTCTCTGGAATTTCAAGAAAAGATGTAAACAATGAAACTGCATTGGCTTATGCTGTATCTCACTTACCCATATAATGGTGAATTGCTAGCTATTTCCAATATTCAGGTACCTACTCTCTATAAAGCTTTTGTTAACTCTCTCAAATAAAATCGAACAACCACCCATCTTTAAATCCCCTCAGTGTTCTGCCCATATTTCCCCCTTAAATTTTCTTGTTATACAGCAGAGTATATACACTGTTGCATCTATTTTTTGTATAATTTGTCCAATGTCAATGTCAATCAAGTGATGAGCCATATCATAATCCTCTTTTTAATGCCACTACAAAGACCAGTACCAGGTGTGGTATAAACAATAAATATCTTCAAATGAAAACAAGTGAGTGAATGAAATATGTCTCTAGTCCTTTCCATGCTCACAGGTCACTGGTTAGAGCCTTTCTGACACTGACTTGCTCCTCATCTACAATTTCCTGCTTTCCATTCCCTTTTAACTTAATTTTACATGGTTTTTCAATAGAAGAAAACTTTATTCCTTGCCTTTTCTTGATACATGTGAATGAAAGGGAATAAATGGCTAAAATAATTCTTGGGCTACTATAGTTTTTTGGTCAAGAAACAAAAGGTTTCTTTTCTCATGAGAGGTTTCCCTTTGTTTTAAAATGTTACTAGGTCAAGAAAGCAGGCTAAGAGGTATTTGTGGACTAGTGTTTACAACTATTAAGTTATTTTTATGAGCCATTGTCCTAAATAAACAAATGTATAGCTAGAGCTAGGAGTGACTTTCCTACTTTTAAAAAGTAAACATGCTGCACATTTGTTGTTTTAAGGAAGGTTTTCAAGAGAAAATGGAGACTTGTTAGGAGTCAACAGAATAGGACCCTGGCCAGCTGGCAGAACAGAAGTGAGGAACTGCATGAGTGGCTTCTAAGGTATACATTTGCCCAAGTGGGCTGGACCGGCAGTTGGCTGGGAGAAATGATCCCTACCACGTAGCAGATTTTAGCACATAGGAGCAGTGAGCCTGATATAAAGGTGGTGTTCACACAAGTTCACCCATCTTGTGGTGAACAGGTGTAGCAAAGAGGCAGTTTTCAGGGAACCATAAAGACTTAATTCGGCCTGAGGCACTGTGACAACCATCTCCATGGGCAGGCAGTTTATGAGCGACCAGCCAAAGTGTGTACCATCACTTCTTGCCCAAGACAATCACCGGCTCTGTGTTTGAATCAGCTTTGTAACCTGAGGAAGGTAAGTGGAAGGATGTGGCATAAATTAAAAGGAAAGTAACAGAGGAAATGAAATCTTATTAAAAGGACTGCTCCCTACTCCCTCCAGGCCCTTAATTCATTCAACATGTACTAAGTATATCCAATGGGTCAAGAAATGGTAGCTATATAAATATCACTAGTTTAGTTTTTACAGCAATGCTATGAGGTTTTAATTTTTTTTCTTTATAAATAAAGAAATTGGAGCTCAATGGACTAAAGTAATTTCTCTAGAAGATAGTAAACTGTAGAATCAGGTCTTATGGCCCTAGTACTGGAACCCTCACTCACAGAATCATAGAAGGATTTACGAGCACTAACGTTTATAAGAGATCCTTTTCCCAACTCTAGAAGGAAGAGGTACTAACAATGATGTATGATCTTTTTTGGGGGGTACGTGGGAGGCATGGAGATAGCCAAGTATGTCCCTGGTTTGGAAGACTGAGAAGTGCATGCTTGTGCTAAGATCCATCAACACCACTGACTGCTGATCATTTCTAATAATACAAGGGAACCAAAGAGTTCTTATAGAGAGTAGGATCCCAAATATACAGTAAAATCTTGGATTGCGAGTAACTTGGTTTGCAAGTGTTCCACAAGACGAGCATACATTTCTATTACATTTTAACTTGGTAAACGAGCAATGTCTTGCAATATGAGTAGTTTGTTTCCAGAACGAATTATGCTCGCAAACTGAGGTATTACTGTATTGAGTTCTGTTATTCTTGTGCCAGCCGAAGGTCAGTCTCTCTCAAAGGAAAAGAAGAAATGTGAGAAGATTCAGGTATGATTGACAGTGCTGATGATCAGGATTGTGTTCCACACATTGTAGTTCATGATATGGGGGCTGTTATTCTAGGATGGAAAAGAATACAGCTCACAAAGATACCAAGGACTGTGTTTAGTAGCCTACTCACTGACCTAAACAAGAGGTCTTTTAATCACAATTTAAAGTGGCAATTAAAAGTGACGTTTAGACAAGTTTCGAAAACTAGATATCCAAAGGCATAGAAAGAAAATGCCTTTGTACAATGACTGACAGAAAAAGCAGCAAAGAGGAGTCAAGAACAAAAATTATAGCCTGTGAAAAATATATACTGATACATATTTATGGGTAATAAATTGAAATAGGCGGTTTAGTACATTACAGGACCATGGGTAGCATCACTAATACTTAGCAGCATTGTGATTCAATGGAAAAGTAAACTTTGTTTGGGAAAATTGATTTAAGAGAAGCACATTAGCAAAGAAGTACATCCCTATGTAAACCAATCAACCAAAATATGAAGGAATTATAGTTACAGTGTAAAAGAGAGATGAATAAAGCAGTAGTTTCATGGGAGTAAACCCTAAAAAGAAGATGGCCAGAAGATGTTAAACACAAAATTGTTAAACACAAGTTAAGATGTACGTAGGCACTTCAATTTTCCAGATGTCAGTTGAAAGTTTATTGGCAATTTAGTGAAAGCAGAGCATATGATAGGAATTTTTTACTTACTTTGATGAAAATTTCATCCTTTAGAACATAGGTAAAAAATTATGGAAATTGGTAGGTGAATTCTCTTGACATATTTCTTTCTAGAAAGGATGGTTTGTGGTGGAAATAAAAGTGATAGGAATCTTGAGAGAACACAATCATATCATCCTAGATCTCATAATAGCCAAGAAAAGAAACACTGAGTAGAGTTAGATAAGCACCCAGAACTTTAGAAAAGTAGAAACCAGAAGTTCTAGAAAAGATTAAAATATAATTTCATGGAATAATATTCTAAAATATGATGAAATAGAAATCTCTCTCTCTCTCTCTCTGTCTCTCCCTCTCTCTCTCTGTCTCTCTGTCTCTCTGTCTCTCTCTCTGTCTCTCTGTCTCTCTGTCTCTCTGTCTCTCTCTCTCTCTCTCTCACACACACACACACACACACACACACACACACACACACCACACAAACCACTCAATATTTAAGAAACACTTCACTTTTTTTTTATTTTATTTTATTTTATTTTTAATTAGTTTCAGGTGTACAACACAGTGCAATAGTTATACATTTTACCCCTCAAAGTGACAACCCCCCACCCCCAATACACCACCCCACTCCCCCACCCATATCATATATATCTATTACTCTTCCTCTGACTCTCTTCCACAGTATAATCCACATCCCGTGACAATCTATATATATTCAATTACAGTAGGTATACCACCTCCACTTTAGTAATACAGTGCAGTGATCAAACCTCTACTCCATCCATGAAATGGTCTCCCTAACAAGACCTATGATCATCTGACATTCCACAGAATATTTACAACATTATTAATTATATTCCCCAAACTGTTTTTCCTATCCCAGTAGCAATATTGTAGTTGCCTATTTTTGCTGTCTAATCCCTTCCCCTTCTCCCTCATCCCCATTCCTCTCCAAATTAGCAACCCTGATTTTTCCTCTATATCTATGAGACAGTTTCTGTTTACTTTGCTCATTCATACAGTTTTTCATATTCCACATATAAGTGAGATCATATGGTATTTGTCCTTCTCTGACTGACTTATTTCACTCAACATTATAGTCTCTAGGTCCATCCATATCATTGCAAATGGCACGATTTCATTCTTCTTTATAGCGGAGTAATACTCCATTGTATAAATATACCACAGTTTCTTAATCCAGTCATCTACTGACGGGCATTTTGGTTGTTTCCAAGTCTTAGCTATTGTAAATTGTGCTGCTATGAACATCGGGGTGCATAACTTTTTTGAATAAGTGTCTTGGTTTTTTCAGGATAAATACCTAGGAGTGGAATTGCTGGGTCAAACGGTAGCTCTATTTCCAGTTCTTTGAGATACCTCCATACTGACTTCCATAGTGGCTGCACCAATCTGCAGTCCCACCAACAGTGCAGCAGGGTCCCCTTTTCCCCACAGCCCCGCCAGCACTTGTTGTTTGTTGATTTGTTGATGATAGCCATTCTGACTGGAGTGAGGTGGTATCTCATGGTGGTTTTTATTTGCATTTCCCTAATGACCAGTGAGGTTGAACTTTTTTTCATATGCCTGTTGGCCATCTGTATGTCCTCTTTAGAGAAATGTCTCTTCATATCTTCTGCCCATTTTTTAATTGGGTTGTTTGTTTTTTTGGTGTTGAGTTTCATGAGTGTTTTATAAATTTTGGATATTAACCCCTTATCAGATATATCGTTGGCAAATATATTCTCCCATTCAGTAGGCTTCCTTTTTGTTTTATTAATGGTTTCCTTTGTTGTGAAAAAACTTTTAAGTCTGATATAATCCCATATGTTCATTTTTTCTTTTACTTCCCTTGCCCGTAGGGATGTATCAGTAAAAATATTGCTCCGGGTAATGTCTGCAAATGTACTCCCTATATTTTCATTTAGGATTTTTATGGTTTCAGGTCTTACATTTAAGTCTTTAATCCATTTTGAATTTGTTCTTGTATAAGGCGTAAGGAGATGATCCAGTTTCATTTTTTTGCATGTGTCAGTCCAATTTTCCCAGCACCATTTATTGAATAGATTATCTTTACTCCAGTGCAAATTCTTGCTTCCCTTTGTCATAGATTAACTGTCCGTAAATGCTTGGATTTATTTCTGGGCTCTCTGTTCTGTTCCACTGATCGATGTGCCTTTTTTTATGCCAATACCAAACTGTCTTGATTACTGTGGCCTTGTAGTAGGTTTTGATGTCTGGTAGTATGATCCCCCCGACTTTGTTTTTACTCCTCAGAATTGCCGAGGCTATTCGGGGTCTTTTATGATTCCATATAAACTTTAGGATTATATTTTCTATTTCTGTGAAAAATGCCCTTGGTAGTTTGATAGGAATTGCATTGAATCTATATATTGCTTTAGGCAGTATGGACATTTTAACTATATTAATTCTTCCTATCCATGAGCATGGTAGGTGTTTCCATTTATTTGTATCTTCTATGATTTCTTTCTTCAGTGTCTTATAATTTTCTGAGTACAGATCTTTCACTTCTTTGGTTAAATTTATTCCTAGGTATTTTATAGTTCTTGACGCAATTGTAAATGGGACAGTTTTCTTAATTTCTCTTTCCATTAGTTTATTATTTGTATATGCAAATGCCACTGATTTCTGAACATTGACTTTATATCCTGCTACTTTACTGAATTCGTCTATCACTTCCAATAGTTTTTTGATGGAGTCTTTGGGGTTCTCTATATACAGTATCATGTCATCTGCATATAATGACAATTTTACTTCTTCCTTGCCAATTTGGATGCCTTTTATTTCTTTTTGTTGTCTGATTGCTGTGGCTAGAACTTCCAGCACTATGTTGAATAAAAGAGGAGAAAGTGGACAGCCTTGTCTTGTTCCTGATCTTAAGGGGAATGGTTTTAGCTTTTCCCCATTGAGTATGATGTTAGCTGTAGGTTTATCATATATGGCTTTTATTATGTTGAGATATGATCCCTATATTCCCACTTTGCTAAGGGTTTTTAACATAAATGGCTGTTGGATTTTGTCAAATGCTTTTTCTGCATCTATTGAAATGACCATGTGATCTTTATCCTTCATTTTGTTGATGTGGTGTATCACATTAATTGATTTACGGATGTTGAACCAGCCTTGCGCACTAGGGATGAATCCCACTTGATCATGATGTATGATCTTCTTAATATATTGCTGAATTCTGTTTGCTAATATTTTATTGAGAATTTTTGCATCTATATTCATCAGGGAGATTGGCCTGTAGTTTTCCTTTTTTGTGCTGTCTTTATCTGGTTTTGGAATCAGGGTGAAAGGGGCTTCATAAAAAGAGTTTGGGAGCCTTCCCTCCTTCTGGATTTTTTGGAATAGTTTGAGAAGAATAGGTGATAGTTCTTTTTTGAATGTTTGATAAAATTCACTTGTGAAGCCGTCTGGTCCAGGGCTTTTGTTTTTTGGGAGCTTGTCAATTACTGATTCAATTTCCTTGGTAGTAATCAGGGTATTTAGATTTTCTGTTTCTTCTTGCGTTAGCTTTGGAAGGTTGTATGCTTCTAGAAAATTATCCATTTCTTCCAGATTGTCAAATTTGTTGGCATACAGTTGCTCATAGTAATTTCTTAGAATTTTTTGTATTTCTGTGATGTCTGTAGTCATTTCCCCTCTTTCATTCCTGATTTTGCTAATTTGTGTCCTCTCTCTTTTTTTTTTTTTTGATGAGCCTGGCTAGAGGTTTGTCAATTTTGTTTATCTTCTCAAGAAACCAGCTCTTGGTTTCATTGATCTTTTGAATTGTTTTTCTGTTCTCTATATTGTTTATTTCTGCTCTGGTCTTTATTATCTCCTTTCTTGTACTCCCCTTGGGCCTCTTTTGCTGTTCTTTTTCCAGTTCCCTTAGGTGTAAGGATAACCTGTTGATTTGAGATTTTTCTTCCTTCTTTAGGTAGGCTTGCACTGCTATAAACTTCCCTCTTAGGACTGCTTTCGCAGCATCCCAGAGATTTTGGGTCGTGGTGTTTTCATTATCGTTTGTCCCGAGGTATCTTTTGATTTCCTCCTTGATCTCATTTGTGACCCACTCACTATTTAATAGCATATTGTTTAGCCTCCATTTATTTGTCAGCTTCCCGGATTTCTTCTTATAATTGATTTCTAGTTTCATAGCATTGTGGTCAGAGAATACAGTTGAAATGATTTCACTCTTCTTAAATTTGTTGAGACTGGTTTTGTGGCCTAACATGTGGTCTATCTTAGAAAATGTTCCATGTGCACTTGAAAAGAACGTATATTCTGTAGCTTTGGGATGAAATGCTCTGAAAATGTCTGTTAAATCCAGCTGGTCTAATGTGTCATTTAAGGTCGCTGTTTCCACATTGATTTTCTGTCTGGAGGATCTGTCCATTAGTGACAGCGGGGTGTTGAAGTCCCCTACTATGATAGTGTTACTGTTGATCTCTGTCTTCATGTCTGACAATATCTGTTTTATATATTTAGGGGCTCCTATGTTAGGTGCATAGATGTTTACTAGAGTTATGTCCTCTTGTTGGATCGATCCCTTCATTACTATGAAGTGACCTTCATTGTCCTTTGTTATATTCTTCAATTTAAAGTCCATTTTATCTGATATAAGTATCGCTACTCCAGCTTTTTTCTCAGTACCATTTGCATGAAATATTTTACTCCATCCCTTTACTTTCAGCCTGTATGAGTCTTTGGATCTGAGGTGAGTCTCTTGTATACAGCATATACTGGGGTCTTGCTTTCTTATCCATTCAGCCACCCTATGTCTTTTTATTGGAGCATTTAATCCATTTACATTTAATGTGATTATTGATAGGTGTGTATTTATTGCCATTTTCTTATTTGTGTTCGTAGTCTTTCATAGGTTGTTTTTCTCTTCTACTTGAAGAAGCCCTTTTAACATTTCCTGCAAAGCTGCCTTGGTGGTAATGAATTCCCTTAACTTATTTTTTTCTGCAAAGCTCCTTACCTCGCCTTCGATTTTAAATGATAACCTTGCTGGATACAGCAATCTTGGTTGTAGGCCTTTATTTTTCATCACTTTGAAAACCTCCTGCCACTCTCTTCTGGCCTGCAAAGTTTCTGTAGAAAAGTCAGCTGATAATCTTATGGGGGTACCCTTGTAAGTAACTTGCTGCCTTTCCCTTGCTGCTTTAAGGATTCTGTCTTTGTCCTTAACCCTTGCCATTTTCACTATAATGTGTCTTGGAGTGGGCCTGTTTGGAATCATCCTGTTTGGAACTCTCTGCACTTCCTGGGCTTGTATTTCAATGTCCTTTGCCAGGTTAGGGAAGTTTTCAGACATTATTACTTCAAATATATTCT
The DNA here is from genome assembly GCA_033961575.1 of Aselliscus stoliczkanus. NCBI lineage: Eukaryota > Metazoa > Chordata > Mammalia > Chiroptera > Hipposideridae > Aselliscus > Aselliscus stoliczkanus. Next base: position 58,646,482 of record CM066736.1, read on the forward strand.
CAATCCCTTGCTCCCTCTCTTCTCCTTCTGGTACTCCAATGACCCTTAGATTATTGCGTCTGATGTTGTCCCCCAGCTCTCTTAAACTATTTTCCATGTTTTTCATTCTTTTTTCTTTTTGTTGTTCCGCATGGGTGATCTCTGCTATTTTGTCTTCTAAGTCACTGATTCGATTTTCTGCTTCATCCAGTCTGCTAGTGATTCCATCAAGTTTGTTATTTAATTCAGTAATTGTGTTCTTAAGTTCTAGCTGGTTGCTTTTCATGATTTCTCTATCCTTCTTTATATTTTCATTAATTTCCTTGAACATTCTAATAATCAGTGTTCTGAACTCTGTCTCTGATAGGTTGGTTACCTCTATTTCCTCTATTTCCACTGATTCAGGAAGTTTCTTCTGTTCTTTTATTTGTGTTATGTTTCTTTGTTTCCCCATTCTGGCTTACTCTTTGTGTTTGCTTCAATATAACAGATAGATCCCCCAGATTTCTCAGTCTTTTCTGGGTAAACTTATATGGTGTGTGTCCTTTATATTTGAATTACTCAGTCTCCCTATTCTCCTGTGCTTGTATCTGAGGTGTTCCTTGTGTCGTGCGTCCTCACTTGTTGAAGTTTTAGTTTTGATTACTTTTGGTTTGTCAGTAGGTGGGATTGACTCCCAGATTGATTAGCTGTGAGGATCAGCAGCTTCTGCAGTTTATGAGCTGCTGTGAGAGGATTGACCCCTCTGATGAAACTTGGACCCTATGGGTCTTAGTACCTGTAGCAACTTCTTTTTGGGTGTGACTCTTTTATGTCAAACCCAGAAATGCTCTAGTTTTATCTAAAGTTGGCTTCCGGGTATGATGATTCTTGTGTCTGTTTGTTTGGACCCACTGCTGCAGAGTGATTTTAGAGCATAACAGATCAACAAGAACAACCTCCGCAGCCACCAAAGGAAACCAAATGCTCGCACAAGTAAAAACAACCAACCGTCAAACTACAGTCAACTTGTACAGAAATATCAATCATACTAATGAAGAAAACAAACAGAAACAAAACAAAAACCACATACTCAATAATAACAGAAGAGGAAACAAAATAAAATACAATATCCTAAAATAAAAAATAGAATAAACATGAGAAACTGATTAGCTATACCTAAAAAATAAAAAATAAAAATAAACTAAAATAATAATAAAAAAAAGTAAGAAAAATTAAAAAAATAAAATTTGCAGAAAAAAGGAAAAGAGGAAAAGTATAGCAGTGAGAAGAATGAATAAAATAAGAGAGAAAGTGAGGGTGGGGGAAAAAGAAAAAGAAAAGAAAGAAAAAGAAAAAGAAAAAAGGAAAAAAAAATATATATATATATTTGTCTACACACCCATATATATGGACATATATTCACCTATATACACCTATATATATATGCCTATATTAAAAACTACAATATGATTACAATGAAATAGAAATAAAAAACAAAAACAACCAAGATAAGCAGCCAATAAAGGGAAAACAAAACAGAATAAAACCAAACAAACCAAAAATACCTGTGCCGGTCTAGGCTAAAGTCCACCAAGCTCTCTTCAGTTTGTCTGCTGTACAAAAATTCCTGTGCGTCTTGTGGGAACAGTAGGCCACGTGATGCCTAGCGTGATCCTGGAACTGCAGGTTTGCTGTACTTTAGTGTGGTTGTGACGTGTGATTGGTGGTTTTTACAAAGTCACTGCGTTTTTGCTTTTGCCTGTCCCAAGGCAGGCTGCACCCCCAAAGGCTCAATGAGTGTCTCTGGGCACCCTTTGGGTTGACAGCCGTGGAGAATTAAAGAATTCCTCACTACCAAAAGCCTGCTGCTAAGAATCTGTTAATTAGTGCCTCAGCAGATGAACCTGCCCTGCCTCCCAAGCCTTGCCTAAAGGTGGGGGCGGGGTAGGTAGTCTCACTCTGCTGCCTTTACTGGGTGGAAATTCTCAACCCCCTGCAGGTAAGGATATTTTCCTAGTCTGCCCCTATTGCTCCCTTCAGGAGTCAGTTTAAGACTGTCTTGGCGGGGGACAAAGTTTGTGGGAGTGGGTGAGTTATTGGGTTTTTTTTTTTGCTTTCTGTTCAAGAGTAGAAAAAGGGGGAAAAAAATAAAAAACATAAAAGTAAACAAAGCCACAGTTCCAACACTGTTTCAAGCTAAGGCCTTTGCCTCTTATGCTCCAGCGGAGTTCCTGCTGCTCTCCCAAAGGGTCTGCCGGGATTTAGGGAATTGCGCGCACCCTACCGTGTGGCCAAGATCCCCGCTTCGCGTCTCTCGGGGACCTGCGTCTCTGCCCGGCGCGCTGCGTGTCCGAGTGAGCCTTCTTTTTCCCCTGCTCCTGGGTTTCAGGCTTCTGCCTTGGAGCCGGCGCGCGCCCGCGGTGCTCCTGCTGCTCTCCCGAAGAGACTGTCGGGGTTTAAGGGACTGCAAGCCCCCTGCCCCGAGGCTCAGATCCCTGTTCCGTCTCTCGGGGACCTGCGTCTCCACCCGGCGCGCTGCGTGTCTGAGCGAGTCTTCTTTTTCCGCTGCTCCCGGGTTCCAGGCTTCTGCCTCGGAGCCGGCGCGCCCGCGCGGATCTCCTGCTGCTCTCCCAAACGGTCTGCCGGGATTTAGGGGACTGCGCGCACCGTGCCGCGTGGCTCCGATCCCCACTCCATCTCTCCGGGACCTGTGACTCCGGCCGGCGCGCTGCGTCTCCGCAGGCGAATCCTGTGAAGAAACACTTCACTTAAAGGAAACATTAAATGGTAAATAAAAAAACGATCAAAAGTCATTTGAAAAGTCCAAATACACTCTTTTACAATAATTAATAATTGCCTTTTCATTCATTAATTTTTCCTGTATTTATTCATTTATAAATTATAAATCACCTAATATATTCCAGGGATATAAAAATTTAGATGTTTGTCTTTTAAAAGTACTTATAAAATAAGTTATGAATTGCTTATAATTTATTCCTTTTAACGTCTCCAAACTGTTGTTAATGTGGAATTCAGAGTCAGTCTAATTTAAAAACATATATTAAAATTTAGTAAATCTTAACAATGACTAACACATTGTTTTTAAACTGAAGAATTATTTTAGAACTTTCATTTTCATTTCTTTTACTTGTGTGAGATTTGCCCTTTGTCTAGAAGTGGGAAATAACTGGATTAATTTTGTGAGATTTTCCTCCGCTTTTAAACACTTGGTACATTTTTAGTGTTAAATTTGGGCCATATTGACCAAAATCTTCAATGTAAGGAATAGATTCTCCCTGAACACATTAAATGCCATTAGAACTTTGCTTTTTATCTTTTTATAAAGTAATATTTTATACCGACAAAATAATATAATCTATATATAATATAAAATTATAAAGCATAAAGTTAAAATAATAACCTGTGGATCTACTTCCTAATTTAAACGTTCCCAGTTTTCTACTGGCAACTCCCTGAATCCACTCTTACCTCACCCTCTGATTCTGCACTGACTGCTCCACCCACTAAGAAATAATCATCCTGAGTTTGTTGTATCACTTCTGTTTTAGTTTTTTTATTGTTGTTGTTGTTGTTTTGTTTTGTTTTTTGTTTATTTTTTTTATTACTTTCAGGTATACAACACAATGCAATAGTTATACTCTTTACCCCCCAAAGCGACAACCCCCCTCACCCAGTTCGCCATCCCACTCCCCCCCCCTATATCATACATATCTATCACAACTCCCCTGACTCCCTTCCACAGTATACTCCAGATCCTGTGACCATCCACATATTCAGTTACTGTTGGCATACAATACTATACAACATCAGCTTCAGGTGTACAGTGCAGTGATCAAGTCTCTACTCCATCCATGAAGTGGTCTCCCTAACAAGACATGTGACGATCTGACACGCCACAAAATTTTTACAACATTATTATATTCCCCCAACTGTGTTTCGTATCCCTGTGACAATATTGTAGTTGTCTATTTATGCTGTCTAATCCCTTCCCCTTCCCCCTCATCCCCACCCCCCTCCCAACTAGCAACCCTCAGTTTTTCCTCTATATCTATGAGTCTGTTTACTTTGATCATTCACTCAGCTCTTCAGACTCCACACACAAGTGAGATCACATGGTACCTGTCCTTCTCTGACTGACTTATTTCACACAACATAATAGTCTCTTTGCAACATTATCAATTACATTCCCAGAACTGCCCCCATATCCCTGCGGCAACATTATAGTCCCACCTACACTGTCCAAAACCTTCCCCCTCTCCCTCTTCCCCACTCCCTCCCAGGCAGCAACCATCAGTTTTTCCTTTATATCTGCTTGATTTGACTTCAGTCTTCTTAAATTTACTGGGACTTGTTTTGTGGCCTAACATGGTCTATCTTGGAAAATGTCCCATGTGTACTTGAGAAGAATGTATATTCTGTATTTTCAGGGTGAAATGCTCTAAAAATATCAACAAAGTCCAGCTGGTCTAAAGTATCATTTAAGGCCCCTCTTTCTGTGTTGATTTTCTGTCTAAAGGGTCTGTCCATCGGTGACAATGGTGTTGAAGTCCCCTACTTTGATAGTGTTACTGTTGATCTCTGTCTTTATGTCTGTCAAAATCTGTTATATGTAATTAGGAGTTCCTATGTTGGGTGCATAGATGTGTATTAGGGTTTTAGTGCCCTTCTTTGTCTTTTATTGTAGTCATTTTAAAGTCTATTTTGTCCAAAATAAGTATTGGTACTCCAGCTTTTTTTCCCTCATTTCCATTTGCATGAAATATCTTATTCCATCTGTAATCAGCATATACATGTGTACTATTTTCTTATCCACTTAGCCACTCTCTGTCTTTTGATTGCAGCATTTAGCCCATTCACATTTAAAATGATTATTGATAGGTGCATATGGATTGCCATTTTGTTATTTGTATTCCTGGTCTTCCTGGGTTAACTTGTTTACCCTTTCTTTTGTTTAAAAAGCCCTTTTAACATTTCTTGCAATGCTGGCTTAGTGGTAATGAATTCCTTAAGCTTATTCTTTTCTGAGAAGCTCTTTCTTTCTCCTTCAATTTTAAGTGATAGCCGTGCTGGGTAGAGCAATCTTGGTTGTAGGCCTTTATTTTATGTCACTTTGAATATCTTCTGCCACTCCCTTCTGGCCTGCAGAGTTTCTGTAGACAAGTCAGCTGTTAGTCTAACAGGAGTTCCTTTGTATGTAACCTGCTGTCTTTCTCTTGCAGCCTCTATGATTCTGTCTCTGTCTTTAACCTTTGCCATTTTAACTATGATGTGTCTTGGTGTGGACTTGTTTGGGTTCAGCTTGTTTGGAACCCTCTGCACTTCCTGGACATGTATGTTGATTTCCTTCACCAGGGTAGAGAAGTTTTCAGTCATTATTTTTTCAAATACATTCCCGACCCCTTGCTTCTCTTCTCCTTCTGGTATTCCTATGAGTCGAAGATGGTTGCGTTTCACCTTGTCCCATAGGGCTCTTAAACTATTTTCATTGTTTTTTATTCTTTGGTCTTTTTGCTGTGCCAGCTGGGTGATTTCTGCTGTTTTATCTTCCAAATCGCTGATCCACTCCTCTGCTTCCTCTACTCTACTGGTGATTCCTTCGAGTGTGTTCTTCATTTCAGTTATTGTATTCTTTAGTTCTAACAGGTTGTTTTTTATGGTTTCCCTATCCTTTTTTATGTCCTCGCTAAGTTCCTTAAACATTCTTATCATCAGTGTTCTAAACTCTATCTCTGAAAGGTTGGCTCCCTCTGTTTCATTTAGTTCCATTTCTAGAGGTTTCTTCTGATCTTTTACTTGTGACATGTTTCTTTGTTTCCCCATTCTGGCTGTCGCTCTCGGATTGCTTTGATGTATTAGATAGATCACCAGGAGAGCCCTGGCTGGATCATGCAGGCACACAGCTCATGGCCCAACACTCCCAGGAAAACTCCCAGTCTCAGCCTGTCCCAATCAGCTGCTCGCAGATCAGTCACCAGCCTGGCAACTCTGCAAGCGCAGTGTGGAGAGCGGGAACCCGAGGCGGCTTGCGCACTCCCGGGTCTCAGTGAGCAGCCTGTTGGAGCCTGAGCATGCCCACCGGGCGTTTCCCTGGCAACGCAGTGTAAGCCAGGTGGAGGGTGGGGATCCAAGGCCGCATGCGTGTGCGCACACACGCACTTCTGCGCCAATTCCACCAGACCAATGAGGTCTCGGACCTGATCCTCCGTGGGAGTGCCCAAGCCCGACAAAATGGTGCCCTCCCCACACCACTTTTGTGCAGGCTCCACACCACGGGAACAACAGTCCAAAAACCTCCAGCCTTTGCACCAAAGGTGCTCAGTTCAGTCCGTCCCCGCAGGCTCCCGGGTCCGGCTCACACAGCCACTCCCTCCACCAGGAACCAGGTAAGTGCTCACTGGCGAGCAAGCCTGGGCGCCAGCCTCACTGATTCTCCAGCCGCTCTTAGCCTCACCAAGCTGAGCAAAGAGAGTCCTCACTAATTTCTACTGCCCACTATCTTGGAACTCCTCTTCCCGGCAAAGGAATTCTGGGTTGGTGAGCTGGGTGTGCGGCCGGAGGGTCTCTCCCCCAACCGGAGTAGCCTCCCCACAGCTGGGACCTCCCTCACGGGGTTCGCCCTCTCTCGTCTCTGCCCGTCCTACCAGACCCGACGTGGCCTCCTCTTTAAGTTCTTCGTTTAGTGGTTCTGTTCATCTAGTGTTCCGGGAACCTCCAGGGTTGAATGCTGTATAATTTGCTTGTAATTTTGGTGTGATCCTGAGAGGTAGTTAGCACAGCATCTGTCTATTGCGCCATTTTACCAGAAGTCCCTGTTGTTTTGTTTTTTAAATGGCCTTCTAATAATGTGAATATCCCTACATGTATATTGTTTACCTTTCCTTGTTTTTGAGTTTAGGAATTGACCACTTTATCTAGGATTCTCAAAGCAGGAGCATAAATCACCTCTCAAAACCACTTCCCTAAGAATAACTGCTGATCGTTGAGAGTCTATACTATGATCCAGGCTCAGGATTACCAGCTTTGATTTACTCACATTGAATACAACAGGTGAATAAGATAGGTATGAGCATCTCCATTTTAACTATGATTAGAGAAAGCAGCCAGTTAAAATACGTATTTCCATATTTAGATTGATAATTTTGAAACAAAGACATTTTTAATATTTGTTGCTAAACAAGTATTTTTCCTATACAACTAACTAAGTGGATGATAAACAAGATTGATGTATCAGCTGCTGTCATTTATGATTTGCAAAGTAGCCTACATTTAATATTTACCTGAAAACAACTATATGCTTTTGACTAAATTGTCAAATGAATCTTTTGTGTTTCTGCTTCAATCAAAAGAACGATTCTTGTGACCAGTGTTTAGAAAGCTGCCTTTTTATAAACATAGTCACAACTTCTTGTGTTGGTCTTAGTGTATTTTGATCATGTTCTTTATGTATCATATTCCCCCGAGTGCCCTCATTCCCCTTTATGTATTTGTGCAGTGAGAGTGGTGGTAACCATAACAGGTAAATGCTGTGGAGGTGGAAGCTCCTCTGTTTCAGGGTAGATTTCAGAAGGCTTTTATTTGGGTTGTTGTTAAATCTAAAGGGAATTCACCTTGTAATGCCCAAATGCATTCACAAGAAATAAGTGTGAGATTTAAAATACACAGTAGTGTGAAATCTTAAATTTAAGCATAATCCATTTTCACTTGGTTTACCTGGCTTATCTGTATCAAATTTGGGTTGAAGCAAGAAACCCCCTTTTTTTGAAGGTCTCCAGGAGTGACTTAGAAATGCTTCAGTGGCTACTGAATCCCTAGTAAGATGATCACCATCTTTCATTCACATTCTTGAATAAGCTTTTACTGTACCCAAGATTAACACTAAGCCTGCAAATATGCAAAGTTCTAGCCACACTTTCAAATGTTGTTTCATCTCTCACTGATAAATTGTTGATTGCATGCACATGGCACTTTTCATAAGTGCTGTGACTTAATCTTAGCAATTGCCTTAGATTTTGCAATATATGCATATATTTACAACTATGTGTTTACAAGTCCACTTTCAAATGACACTATACTGTTTCACGTGCAGTGCAGATAGATACCTTATAGCAGAGCATGCCCAGTTCCTTTATTCCTTACAACGTTGCTCTTGTCCATTTCACTTATCCACCTGCTATAACCACACAACACAATAGTATTATTATTATTTTGAACAAAGTTACCTATTAGATCAATAAAGAATAAGAAAAATAAGCTTTTATTTTACATATATTTATTCTTTTTCCAATGCTCTTTCTTCATATAAATCCAAGTTTCTGAACTATATCATTTTCCTTCTCCCTGAAGAGCTTCATTTAACATTTTCCTGAAGTGCAGTTTTGCTGTTATAGCAATGAATTTCCTCAGTTTTTGTTTTTCTGAGGAAGTTTTTTTTCTGCTTTACTTTTAAAGGATCACTGGATATAGAATTATAAGTCGATTTAAAAAAAAATTTCAACACTAAACATTTAATCCTCTCTCTTTTTTGCATTATTGGATCCAAAAAAGTTGCTGATTTTCAGTTTGTTTTGACATTTTTCTTGTTTGAAGACAGAGTGACAACTTCCAAACTCTTTACATTCAGTGCTGAAATGCGAAGTACCCTTGAGACTTACTCTTTGTCCTTCGAAATACTTTTTACCATTGGAAAATTTCAAACATCCACACAACATTCTTAGTTTTCTTAGATTTTCAGTTTCTAAAATGTTACTATTTTTACTTAATTATCCTTGTACTTATTTCTCTTTTTATTAGCACTTTCAATATTGTTACTTTGTTTGCACTTACTGGCTATGGTACGGCTAATATTATTCTTAAACTATCTCAAAATCAACACAGGAGTGACACGCCAACTGAAGACTCTTTTTTACCGATAAAGCAACTAAACTGGCTGTTATCACCATTTGCTGATAGCACCAGAATAATTCTGCAGCTGAAATTTGTTTATCTCTAAAAAATTTTAAGTAGAGTCATTTTTTACATAATTATGAGATCATAGTAGAGCTGTGGATGGGTATTAGTGGGAATAGCTGTGAGGTGGTGTCAGTGGTGTCATCTAGTAAGTTCAAACGCATGTCCCTGGAAGAAAATCTGTGTAGGCACTGATACCCTCAGGGTAAGTTAAGAGCATTTGGTATATGGTACTTGCTATACTGTAATTACTTGTTTCTTTCTGCCTGTTTACCCTCCTAATAGCTTTTTTATCCATTATCTGATGCAAATCAACAATTTGACATACATTAGCACTCCTCTGGTCTTTGTCTACATTATACACGATGGACTATACTGAATCAAGTTTAGTAACCTTTCTATGTTGTGACTAGGAATGTTTTGGCTCTCCAGTATAGAGTATTTTTGGGCTGGCTGAGTGGCTCAGTGGGTTAAGAGCACGAGCTCTGAGCAACAGGGCCACAAGTTGGATTCCCACATGGGTCAGTGAGCTGCGCCTGAGCTGAGCTGCTGCTGAGCTGCCAACATGTGGCAGGATGTCTCAGCTGGTGAAAGCACATGTTCCTAACAATAAAGTTTCCAGTTTGACTCCCGAATGGGATGGTGGGCCACGCCCACCCGCAACTAAAATTGAACACGGCACTTTGAGTTGAATGGTTGCAAGCTGCCACCAGGCCGCCGGATGGCAACTGGACTTGGAGCTGAGCTAGCTGTGCCCTCCACTACTAAGACTGAAGGACAACAACTTGGCTGTTCCCCTTTCCAATTCCCCAACACTGTTCCCCTTCCCCAATTTCCCAATAAAATCTTAGAAACAAAAAAAGTATAGGGTATTTTCCCTTATACAAAATCCATTTGGAATTTATTAACAGTAGGATAAGCTTTAGTATTTTGATTTAAATCATTTTAAGGTGAAGCAAGATATATTCATAAATTTACATAGCACATTAGGTTTATATCCGTGTACTGTCATTTAACTCTTGGATTTATATTTTAGAGCTTTACTTTGTGTGTGTGTGTGTGTGTGTGTGTGTGTGTGTGTGTGTGTGTGTCATAGATCAGACAAATTGTGTTGAAGCATATGAGTGCTTTTAGATATTTTTATTAAAAAACTATCTCATGGCATAAACAAAACATCAATTTACATCTGTAACTGTGTGTAGAACGCTAACATGATTCCCTAGGTTTGGAAAATCTTTTTATAGAGAGTGTTTGCCAAATGTAAATAGATTGTGTCTATGTGATGCAAAAATATTTGGTTGTTATGAGAAATTCAGTGGTAGAAATCAGTGTAGGTTGTTTGGAGGCAGGCAAACCAAGCTCCTAGTTGGTTTGAACAACTGCTCTGCTGGTTTCCTAATGCCAAATAGACTTAATTTTAATCAGAGAAACAACAGGTATTGTTAAAGGGCCCAGTTAATAGTTTTCTTTTTGTATAGTGCTGTTTTTCTCGTCATAGGTTGATATTTTAGGTACATTATTTTAGCATTTGAGTGCCGTTAGGGCCTAGAGAAATCATTCAATCTATCTACTGACAGGACTGTGCTGAGTAACTTCCCAAGCCTTTGTTAGGACTGAATATAGAAAATCACAGTTGAACTTTATCCCACTGCAGTTTTCTCAAGTTGAAGAGGAAAATTTAGTTCATGAGTATCTGTAGGTGGAAAGTACCCTAGAATAGAGATTTGCACTGTTCCCTGTCCTTCATAGCTATTTATGTGGTTCGGGAGATAATATTCTTTTAAATACAGAGAATACCTGAGTCAGAGGGAAAGAGTTGAGCTTAAACGGAATTTTGGCCTTCCCTCCACAGATGTATTTTCAAAATGCTGGGAATATTCATGAACAAGTGTATGGCTCAACAAGCAGTTTAAAATATTTTTAAGTGAAAGGCATTATTCTAAACTGTGATTGGAATTGTTTTGAGAAAATTTAACCTTAATGTTTTTGAGGATAGATTTGCACTGAGAACTGATTATTTAAAAGGATGGGAATTGTTGTGGAATTTAGGTATGAATTAATAAAAACCTGTGAGTTAATTTGAGCTATAGGGTATATATAAAATGTTCTAGTGACTTACAATATAAAACTTGTATTCATTTTTATTTTTTCCAGCAGGTAGTTTGCTGGAGGAGTAAATAAACAAGAATAGGCGAGTGACTATAAAACACAAATTTCCCGCGGTTTTGGATTTCTACTCAGGTTAATTCTTAACAATAAACACATCAGTTCTTTCAAATACCTATATAGATTCAGTAGTTAGAACAACCAGTCTGATGTAAAAGTGATTAATTGAAGTACCAGAAATATTAGAATATTTGGGTATTTTCTTATCCAAAACCATCTAAATTATTATAAAGTGTAACTTAAATTTTATTTTAGAAACATCTGAATTCTTAAGCTAATTTTATGTATTTAATTATGCTTAGCTTTCAATAGTTCCCTTTAAAATGAATTTAAAAAAATATTTTAAAAACATAGGTCATGTTTGTACAAAAAAATGTCTTCTTGATGATAAACAAAAATATTAGGTGCTGTGCATACAACTTGGTATCGTTTTCTGAAATGCTTGCTCCTTATAGCCCTTGGGATTTTCAAATTGTGTAACAATTTACATGCAAAACCAGTGTTTGGGCACTGAAGGGATGATTCTCAGATCTGAGGATTATTTAAACCCTGTGTGTTATCTTCAGCTGCTTCTGTTTACTGTTTATTTCTTTGCTAATTGGTGTTCTCAGGGGAGGAAAAGGGAGAAGAAAAAGGACCTACAAAGCAAATTGGAGAAAAAATTTAAATAAAGTAGGTAAAATAAGGTTTATAATGATCTGTGGCTTTTGGATAACTTGTTTACCATTTTCCTGGATAGTAAAGAATTTGCTTTTACTTTGCTTGGTTTCTTAGTGGTCTTTAGTAGAAATGGTCTTTGTGAGAACTTAAAACATTTTTAATGCATTTTATATTTAACATATAACATTATATATATAATCGAGGTGCCAAAAAATGTATACAAGTAGATACTTTGATCAATATTGCTCAAGCAGTAGTTCGCCATAATCAGAAGAGTCTGGATGCTGATGGGAACCACTGTGAGCACCTCTTGTAATTGCAGAAGTTAAACGTGACTTGTATTCATCTTTTGTTATTGGTATATATTGAATATTACAATTTTAATACCGTTTCCTTTCTAAAATGTGTATACATTTTGGGCACTATATTTTATATTTAGATAGATAGATAGATAGATAGATAGATAGATAGATAGATAGATAGATCCGTATTGAGGTTAGCCCTGGATAAATATTTTTTAAATTGTGCAATTTGTATTCAGTATGTTACTCACTTTTACTGAGTGTTCACTTTCCCTCTTCAAGGGCCTTTTCCTCCCTTTATTACTTCCTTCCTCCCTTCTCCCTTCCCCTCTTCCCTTTAACAAATATTTATTGTACTTCTCCTATGTGTCATGCATATATGTTGCATATGTCTTAATAGTGGACATGAAATTTCAGTTTTCATGGCCAACCACGGACACAATTAGATAACTTGTCTCTATACTCATATATCTGGCTAACTGACTTTGGAGCAAGTCTCTTCCCTGAGAGTCATTATATTAGCTAGGGTTGGCTACTTTGCCATAAAAAAAAAAAAAATCACCAGGCTGGCCGAGTGGCGCGGTGGTTGGGCGCTGGCTTGGGGGGCCAGCGGCCCAGGTTCAGATCCCACATATGAGGGCCAGTGACACTGTCCTCAAAAAAAAAAAAAATCACCAATATGTAATAGTGCAAGTACAGTTAAAGTCTTTCTCAAGTAACAGCTATTGACAAGTGCTCCATATCAGGAGGAGGGGACTCTGTTCTATATAGTCATTGAGCTGATACATGGCTTGTTGGGTCTTTACCATTTTGACACCTGTAAGGGGGGAAAAGCACAGAATATTGTGCACAGAGGTTTATGGTCCAGAGCTAGGAACAATATACATAACTTCCATTCATATTTTATAGTCAGATATTGACATTAACTGCAAGGGAAACAGAAATGGAATCTAGTTCTGTTCCTAGAAAGAAGTGGGGAATGGATTTTGATCTATAGTTAATGGTCATGGATTCACAGTTATGGATGGCTATCTTGAGTTAGAACTAACTAGCTTTCACAAAGATGTACTTTATTATAACTAGTTTTCAATTTAAAAACCTTAAAAGTAATTTCTGACCTTTTTTGTTCCTATTTACAATAAGTGTTTCTTGGTCTTTGTAGGAGACTTAATATATATATAATATATTTGTATATAATTATTATACAGAGGGTACCAAAAATGTATACACATTTTAAGAAAGGAAATAACACTATTCAAATTGTAATACTCAACATATAATGATAAGAAAAGATGAATACAAGTCACCTTTGACTTCTGCAATTACAAGCGGTGCTCCAGGTGGTTACCATCAGTGTTCAGACATTTCTGATTATGGTGAACTACTGCCTGAGCAACGTTGACCAAGGTATCCACTTGTATATATTTTTTGGCACCCCTGATATGCATTTACATATAATATAACAGTATATATACACTATTTAGAATCTTAAATCTGTCCCTAATCATACAGCCCAGAGAAGTTATCATAACTCTGTTGTATTTCTTTTTAGCCTTTTATATGCATTTAAAAATATAATTGGGACCATACTATATGTAGTTTTGAATTGTATTTTTCAATTTAAAATTAATATGTAAGCCTTTTCTTATGTCAGTAAAAATACTTCAAAACATTATTTATTATGGCTTTGTAGATTTTTATCATAAAAATGTATCAAAATTTAATCATTCTTTTATTGATGGAGTTGATATTTTCATTTCTTATTATAAGTATGATTTTGGTGAATAACTTTCATACATAAATCCATATGTGCATTTCTAATTATTACCATAAAATACTTGATGACTCAAAAGGTATGAATATAATTTAGGTTCTTAATACATATTGTTCATTGCATTTTCAAAGAATTTTTACCAATTTACTTTACCAACAGAAGGAATAAATGTGTCCCTAGTATATGTATAATTACCAGATGACACAGCAGTTGCACTCTTGAGTATTATCCCAGGGAGGTAAGAATTTATGTTCATACAAAAATCTATACAGAATTTTCATAGAAGCCTTATTTATCATAACTAAAACATGGAAACAACCGAGGTGTCCTTTAATGGATGAAAGGTTACAAAAAACCTATGGTACATCCATACTATGGACTACTACTCAGCAATAAAAAGGATGGAGCTGTTAATACATGTAAAACTTGGATGAATCTCCATAGAATTATGCCTAGTGAAGAAAATATAATCCTAAAATGTAAAATGCTGTAAGATTATAGACATTTTTGAAATGAGAAAGAAAATGAACAGATTAATTTGTTGCTCCTCAGAGAGGAAAGCACAAAACCGAGTGTGATTATAGAGACAACACAAGGAATCTTTGAGGGGATGGGCCTATTCTGCATCGTGACTTGTGGATACCCAAACACATGTGATAAAATTGCATAAAACTAAATACACAATTGAGCACAAGTGGGAAAATCAGAACAAGATCGAGATCGGTGGTGGCTTGATTATTCAACCTCACTTTTTAGTTTGGATATTGTACTATTGTTTTGCAATATTCATTGAGAAACTAGCTAAAGGCAATATGAAATCACTATTATTTCTTACAACTGCATATTAATCCACAATCATCTCAAAATAAAGTTTTACTGAAAACAGTAATGCATGAAGTTTATCATGTAGCATTAGTACTTTCCATATAATAAAAGTTCTGTTGGGGCCAGCCGAGTGGCTCGTTGGTTAAGAGCTGGCTTGGGATGCCAGCGGACCCGGTTTGGATCCCACATATGAGGGCCAGTCACACTGCCCTCTACAGCTAAGATGGTGAACAACAGCTCCACCTGGAGCTGGGCTGCTGTGAGTCCCCTGGACGGCATAGCTGCAGCCCCTGCTGCAGTGGGCTGCCATAGGCTACAGTGAGTGGCTGGCAGCCAGTGTGAGCTGCCCAGAGCTGCTGTGAGTGGCCGTCCAGAGGCTGGTCACCAATCTGCCTCACCCAGGAAGAGCGCAATGATACCAACATGGGTCACTGAAGCAATGTCCTCCACAACTAGACTGAAGAACAAAAAGGACAAAACTTGTTTGTTCTCCTTCCCTGCTTCCCCAACGCTGTTCCCTGCCCCCAATTCCCCAATAAAAAATGTTTAAAAAAAAGAAAAGTTCTGTTGTTTGATGGCTATAAGTTTTTCTGTAATTGTAATTACGAAAATGTCCCTTTCTGACTCTACTGTTTCTACCAGGTAGTAACACATTCAAAATATGTACATCTGAGACCTTTTCTTGTTTCTCTGTCCCCATTCTTTTATTTTTTAGTACTTTTTGCAATATAATAGCAATTTCTAAAAGTATGTCTTCATTCCCTAGCCCTTTTGTTTGAGACTATGATTACAAATCTTTCACTGACACATCTTAAGGTAGCTCTGACCTAAGGCTACTTTCAAAATTTTGTTTTTGTTTTCTTTAGATACAGAGTAATTGCCAAAGGACCCCTTGGACAGCATGGGTTGTCTTAGGGCATAGTGAACTTATTATACCTATTTATATGCTCTAGGTCAATAAGTAATGCTGTTAAAAGTGTTCTTTTATCAAAAAACAGTCTGATTTCATTCACTTTTTACTTTTAAAATTTGCACTAAATAGGAGAATTATGTTAATGATATTTCTTACATCCTCAGTTTATAACTCATTGCCATCATCACTCTGTGCCAAGACTTTCATTCTTTATTCAATTGGTTATTTATCATTTCTTCTTTATCACTTTTTCCACTCCTAAACTCTGTGGTCATGGTCAGTTTTCTATTTTATGTATGTGTGTGTCCTTGTAAAACCTGTGGTGTTTTGTGTGTGTTTAAAATTTCCATAAATATTATTGTACTATATGTTTTATATCTGTTTAAAGGATAATTTGTGGATCTCTATTATTTGATATGAATTTCAGTATGCATTTGTTGAGTTCTTTAAAATATTTAACTAAAATTTTGGTGAGGATTATAACAACTTTTGAGATTAATTTGAGAACAATTGAGCCCTGTCTTGTTTATTCTAAGAAAGATCTAGATGATAAAGACCTTGATGGTGTCTATGTTTCCTTTCTCTCTCGAGATTTTAACAAGGAAGCCCTAATGTCATTTGCTTAATGTCTCTTTGATGATGCTTTTAGTATCCAAGCTTGAATAAATTTTACTGCATTTTTGGTGCATATTGTTGCACATGAACTAACACTTAGGTAGTTATTATAATACTAAGGTTTTTGTTATAAAGTTTGTAAATGTTCCCTTATATTTTATTGTATCATTTTTAATTCTAGCAGTATGTCAAAAGTATTGAAAACCCAGTTTACATCTTACTGAAATTGTGTGGATAAAGTAATTTGCAAAAAAATATCCATAGCTATATCTTAGCTATAGCTAAAATAGTCACAGGCAAATGGTCTTTGCTTATTTGGACCTCTTTTCTGCCAGTGATGCATGCTTGATTTCAGTTCTTCAAGTGCCATAGACTGAATTATGTTCCACCAAAATTCATATGTTGAAGACCTAACCCCCATGTGACTGTACTGGAGATAGGGCCTTTATAAAGGTAGTTGAGGTTAAATTAAGTCGTAAGGATGAAGTCTGATCCTGTTGAACTGGTGCTCTTATAAGGACAAGAAACCAGACACCAGAGTTCTTTCTCCACCATATGAGGAGACAGAGAAGGCAGCTGTCTGCAAGCCTGAGAGAGTGCTCTCTCCAGCATCCAACCATGCTGGTACTCTGATCTTGGACTTCCAGCCTCCAGAACCAGTCTGTGGTATTTTGTTATGGCAGCTTGAGCTGGCATCAGAGTGATTACCATATTAATTAATACTCTGTCAAATAGAGTTATGAGTCAGCTTTCCAGAAATCATTTTAAAACAGTCCATTTTTGTTCTAGGATGTTTAGGCATCAAATAACATAAATGAGCCATTTGTTATATTTTTCCAGGTTTTCTTACTCCTTATGAACTACATGAAATGGTAACTGCTTTTTCTAGCCGTCTCAGTGCCTTATGTCATGGTTAGGCTTTGTGCATCATTTCCTGTCATTTGTGACACTCAGGATATGTAATTATTTTGTTACCTAATTCAGTTAGGTCAATTGATACTAGTAAGCTAGGCTTCTGAAACATAAAAAAGTACTGCTTATATATCTTAATACGGTTTTTATTTTTGGGTTTGTTGTTGTTTTTTGTTTTAGAGTAGGGCCATTTCAGGGGTCAGAGCCACCTATAAAATTATAAAATTGCACTTATGTTATTTTTAATATCAATTGGCATCACACATTTTTTCCTCAAGAAGATATGTCATAGCAAACTGATGTTTAATCATATCTATTTTTATGACCTCATCCTCAGGTTGAATATATTAAATTTATAATAGATTTGGGACTTACATAAAATATAGGCTTGATCATAAGTATGGAAAAGAAATTTTATTTAGCTTTCTTTAACAGCTATAATACCTTATTACTTGAAATGTTATCAGGACAATGGATGGATAGATATTTGTTATGCATTATAAACCAGCAAAAAAACCCTTTATTTCAAAATTAATATATGTAAGAATTTGAAACATTTGGAAATTGATTTTTAAAGTGTGTCTCAAAGAATAATTGTGGCAAATTTCTTAGTTACTGGGGAAGAGATATTTACTAGTAAAAGAATCAAAAATTACACATTCTAAACATTTAGTCAACATAATGTAATGTTGAGGCAACATTATAAGAATTTAAACATTGCCATGGTTATTAGCAATAAGGAAAACAGTGAAAATTTCTTGTGGCAAACACTTTCAGGATGTTATTCATCTCCATTTTAGGTGAGATATGAGGTATGCTCAAAAAGTATGGTGAATGTTTCAATTAAAAAAATTTATTACAATAAAAGACACATTGCCATTAATCTCCCCTCAAAATACTCCCCCTTTGTTTGAACACACTTATCCCATTGTTCTTGCCACTTTCTGAAGCAATTCTGGAAGTCCTCTTTCATGAGTGTCTTTAGTTGTGCTGTTGTGGCTGCCTTGATATCCTGAGTTGATTCTAAACGTTTACCTTTCATAGTCATTTTGACTTTGGGAAAGAGCCAGAAGATGTATGGTGCCAGATCATGGTCACTGCAGCATCACCATAAACTAATTTTGACATTTTGTGTATTTCTTTAGTATACTGTTTTGCAGTTTGAAACAAAATTTCATGCATTGTTCGTAATGCAGGACTTACGGCACACTTTAAAACAATTTTCTCTCAACCGTAGCTCACACCTAACTAACTACACTGAACAAGTTGAAACATGTGTCACACTGTAACTAAGGTTCAATGCTCCACTTCCTGTCTTGAGATCCCTGTCTTTCCATTGGATGGCACCCAGCAGCAGCATTCATCATGTTGTTTGATCACAATGAGTACAAGTAAAGTCCATCAGAACTGCACTCTTCATTGAGGAAAATTGGCCACTGCTTTGCTGTGATGATGGTATAGATCAATTATCAAATAGTTTGTTTAGTTGTTTGTTTGTTTTTTTAAAGTCTTTTAATAGTTCTGGCTTTGTGTCCACTATCAAATAAGTTTGGTTGCTTAGAAACAACCTTAGGTTAAACTATGATAGCTGTGAAAGACTTGATAGTTTTCTGTTTTGTGAGGATGAGAATAGTACTGGTTACTTCAGTTTCCTTGGTTTAGTCATAGGTTTGACTAAAAGGGCATAGTAGCTGGATTGGAAAAGTGCTTCTTATCCTATAAAAAAAATGTACCACATTAACTATGTCATCTTTATGTTATTATGTTGGAATTATGGGGTATTATGTTGTGAGTATTCTTACAGTAATGCACTTATGGAACTTCTACCTAATTGTGGCCATGCTATAGTTTGAGGTTAAATTAGAAGAGATGTAATATGCTTCACAGAAAGCCCTTTGTCATTTTCTAGTACTTTACTGCCTGTGGCAATTTCCTTGTCTCCTTTGCTATTTACATGACAATAGATGCTCAGGGTTTTTATTTTAAAAATCCTACTTTTATTCATTGCTGCCTGGGAATGCAAAATGGTACATTCTCTTTGGAAGACAGTTGGTTTGTTTCTTACAAAACTAAACATGATCTTGCTGTATAGCTGATCCAGCAATCACACTCCATGGTATTTACCCAAATGATCTGAAAACAGGTCCACACAAAAACCTGCACAATGGTGTTTACAGCAGCTTTATTCATAATTGCCAAAACTTGGAAGCAACCAAGATGTCCCTCAGTAGGTGAATGGATAAATACTGTGGTACATCCAGACAATGGAATATTATACAGTGCCAAAAGAAAATGAGCAATCAAGCCATGACAAAACATGGAGGAAATGTAAATGCATATATCTAAGTTAAAGAAGCCAACCTGAAAAGTCTATATAATCTATGATTCCAACTATATGATATTCTGGGAAAAGGCAAAACTATGGAGACAGTAAAAAGATCAGTGGAGGAGGGAGGGATGAATAGGTGGAGCACAGAGGATTATCAGGAGTGAAACTACTCTGTATAATACTATAAAGATGGATACTTGTCATACATTGGTCAAAAACCTGTGGAATGTACATCAAAAATTAGTGGTAATGTAAGCTATGGACATTAGGTAATTATGATGTGTCAATGTAGATTCTCAGTTATAACAAATGGACTATCTTGGTGGGGGATGTTAATAATGAGGGAGGCTATGCATATGTGGGGGCGGGGAGTAAATAGGAAATCTCTTACCTTCCACTCGATTTTTCTGTGAACCTAAAACTGCTCTAAAAAATAAGTCTTAATAATAATAATAATAATAAAAACATGAATCTCAATTTGAGAGGTATTTAGAAATTTCAAACTACATAGTAAAGTTGTTAAAATCTGCATTTGAGTGGTTAGCTGCAGATTCCTCCGGGTCTGAGAGTTATGATGGTTTAAAAAGAACCCTGACCAAAGATTTTTGGTTTTATCTGAAAAGAAAGTTTGGTTCTGATTAAGACCAAATTGATTGTGGGAAAGTTATAGAAGCAAATACTTCTTTAGTGTTGTAAACTGAAATTTACTTGCCTCCAAGGGAAATTCTATGAGGTTACTGGTGGCCTTGCTTTATGTTTTGGTTCAATATAATGCCATAATCGTTCATGTAATGCTGAAATGTACTACAGAGAAATTCCACATCATTGTTTCTCTAGAGATATTTCAGTACGGGTCAAGGTTAGATTGAATCAAGATAGGGAAGCAATGCAATTGAACTGAGAAAATTCAATATTGCCAGATAGCATTAAAGAACAGTAGAATGAAATTGACTTTTGTTGTGAAAACCTTCAGAAATCAGTAATGAAAATTTTAAAAAATTCAATGGATGTAATAATTTTGAAGTTATATTTATTTAGCACTCTCCTGTGTTTGGAACTTTGGTCACATCTATTTAATATTATACAGATTAATTTTTTATCCTTTGGAGGTTTAAAGAATGAAATCAGAGTTTGAGAAAAGAATAAGTCGTTGGACATATGTTTGAAGTTGGGTTAGAGTTTTTATATCTGAACTGTCTGTGCAGGACATGCTTCAAAATCAAGATACATGTAACAGTTATGATGGAGAACTGGCACTCCCGGATATCTGGTAGAGTTTGGGGCCGTTGCCTTGATTTGTGTTTAGGTGCCAGCAGTTTTATCCAATTTTGTGCTTTTATAGTGTCTGTGAAAATGTCAGCAGTGAAAAAAGCAAATAATATCTTGATGTTACTTTGAAAACAGTTTTTACTTTATGGATTCCCTGATATGATTTCTAAAATTCCTCAAGGTCTGAAGATTACATCTTAAGTACAGAAATTCTAGGTCTAAGATTTCCAAGGAGAAGAGAGACCATGCTCTTTTTTGCTATTCCTTCTGTTTGATCTTGAAAGTGCATCTCTCTTGTTTGAAAAGTTCCTAAATTCCATGGCACTGGGAATATTTATTTTATTTAATGCTAATAATTCCAGTTTTCTCCTTCAGAAGAATTACAGTAGCTTTTTGGAAAAATATTACTTGCACAGTGTTTTGATTAAGGGTAAGAATAAACAATGACTTTTTTTATTGCTGATGAAAAGATGCATACATTTTCTGAAAATATACTGGCGTTTTTATAGAAATCTCATGAGTGAATGCAGAAAAACTGGAAAGATAGATCTTTCCAGAAATTATTTAAAAAAAGAAGCATGTTCTTAGAAACACCAAAGAGTCTTCACATTTACTATAGATATTATGTGTTTATTTGCGTACAAATATTTTATTCTTGGTTTCTTTGCTAATTTGAGACATGAAACTATAGTTAACAGATTAATTATTATGCTTAGTTTTTTGTTAAAATATGATAGCAATTACCAGATTACTGATTAACTACATATGAAATCTGACAATTAAGTTCAAGAACTTGTTCCACTGATGTTGCTAACATTTTTTGATATCAGAGGTATTATTCATTATAAATTTTTACCAACTGAACAAACACTTAACCAAGTTTGTTATTTCATGCAGCCGGAAAAGGCTGCATGAAAAAGTCAGACAAAAATGACCTGAACTTTTTGCCAACAATTCATGGCTCTTGTATCACGTCAATGCACCAGCTCACACTGCATGTCTGTGAGGGAGTTTTTAGCCAATAAACAAGTCACTGTATTGGAACACCCTCCATACTCACCTGATCTGACCCCCAAAGGCTCTTTTCTTTACCTGAAGGTTAAGGAAATACTGAAAGGAAGACATTTTGATGACATTCAGGACATCAAGTGTAATATTGTGTTGTCTGAAAAGTCATGATGCATTTTTGCAACGAAAAACAGGAAAAATATGTCATGACTTTTCTGACAACCTAATACAATAACAACTCTGATGCCCATTCCAGAAAAAGAGTTACAAAATTGCTTTGAAGAGTAGACTAGGCTCTGGGTTTGGTGCCTAGCTTCCCAAGGGTAGTATTTTGAAGGTGACTATAGTGATATTCGGCAATGAGGAGGTATGTAGCACTTTTTCTAGGATGAGTTCATGAACTTAATTGTCAGGATTCGTATATCATAGGTTCTTTTTTCATCCTAAAGGGTAATTTATTCAAAAAACTGCCGGAATCTGGGAAGAAGAACTTCTAATGAAAGTGCTTTTAAAAAAAATTGTTTTATTGTGAAATAAACATTTCTTTAAAAATTAGTTTCAGGTGTACAACGCAGTGAAATCGTTATTCTTTTTACCCCTCAAAGTGACAACCCCCTCCAGCAATTCGCCACACCACTCCTGCCCTATATCATACATATCTATTACAATTCCCTTGACTCCCTTCCACAGTATACTCCACATCCTGTGACTATCTATATATTCAATTACAGTTGGCATACAATATTATACAACATCAGCTTCAAGTGTACAGTGCAATGATCAAGCTTCTACTCCATTCAATAAGTGGTATCCCTAACAAGATATGTGACCATCTGACACCCAACAAAATATTTACAACATTATTAATTATATTCCCTGAACTGTCTTTCATATCCCTGTGGCAATACTGTACTTATCTATTTATGTTGTCTAATCCCTTCCCCTTCTCCTTCATCCCTACCACCCCCTCCCAACTAGTAACCCTCAGTTTTTCCTCTATATGTCTGAGACTGTTTCTGTTTACTTTGCTCGTTCATTTAGTTTTTCAGATTCCACATATAATTGAGATCACATGGTATTTGTCTTTCTCCAACTGACTTATTTCACTTAACATAATGTTCTGTAAGTCCATCCATATCATTGCAAATGGTACGATTTCATTCTTCTTTATATTGAAGTAATACTCCATTGTACAAATGTACCACCGTTTCTTAATCCAGTCGTCTACCGCTGGACATTGCAGTTGTTTCCAAGTTTTGGATATTGTAAATAGCGCTGCAATAAATACAGGGGTGCCTATATTTTTTTGAATTAGCATCTTGGATTCCTCTGGGTAGATACCCAACAGTAGAATTGCTGGGTCATATGGTAGTTCCATTTC
Organism: Aselliscus stoliczkanus; assembly: GCA_033961575.1. Taxonomy (NCBI): domain Eukaryota; kingdom Metazoa; phylum Chordata; class Mammalia; order Chiroptera; family Hipposideridae; genus Aselliscus; species Aselliscus stoliczkanus. The sequence goes on from CM066736.1 coordinate 58,669,564, forward strand.
CAATTTTTTGAGATACCTCCATACTGATTTCCATAATGGCTGCACCAATCTGCAATCCCACCAACAGTGCACCAGGGTTCCCTTTTCTCCACACCCTCACCAGCACTTGTTATTTGATTTATTGATGATAGCCGTTCTGACCGGAGTGAGGTGATTTCTCATTGTGGTTTTTATTTGCATTTCTCTGATGATTAGTGAGGTTGAACATTTTTTCATATGCCTGTTGGCCATCTATATGTCCTTTTTAGAGAAATGCCTCTTCATATCCTCTGCCCAGTTTTTAATTGGGTTGTTTGTTTTTTGGTGTTGAGTTGAATGAGTGTATTATAAATTTTGGATATTAACCCCTTATCAGATATATCGTTGGCAAATATCTTCTCCCATTCAGTAGGCTGCCTTTTTGTTTTATTGATGATATCCTTTGCTGTGAAAAAAAATTTTAAGTTTGATGGAATCCCATATGTTTATTTTTTCTTTTATTTCCATTGCCCGAGGGGTTATATCAGTAAAAATATTACTGAGGGTAATGTCTGCAAATTTACTCCCTATGTTTTCTTCTAGGAGTTTTATGGTTTCAGGTCTTACATTTAAGTCTTTAATCCATTTTGAGTTTGTTCTCGTATATGGTGTAAGTAGGTGGTCCATTTTCATTTTTTTGCACGTGTCAGTACAATTTTCCTAGCACCATTTATTAAATAGACTATCTTTACTCCAATGTAAATTCTTGCTTCCATTGTCATAGATTAAATGACAGCATATGGATGGGTTTATTCTTGGGCTCTCTATTCTGTTCCATTGGTCTATGTGTTTGTTTTTATGCCAGTACCATACTGTTTTGATTACTGTAGCATTGTAGTATGTTTTGATGTCAGGTAGCGTGATGCCTCCCACTTTGTTCTTATATATCAAGATTGTTGTGGCTATTCGGCGTCTTTTATGGTTTTATATAAATTTTAGGATTCTATGTTCTATTTCTGAGAAAAATGCCCTTGGTAGTTTGACTGGAATTGCATTGAATCTATATATTGCTTTAGGCAGTATTGACATTTTAACTCTATTAATTCTTCCTATCCATGAACATGGTATGTAATTCCATTTATTTGCATCTTCTTTGATTTCTCTCTTGAGTGACTCATAATTTTCTGAGTACAAGTCTTTTACTTCTTTAGTTAAATTTATTCCTAGATTTTTTTTTGAAGCAATTGTAAAAGGGGTAAATTTCTTGATTTCTTCTTATAGTTCATTATTGGTGTATGCAAATGCAACTTATTTCTGAATATTAATTTTGTATCTTGCTACCTTACCAAATTGGTTTATCAGTTCTAACAGTTTTTTGGTGGAGTCTTTGGGATTCTCCATATACAGTATCATGTCATCTTCATATAATGAAAATTTTACTTCCTCCTTTCCAATTTGGATGACTTTTATTTTATTTTCTTCTCTGATTGCTGTAGGTAGAACTTCCAGAACTATGTTAAATAGAAGTGGTGAAAGTGGGCAGCCTTGTCTTGTTCCTGACCTTAAGAGTAAAGCTTTTCCCCATTGAATACGATGTTTGCTGTGGGCTTATCATATATGGCCTTTATTATGTTAGGATATGATCCCACTATTCCCACTTTGCTAAGAGTTTTTATCATAAATGGCTGCTGGATTTTGTCAAATGCTTTTTCTGCATTTATTGATATGATCATATGATTTTATTTTTCATTTTGTTAATGTGATGTATTATGTTAATTGATTTGCATATGTGGAACCAACCTTGCATACCAGGAATGAATCCCACTTGGTCGTGGTGTATAATCTTTTTAATGTGATGCTGAAATTGGTTTGCTAGTATTTTGTTGAGGATTTTTGCATCTATGTTCATTAAGGATATCGGTCCGTAGTTTTCCTGTTTTGTAATATTTTTGTCTGATTTTGGCATCAGAGTGATAGTGGCCTCATAAAATTTGCCTGAGAGAGCCTTCCCTCTTTCTGTATTTTTTGGAAAACTTTGAGGAAAATAGGTTTTAATTCTTTTTTGAATGTTTTGTAAAATTCACCTGTGAAGCCATGTGGTCCAGGACTTTTTGTTGGAAGCTTGTTGATTACTGATTCAATTTCTTTGGTAGTAATCATTCTGTTCAGAATTCTGTGTCTTTTTTTTCAGACTTGGTTGATTCAATGCTTCTAGAAATTTATCCATTTCTTCCAGATGGTCAAATTGGTTGGCATGAAGTTGCTGGTAGTATTTTCTTAAAATTTTCTGAATTTCTATGGTATATGTTGTCACTTCTCATCTTTCATTTCTGATATTATTAATTTTGGTCCTCTCTCTCTTTTTCTTGGTGAGTCTGGCTAACGGTTTGTTGATTTTGTTTATCTTTTCAAAAAACCAACTCTGGGTTTCATTGATCTTTTGTATTATTTTTTTCATCTCTATTTCATTTATTTCTGCTATGGTCTTTATCATTTCCTTTTTGTACTCCCTTTGAGCTTGTTTTGCTATTCTTTTTCCAGTTCCCTTAGGTGTAAAGATAATCTGTTGATTTGAGATTTTTCTTCCTTCTTTAGGTAGGTCTGCACTGCTATGAACTTCTCTTGTAGGACTGCTTTCGCTGCATCCCAGATATTTTAGTTTGTGGTGTTTTCATTTTTGTTTGTCTCAAGGTATCTTTTGATTTCCTCCTTGATCTAATTTTTGATCCACTCACTATTTAGTAGCATGTTATTCAGCCTCCATGTATTTGTGTGTTTTCCAGATTTCTTCTTATAATTGATTTCTAGTTTCATAGCATTGTGGTCAGAGAAAACACTTGATATGATTTCAATCTTCTTAAATTTGTTGAAACTGGTTTTGTGGCCTAACATGTGGTCTATCTTGGAAAATGTTCCAGGTGCACTTAAGAAGAATGTATATTCTGTAGCTTTGGGGTGAAATACTCTAAAAATATTGATTAAATCCAGCTGGTCTAAAATGTCATTTAAGGCCACTGTGTCCATGTTGATTTCCTGTCTGGAGAATCTGTCTATTGTTGACAACAGGGTGTTGAAGTTCCCTACTACGATAGTGTTACTGTTGATCTCTGTCTTTATTTCTTTCAAAATCTGTTTTATTTATTTAGGAGCCCCTATGTTGGGTGCATAGATATTTACCAGGGTTATGTCCTCTTGCTAAATCGATCCCTTTATTATTATTTAGTGCCCTTCTTTGTCTTTTATTGTAGTCTTCATTTTAAAGTCTATTTTGTCCAAAATAAGTATTGCTACTCCAGCTTTTTTCTCATTTTCATTTGTGTGAAATATCCTATTCCATCCCTTTACTTTCTGTCTGTGTGTGTCTTTGATCTGAGATGAGTGTCTTTTAGATAGCGTATGCATGGGTTGTTTTCTTATCCCCTCAGCCACGCTGTGTCTTTTGATTGGATCATTTAGCCCATTCACATTTAAAGTAATTACTGATAGGTGTATATTTATTGCCATTTTGTTATTTGTATTTCTTGTCTTCCTGGGTTAGCTTGTTTTCCCCTTCTGTTTGAAAAACTCTTTTAACATTTCCTGTAATGCTGGCTTTGTGGTAATGAATTCCTTAACCTTATTCTTTTCTGAGAAGCTCTTTATCTCTCCTTCAATTTTAAGTGATAGCCATGCTGGGTAGAGCAATCTTGGTTGTAGACCTTTATTTTGTGTCACTTTGAATATCTCCTGCCACTCCCTTCTGGCCTGCAGAGTTTCTTTAGAAAAGTCAGCTGTTAGTCTTATAGGAGTTCCTTTATACGTAACCTGCTGTCTTTCTCTTGTTGCTTTTAGGATTCTGTTTTATGTCTTTAATCTTTGCCATTTTAACTGTGATGTGTCTTGGTTTGGGCCTGTATGAGTTCTGTTAGTTTGGAACTCTCTGCACTTCCTGGGCTTGTATGTCGATTTCCTTCAGCAGGGTAGGGAAGTTTTCAGTCATCATTTCTTCAAATACATTCTCGACCTCTTGTTTCTTCTCCTCTCCTTCTGGTATTCCTATGATGTAAAAAGAACAATTGCACTTCATTTTGTCCCACAGGTCTCTTAAACTATTTTCATTGTTTTTTATTCTTTTTTCTTTTTGTTGTTCCAACTGGTTGATTTCTGCTATTTTTGTCTTCTAAATCGCCAATCCTCTGTTTCATCTAATCTACTGGTGATTCCTTCAAGTGTGTTCTTTATTTCAGTTATTTTATTCTTTAGTTCTAACTGGTTATTTTTTATGATTTCCCTTCTTTATGTCCTCACTAAGTTCCTTAAACATTCTTATCATCAGTGTTCTAAACTCTGTCTCTGAAAGGTTGGATCCCTCTGTTTCATTTAGTTCCAATTCTAGAGGTTTCTTCTGGTCTTTTACTTGGGACATGTTTCTTTGTTTCTTCATTCTTGCTGTCAAATGTGATTGCTTCGTTGTATTAGATAGATCACCTAGAAAGAAGAGAAAAAAAGAAAAGAAAAGAAAAAAAGGATAAAAAGAAGAAAAAAGGAAAGAAAGAAAGAGAAAGAAAGAAAGAAAGAGAAAGGAAGAAAGAAAGAAAGAAAAAAAGAAAGAAAGAAAGAAAGAAAGAAAGAAAGAAAGAAAGAAAGAAAGAAAGAAAGAAAGAAAGAGAAAGAAAGAAAGAAAAGGTGTGTGTGTGGGGCGCTCTCCATCCTCTTTAATCTGCAGACCACTTGCTCTGCAATAGAGACTCTCTGGGTGACTCAGCACCAGCTGTTGGGAGAAAGGGCTTAACATGTTATGTGCTGGCCTGCCTCTCAGGGTTGCAGTGAGCTTTCCGTAATTAACTGCTGTGTGCTCTGGAACCGTGCTCACTACCAAAAATCCTCACAGGTTGTTACACGTTGTCTGCTGCTGCAAAAATCCCTCTGTGGCCTAAAGAGGTCGGGGCCAAGCACCAGGGGCTCAGGGTATCTCTGGCTACACAGTTCTCAGCGGGCAGTGCAGGCACCCAAGGCACCACTGGATGTGGTCAATGGCCCCCACCAACTCAGAGCAGCATGCACTCCTTCACCAGCAACCTGCCCTCACAAACTCACCAGGAAAACCTTGACCGGATCATACAGACACAGTGCTCCTGGCCCAACACTCTCATGAAAACTCCCAGTCTCAGCCTATCCCAATGAGCTACTCACAGATCAGGCTGAACAACCCAACAGCCAATCCCCAGCCTGGCAACTCTGCATTAGCAGTGTGGAGAGCGGGGACCCAAGGCAGCTGGCGTACTCCTGCGTCTCCATCAATAGCCTGATGGAGCCAGAGCACACCTACCCGGCGTTTCCCTGGTTATGCAGCACGAGCAGTGCAGAGGGTGGGGATCCAAGGCCGCATGCGCATGCATGCACACACGCAGTCCTGCGCAATTTTACCGGACCATGCAGCCCAGAACCTGACCCTCTGTGGGAGGGCTCAACCCTGAAAAAATGGCATCCTCCTGTACACTACTCATGTGAAAGCTCCACACCATGGGAACAGTAGTCCCAAAAACCTCCAGCTCCTGAGCCAAAGGCGCTCAATTCAGTCCATCCTCACAGGCTCCTGGGCCAGGTTCACACAGGTACTCCCTTCACCAGGAACCAGGTGAGTGCTTACCAACGAGCGAGCCCTTGTGCTGATCCCACTGGTTCTCCTGCTGCCCTCAGCCTCACCAAACTGAGCAAAGAGAGTCCTCACTAATTTCTACTGCCTGCTATCGTAGAACTCCTCTTCTTGGCAAAGCAACTCTGGGCTAATGAGCTCGGTATGGGCCGGGGGGGTTCTCTCCCTCAACCAGAGAAGCCTCCCCACCACTGAGGCTTCCTCCATGGGGCTTGCCCTCTCTTGTATCTGCCCCTTGTACCAGAGTTGACGTGGCCTCCTCTTTAGGTCCTTCATTTAGAGGTTCTGTTCATCTAATGTTCAGGGGACTTCTGAGGTTGAATTTTGTATAAATTATTTGTAATTTTGGTTTGGTCCTGGGAGGCAGTTGGCACAGCATCCATGTATTCCACCATTTTACCAGAAGTCTTGTCATAGGTTCTTAATCTATGACTTATGGATGTATTTCAGGGGCTTCATCAAACCGCTGAATCACTAATATGCAAAATTTTGTACATGATAACACTCTATGGGGTGAAATCAAGTTATGGAAAGGTTTTCCTAAAAATCCTTAGTCGCAGTTATTCTGTGTTTAAGGAGATGGCTGCAAATATTTATTTCAATTCGGTAGGGAGAAAATATATGATTTTTAGCACAAGATAGATTAAACAACTGGTTACTTGAATTTTCTCTCTGTAATGGTTATTTTGGCATTAATATAGACAAAGCCCAAGCACTTTAATTATGTCTAAATTAATTTACAGTACATGAAATTAACCCATACTTGTTCTGTTTATTGCTCTGTGGGAACAGCATACCTTAGGCTGCTACTAAATTTTCCACACACAGGACATTTTTACTTTTGTATTTGCAATGTATTTTTCTAGATAATATTTTTTCATTTTAACTCTTTCTGGAAATGCAGTAAAGTTTAATGATCTTTTAAAAAATGATTTTGAATGAGTCGGCTTTTCATAATATAGCTTCATTTTCTTGTCATCACTTATTCCTGATTTCTCCCTGCCATCCCTTGTATCATTACTGTTATTCTTTTCACCTATACATAAGCATACATAATCAGATCAATTGATTGGTATTATTATTTTGAACAAATTGTTGTCTTTTAGATAACAATTTTCTTAAAGCTAAAAAATTAAAAATTTTAATTTTATCTTCTCTCATCCCTTTTCCAATGTTCTTCCTTTCTTTATATATATTCAAGTTTCTGACTAGTATCATTTGCCTTCTCTCTAGAGAATTTCTTTCAACATTTCTCGTAAGGAAGGTCTGTCTATTGGCAATAAATTCCCAATTTTTGCTTGTCTGAAAAAATTTTTATTTCTCCTTCACTTTTTTTTTTCTTCAAGATTTTATTGGCGAATTGGGGGAGGGGGACAGACAAGTTGCTGTCTTTTTTTTTTTTTTTTTTTTTTTAGGGCAGTGTCACTGGCCCTTACATGTGGGACCCGAACTGGAGCGCTGGCCTCCCAAGACAGCGCCCAACCACCGCGCCACTCCGCCGGCCCCAAGTTGCTGTCTTTTTGTTCTTCAGTCTAGTTGCAGAGGATGTTGCTTCACTGGCCCATGTTGGTATTGTCATTGCGTACTTCTGGGATGAGGCAGATCGGTTGCTGGCCTCTGGATGGTCACTCACCGCGGCTATTGGCAGCTCACGCTGGCTGCCATCCGCTCATGCTGGCTGCCGTCCACTCACTGTAGCCTATGGCAGCCCACTGCAGCAGGGGCTGCAGCCTACACCATCGCTGGGGCTCGCAGCCCAGCTCCAGGTGGAGCTGTTTGTTAGCCGTAGAGGGCAGTGTCACTGGCCCTCATATGTGGGATCTGAACTGGAGTCGCTGGCATCCCAAGCCAGCTCTTAACCAATGCGCCACTTGGCCAGGCCTCTCCTTCACCTTTGAAGGACAATTTCATAGGACACAGAATCCTAGGTCAGCGAGGTTTGTTTTTTTTTTCTTTCAACACTTTAAACCTTTCACTCCACTTTCTTCTTTCTTACATGGTTTCTGAGAGAAGTCAGATCTAATTCTTATCTATGCTGCCTTATAGGTAATGTCCCCCTCCCCAACCCTCTGGCTTCTTTCAGGATTTTTTCTTTATCGTTGTTTTTCTATGGTTTGAATATGATATAATTAAATATACTTTGTTTTGTATGTGTGTGTGTGCCTGTGTATTTTTGTTTGTTTGTTTTTGCATTATTCGGTTTTATGTTCTCTGAGTTTCCTGGATGTGGTTTGGTGTAAATTCTTAGTCATTGTTTTAAATATTTCTTCTGTCCCTTTCTTTCTGTCTTCTCCTTTTGGTAGTCCCATTACATATATTTAACACCTTTTGCAGCTGTCCCTCAGTTCTTGAAGATTCTGTTCTGGGTTTTTTTCTCAGTCCTTTTTTTTCCTCATTGCTTTTTTTTATTATTGAAAATTTCTATTGAAATATTCTAAAGCTCAGAGTTTCTTTCCTCAGCTTTGTCTAGTCTATTATTATAATAAACCCATCAAAAGCATTCTTTATTTATCTTACAGTATTGTTGATCTAGCATTTCGTTTTGGTTCTTTCTTTGAATTTCCATCTCTCTGCTTATATTGCCCATATGGTCTTTCATGATACTTGCTTTATCCAGTAGAGCCCTTAGTATGTTAATTATAGTTCTTTTAAATTTCTTTCCAATAATCCCCGAATCCCTATCATATCTAAGTGTGGTTCCGATGCCTGCTTTGTATCTTGAAACTCTGTGTGTGTGTGTGTGTGTGTGTGTGTGTGTGTGTGTGTGTGTGTTTGCTTTATAGTATGCCTTGTTATTTTTTCTTGATAGCCAGGCATGATGTCCTGGGTAAAAGGAGACACTATATATAGCCCTTTCCTAATGTAATGGTGAGGGGTAAGGGAGAGGAAGCATTCCGTATTCTCATGATTAGGTCTCAGTCTTTTAGTGAGCCTGTGCCTCTGGGACTGTGAACTTCATAAGTCTCAGTTTTTGTTTCCCACCCCTCACCCCTACCCCACAAACACTGCTTAGTAGGGATGGGATGGTTAGAGTCACCTGGATTTGGTATTTCCCTTCCTCCAGTTAGGTTGTGATAAAACCTTAGCAGGTTAGGCTCAGGTAAGATAGTTTCTCCTGTGGGCAGGCCTTGTTAAGAACAGAATGTTTTGGTGTACTTCAAAATGGTTCCTTTCTTCTTCCCTGCTGGAAACACCAGCAGAACCTAGTAGATGTTTGGGAGGTAAAACTCACAAAAGTGTGGAGCCCCCTCTGACTGGACACCCCTTCCCCCATAGTTTTTAATCTCTCAAACTTGTACATGTTTTGTCTCTAGTGAGTTTTCAATTATAGTTCAGGTTTTCCTACCCTGACACTGGTTCTTCTGGAGGTTTCTGCTAATGGATATCTGCTCTGAATCTGCTTTGTTGTGATTCTCTGTATTCACCTGTCTGTCTTTTGAATTTTGAGAGCAATTTGCTCTGTGACATCACATCTCTTATGGGTCTAAGAAGAGTTGTTGATTTTTCAGTTTGTTCAGAACTTTACTTTTGTCAGGGTACAGTGGCAACTTCCAAGTACCTTATATTTTGTACCAGAAACCAGAAGTTACCACCATATATTTTTAAAGTATATATCTCATGTTGTAATTTATAATTTTGTATTTCAATATAGATGACACATCTGATTTGCAGTTTAGGGATATTATATGACACAAATAATAAAACAAAGAGAATTTGTTAGAATATTTTCCCCCAAAATATTGAGGATTTTTTTCAAACATCAAATACTGGGTCTTTTTTTCTGTGAGTTTGTACATTTTGAGTTCAGTTAAAAGCCTTTAGCCAACATACTTTTGAGTCAGTGATTACAAATAAATATGTGGTGCTTGTCACTATCAAATTCTTTCCCGGCTTTCTCCAAAATTATATCCTATATATGGTGCTAGTTCCCTGGGTCTACAGAGAATTTCAGGAGTTATCTTCAAAGTTTATTTATCTGGCTTTGGTTTATATACTTGAAATGTCAAAAAATAACAAATTACCTTAATGTGCCCCCTAAATATTTCCCTGATATTTTCTGAAAGAAGCATTTGATGTAAGTATCCTTGGAAAAGGAAACTCATATCAACTTAAAAAGAAAAATAGCAATTTTACTGTAATTTCAGTGTCTACTTGGCAATCCTAAAAGTATGAAATGATTATAAAAATTCCATTATAATCTGGCTAGGATGATGACTGCAATAATATTACCAGCACAGAATATGGGAGACAGATTTGATAATGAGAGATAACATTAGTCATTAGTCATGAAAAAATATCCCTAAATTTGTAGTTATTATATACTGTGTCACCATGGAAAAGTCTGTGTACTATCAGCAAGCCATTGGAAAATGAACTAAATGGCAATAAATAAATTATTTTTAAAAACCCACCATAGCATCAAATAATATCTAGGAAATACCTAGTATACCTAGTCTAGGATATCCTAGGATACAAACACCTAGGACAAAAATTATTAGATTTTCTAGTCCTCTATATGCAAAACTATAAAATTTTACTAAGATAAATTAAGGAAGACATATAACTGTAAAATATATGATGTTCATGGATTTAAAAACTTGATTATTGAGATGCCATTCTCCGCACATTGATCTATAGGTTCAATACATCCCAATCAAAATCCAACTACTTTTTTGTAGAAGTGGATGATTTTAAAATTTATATGAAAATGCAAAATACCTAGAATAGCCAGGATAGTCTTGAAGTAAAACAACAAAGTTGGAGAACATATCAGGTTCAAGACCTATTATAAAGTGGCAGTAATTAAGAGAGTGTGGTTTTGGCATTATAATATATAAATAGATCAATGTAACTAAATTGAAAGTTCATAAATATTTGATTTTTCACAAAGGAACCAAAGCAATTCAGTAAGAAGTAGGAGAAGTTTAAATAAAATGATATTTTATATATAAACAACCATGACCCCTATCTCATATATAAACAAAAAAAAATTAATTCAAGGTGGATCACAAACATAAATGTAAAAGCTAAAATTATAATACTTCTAGAACAAGCCATAAATATCTTTATGATCTTAGAGAAATCAAAAGTTTAAACAGGCCATAGTAAGCACTAACAATAACAAAAAACAATTTAAACTGGATTTCATCAAAGTTTAAACTTTTATCATCAAAAGGCAGAAAGTGAAAAGGCCATCCATAGACTGGAAATAAATACATCTGACAAAGGACTTGTGTTTAGACTGTATAAGGAATTCTTACATTTCAAAAAGTAAACTTAATTAAAATATGGGCAAAAGTCTTGCCTAAACATTTTTGTACATGGACAAAAAGTATAGAAAAGGATAATGTTATGGTCATCAGGGAAATATAAATTAAAATTACAAGTACATTCTGCTATAGAATGAGTTATGCTAGAAAGACCAACAGTACTGAAGGTCAGGAAGGATGAGGAGCAAAGAGAACTCTCATATGTTGCTAGTGGAAATGTAATTGGTACAACCGCTTTGCAAAACTGTTTGGCAATGGCTAATGTTAAACATAATCCTACCATATGACCTAAAAATTTCATTACAGGGAGCATACCAAAAGGAAATAAGTGCAATGTTCATAAAAATATTTGCAAAAAATGTTTTTAGTAGCTTTACTTGTAACTGTCCAAACCTGGAAACCACCCAAATGTTTTTTAATAGGTAACAACATTATAATGTATTCTTGTTTTATTTTGTCCAGTATTGCTATATAATGGAACTTCAGTGGTTTCTCTCAGCTTAAATTTTAAGAACCATCTTAGTCAGAAGTCTAATGTTCTTCAAATGGTGTTTTATGTAGTGTTTATGCAGCACATAAAGCTGTGAAGACTGCAGTTAGGTGGTGTTGCTGGTGACTTACCTAGATAAAATTTGTGTAAAAAGTGATTGGATGGCATAATATCTAATTGGTGCCATTTTGTGGCCAGCAAGAAATACAGTGCTGAAGTGTGGGAGGTTAAGGTCATGAACCATCACGTACAGAGGAAATTAGAATCTCGAACTTCCTAAAATGTGAGTAGAGAAGCAATGTAATAATCGCTACACGCTTAGCCTTTTAGAAGACTCAAGCTATAGGTTCAAGGAGTGAAGAGGAATTAATCAAAAAGCCAGAACCAGCATTCTGAAGAGTATCAGCAGAACAAGAAAGAGCTGTATTACTGGTATGCTCTTGATATGATTAGGTAATAAGATTAAGAAGTATAATAAAGGAGAAATTATTGCATTTAGCTAGGATAGGTTGCTAGTTATGCAGTTACAGATGCATTTAAGACTAGCAAAATGTTTAGTGGAGAGTCAGGTTTTAATGGAGTAGACTTATTGAGCATAAATAATAAATTCATAGATTTTGGCCTTGAAAGCAGAAAAAAAATATACACTGGTAGATTTAATGGCAGTGGAAATCAGGTAAGAATTTATTATTACTTAATTGGGATGACTAAAATTAGGAAAACTATCCTGGAGCAGGTGAAGTTGAATTAGATGATGATATGAAACTATATAATGGAAACAATATCAGCATATATTTTGAGATGGATCATTTTAGCAGTGAGGGCCTGAGAGGTTAAGAGATTTTTATTTATGTAAGATGTGCTTTTAGTTTGAAAGTTTCTGCAAGCTTGTATTTTTTGGTAACTGCTTTTTCTATTATGAATTTTTAAATTGTCGTTAAGGAACCCTCTGAAGACAGTAAATTGCATAATGCCAAAAATTAATATGCTTTGTCGCACTGAAGAAGCTGTAGTTGTACCATAGGCTTCTGCTTCTTTCGACATGTCCCAGAAAATATGTAAAACCACATGTCAAGGTATCATTTACTGATACAATGAAATGACTGGAATTTTATTGGGCAGCAAGGGTTGAAGCAACCTAGACATACAATAGTTTTGCAGACATGTCAAGAGATTTTGAAATTCACAAAAGAAAACAATTTAGTGCTTGAGTAAAATAAAATCATATGTTTCATTTTTCTTCAGGTTTCAAAGGTCCTGTATTATTTAAATGTGTTAGTACTGGATTTCTCCTTGCTGCAGAAGTGAGCTGTGAGATAGTAGAAATAAATTTTGAAATGCTTGAGACTTGAGAAATTGGAGCTTGCATAATGGGTAGGATTTGGTCAGATCTGAGATTAGAAAACCAAGTTTCTCTACCTGTTCAGAAGTTTATGAGAATCTGTTACATGACCAAGTCATTTATTCTCTGTCATTTGACTTTCTAAGTTTTCTTTCTTTAAGCTTCTTTCTGGGCCTTTTTAAATACATAGGAGCTTATCCCAGAGAAAACAAAAAATAGAGATACTAAAAATAAGATGCCCAAGGGCCGGCCGAGTGGCTCAGTTGGTTAAGAGCTCGCTCAAGAGTGCGAGCTGAACTCTGAGCAACAGCTGTTCGAGGCCAGCCCGAGCTGAGTTGCCCTTGAGCTGCCAACAGGTGGCAGGATGGCTCAGCTGAAAAAAAAAAAAAGATGTCCAACTTTCCATGAAATTTATAATGTAATTATCTTCTGAGAGGCAGGAGTTAAAGTACATGTTATCCTGGGAATATTGTCAAATTATCAACAAGAATAAGGGATGGAAAAATGCAAAACCAGAGATATGGCAATGAAAAGACATTTAGAGTATCCAGTATTCATATATTTTATGTGTAATGATGTGAAGAAGAGATACAGCATATTGCAAATAATTGTTTTTTATCTGATGGACAGTTTTAGAGATTTTTAAAAAACTAAAGAGTACTGGATGCCCAGCCTGAACTGAGCTGCCGCTGAGCTTCCAATAGGTAGCAGGATGGCTCAGCTAAGAAAAAAAAAGGTATTACAAATAAAGAGTACTGGATTAAAATATAGTCGTATAAGATACACCTTGAAGAGAGGTTTTCTTGCTCTCTTGAATAGCCATTTTGTACTATCTACAGCTCACTCTGATCTTCCTGTCCTCAATAAATCTTAAAAGAATTGGTTGTTCTAATGTAGAGAATGGGCCAAAGTGGGAGAATTTATCAAGATGCCAAATTAGAAAGGAAATCAACTGCTTTTCTGATGAAAACAGAGTAATGCAGCAAGGGAACGAGGTTTTCTAACTATTCTTATGGGACAAGCAAACAATTGCTGTAACCACGCTATCCAGCAACCAAAATGAATTAGATATTTACTAAATTAGATATTTACTAAATCATTATACTTATGGTACAAACACTGTTGGCTATAAAAGTGCAACCCTTCAAAGAAAGCAAAAGATGAGGGAAATAAAAACAATTGTTCTGCTTTCCCAACTTTTCCCAATCAGCGTGCAATAACTAATTTCTCATTTAAAGCCTGTGAAATGAAAATAGGTTGGTCATTCAGAATCAATAGTTCTCAGCATCTTTAGAATTTTTCAGACAACTTACCCTAAGAACATACTAGCTAGGCATAGGTGATTATTCATTTTTGTCTCCTTCAAAGAGAGGACTTCTCAGGCAACTTTTTAAATGGTGTATCCAGAATCGCTGTGGTAACAGCCTTCAAAGACTGATAAGGATCTAGGTAGTTCTACAGGCCAAAGATGAAGATGACATAAATTGCAGCAGTTGACAATCTCTAGTGGAATAATGGGAATGTGAGACTGGAATTTCTTCTGACTTGAGAGACCCAATTCTATGGCTTTACTGATGTAAATATCTTAGAATATTTTAGGAGAAATGACCTACTTTAGTTTTGATGTCTGCCACTTAACCTTAAAGTCGTCATCTCTGTCACATGCTAACAGTTCTCCCAGTAGCACTCAGCATTGCAAACAAATAATAAATTTGAACCAGGTTTTTGTAAATAGTAAGTGGGTATGACACCACATAAGGATGAGAGGAATGAGGGAACTAATAATGCAAATGAGTGTAATTGAAATGATTGGCACGAGGTTCATGTTGGGAATAAAAATTAGTGAAGCAGATGAGATTTTGGTGGCCAGAGAAAAGCATGAAGTCAACGGACTGGATGCTAAGAGAAGAGGGAAAAGCTTTATGAATGAGTAAGAGCTTTCGGATTTTGAGATTTAAGATACCTTTGTCACTGGATGATACTGTTTAAATTGAGGCCATGTAAATGGAGAGAGGAAGGTCAATGAAATAAGTGAATTCAAGCAACTATGACAACAGGGTGCTGGGTAGGCCATCCAGTTGAATAATGAGTAGAGCAGACTCCCAATAATTAATTAATCAATTACTGAACATCCATACAGGGCATTAAGGATGAAAGAAATTAGAAAACATACTATCTACGATTGCCATCTTACTGTGGGTAAGATTTAAAAGTCAAGTACAATATCGTTGATCGTTATAATAGAGATACATAGTGCTTGCCACTCAGTAGATACTTAACTTTTTTTGGAAGAATAAATACAGAGGGTACCAAAAATATATATACAGTAAAACCTTGGATTGCGAGTAATAAGGATTTTTGGTATATATACCAAAAATATATATACAGTAAAACCTTGGATTGCGAGTGTTCTGCAAGACTAGCAAACATTTCTAAAACATTTTAATGTGGTAAATGAGTGATGTCTTGCAACATTAGTAGTTTGTTTCCAGAACAAATTATACTCACAAACCAAAATATTACTGTATACGCATTTTAAGAAAGGAAAAAACTGTATTAATATACACAGATAACAAAAGATGAATACAAGTCACGTTTGACTTCTGCAATTAAAAGAGGTGCTCAAAGTGGGTACCATCAGCGTCCAGACACTTCTGATTATGGCAAGCTACTGTTCGAGCAATGCTGATCGAAGTGTTAACATCTCTTAAAATGTCTATACATTTTTTGGCACCCTCAGTATATGCAGGAGGTCCTAAGGGAACATGAAGGAGCTAACCCAGCAAGGGCAACAGGGTAATGAGTATGGAACAGTGTCGTGGAAAGACACCCAGAGGAAATAAGATTTCAGCTGAATGTTGAAGGATAGTCATTAGCAAGGTTGATTTTAGGACCTGGGGTGAGCATTCCAAGCAGAAGAGAAAAATGCCTCTCTGTACAAAAGCAGAGTCCAAGTGAGGCCGGAGTACAGGATGCCTGCAGGAGAGGACAAATGGAGCTCCGTTAGGAAGAACCTGTATGCCTCACTATGTCATTTGAACTTTATCTTGACGAAAGTAGCGAGCAATTGAAGGGTTTTAAGATGGAATGTGATAAAATCAGATTTTGGGTTATAATTTCTACTGACTATTTTATTGGCATTGTAGAGATTATATTGGAGAGGGTAATACTGTAGGCCTTTTGGGGTATTTCACATTTTAAATGTCTCTTTTACTAGACAGTTGAATAGTCACAATCTTGTTTTTATTTTACACCACAGTAAATATGTAAAAATATATGTGTACGTGTGTATAAATATTTGTATATATTTATGCTTATTATTATAAATAGTTGTACATGTAAATATAGATAACATAAGTGCACACACACACCATATATATATATATATATATATATATATATATATATATATATATGTAAAATGCAGATAGGATGAGACTTATCTGTGAGTAACTGTAGATCCATAATAACAAAAGTTTATTTCTTTTGCATGTGAGAAAATGTATAGGCAGTCTAGAGTTGGTATTTGTGTGTCAGGAACCCAAATCCTTTTATCTTTTTGCTCCATCTTCCTCATTCTCTAGGTGCTTCTTCATGGCCCAGGCTGTCTGCTTGGGGTCCGGCAGAATATAAACATTCCAACTAACAGGAAGGAGAAAGAGCTAGAAAAAACAAACACCCTTTACCTTAAGAACGCTTTTTACCCTAGGGATGTATTTAACATGATATTTCAACATACATCCCATTGGCCAAAATTTAGCCTGAGAGATTTACTTGGTTGTAAGACAGGCTATAAAATATATCTGTTTTAGATGTCAGTACACCCAGTTAACTATGATGGCTCTCTTATCAGGAAGAAGGAATACAGTATGAGAACTCACAGTACCTGCCACATGCATGTGGTTAGTCTCCTGTAAACACACCCCAAACACACACACAGTAATTCTATCTGGAGAGTATGTGAGTATGTGTGTGTATGAAGTTGACATGTTCTTAGAAGTTCTTCCATTTGGAGAAACAGTCAGCACACATTTGTAGGTAATAATGGCATTTTTAAAGTATGAGCATTTTTCAAAATGACTCTGTGTGTGGCTTAGTGTATACTACATGTGAAGATTGTAATAAGTTGCATTTGTATAGAGATTTAAAATTTTGTACAAAGTACACTCATACCTCCCAGCTCCACCTTGTATAATGTATAAAGCATTTCTAAAGTAAATAGAATGATGGTGCTATCCCCATTTTATTACTGGATAAATGGAATTATGTGGTTTGTTGTTGAAACTGAAATTAGTGCTCATTGACCCCCTACTCTAGGGCTATTAATTGGAGGGAATAACAGCCTGGATTTTTGAGAACAGAGAATAATTAAAAATAATTGATAGTTGGAATCAATGTATGCCAATGGACATGGCATTCTTTTCATTTGAAAACTTAGCATTTAAGAATCCATTTTTCCCTCTCGCTTACCTGAGCAATAATATCTGGGCCATGGTCAACCTCCCATTTTCCATAGGTGTATTTTCTTCTCCCAACAGGACACATCAGTTGTTTGGTATTGCTTAGTTAACTTAAGTATGATAGGTAAATTTACTCATCATTTACTTCGAACCGCAGTGCACAAAACCTTATCTACATATTAATTCCTTTTTGACATTGTCACTGTACAAAATAATAGGAGAATTCAACTATCTTTGTTTTACTGCGGTATTAATTTGTAAAAACAGTACCCTGGTAAATATTATTACCATTAATGCAAAATGAAACAAACATTTTCAACAACTGAGTCAAATTCTGGTGTTTTGAGCTGATGTCATGTATTGCTCTGGAGGTCATGGTGTATAATTCCTTCTTCCGTGCTTCTTTTAATTAATACAAAGTATTTTTGGTCTATTATCTGTGGAACTAAGCTTTCCAAAGATACCTTTGTCTTAAAATAGCAACGGGGAAAGAAAGCTATTGAATCACTGACTGGGCCAGAAGTTAAGCCATCTCTTTTGAAAAGACTGAATTTTCAGTTAAAACCCAAGTGACAGTGTTTAGACTTTAAACTCTCATTTGGTAGAACTAAACTGACTACTAATCAAAAGCTAAAACAAGATAATACGGCATGATGTTAATTATGTGTTTTTAATAAGGTTATATAGTGTAGAAACTAGTGATACAGCTTTTTGGCAACATTAATAATCTCCATGGACATTTTCCAGCCCTCATCACACATCTGTTCAGTAGCATTAACTGTTATTAAATACTCTCTACATCTTGTAACATGTTCTTCCTTTGGTTTCTGTAAGTTTATGCTCATTTTCACTTCCCAAAGACTTGCCTGTTCCTTCTTGGTTTACTTTGCAGGCTCATCCTTGTCTACCCAGGCACTGGATGGGGCTTGTTCTAGCCTTTCTTCCCCTCCTCTCCCTAACTTCCTTTCCCTCTCTCTGTTTTTTTTTTTTTTTTTTTAATTTTTTTTTTTTTGAGGGCAGTGTCATTGGCCCTTATATGTGGAACCCAAACTGGGGCCGCTGGCTTCCCAAGCCAGTGCTTAACCACCGCTCCACTCGGCCCGCCCCTTTCCTTCTCTCTTTTATTTCTCACCTCAGCAATTGTGCATGCTGTTCTCTCTGCCTGAAATATTCTTCTCTCAAATCTTCACCTAGTTGGCTCCTATTATTTATTTGGACCTAAATTTAATCATCGCTTGTTCAAGGAAGACTTCTTTGAACTCTGATTAGTAAAAGTGCCACTTATAGCTGTCACAGTATCATTTTACTCTTCTAAACACATAATATAGTAACATTTCCATTGAGATGAAACCCATGCTGTTTTACTCTCAACTTAATCCCCAGTGTCTACTACAATCTTTATCACACACTAGGTGCACAAATAATATTTGTGAATGAGTACATTTTCATAGATATACATAGCACATTATGAAAATACCCTTTGTGTAAGTTGTAAATGTGGGAATAAATATATCCAGAAGCCTGCTTACTTGTTGCCAGAGTTGAAATTGAAGTGTAGTCAAAAAATGAAAGGTGAATATCAAATGATCCTGTTTCCAGGGCGAGATGTAGCCTGTGTTCCAAGTGTTGTGGATCTTAAAAGATGGTATTGCAGGCTCAGAACAGAATGAATTTAAATGGTTAGTGCCACTTCAATCCCTTTCAATAATAATTCACATTCTCTGGATACCTTCAATATGTAATATCAAAGGCAAATATCATTTTTCTTTATCTAAACACAGACTTGTATACACAGAGGAGATGACATAGAGATATTGAAAAGTCTGCCAGTTAGTTAAATATTGATCCTCAACTATTAAGTCTTCATGTGTTTCTCTGATAAGATTCTGAATGACTGAATGAAGAATTGTGGGAATTCTTGCATGGTTCAGTTTTGTAGTTTGTGGGTCAGAATAAAAAAAATCTTAACACATCTCTAATCAACATATAAATTGATTACATCCTTGTATTAATTCTTATTAAAAACTTTTATTAAAATACAGCTAACATACATTATTATATTAATTTCAGGCGTACACCATAGTTATTCAACATTCATATACCTAAAGAAGTGATCACCATAAGTCGAGCAACCATCTGATACTGTACCATGTTATCACAATATTATTGACTATCTTCCCCATGCCGTACATTATATCCCCATGATTTATTTGTTTTATACCTGGAAATTTGGACTTTTTATTCCCCTTCACCATCTTCTCCCCTTTTTAAATTTTTCAATTACAGTTGACATTCAATATTATTTAATATTAATTTCACATATACAGCATAGTGGTTAGACATTTATATAATTTAAGAAGTGATCCCCCTGACTAGTCTAGTACTCACCTGGCACTATACATAGTTATTACCATATTATTGATATATTCCCTATGCTGTAGTTTAAATCTCCATGAATATTTTGTAACTATTCATTTGTACTTCTTAATCCCTTCATCTTTTCACCCTCCCCACAGCGCCCTTCCCATCTATCATCCCAATAAATATTGTACCATCTGACACGATGCATATTTCTTACAATATTATTGACCATGTTCCTTATACTATATACTACGTCCCCATGACTACTTTGTAGCAACCAATTTATAATTCTTGATCCTTTCTCTTTTTCCACCCACCCCTAAACCTCCTCCCATCTGGCAAACATCAAAATGTTCTCTGAGTCTATTAGTTTGTTTGTTTGTTTGTTTTGTTCTTTCGATTCCACGTATAGGTAAAATCACATTGCACTTGTCTTTCTCTGTCTGACATACTCCACACAGCACAATACCCTCCAGGTCCATCCATGCCACCGCAGATGGCAAGAACCCATTCCCTTCCCTGGTTGAGCAATATTCCATTGGATATATGTACCACTTACTCTTTATCCATTCATCCATTGATGGATCCCCAGGCTGCCTCCACATCTTGGCCATTGTAAACAATGCTGCAAAAATCATATGGATGCACACATCCCCTTGAAGTAGCATTTTGGGTTTCTTCAGATAAATACCCAGAAATGGGATTACTGGATCCTTCTTTGTCTCTTGTTATAGCCTTTGTTTTAACAGCTATATTGTTTGGTATAAGTATTGCCACTCCAGCATTTTTTTTTTTTAATTTCCATTTCCATGAAATATCTTTCCCCATCATTTTACTTTCAGTCTGTGTGTGTTTTTCAATCTGAAGTGAGTTTCTTGTAGGAAGCATATGTAAGGGTCTTGTTTTCTTATCATTTAGCCACCTTACTTTTTGATTGGAGCATTTAATCCATTTACATTTAATGTAATTATTGGTATATATGTAGTTATTACCATTTTATTATTCATATTTTTGGTCTTTTTTTTTTCATCTTAAAGAAGTCCCTGTAAGATTCCTTGTAATTCTTGTTTGGTGGTGTTGAACTACTTCAGCATTTTCTTGTCTGGGAAGCTCTTTACCTGTCTTTCGATTCTAAATAACAGCTTTGCTGAGTAGAGAAATCTTGGTTGTAGGTCTTTACTTTTCATCACTTTCAATATTTCCTGCCAATCCCTTTTGGCCTGCAAAGTTTCTGTTGAGAAATCAGCTGACAGCCTTATAGGAGCTCCCTTGTAAGTAACTAACTGCTTTTCTCTTGCTGTTTTTGATTCTTTTTTTGTCTTTAATATTTAGCATTTTAATTATAATATGACATGTCCTCATGTGGATTTGTTCGGGTTCATCTTGTTTGGGACTCTGTGATTTCTGGGTTTGTATATCTATTTCCTTCTCCAGGTTAAGGAAGTTTTCTGTCATTATTTCTTCAAATAGGTTTTCAATTCCTTTCTCTCTCACTTTTCCTTCTGGAACCCCTATGATGCTAATGTTGGTACGTTTGATGTCCCAGAGATCCCTTAAACTATACTCATCTTTTTGGATTCTTTTTTTTTCCTGCTGTTCTGTTTTGGTGTTTTCTACTACCCTATCTTCTCAATTATTGATTTCATCCTCTTCTTCATTTAATTTACTCTGTGATTCCCTGTAAGGTATTATTTATTTCAGTTATTGTATTCTTCATTTCTGACTGTTGTTTTTTTTAATTTTTTCTATCTCTATTTTTCCATTTTTTTTATCTCTTTGCTGAAGCTTTCACTGAGATCCTGAGCATCCATATAACCAGTGTTTTGAACTCTGGGTCTGATAGATTGCTTATCTCAATTTTGTGTAGTTCTTTTTCTGTAGTTTTGTTCTGTTCTTTTATTAGGGACACGTTTCTTTGTCTCCCCATTTTGACTGACTCCCTGTGTTTGTTTCTATGTAGTAGGGAAAGCTGCTGTTTCTCCTGGTCTTAGTAGAGTAGCCTTATGTAGTAGGTGTCCTCTGGTGCTAGTGACACAGTCTTCCTGATCACTTGTGCTGGGTATTCCAGGTGTGTCCCTTTTGTGGGTTTTGTGTGTCCTCTGTGGTAGTTGAGCCTTTGTTGCTGTTTGCATGTCAGAGGGCAGGATTGATCCTCAGACTGATTGGTTGTTAGGACTGAACATGACTCAGTGGAGGGGCTGTTGTGTGGCAGCTGATCCTATGGAGCACGATTCACTTTTGCAGGGCTCTGGTGCCTGCTCTGTCTGCCATGTGGATTTGCCATCCCTGGAGGTGCCCCAGTGGTGCTCCAGATTGGTCCAAAGCTTGCCACCAGGGATGCCAGCCCCAGGGCCTCCTGGGAGGGTCCCCAGCACAGGCCAGGTTCAGCTGCATCCTGTGCCTTGCCCAGGGCCGCCAGGCATGAGACACAAAACAATCTGCAGATGGCCACTGCCTGCACTGGGCTTGGAGATGCCTTCAGAGACCAACTGTGAACTAAGGCTGGCTGCCACTTGTGCTGGGTTTAGAGCTGCTCAGCAATGATACTTGACATGCCAAAGCCAGATGCTACTTTGGGTTTGGGGTTTGTGAACCTGTGAGAGATTTTAGGAAAATCCACAGCATGAGTTGAGACAGGCCATTTGTATGGAAAAGCCACTGGAAGTCGCTTGGGTAGGTCCACAAGTTGGGTGGGGCAGGGTCTCAAGGAATCAGCAGGGAGAGGAAAATGAATGGTGTTATCTGGGTTGATGGAGACTCAGATATTGTGCCCACTGGGTCCAGGGAAGGCTCAACAAAGGAACAGTGGATTCTGCCATTACTACTGTCTGGGAGAAAGCTGCTCCTCCAGACCTTGCTTTGAAGCCAGACAGTTCAGTTCCTCCCTGATGTCCCTGGCACCTTTCAAGCTGATGCCCTAGCACTGGAGCTCAGAGTAAGTGAGTCTGTCAAGTCTCTTCATGTGCCCTTGAAGAGCAACACCTGGGACTGCACCTGCACTCATCTCACTCAGTCACAGACTCTGTTGGTTTATACAGCTAGAAGTTGTGGGGTCTTCTCTCCCCAGTTCTGAAACCCTGGGCTGGGGAGCCTTGTGTGGGGCTGGGACCCCTCACTTCTCCTGGAGGGCCCTCCACAGCTGACATATCCCTCCCAATTTTTAATGGTCACATGTGAATGTGGGACCAGCCAGTTCTGCATCTCTGCTCCTCCTACCTGTCTCAAAGTGGCTTCTTCTGCATGTGCTTAGTTGTAGGACTTCTGTTCAGCTATACTTCACATCCTTATATTAACATTTTAGCAAGTATATGATGATTTTTTCCTCTAGAGACAAATTTTATTCTTTTATGGGTAAATTTGAATAGCAAAAAAATGCGTTTTTGGGGGGTGAGGGATGGCCAAGTGGTGTGTTAATTAGGAGCAGCAGGGCCCTGGTTCGGATCCCACATATGAGGGCCAGTGACATTGCCCTCTATAGCTAAGGTGGTGAACAACAGTTCCACCTGGTTGCCTCTATAGCCAAGATGGTGAAAAACAGCTCCACCTGGAGCTGGGCTGCTATGAGTTGCCGGCAATGGTGGGCTGCAGCCTCTGCTGCAGTGGGCTGCCATAAGCTACAGTGAGTGGCCGGCAGCCAGCTTGAGCTGCCAAGAGCCGCTGTGAGCAGCTGTCCAGAGGCTGGCGACCGATCTGCCTCACCTGAGAAGAGCACAATGATAATGCCAACATGGGCCAGTGAAGCAACGTTCTCCACAACTAGACTGAAGAACAAGAGGACACCAACTTTTGTCTGTTCCCCATCCCCAATTCCCCAACACTGTTCCCCTCCCCCAATTCCCCAATAAAATCTTATTTTTAAAAATGCATATTTTTGACATGTATAATTTTCTGTGAAATGATAGAGGAAAATTGCAGATACTGTGAAATGAGAATGAACATTTATGTTTAACCCTAGGTCCAGATATTGTCTTCTGTGAATTAGATTTATAAAATCCTAAGGAAATACTTTGTGTCTGTTATCACTAGATATGTTAAATCTCATATCACACATTTTATCTTACCTTAGCCATTTGGAAACAGTAATTTGGTGATTATTCAAACAATTGTTTCTCTTCCTCCCCCACTTGAACCCCCACTTCATTTTAAGTTATTTGTTATAAATCATGACTCTTAATTTTTGCAAGAATATTTTGGAAAAGAGTTACTAGGGAAATGAAAAATGCACTGTTGGCAAAAATCTGAATAATTTAAGTAAAATTCCATTTTGAACAAGATACTTCCCTGTAGTGTCTCTACATCTCCACAAATTATGTAATAACCTGAATTAAATGCTTTATCCACTTGGATGACAATGATGCATCTATTAACCTCTCACCTCCAGTATTATGTACTGAAATGGAGTGTGAAGAGCTGAGTCAATTTTTATTTTCTTTTGAAGAAAATATGAGAAATTAAGGAAGGAAAGAAGGAAGGAAAGAAGGGAGGAAGGAAGGAATAAAAGAAAAAAATGAAGCAAGGAAGCAAGAAAGGGTGGATGGGAGGTAGGGAAGGAGAGAAAGGTGCTTGGCAAAATTTTCCAGTGGGAAAAGGGTGATTCATCATGCTAGAAGCCTTGCCATTGATAGATCAGGGCAAAGTCTGGGATGTTATCAAGGAGCTCCCGACACATGCTCTTCTCATGTGTTGTAATGATGTATCATTCCTTGCTCATTTTCTCATAAATTGTATAATAATATATAACACTCCCTTATTAGTGATTAACATTTCAAAAATCCTATAAAACAAAATTTGTGTTCATGCAGAGAATATTTAAATAAATAAAATTGCTATTACAGAAATTATTCTGGACAGTTCTATAAATTGGTTGCAATTTTATTTACTGTAGAGTTTTCCTTGTTTATTTATTTGTTTTATTTATGATTGAAAGTACTGTGAGGAAGACTGCAGTCTGAAAAGGGAGACCAAAGTTACTTCAACCATATTGGCAACATTTTATTTCTTTGGATGAATGATGGGTAAATAAGTATTTGTAGTCTTATTCTTTTTCATATATAATAAATTTTTAATAAGCATACAGAATTATAAGGCAGACTTAATAGTCCCTAGTTTTGTGAATATGAGCAAGCAAGTTGTATAATCATTCTGGATCTTGATGGATTTTATGTTAAAAACCCAAAAACAATAAACGTGATAATTCATGAAGTCAGATATTGAGGTATGGCCATCTTTTGAGGACTAATCTGGTTTTATGAACAATAAATAGATCATTTGTAATTCATCCATCCATAGAGATTAAGTGGCTAATATTTTCATGCTGTTGACTCCATATGCTTTATATGTATACAAAGTTAAAGTTACTATAAGTTTTCAAATATTTAAAAGGGAGTTATCTTTTCTAGAATCACGAGTAACTGGAAGTGAAAGTATTAGTTGTTTATTGTCTGAACACAATCTGAAACATTGGACAATTAGATTAATTCGGGGACAATAGAATCATAGAAGGTTAGAGCTGGAAGGAACCTCAGAGATTATCTAATTTGCATCTTCAGTTATAAATGGGGAAATGATTATAGTCCACAGAAGTTTTATTCATACAACTAGTTAATGGAAGAGCTTGTATTAAAACTAAGATTTCAGAGCTTTTCTCACTGTCTCCTTTCCACTGAACTGGTATTTCCCAAAGCATCATTTCCAAAATTGTTCATATGAATGTGACCCAAACAATAACACTAGGATTTGGTGGTAAAGTAATGTTTTGAAATTTTGTGTCCTATATCCCCCATGTATATCCCCCATGTAAATTCACATGCACGGTAGTGTAGTAAAGGCTCTGTGAGGCCCTACAGTAAAGGAACCCATAACAGTTGAATCCACTCTTTCCAAAAATTTTTGACAACTGAACCCTTGTTTTATGAAACAGTACATTTTGAGGAAGAAAGTTTGAGTAATGCTATGAAAGTAGTCATATCACTTTTTATTATGCACTCTAGTTGAATAATAGATGAATATTTAAAATTAGATTAACTGATAGGGCAGCCTATAGATCCACCTTAATGTATACAGTCTGTTCTCCGTAAAGGGGTCAGTGTTCCATAACTGCGTTTAAAACTTTTATTCATGGCTCAGTGAAGGGACTAAGGAGAGAGAATATGGTTTTCTCTAATGAAAACTGACAGGAACAGGCTAATGAAAATGGTGCTTAGTAATTGTAATATAAATATAGGTGTTAGGCTATGGCAATGGAAATAAGAAGAATAAAGAGAAGGCAAGAGAGAAGAATCAGAGCAATTTCTAAGTGAGTGATAGGTTGCTTAGCCCTATCCTTGTCTATCTGAGGCATCTTCAAACCAAATAAAAATGTAATGTCATGAAGAAGATGATTAGTGTGAGGAAAGTGAAAAGGAAACAGGGACATCAGACACAGACAAGCAGATAAAGAAGGCAACATGCCACCTCCTGCATGAGATTTGTTTTGAATCCCCCAACAAAATGAACTCTTCCACATCTAAACTCCTAAAACTATTCCTTAACTTTGAAATTTTGCTTAGATTGTTCTGTATTTTCCTTTTGTTAGTTGAGTATATGCTTTATCACTCCCAAGATATTGTCCTAGAGAACAAGGACAATAGTTGTTCTTCTTACTAAGTTCCACAGGTATTGGCAGATTACTTTGTGTGAATCATCCTCCTGTTGAGTGTTTGTTTAATGAATACAAATATGACAAAATCAACAATTGTGCACTGTAGATATAGTGAATAACTACAGTTAAGAATGTGAAGCATTAGCTCTGATGATCTCAACAGGCTTAGAGTTTACTTAAGGCAGCACACTAAAAAAGAAAGACCATTCTGTATTAAACCCTTGGTATAGGAAATGTCCAAAAAAGGGAAAGGGCAGAAAAAGCTTTGTAGAGAATATAGTGTTAAAAATTATTTATCAAAGGCTGTGTTGGTGGGTGTATTACTTTCTTTTTATTTTTTTTATTTTTGGGTGTATTACTGTCTGATTGCTATTGTAACAAATTATCACAAATTTAGTGTCTTAAAATAATACAAAGTTATTACCTTATAGTTCTGGAGGTCAGAAGTCTGAAGTGTGTCTTGTGGAGCTAAAATGAATGTATTGCCGGGCTGCATTCCTCTCTAGAAGCTAGTCCCTTTTCTAACTTCTAGAGATTGCTTGCGGTTTTTGGCTTGTGGCCCTTTACTGAATCTTTGGTGTGTGTCACTACAACCTCTACTTCCATCTTGGGACCCTTCTGACTCATTCTTATAAGGAACCCATGTTAGGCCCAACTGGGTAATACGGAACATTCTCCCTGTTTTAAGATCCTTAATGGTATCTGAAAAACCCATTTTGTCATGTAAGGTAACATTTTCACAGATTTGGGGATTAGGACATGGGCATCTTTGTGGGTCATTATTCTTTCCACCATAGTGGGGAATGTTCATGAGCAAAGTTCTGGAGGTAGAAAAAAGCATGGAGTGTCTAAATTGAATAATAGAAAGATCAAAATGAAATTCAAAGTACATGTTAAGTGGCAAATATAATAGAATTGCTAGCAGACAGGTATGAGTTACAAAGGGCTTTAAAATTTAGGACAGGAAATTTAGGTTTAATACAGTTAATACCAGAGAACCATTCCAAGTTTTTGAGAAGTAGCTAGTGTTGTGAAAAGGTATTTACAAAAGATTAGTGGAATAGTATTTGTAGGAGACCCAAGCGTAGAGAAAGTTTGAATGCAATGAGGCATAATTAGATGTGTTTCTTTGCATAGTTCTTTTAGATATGTGGACACTTAATACACCTCTATAGATTATTTGTTTAGTTAAAGGCTTGGCAATTATTAAACTTCTCACAAATCAGCAATTTGAATTCTTATCTGTTTGGTTGTCTTTAATGGCCAGGGTCATCTCTGAAGCAAGGCTCTAACTCAGTTGTCAGTCAGTTTTTTTTCTTGCTTCCTTGTCATCTTCCTGCCTTAGCATCTGTCTTGTAATGACTATTGTGTCAAATGTTTCTCATTTGGAGAAGTCTCCTTTGTTCCTGTGAACGTAACTTTATATAAGGAATGATGCATTACTTCTTTTGACATGTTTTAAATTTTCTTCCTTAATTCTTATCTTTGTAATATTGATGAATTCTTCCTAGGTGGTAGGTATTCATGTCAGACTGAGTATTTACTTTAAATGCATCTTAACTGAAAAAAAGTTTTTATTGTTTTACCTGGAAAGGGGCAAGTTTATTGGATAAGAAGGATTCATCTTTCTAATTATAATAGCATATCTTCCGTGATGTAGTTGTTTTGGATTGTCACAAGGCAATGGAGTCCTAATTATATTTAACATCAGTGTGAAGATCTGCATGTGCTCTGACATCAGAAGAGAAAGGGATTGCATGTATAGTAGATATTTATTGTTTTTACTTATCTAGCATCTATCTTTTTTTTTTTTTTTTTGCTGGTAATAGGCCTTTCTATCCTGTCCTTAATCCATGAGTTTTGCCCTTCCCTTAACCCCATTCTTGATGGCCAATTAGTGTCAGAGTGATGACTTATATAGTTGGCTTTTAACCTAACTTGAATCAATAAGGGGTAGGCCTGGGACTTTTGCTAGAACTACTGGCAATGAGACACCCACTCTCTACTGGGGTGGTTAAGCCGGTAGGATCTAAGTCTGGGGCTGTTGAAAGTTGCCACTAGAGAGAGTTTCCCTATAATGTAGCCAATGCAGAGGAAAGCAAAGTCGGGAGAGGGAGAGGGAGAAGAGGAAGAGGGAGCGCCTTAGTCATGGTGAGATTATTTGAACCCTAGATACAGTTATGACTAAAGCTGAAATTTTTCCAACACCTTTCGTTTAGAAGGTGTTAGAAGCCAGTATATTTTCTTCACTATTTAAGCTGATTTTGGTTGTGCATCGATCAATTTCAATCAAGAGTCCACTCTAATATACATATACAACACACAGAATCTCACTTGGGCTCCGGGGGTGGTGGTGGTGGTCTCTTCAAGGTCTTTCTCTGGAATATTGACCAGGGTCTTCAGAGTGTTTGTCCTGTTTCCTTACTTCATACTCTCAGCAGGAGTGAGCTGGACTTCCTCACTACCTCCTGATAACTTTCAGAGTCATAAAACTCTCTGCAACAACAAATGTACTTTAGAAAATAGAATTTCATTGTCTTAATGAGGGCTGAGTCCTCTTCTGGATGATAAATACTGTTCTCATATTTTTTTCTGTTTATGTGATTATGTAGCTGGCTCCAATTTTTCTATTACCATTGTGGATCTCTCCCATATTTCAGTAGTGATGTATTTTTTAGAATTCCTGGGGTAGTTATAAATACAGAGATAGTTTAGCTATAAGACTCTTAAAAGATTTTATTGAATACTTGCTATCCAGTAAATTATAGGAAGCAGGCACAATTCTCATCCAGTGTGCTTAGAGAGAAACTTTAACAATTTTTTTTGAAAATTAAATAATTATAATATTTAATCCAGTTTTCTTTCTTCTAATAGCTTTCCATTCTCATCACCCCATACAACAAAGGAGGCAGAGGGAGTAATTCTGTTGCTAATTCTTAATAGGAGCTATGCTTCTTTTGGTTTGATGAGATTTTTATGCCAATAATAGATTCAACCTTCTTTTTTGAAAAAGTGGATTACCTAAATTTTAAATACAGGTGACACTACAGAATATTTGGGAAGTCATATTTGGAAAAACCAAAGGAATAAAGCAAAGTCACTTCTGTATGTAATATATGATTATTCAGAACTATGCAGCTTTGAGGCTCTTTGACAATAAGCTGGGCAGAGGGAGAGGAGATTTGAACATTTTCTTTTTGTATAGATAATTAGACCACCTTTTAATTACTATGAGGCCTCTGTATGTTTGCTGATCTTATTCCTTAACCCTTATACCTGCTATTTCTGTATTAATCAATTCCTGAACTACTCGGTTTCTGTATTTAATCCTACTGTATCAACAAAGGCTGCAGTCCATTTGACATGAAAGAACTCTTAAAGGTAATCCAATACAATATCCTACTCAGTAGGGGAATGTACAATATTTATTTGGCAAATCTTTTTTGATTAGCAGACATTGTGCTGGGCATCAGGGATGGGTAAAATCAAGATATCTCTTCCTCTTCCCTGGAAGCTCACAATATATGGGAGAGAAGGATAAGTGAAGTGGCCAGGCTACTATAACACCCTGTAATAAAGGATAAAATAGATATATATGTTCAAGGTATAGGAGCACTGGAGTAGGAGACCTAACACAGGTGGCAGAAGCTGGAAAAGTCATTTTGAGAGGTAACATTTGAGCCAGGGTTTGGATATGAAGCTTAGACAATAAAGACTGTGCCAGGTAGGGGAGACAACATGCAAAGACATCGTGATAGGGATTGATCATCTGAGCTGTTTTTTCTAGGAGTGTCCTTTATATGGTTTGTGTGTGCCCTCCTGTTATAGTTGAGCGTTGATTGCTATTGGCATGTCAGTGGGTGGGATAGAACCTCAGGCTGACTGACTGTGGAGTTTGGTCACATCCACAACTTATGGGCTGCTGTGTGAAGGAGCTTCTTTATAGAATGGGATTCACTCCAGAGGGCTCTGGTGTCTGCTGATACCTCCTTTTAGGTTTGCTACTTGTGGGTATAATTGGGTGGCACTCTGCTGTGGTCTGAAGCTGACCTCTGGCTGTGTTGGTTATGGAGCCTCTTGGGAGGGATCCCAGTGTATGCCCAAGTCAGTTTCTGCCTATGACCAGCCAGACACTACCTGCTAGGAGCTACAAAGCAATCTGTGATTACCTGCTCTCTGTGCTGGACCTGGAAGCACGTGAGAGAAGTCATGTTGCAAACTGAGCCTGACTGTCACCAGTACCAGGCTTAGTGTAGCTCCACAAAAAGCCAAGGGTACCCCGAGGCCAGCTGCCCCCTCCTACCTCCTGTAAAGCTCATTTGCTGAAAGAGCCTCCTGCAGTATGAGAGTTCGGTGAGTGGGGTCTCAGGGAGTCACCTCTCCAGAGTGGGACAAGTGTTGTCCCCAGGTTAATGTAGATTCTGGTGAGGTGCCAGTTCTGAGCTTGGAGCTACTCAGCAAAAGTTTCAGAGCACACAGAGGCCAGCTGCTGCCTGCCTGGGGTCCATGGATACCCAAGAGTTGTCCAATAAAGAGTGCAATGCAGGTGGGTCTGGGTGCTTGCCAAGAAAGAACCTCCAGTTTTGCTTGAGTTTGATAGGGCAGAGTCCCAGGGAGCCACCAGAGTGAAGCTAGTGGAGTTCACCAGGTCAATGCAGATTCAGATTTGGCTGTGTGAAATGGGTTCAACAGAGTAAAGATGGATGTACAGGATTAGAGTTTTACACAGGGAAAATGGCAACTGTCCCTTCAGTCCTTGTCCTGAAGCCACAGAACTCAGTCTCAACCTTTATGTCTCTGATGCCTTCTGAATAATTGTCGCTCTGCTGGAGCCCAGGATGAGTGCCTGCAAGTGAGTGAGTCTGTGTGGGCCCTTTAAGAGGATGTCTGGGTTTCCTAAATCCTTTCCTGTCCCCAGGCACTGTTTTTCACAGCTAGATGTTTGGGGTTCCTCTTCCTGGCACTGGTACTCTGGGCTGGGGCGCCCAGTGTGTGGCTGGGACCTATCACTCCTCTGGAGGGGAACCACTGCAATAGAGATATCCCTCTTGTTTCTCAACTGCCACATGCCCCTTTCTAGTCTCTGCCTCTCCTACCAGTCTTGATGTGGCTTCTTCTTTATCTCCTTAGTTATAGGACTTCTGTTCAGCTTGACCTCAGAAGGTTCTCCAGGTTGACTATTATGTAATTTAGTTGTAATTTTAATGTTGTGACAGGTGGAGATAAGCACAGTGTTTATCTACTCCACCATGTTGGATCCCCATTTAGCATCAAGCAGTGTAATAACTTTAAAGCAAATGGACATAGTGTTAGTTTTGGCATCCGTTTTTTCTTAATGAACCTTTTTTGAGTCCCAGAAATTGCCATTTCATTTTCCCAGAGAATGTGGCTTTATTTGGAAATAGGGATTTTGGAGATGTAATAAAGTTAAGGTGAGGTGGTTGGGGTGAGCCCTAATCCAATATGACTGGTGCCCTTATAAGAGAAGGGACACAGGTTCAGATAGGTACAGACACACATGATAAATACCATCCTGTGGCCATCCTGTGATGATGGAGGCAGAGATTTTATGATGTGTGTACAAGCATAGGAATGCCAAGGATTGCCAGCAATATCAGCAACTAAGAGAAAGGCATGGAACAGATTCTCCCCTAACCCTGTCAACATCTTGATTTAGGGTTTCTAGCCTCTAGAACTAGAAGAGAAAAAATTTCTTTTACTTTAAGCCACCCACTTTGTAGTGCTTTGTTATGGCAGCCCTAGAAAACTAATATATGTTGTAAGATACAATTCCTCTGAGTTTATACAAATTTCGTTAGATGTTTGTTATCCCACTGTTTACTCATTTAAAGCTGTTGATTGACTGCTAACTATTTATTTGGGACTAAGCTAATAACTGGATATATAGACATAATCTTTGGATTTAAAGAATTTATGGAAAAAGGAGAGTGATAAGCCAATTAAAATATCAATACAATACCCCAAGTTCTAGAAGAAAACAAGAAACAGAGGCCTACCTGGAAAAGCTTATGATAGCACTGAATTTAAATCTGAATACAATAGAATATGTAGCAGTAGCATAAGTTAAAAAAGAAAAGTCAATTTATTAATTAAAAATAAACCAGGAGAATGAAAGAGTATTATATAGTATGGAGATATGAGTGAACAAGCAGCTTTCTGGGAATTTAGATAAGCAGATATGTTTAGCTCTTTCACTGCATCAGGTGCTTTTTTTTTTTTCAAAATGTGTCAAAAATCCACAAAAAATCCAAAAAGTTGATATTTTGACTATTTTATGCATTTAATAATAACAATTTGAGCTGCTTTGTATATAAATGACATTATTTTTATGTATAAAAATTCCCTGTTGTTATTCATTCTTGAAAAACACAAAAATATAGAAAAATATACTCTGCTTTCTTAAACTTCCTTTCTGAAAGTTGCCATCCACAGTGAGTGGATAGAAATATTCATTTGGATATATCTGACCATTGTGGCAAAAGGGTTAAAATGCAGGGTCAGTGTTAGGAAAGTGAGAGCTGGACAAGTTGGCCAGAGCTAGTTCATGATAGATCTTGAATTTTTTCCTGAAGTTCATAGGCAACCATTAAAATGACTGTCAACCCTTTCAAACTTGAGTCATAAAGCAAACTCAAAGGACAGGAAACAAACAAATAATAATAACAACAAAGAAAACAACTTCTTGTTGATCCCAGTGCTGACTTAAATTATTTTATTTTAAAGTTATATACAAACATAAAAGTGTCTAGAATTCTTGTGCATATAATTCATATACAATGATATAGAAAAATATATTTATAAATTAAATGCCAGAAAGTCCATAAAGCTAATAAAATTTTAAAATATTAATTTATATGAAAATAAATATTTTTCTGAAACTAAATTGCACCTGCTATATTATAGGTTTGTTTATTTTCAATTTTTGAATTAGTGCTTTATTTTGTTTTAGTAATACCTCTCATCCTGTCTATGCACTATTGGTAAAAACAACATGCCCTTTTGAACTTTTGGGTGAAAATATACAACTTCTTCTCTGAGATTTTCTAATCTACCAGAATCCATCAGCATATTTAACAATTTAATAAAATTTAATGGAACTATATGACAGAAATACAGTTCTTTAACATTAAAACATTGGTAACCAGACAAAGAAATAAAAATGAACACTGTTGAAGGCAAAGCTTGATTATTTAACAAGATGCTTTAGAAAAATCTAATAATTTAACAAAAGTCATAGGTTTTATCCAATTAAATGCTTTAAAAACTGTAGCCAAACTAATAGATTAGCTTTATTAGCTATATCAGGGGTTGGCAAACTTTTGAGATGGAAGAGCCTCCAGGGGTCAGCAAACAAGCTCATGAGCTGCAGGCTCTGAAGTAAAATTGAAAATGAAAATAAAACTATCACAGTTTCATTTATAAAATTTTTGAAGAGTATTATTCACATAATGGTGATTATGTAAAAATATATTTATGGCTCTCGAATAATTTTTAAATTGTTGTGAGGGACAGGATTTGCTCTTCTAGGGGTCGGCAATCTTTTGAGATGGAATGTACCCAAATTGCTGCATGAGGCTCGCGAGCCGCAGTTTGCCGACCCATGAGCTATACTATAGGTTTTACTACCATGTGTCAGGTAATAATTCTATTCTGGTATCATTTTTTTCTATTTGAATCACTGTAAACCTCCACCATCAGGTTTCCTGATATTCTTTCGCTTTCACTTAGCACAAATGCAATCTATGTTTTTTCTTATTAACCTATGGTAATAAAAATTGTGCTATTTAGAACTCAAGATAACTCAAATACAATAGCACTTAAATTATGTAATAATTCTTAGTTATAACTCAAAATATCTTACACTAAATGTATTCTGTAACATGATTTTTAAAAATTTTGGTTAAAAATATTTGTAGATCGATTCCATTTGGAAAAAATATTGCATTGGACTTGTTTAAAGCAAGAGATTGAGCTGATCTTGCTGGCCTGCTATCAGATTTGTTCTCCTCCTTCCAGTTTGAGGATTATCCACATGGAGAGCAAAGATGTAGTAAAAACAGCAGTAGAATCTGAATATTTTGCTTTTTATTTTATCTTTTCATATTATTTATTTATTCACTTATATAATAATTACTCAAGAATTTTGACAATTACTAAAGATGTAGCGGTGGATTAAAAAGTTTAGATTCTTTTCTTCTGAAGTTTAAGTCCTAATAGGTAGTCAATCACTTCCATGGCTGAGCTTGACTATTATATTTGAAGACCGGAGTTAACACATAATAAGTTATATGAGTTTTAATGAATTGAACTATACTGTCTTATCTGGTACCTACCAGCCACAAGGGGCTATTTAATTTTAAATTAATTAAAATTAAATAAAATTTAAAATTTGGTTCCTCAGTTACACAAGTCACATTTCAAGTGCTCAGCAGCCACATGTGGCTAGTGGACATATTGGACAACACTGATATAGACTTGTCAAAACATTGTGAAGTTATAACTGAATAAAATACTTATTGTTGAGCAGTTTAATTCTTATAATTTGTTTATTTTAGTTGACACTAAAATGGATTCCAATTGTAATTAACTAAACTATACCATGTAGTCATGTAATTCTTAGTTGTGCTATTTATAGTTAATGCTTTGGTTAATGATTCTTGTTTATTTCTCTAGATTTTGAGCAGTCTTAGTTCTGATAATATGAATTGAATTCCAGATTTTTTGAAGAGAACCAGTTAAAATTTCAGTGACCATCTAGATACTAAATGAAAGAATTCATATATACAAGCACTTATTTTAATGCAATCTTTCATGAACAACAATATTAATAAAATCATTACATTGTAGGAGCTGCATTAGAAAACTCTTGTATAGAAGTTGGTTACTTGGTCAATACTGCTTTAAAATTCTTCCATAACAAACCAATGACTGAGACATTTTAAGTAACAGAAGATGGAACTGAGACAATAATAGAATTGTTGAATTTTTTAAAAATTCATTTTAAAATGTAAGAAGAACTTATGTTTTAACTCCTTGATCTTTATAGAGTTGAATACTTCTCAATGAGATTTTTTTGTGTCTATAATTCAATATTTACAATGAAGTGTAAAGATGTTCTAAAAGCTACCTGTTGATTATGCTATGTTCACACAGAATTTTAAGGACTGTATTTATGGTCATCACATTGATCTTCCAATAGCATTGTATTCGTGTGGGACCTGTATGTACTCTCCAGCAAGCAGTATTTATGTCAAAACTGCAATTCTTGTTAGGTTACATATGTGAACTATCATTTTCCTTAATTATAATTTATCATTCAATATGATCACTACAGATCACTTTACCTACTTAGTCTTGGCCTTCCAAGTACAGACATGGTATTGTTTGTAGATACCAGATTTTATAGTATGTCCCCAACCTGGTTTTTATCCAGTTTCATCCAGTGTTTTATTATGGATCTCATGAAATCCAGTCCATGTTTATGACTCACCTGAGGGATAGACTTTCATGATTTTCTTTTAATTTTCTCTGGGTATCTATAAACAGACCAGAGGGATTCTTACTTTTATTATTTAATTTTTGTTTCTCCAGGGGGAAGTGGGGCAGTGATTGGGGGGAGTGATTCTTATAAAAAGTCAATAATAATTTGGAATTCATGTTATTCCATATGTAGATTAGCTTATAAATAATCCTGTGTTTACTAGCACTGAGCTACCATAGGATAATCAGTTAAAACATTTTAATTCCCTCCAGCTCCTCTCCTTTCTCTTGTGTTCTAAATGCTTCAAAAATTAGAACAGGTGTTATTTAGATATGGTAGTTAAACCAATATATTGATACAAAATGCTCTTTGATGTCAAATCAACTTTATAGTGGTGTATATTAAAAATCATTTGTTCTAAGTCCTTTTTGGAATTTTTAACTTATACTGAAAAATTAAACTTGAATTTTGCTTGTACTTTTTTTTTAATTAATTAATTAATTTATTTATTTTTTTACCCGAACCGGGGCCACAGTGCTTAACTACTACGCCACTTGGCAGGCCCGAATTTTGCTTGTAAAGTGTTATAATGGCCCTTAGCATTCATGTTGGGACCTTTAACTGGGCTTTAATTTGTTCCATCTTATGTTAAATATGTTATAAGATGCTTGTTAGTTATTTGGATTTTGTTGAGACAGTATTAAAAATTGGCCAATCTGAATACATTTTACTTCTAGGGGATTCTTTGCACTGTGAGAAATTAAAATGACTTCTCAATTATTCCTAACTAGAAAGTGATTATGCAGTAGTGTGTGCTCTGCTCTCTTTTCATAATTAGAGATCCTCTATTGCTCATAGCTTACATTGGTATCTGGTATAGGGGTCTATCTTCCAGATCCTGTAGTGTCTTCCCACTACAGGATAGTAAAAAATAAGATATGATCTGTGCTGTCTTTTAAAATGAATTTCATGTACTGAAAAAGGTTTTTCTACTATTGACTAGTAGCAACATAATTGATTGTTGGAGGTTGTTATGGCAAGATAAGATTCTTGTTATCTGCATTACTTAAAAGATCCTCCTGTGTTATTCTATAGAGCAGTAGATAGCAATTCTAAACCATTGAAGCATACACCGCTGATACTGTGCATTTTAATTGACTGATTTGACTCTTCACCTTATGAATTACAAAGAGTAGGAGCTGGATGGATGCTCAGACTTTAGCAAGTAAAGTGAGAAATTTCATTATTACAAGCCAAATAAAAGATACAGATGTGCTAATAATATAGCAGGACCAACTTGCAAGAATGACATTGGAAATTGGTTATTTTCAATGACTCATCCACATTGTCTTTCTTGAATCTAGCCAGGCATGGAAAATTTTATTCTTCCTCCAAATCCTTTTCAACTCATCAAAATTTGTCTTTAGATAAACAGTAATAGTGACTTCCACATTCTCTGAAGCCCTACATTAAAGTCATTAAATGACAAGTATGATTTCTTAGGGAATTCCCTGTGATTGAATTTTCTCTGATAGGAGAAGTACCCTTTCTCCCCTCCCTCCCTCCTCCTTCTCTCCTCTCTTTCCTTCCTCCCTTGTTTCCTTTCTCCCTTCCTTCCATTCCTCTCTCCCTTCCTCCCTCACTTTCTCCCTCCTTCTTTCCTTTCAATTTTGGAGCTCAAAATTGAATTAAAGATAATCCAGTTCAACTTTTTTTTTGCAGTATCATTTCAGGTTCATTTTCTTTTTTAAAAATTAAATTTATTGGGGTGACAATGGTTAGTAAAATTACATAGGTTTGAAGTGTACATTCCTATAATATATCATCTGTATATCACATTGTATGCTCACCACCCAGAGTCAGCTTTTTAATTTGAGTGAGCTAAGACCCAGCTAGTTTCCACAGTGCTAGAGCCAGAACTAGATCCTAGATTTTCCTGATCCTGATCTTTTTTTTTTAAA
This sequence comes from Aselliscus stoliczkanus, assembly GCA_033961575.1. Lineage (NCBI taxonomy): Eukaryota > Metazoa > Chordata > Mammalia > Chiroptera > Hipposideridae > Aselliscus > Aselliscus stoliczkanus. Next base: position 58,707,183 of record CM066736.1, read on the forward strand.
GATTTTATTGGGGAATTGGGGGAGGGGAACAGTGTTGGTGAATCAGGGAAGGGGAACAGACAAATTGCTGTCCTTTTGTTCTTCAGTCTAGTTGTGGAGGACGTCGCTTCACTGGCCTATGTTGGTATTATCATTCGCTCTTCCCAGGTGAGGCAGATCGGTTGCCAACCTCTGGACAGCCGCTCACGGCGGCTCTTGGCAGCTCACACTGGCTGCGGGCCACTCACTGTAGCCTATGGCAGCCCACTGCAGCAGAGGCTATAGCCCACACCATCGCCGGCCATCTTCGCTATAGAGGCAACCAGGTGGAGCTATTGTTCACCGTCTTAGCTATAGAGGGCAGTGTCACTGGCCGTCATGTGGGATCCAAACCTGGGCCCCGCTGCTCAGAGCTGGAGTCCCAAGCCAGCTGCTAACCAATGCACCACTCGGCCAGCCCCCGATCCTGGTCTTTTTGCACCACGTGTTACCTCCTTATAATATACATGCTATAAGAGTACAAACAAATGCTATAAGCCATGACCCATATGTACTGAGTATGTGCTGTGTGTAAGGTGCTATAATCAATGTTGTGAAGGAAAGCAAGGTGAATGAGACAAAGGTTATTTCCTCAAGTACTTTATATTCTACCAGGGGAAATAATTCACATGTGTACTGCTAATCGCTTTAAGAGTTAAAAAAATAAAATAAAATCCATGCAATCATATGGTTCTTGACTTTTTCTGTCTGACTCATTTCGCTTAGCATAATCGTCTCAGGATCTATCCATGTTGTTGCAAATGGCACTATTTCATCTTTTCTCATGGCAGAGTAGTATTCTATTGTGTATACCACATCTTCTTTATCCAATCATCTATCGAAGGACACTTTGGTTGTTTCCATGTCTTGAAACCTATGCAACTTTACTAACAATTTTCACCCCAATAAATTTTAATTAACAAAAAACATCCTATGTGAAAAAGATTTAAGTCCAGGGTCCCGTTTTACTTCCCTCTGCTTTGTATACATATCTCCTTGATTATAAGTTTACCTTTGAAGCCCACGCAGGAAGAGTGGTCAGGCACAGTCAGGGTCATCCATATCCACCTCAGTCCCTGGTCAAATGTAATTCACAAATGCCACAGAGTTGGAAAAATCCCTCTTCCTCTTAGTTTACAAAGTATAGTGTTTTTCAAAAGAAGTCTTCTCTAGGAAGGGAGAGAGAGAGAGGAGAGAGAGAGAGAGAGAGAGAGAGAGAGAGAGAGAGAGAGAGAATAAAAGCATAGAAATAAAGAGCAGTTTACACTGACCAAATTTCTTATGGTAATGCAGAGATCTGTTTGATAGGGCAGTTTACAAACCACTTCCATGCCTCCTCCTCTTCAATTCAAACCCTCGGAAAAGAACCCAGAGAATTTCCTACCCCTGTTCCCTCCTTATCCCAATTTCTGGTCAAGGAAAGGATTGGAACAGATTTTCTGGTTACTCTAGCAAAACTGTAAAATAGAGCATTAACTTGGTAAGGGTAAAAGCAATTATTACCTTTCTCTGGGATTTCCCTAGGATGCAAACAACTCCTAGATATTTCTTTATGCCTTCAGTGAGGTACTGCTTCCTCTAGTTTTCACAATAGAAAGGCTATTTCTTCAAAAAGAGTTATATGACATTCAAGAACTGTCAGAGGAGAGGAGATGCTTCTGCCTGGATGGCTAAATAATAACAATTACTACAATAACAATTATAGGAATAATAATATCAGCTATCAGTTACTCTCTTTGCTTATAGCAGAAACTAATCTATTATCTTTATTTTCTATATCTTATTTAATGCTCATAACAATTCTATAAAAGTATATTAGTATTATTTCAATTTTACAAAGAGATACTAAGTAACTTATCTGGGGTATGTTTTTGTAACACAGATCTCTGACTTCAAGATGATACATATATACCCTTTCCACTACTAATAATGCGGATTTTGAACAAGGCAGCATTCTAAATCTATTGATGGGATGGGTGATGCAACTAACACTCTCTCTGCCTTGCTTTCTTAGAGCACCTAAGGATACCTGTGTACACTGTTACAACAGCTTGCTTCCTGATAGGAGGAAGAAAGGGGACAGCTATTTAGTTCCTCAATTTTAGTTTATTCTGTTGTTAAGCACAAATTTTTCTACAGTGTTTAATGAGGAGCAAACTCAAAAAACATATTTATTGAACACTTGCTTTTAGAAATTTTCCTCTTTTCGCTATTAGTTTGTCAGAGTTTTATTTTACAGAAAATTTGGTATAAAGAAATTTCTGTACACTACAAATGGTGATTTTTACTATATGCAAATTATACTTCAGTTTTAAAAAGTAGAATAAAATCTAATTTTAGATAATGATAAACGTTGTTAAGAGATTAAAACAGGGAGGGCCGGCCCAGTGGTGCTGTGGTTAAGCGCTGGCTTGGGCCGGTTCGGTCCCACATGTGAGGGCCAGTGACACTTCCCTCAAAAACAACAACAACAACAACAAAAAAAAAAAATTGAGAATAAAATAGGGAAACAAGATAGAGCAAAGAAAACATTTTTTTAAAAATGAGAGATTTCCCCATATTTGATTTTGAGCATTTCACTTTTAATGGCTTGTTTATGAAAATATTGCAATTATCATATTTTTAAGCTTGAAATCATAATATATAAAAGGAAATCGTAATTTTTAAATCCTATCCTTTCACACAGGTCTGCCTTTAGAATTAGGAATGTGTTATACTAAAAATGTGCCTTTATCTTGCTAATGATAGCTGTGACAACTCTTGGATGATGTAGTTCAAACTTGTATCTGAAGCTGGTTTGGGAAGGGGAATTATTTTAGGATTGGGGAATTATTTTAGGATTGAGAAATGATGGTGCTATGGCTGACAAATGGAAAGTATATGGGTAAGCAAAAGCTCCTACCAACAAAGAGAAATCTATCCACATCAATATGGGGGAAAAGAACGCTAATTGATTATTATGTAAACACAACAGAATAGTACATGCATGTAGGTAGCCCACAAAACCCAGGAAGTCAGGATGACATTTCACACAAGTAATACAGCAAAGTAGACGAAAATACAATAAAACTTTTCTTATTTCCTTTGTTACATTTCAAGATGGGCTCGTAGATTAACTCTGGAGGTATATGTTTATGTTTCAAGGGGTAGTGAGGCCCACATACTTGGAAAAATCTTTGCGTTGTAAAACTAGAGACTGGGCTTATCTTTTCCTTGGAGAAGTCCATTTTCATTCTAGTAGGTTACAGCAAGGACCCCAGTCCATTTTTTTTTTTCCAAAGCGACCCTTTCAAGAGGGGGAGAGAAAGCAGTTGCCTCTTTTCTCTTAATAAGCAAAGAAAATCTTTAATCCTCCTTTTCTCCTTCTTTATCCTCCTATCCTACTCCCTCCTCCTTTCTCCTCCTCCTACTTCTTTTTCTTCTTCTTAGATTTGTCTTTAGAGTAGGTGGAGCTTTCCTTTTCTGATGTGTGACCTACCCCTTGGACTGGAGTCAAGCTGAAATGAGGGTTGGCATAGGTATTTTTAAGCTGTTCATTATGGCATTACATATCCAATGGTAGCAGGAGAAGATGCACCTTTTAAATTTTTGTGGGTTAATTCAACCATTATAATAAGTGAAAGTATGGACATCAATGACATCATTATATAGAGTTGCAACATCTGATAAGCCCAAGTTTTCAAAACTCAGCTAAGAAGCAAAGTTCTGAGAAGCTAAAATATAGGCCACAAAATGCATGTCTCCCATGCACTTTATTAAATAGAGTCTGTTAAACCTTTACTTGGTCTTTTCATCATAGTTCAATATCTTTGGTTGTCTGGTTTCTCAATCAACAATAGATAATATATAATTATGTTATAATGTACTATGATGGGGAGAATTGTTTCTAAGAACAGCAGTATCAGTGGAAAGCCTTATATCAATGAAATTATGAAGGAAAAGACCTATACTTTAGAAGACAGGAGCATTAATGGTATGGACACAAATATCTACTTTATATATGTACATATAAAATATAAAGTGTTGGATAAATGCTAGATACTTAATTCATGTTAGTTCTCTCTTTTTATTTTTTTTCTCTTAAAGCATTATTGTATTACATTGCAGCACAAAAATCAGTGTTCATAATATTGCCTTGAGTTTTGAGAAAAGTTTTATGATCAGGGTACTCTGTATAAAATAGCGGAGAAGTGTATGTGTATATATAAAAAGCTCATTTTAACCCAAAATATTAAAATTGAGACACATTTTGATATTTAAAGATATGAACTTAAGTAATTCATAAAATTCAGGCCTGTAGAAAGTAATAATAGCTACTTTTATGAAAAACTATTTAAAGCATGTATTATTAAGACATGTTATTTATTTAGCTTATTTATGCTGATCAGCTGAAATTCTTCCCATCTGAACTAGATTATATCACTCTCTAACTAGTTTTATGATTAATTTCATTTTTCATGTAATCTTATTTCACTTTTTAAAACTTTTGATGTCCTTGAGGACATCAAATCTCTCTGACTAGTACCTGAATTTTTTTTTTTTTTTAGGGCAGTGTCACTGTCCCTCATATGTGGAACCGAACCGGGGCTGCTGGCTTCCCAGGCCAGCGCTTAACCACTGCGCCACTCGGCCGGCCCCTGAATTTTTTGATCATGCCTTTTGCATCACAGATGATTAATAAACTTTATGGATTTAATACTTAAATCCATTGTGAATATTCATTGACTTTATGTCCTTTTTCCTAATTTACTATTTTTTAACAGGCTAGGAATAATATATGTATGAGATTCAGCAGAATAAATACATAAATTAAGCATGGATGGCCAACTCAAGTTAAGTATGAGACAATATCTATTATCATCTGTTGGTTATAAATTGCTATTCTTTAGGGAAGTTTAAATAGTCCTACAAAAAAATGCCTTAAAACAAGATTTAAAGCTGTTGATCCAAAATAACCTGGGTTCACAATTAGGTGTCTGATAATCTAATTTTAGATGTAAACACATTTACAATTACGGCAAGCTCACCTTTCATTTTAATCTGAATTTGTTAATTAATTTTACATAATGTCACTGGTAGGCCAGAGCTAATTTTAATTTAGACTTTTTAAATTTCATAACCTACTTATATTCATATGTGGTCAAGGAATCCTCAAGTAGTGAGTGGCTGTTGTGCCAGTAGATAATTTTTTTTCTTTTTTTTTGGTAAGTTTGTTTATTCCCTGATTCACTTGACAAATATTCATGAAGCACCTAGTAAGTGTTCATTGCATGAGGTGCTGGGGATACAAGGAGTTCAAAGTATGTGCACTGCCTTCAAGAAATTCACCAGGTAGAAAAGGTGGACAGAAAGTAATAACAAACTTTCATACAAAACAGAAGAGACTTAAATAAGGAAAGTCAAAGATGACATGCAGGTTTCAGTCTTGAGTGACTGGGAGGAGGGTGACACTATTCACCAAGACATGAGGAACTAGTGGAGGAAGAAGAAGAGGAAGAGGGAGAGGAAGAGGAGGAGGAGTTAATTGAATGATGTTGAGTTGAGGTATCTGTTAGACATCCAGACAACATGTCCTACATGCAGTTGGATATATGAGTCTAGCTCAGGGAGAGGTTTGGAGCTAGAGATGTCAGAGTCACGCCTCATAAAGTGAAGAGAGAAAATATAGGGTCAACATAAGAATATCCAGACAATTTTTATGATTTTATTAGAGTTGAGCCAAACAGAGGATACACCTGGAAGTAAGAGCTCAAGAGAGAAAATTACTTTCCCAGTAGATCATTTTTAAATGAGCTATTTGCAATTTATTTATTTATTTTGTTTGTTTGTTTTTATTTTTGTTTTTTGTTTTATTTTTAAAAATTTTATTATTATTATTATTAGATACAGATGTACAAAACAATGCAATAGTTATTTTTCACCCCTAACAAAGTGACGCCCCCTCTCCCCCACCCTCAATATTATACATATCTATTACAATTCCATTGACTCCATACCCACACTATATTCCACATCCCATGACTATATATATGTTAAATTATAGTTCACATGTAATGTTATTCAGCGGCAGCTTCAGATGTACAGTGCACTGGTAAGGCCACTACACCTTCCATGAAGTGGTGTCCGTAAAAAGACATGAGTCCTTCTGTTCCCCTAGAAAAGAAATATTTACAACCTTATTGATTATATTCCCTAAACTGTCTCTTCTGTCTCTGCAGTAGTATTGTAGTAATTAGTTTATGTTGCCTCGTCCCTTTCCCTTCTCCCTCATGCCCACCCCAGTCCCATGTAGCAATCATCAGTTTTTCCTCCATGTCTCTAAGACTATTTCTGTTTACAGTGCTCGTTTATTCAGTTGTTTAGATTCCACATATAAGTGACATTACATGGTATTTGGCTTTCTCTAACTGACTTATTTCACTTAGCATAATGTTCTCCAGGTCCATCCATATCGTTGCAAATGGTACGATTTCTTTCTTCTTTATAGCTGCGTAATACTCCATTGTGTAAATGTACCACAGTTTCTTAATCCAGTCGTTTACCGATGGGCATTTCGATTGTTTCCAAGTCTTGGCTATTGTAAAGAGCACTGCAATGAACATAGGGGTGCATATATTTTTTCAAATTAGTGTCTTGGGTTTTTTAAGATAAATGCCTAGGAGTGGAATTGCTGGGTCAAAAGGTAGTTCCATTTCCAGTTTTATTTTATTTTTATTTTTATTTTTTTTGAGAGCAACACTGGCCCTCATATGTGGGATCCGAACCAGGGACGCTGGCGTCCCAAGCCAGCACTTAACCACTGCGCCACTCGGCCGGCCCAAAATTTCTTTATTATTATTTTTTGGATTTTTTTGAGGGCAGTGTCACTGGCTCTCATATGTGGGACCAACCCGGGGCCGCTGGCTTCCGAAGCCAGCGCTTAACCACCGCGCCACTCGGCCGGCCCCATTTCCAGTTTTATGAGATACCTCCATACTGACTTCCATAGTGGCTGCACCAATCTACAATCAACAGTGCAGCAAGGTTCCCTTTTCCCCACAGCCCCGCCAGCACTTGTTGTTTGTTGATTTATTGATGATAGCCATTCTGACTGGAGTGAGGTTGTATCTCATGGTGGTTTTTATTTGCATTTCCCTAATGACCAGTGAGGTTGAACTTTTTTTCATATGCCTGTTGGCCATCTGTATGTCCTCTTTAGAGAAATGTCTCTTCATATCTTCTGCCCATTTTTTAATTGCGTTGTTTGCTTTTTGGTGTTGAGTTGCATGAGTGTTTTGTAAATTTTGGATACTAACCCCTTATCAGTTATATCATTGGCAAATATATTCTCCCATTCAGTAGGCTTCCTTTTTGTTTTCTCAATGGTTTCCTTTGTTGTGAAAAAGCTTTTAAGTTTGATATAATCCCATATGTTCATTTTTTCTTTTACTTCCCTTGCCCGTGGGGATGTATCAGTAAAAATATTGCTCAGAGTAATGTCCGCATATTTACTTCCTATATTGTCTTCTAGGAGTTTTATGGTTTCAGGTCTTAAATTTAAGTCTTTAGTCCATTTTGAATTTGTTCTTGTATATGATCCAGTTTCATTTTTTTGCACGTGTCAGTCCAATTTTCCCAGCATCATTTATTAAATACACTGTCTTTACCCCAGTGTAAATTCTTGCTTCCATTGTCATAGATTAACTGTCTGTATATACATGGATTTATTTCTGGGGTCTCTGTTCTGTTCCACTGATCTATGTGCCTATTTTTATGCAAGTACCATACTGTTTTGATTACTGTAGCCTTGTAGTATGTTTTGATGTCTGGTAGCATGACACCCCCGACTTGGTTCTTATGTCTCAGGATTGCTGAGGCTATTCGGGGTCTTTTATGGTTCCATATAAATTTTAGGATTATATTTTCTATTTCTGTGAAGAATGCCCTTGGTAGTTTGATAGGAATTGCATTGAATCTCTATATTGCTTTAGGAAGTATGGACATTTTTAACTATATTAATTCTTCCTATCCATGACCATGGTAGGTGTTTCCATTTATTTGTATCTTCTTTTATTTCTTTCTTCAGTGTCTTATAATCTTCTGAGGACAGATCTTTACTTCTTTGGTTAGATTTATTCCTAGGTATATTATAGTTCTTGAAGCAATTGTAAATGGGACAGTTTTCTTAATTTCTCCTTCCGTTAGTTTATTATTGATATATGTAAATGCCACTGATTTCTAAACATTGATTTTATATCCTGCTACTTTACTGAATTCATCTATCAGTTCCAATAGTTTTTGATGGAGTCTTTGAGGTTCTCTCTATATAGTATAATGTCATCTGTATATAATGACAATTTTACTTCTTCCTTGCGAATTTGGATGCCTTTTATTTCTTTTTCTTGTCTGACTGCTGTGGCTGGAACTTCCAGAACTATGTTGAATAAAAGAGGAGAAAGTGGACAGCCTTGTCTTGTTCCTTATCTTAAGGGGAATGGTTTTAGCTTTTCCCCATTGCATATGATGTTAGCTGTAGGTTTATCATATATGGCCTTTATTATATTGAGATATGATCCCAGTATTCCCATTTTGCTAAGAGTTTTTAATATAAGTGACTGTTGGATTTTGTTGAATGCATTTTCTACATCCATTGATATGACCATATGATTGTTATTCTTCATTTTGTTGATGTGGTGTATCACATTAATTGATTTACGGATGTTGAACCAGCCTTGCGTACTAGGGATGAAACCCAATTGATCATGATGTATGATCTTCTTAATATATTGCTGAAATCTGTTTGCTAATATTTTATTGAGAATTTTTGCATGTATGTTCATCAGTGTTATTGGCCTATAGTTTTCTTTTTTTTGTGCTGTCTTTATCCAGTTTTGGAATCAGGGATATAGTGACTTCATAAAAACAATTTGGGAGCCTTCACTCCTTCTGGATTTTTTGGAATAGTTTGAGAAGAATAGGTGATAGTTCTTTTTTGAATGTTTGATAAAATTCACTTGTGAAGCCATCTGGTCCAGGGATTGTGTTTCTTGGGAGCTTATCAATTACTGATTCAATTTCCTTGGTATTAATCAGTCTATTCAGATTTTCTGTTTCTTCTCGAGTTAGCTTTGGAAGGTTGTATGCTTCTAAAAAATTATCCATTTCTTCCAGATTGTAAAATTTGTTGGCATATAGTTGCTCATAGTAATTTCTTAAATTTTTTTGTATTTTTGTGATGTCTGTAGTCATTTCACCTCTTTCTTTCTTGATTTTACTAAGTTGAGTCCTCTCTCTCTTTTTTTTGATGAGCCTGGGTAGAGGTTTGTCAATTTTGTTTATATTCTCAAAAAACCAGCTCTTGGTTTCGTTGATCTTTTGTATTGTTTTCTGTTCTCTATATTGTTTATTTCCACTCTAGCTTTTATTATCTCCTTTCTTGTACTCCCCTTTGGCTTCTCTTGCTGTTTTTTCCAGTTCCCTGAGGTGTAAGGATAACCTGTTGGTTTGAGATTTTTCTTCCTCCTTTAGGTAGCCCTGCACTGCTATGAACTTCCCTCTTAGAACTGCTTTCACAGCATCCTGGAGATTTTGGGTCGTGGTGTTTTCATTTTCGTTTGTCTCAAGGTATCTTTTGATTTTCTCCTTGATCTCATTTGTGACCCACTCGCTATTTAGTAGCATGTTATTTAGCCTCCATTTATTTGTCAGCTTCCCGAATTTCTTCTTATAATTGATTTCTAGTTTCATAGCATTTCATAGCATCTTGTTCCATGGTCAGAGAAGACACTTGAAATGATTTCAATCTTCTTAAATTTATTGAGACTTGTTTTGTGGCCTAACATGTGGTCTATTTTAGAAAATGTTCCATGTGCACTTGAAAAGAATGTATATTCTATAGCTTTGGGGTGAAATGCTCTGAATATATCAGTTAAATCCGGCTGGTCTAAAGTGTCATTTAAGTTCGCTGTTTCTGCATTGATTTTCTGTCTGGAGGATGTGTCCAATGGTGACAGCGGGGTGTTGAAGTCCCCTATTATGATAGTATTACTGTTGATCTCTGTCTTTATGTCTGACAATATCTGTTTTATATATTTAGGAGCTCCAATGTTAGGTGCATAGATGTTTACTAGGGTTATGTCCTCTTGTTGGATTGATCCTTTTATTATTATGAAGTGTCCTTCTTTGTCCTTTGTTATATTCTCCAGTTTAAAGTCCATTTTATCTGATATAAGTATCACTACTCCAGCTTTTTTCTCAGTTCCATTTGTATAAAATATTTTACTCCATCCCTTTACTTTCAGCCTGAATATGTTTTTTGATCTGAGGTGAGTCTCTTGTATACAGTACATGCTGCGGTCTTGCTTTCTTATCCATTTAGCCACCCTATATCGTTTTGTTAGAGCATTTACTCCATTTACATTTAATGTGATTATTGATAGGTGCGTATTTATTGCTATTTGTTATTTGTGTTCCTCGTCTTTCTTAGTTAGGTTGTTTTTCTATTCTGCTGAAAGAAGCCCTTTTAACATTTCCTGCAAAGCTGGCTTGGTGGTAATGCATTCCCTTAACTTATTCTTTTCTGGAAAGCTCCTTATCTCGCCTTCAATTTTAAATGATAACCTTGCTGGATACAGCAATCTGGGTTGTCGGCCTATTTTTCATCACTTTGAAAACCTCTTGCCACTCCCTTCTGGCCTGCAGAGTTTCTGTAGAAAAGTCAGCTGATATTCTTATGGAGGTGCCCTTGTAAGTAACTTGCTGCCTTTCCCTTGCTGCTTTAAGGATTCTGTCTTTGTCCTTAACCCTTGCCATTTTCACTATAATGTGTCTTGGTGTGGTCCTGTTTGGGATCATCTTGGTTGGAAGTGTCTGCACTTCCAGGGCTTGTATTTCACTGTGCTTTGCCAGGTAGGGAAGTTTTCAGATATTATTACTTCAAATATGTTCTCAATCCCGGTGCTCCCTCTCCTCTTCTTTTGGTATTCCAATTATGTGAAGTTGTTGTGTTTGATGTTGTCTCCCAGCTCTCTTAAACTATTTTCAATGTTTTTCATTCTTTTTTCTTTTTGTTGTTCTGCTTGGATGATCTCTGCTATCTTGTCTTCTAAGTCACTGATTCGATTTTCTGCTTCATCCAATCTGCTAGTCATTCCATCAAGTTTGTTATTTTATTCAGTAATTGTGTTCTTAAGTTCTAGCTGGTTGCTTTTCATGATTTCTCTATCCTTTTTATTTTCATTAATTTCCTTGAACATTCTAATAATCAGTGTTCTGAACTCTGTCTCCGATAGGTTGTTTACCCCTATTTCCTCTAGTTCCATTGATTGAGGACGTTTCTTCTGTTCTTTTATTTGGGTTGTGTTTCTTTGTTTCCCCATTTTGGCTTACTCTTTGTGTTTGTTTTGATATAACAGATAGATCCCCTAGTTCTCTCAGTCTTTTCTGCATGGACTTATGTGGTATGTGTCCTTTATATTTGAATTACTCAGTCTCCCTATTCTCCTGTGTGTGTATTTATCTGAGGTGTTCCTTGTGTTGTGTGTCCTCACCTGTTGAAGTTTTAGCTTTGATTACTTTTGGCTTGTCAGTAGGTGGGATTGACTCCCAGACTGATTAGCTGTGGGGATCAGCAGTGCCTGCAGTTTATGAGCTACTGTGAGAGGGTTGACTCCTCTGATGAGGCTTGGACCCTTTGGGCCCTAGTACCTGTAGTAACTTCCTTTTGGGTGTGACTCTTGTATGTCAAACGCAGAAATGCTCTGGTTTTATCTAAAGTTGGCCTCCGGGTATGATGATTCTCGTGTCTCTTTGTTTGGACCCAGCTGCAGAGTGATTTTAGAGCAAGCAGATCAACAAGAACAACCTCATCAGCCACCAAAGGAAACCAAATGCTCGCACAAGTAAAAAAAACCAACCATCAACCTACAGTCAACTTGTACAGAAATATCAAATGCACAAATGAAGAAAACAAACAGAAACAAAACAATAACCACACACACAAAAAGAACAGAAGAGGAAACAAAATAAAATATAGTATCATAAAATAAAAAAATAGAATAAACACGAGAAACCAAATAGCTATACCAAAAATTAATAATTAAAATTAAAATTAAAAATTAAAAAATTTTTTAAAAAGTAAAAATTAAAATAAAAAAAATGAAATTTGCAGAAAAAAGGAAAGGAGGAAAAGTATAGCAATGAGAAGAATGAATAAAAGAAGGGAGAAAGTGGGGGTGGGAAAAAAGAAAAAGAAAAGAAAGAAAAAGAAAAAATTAGATATATATATTTGTCTACACACCCATATATATGGACATATATTCACCTATATACACCCATATATATGCCTATATTAAAAACTAGAAAATGATAAAAATGAAATAGAAATAAAAACTTAGAACAACCAAGATAAGCAACCAATAAAGGGGGAAAAAAACAATAAAACCCGTGCCGGTCTTGGCTAAAGTCCACCAACCTCTCTTCAGTTTGTCCTCTGCTGTACAAGAATTCCTGTCCGTCTTGTGGGAACAGAGTAGGCCACCTGACTCCTAGCGTGATCCTGACACTGCAGGTTTGCTGTACTTGAGTGTGGTTGTGACGTGTGATTGGTGTTTTTTACAAAGTCACTGCTGTTTTGCTTTCGCCTGTTCCAAGTCGGGCTGCACCCCCAAAGGCTCAATGAGTGTCTTTGGGCACCCTTTCTGTTGACAGCTGTGGAGAATGAAAGAACTTCTCACTGCCAAAAGCCAGCTGCCAAGAGTCTGTTAATTAGTGCCTCAGCAGGTGAACCTGCCCTGCCTCCTGAGCCTTGCAGGAAAGGTGGGGGTGGGGTAGATAGTCTCACTGTGCAGCCTTTTCTGGGGCAGAAATTCTCGACCCCCTGCAGGTAGGTATACCTCTGTAGTCTGCCCCCCACTGCTCCATTCAGGGGTCAGTTTAAGACTCTGGTTTGGCGGGGCCAAAGTTTGTGGGGGTGGGGGGGGTGTTCTTTTTTTGCTTTCTGTTCAAGAGAGAAGAAAAAGAAAGAAAAAAAAAAAGACAGTTCCAACACTGTTTTGAGCTAAGGCCTTTGCCTCATACGTTCCAGCGGAGTTCCTGCTGCTCTCCCAAAGGGGCTGCCGTGATTTAGGGGGCTGTGCACACCCTGCTGCGGCCCAGATCCCCGCTTCGTCTCTCGGGGACCTGTGTCTCCCCCAGCCCGTGCTGCGTCTCCCCCTGCGAGTATTCTTTTTTCCCCTGCTCTCCCGGTTTCAGGCTTCTGGCTCGGAGCCTGCGCTCGGAGCTGTTCTTGCACGGGAACCGGTTGACACAGATACTAATCCCTGAACCAGGTGGGTGCAGGGATTCATCTTGCCCTGTCGCTGCCGGGCTCTGCAGCCTGCTTCCTGCGGACCCAGGGAGGCGCGGGTGCAGCTCGTCCCTCTGCACGCTTGTCTCCCCGCCCTCCTCCCCCTCTCACTTGGTCTGAGGCTTCTTTCTCAGACTGCGGACCGTCACACTTGCTGTACTCTAGGCGGGCCACGGGACGCAGGGATTGAGCAATGGGAACACTCACCCATCTGCTCTCTGAAGCCCGGTGCCTCCCCAGCCGTGGGTGCGGGCTGTACCTCATGCTTCTTGCTGCCTTCTTCCCCCACTCACTTGGTCTGCCCACCTTTCAGCAATCGTTGTGTGAGACTCTTAGTTGTTCTGTGTGATGAGTAGACGTCCCTTTGAAGCATTACAGAAGTTCAAATTGTGGATATTTCCAGGGGAGAATTCATGGAGCCCTCCTCACAGCCGCCATCTTGCCCTCCCAACCTGTGCGCCTCCGAGCTATTTGCAATTTAGATATGCAATTGTCTATGCAGATGACATGAGAACTTATTAAATCCCCAGGTTACTCTACAAATGTTTTTTTGTAAATAAAGTGGCCTGGAAGTGTATGCATCTAAACTTTAGACTTCAAGAACTGTTTGTGGGAGCCGGCCGAGTGGCGCGGTGGTTAAGCGCTGGCCTTGGAAGCCAGCGGCCTCGGTTCGGTCCCACATATGAGGGCCAGTGACACTGCCCTCAAAAAAAAAAAAAAAAAAGAACTGTTTGTGGGGGAAGCTTAATGATTTTGCTAGCTGTTTCCTAGACTTAGAACTAGACTAACATTTGATACCAATGAAGATTTTCTGAGGAATAGCCCACTATCTGCACTTCATCTTTATCTATCTTATAAATTCTCGTGCTTCTGGTCTTCAGCTTTTAGGGACCAGCCATCATAGATGTTTAGAACTCATTCTGAGTTCAGACAGACCTAGGTTTAAACCCTGGCTCGACCTCTTGATGGTGTGTCCTTAGAGAAATTTCTTTTTTTTTTTTTTTTTGAGGGCAGTGTCACTGGCCCTCATATGTGGGACCTGAACCTGGGTTGCTGGCTTCCCAAGCCAGCGCTTAACCACCGCACCACTCAGCCGGCCCTAGACAAATTTCTTAATCTCCCTTAGTATCAATATTTTTCATGTATAAAATGAAATAATAATGGTACCTATTTCATAGGGTTGTCAGGAGGATTAAATGGAATAACTCACTTGGAATTGTGCCTAGAACATACTGAGGATGTGATAATTGTTACCATTACAGTGCCCTGCATCCTTTACTATGGGATCCTGCCAAATTTTTTCACTTTACAAATTGCTTCTCATGCAAAATGATCTTAATCTACTTTTTGTGTCCTGCCAAATAAAATTATTCATTTCTTCAATATAGCTAATAGAATTCAGGTAGATCTTAGAAGGAAAGTAATTTAATTATATTGATTTTTACTGAGATGTGAGTCACCGGAAGCCATAACCCTTCAAGAATTATTTGTGTTTTAAGAAGAGATATTTTGTTTTCTTTATACTAATTTCTAATTGTTGAAGATGTAGGCAAGGAAATAAATTGAAGTAAAGCTATTGATAGTATAGAGAAAAGGTTCTTTGGTGGGATACTGTCATTTAGGTTGATTGGCATTTCCCAGAGGCTTATTTCTACTTCCACAACAGGAAGTTTAATTTTTCTGACATAGTTATTTTTTCTTCCTCTTTTAAAGCATACATTCCCCAAAAATATGAACGCTTGGCAGAGGCAATGAGACTCACAGTAGAGTGAAGGAGTAGGGACAGGATGAGGTGTGTTGGGGGAGTAGGATATGAGAAGCAATAGTGGCTAATTTTATATAATTACGTATAAATAGGGGACTAACTTTATTCTCAAGGTTAAATAAATAAATACATTAATTCTATGAACATTAGGTTTTGGACATATAGATAGATATGTAGTAGCTCCTTTAGCTAGTTCTGTAGGTAATAAATAGTCCATTGTAGGAGAAACACATCAGTTACTTGGAGATTGACTTTGTTTATTTGACAGTGAAAAGCATTATGAAGATTAGTCTTCACTGTTGGCTTTAAGTGAAAAGAATATCCAGGTGATGGCTGATTTTCTCATAAAGACAAACTAATTGGCAAGTAGGGAAAATGGCAGAGCTCTGACTTGCATTTTTGGCAGTATAGTGTTTAGAAGAAAGAGTAATGGGAAAAAAAAGGAGGTGGGTAACACGCCACAGGTACTCATTTCAGTACAGTGAACACAACTGTGGTTGCCACGATACTTGCCCCACAGGCATAGCTTAAGATGCCAGCCATGCTTGTCAGATACTTAATGGAAATTTTGATTTTCTGCAGACAGAATTTTCCTTAGTAGAGCCAAGAAATACTCAATATGATAGGGTAGAGTAGAATGGCATTTTCTGGTTACACAAAGCTTTGTATCCATCATTTCACTTAATCTTCAAAAGTAATCCTTGAAAATAGATAGAATGGAAGGTTTTATGTCTAAATTATGGACATGAAAAATGAGATTATTAAAAGCCATATAGTCTCTTCATAGCAAAATCAAGAAAAAAAAACATAGGTCTGTTCTCCGTAGTTCTTTTTATTGCCATATTACTTTTATAAAAACATAATGGAACAAAGCAATGTCCAAGACTTCATTGGTCAATTCTATCAAACATTTGAAGAATTAATACCAACCCTCAGAAGCTCTTCTGAAAAATAGAAGAGAAAGGAAAACTTCTGAAATATTCTATGAGGCCAGTATTATTACCATGATGTTACCAAAACCAGACCAAGACATCCCAAGAAAATAAAACCACAGACCAGTGTTCCTTATGAATATAGATGCAAAATCCTTAAGAAAATACTAGTAAACTGGTGCAGCAAAATGTAAAAATGATTATACACAAAATTTATACCAGGAATACAAGGTTTGATTAAAATTTGAAAATCAATCAATGTAATATACTCTACTAATGGAATAAAAGACAAAAATCTCATAATCATCTGTATAAATGCAGAAAAAGCATTTGACAAATCTTTAGTGATAAAAACATTCAGTAAATTGGCAATAGAAAAGAAACTTCCTCAACTTATTAAGAGAAACTTTCAAAACCCCACAGCTAATATAATTAATGGTGAAAAAGTACATGGTTTCCCCTTAATTTCAGGCACAACAAACATGTCTGCTTTAACTTTTATTCAACATTGTACCGGGGATTCTAAGCAGGGCAGTTATCTAAGAGAAAGATACAAAAGGCATTCACATTGGAAAAAAAAAAAAAGTATAACTATCTCACTTCTCAGATGATATGATGCTTTCTATAGAAACCCTAAGGAATCCACAAAAACTATTACAACTAATAAACAACTTAATCAAACTTGCAAGATGTAAGATCACTATGCAGAAAGCAATGCATTTCTTTTATTATCAATGAACAATTCAAAAATGAAATTAAGAAAATAATTCGAGTTAATATAGCATCAAAATAAATAAAATATTGGGGCCGGCCAAGTGGCTCAGTGGTTAAGACTTGGCTTAGAGCTCATGCTCTGAGCAACAGGGCCACAAGTTCGATTCCCATATGGGCCAGTGAACGCTGCGCCCTAGCTGAGCTGTCGCTGAGCTGCCAACTGGTGGCAGGATGGTTCAGCTGGTGTAACAACAAGATTGCCTGTTCAATGGTGGGCTACGCCCACCCGCAACTAACACTAAACTCGGTACTTTGAGCTGAGCTGCTGCCCGGATGGTTCAGTGCATAGGGCATGCGCTCTTAACAACAAGGCTGTCGGGTTCGACTCCCTCATGGGATGGTGGCTATGCCCACCCGCAACTAAGACTGAACTCGATACCTGGAGCTGAGCTACTGCCCGAATGGCTCAGAGGATAGAGCGTGCACTCTTAACAATAAGGCTGCTGGTTCAGCTCCCACATGGGATGGTGGCTATGCCCACCTGCAACTAAGGTTGAACACAGCACCTTGAGCTTAGAGTCCATGAGCTGCTGACGGGAAGCCAGATGGCAACTGGCGCCCTCTACAAGGAAGACTGAAGAACAATAACTTGGCTGGTCCCCTCCCCCAATTCCCCAACACTGTTCCCCTCCCCCAATTCCCCAATAAAAATCTTTCAAAAATGAATAAATAAATAAATAAATAAATAAATAAAATATTTAGGAAAAAATTATAACCAAAGAAGTGCAAGACTTACACACAGAAAACTATAAAATATTTTGAATGTAATTAAAGGCCTAAATAATAAAAAGACATTCATAGATTGCAAAACTTAATATTGTTAAAGTGGTAATACTACCCAAAATGAGATACAAATTTTATGTACTCCCTCACAAAATTACAGTGGTTTTTTTAAAGGGAAATTGATAAGGTGATCCTAAAATTTATATGGAAATGCAAGCAACCCAGAGAGACAAAACACTCTTGAAATATGAAGGATTCACACTTCCTGATTCCAATAATCAACACAGTATGGTTCTTGCTTAAGGATAGATATATAGACCAATGAAATAAAATTGAGAGCCCAGAAATAACCCTTATATTTATGATCAATTATTTTTTTGACAAAGGTGCTGAGATAATTAAATAGGGAAAAATAGTTTTTTTCAACAAATAGTTTGGAACATCTGGCTAGCTTCATGCAAAAGAATAAGTTTGAGCCCCCAACTCATATCATATAAACAAATGAGCTCAAATGGATCTTGGACCTATATGTAAGAGCTCAATCAATAAAACTCTTGAAGAAAACATGGTATTCAATTCTGTTTATGTGAAATGTCTAGAAGAGACAAACCTATGGAAACAAGTAGATTAGTAATTGTCTAAGTCTGAGGAGGAGGGAGAGATGGATAGTGATTGATTCTTAATACATATTAAGTTGTTTTTTTTATAGTTGTTTTTTTTATAGGGTGGGTGATGAATTGTTCTAAAATTGGTTTGTAATGAGGATTGAATAACTTTGAAATTCACTGTAAAACCCACTGAACTGTGCACTTTAAGTGGGTGAATTTTATGATATGTGAATAATATCTTAATAAAACTTAAAAATAAAGACAGTGGATGGAGTCTCTTCACTTCTATATCATGTCCTTCTGCCTATCACATTTTCCCTAAATTTTCTCAATATCATGCCTAGTTAACGTTAATTACTAGTTCTCCTTTTACTGAAATTATCAGACAAATTTGGTTTACATCAAATATTTCTCAAAAGAGAGTCTTAAATGGGGGCCACCTTTTCGTTAAGAACATTACATAATTATTCTAACCAGGGCTGCAGATGTTTGACCTAAAGTTTATTTTTTTTTTATTTTTTTATTTTTTTGAGGGCAGTATCACTGGCCCTCATATGTGGGACCGAACTGGGGCCGCTGGCTTCCCAGGCCAGCACTTAACCACCGCGCCACTCGGCCGGCCCCTGACCTAAAGTTTAAAATTCTGTTTTGGAGTTGGAGGGAGAGATGGTTTCCATTTTGTAGCCCATGTTTTTCTGTTTTATTCCTCAGAATGCACCGTGTCAAACAGATTTACCGTAATAGCTATTGAACAACTTGCAAATACAACAGCTAAAACCATGAATCTCTAATTGCTAACTCCTCTGAATCTCTGCAATGCTTCTTTTTCTGGAACTTATTTGTCCATTAGCATATGTGGACTTGTGTAGAATTAAATATACATATGCACATTTACATATTTTATGTATATTATATATATACATTCTGCATATTCAACTGAATTTGTAAATTATAAGTCTGTAGGACACAGAACTTTTCAGTTTTTTAAAGACCTAGCACAGTTCCCTACAAATTAAGTGTTTCATTTGGATAGTTTATATGCCAGACTCTATACCAGGGAAGAGGAGTTGAGTATTGACCCCTGTGAGTGGACCTTGTCATTAATTCAGGAAATTCTAGAATAGTTAAAATTAAGGATGCTCTTACAAGGCTCAACATTCAGTAGCTAGCTTCTGTCCAGAAAATGGTAGCTCTTGCTAAAGTACATTTGGTCTAGAAGACTTTGACTTCCTGGAATTCTAAATAAAGTTTAAGATAAAAATTTTCATCTCATCACTTTTTTTTAAAGTGAAAAACAAGGCCAGCCAAGTGGTTCAGTTGGTTAACAGCTTGCTCAAGAGTGTGGGCTCTGAACAACAGGGCTGCCGGTTCGATTCCCAGCCCAAGCTGAGCTGCCGCTGAGCTGCCAATGGTGGCAGGATGGCTCAGCTAAAAAAAGAAATAAAATAAAAGTGAAAAACAAATGCAGAAAATACTTTATATTGTATAAGTATCCCATATATGCAAGGTGTAATGTAGCAGTAAGATAGAATTTTCAATAAATGACCAAACATTTAAATTATCTTTCCTAGGAGACCTTTAGCAGGCAACATCCTTTTTTCACTACTGGTGATATTATAAAAGCATTTTTGAGTTTTTCATTTGGAAATTCTATCAAAGCCAGTGTAAAAATTATGTGACTAAACAATGTTAGTATTTTTTAAACTATATCTGGCTTGTAACCAAAATTATATTACTCAAGTGAGTTGACCACTTTATTCTATCTAGGCTTAGCTTAGAATCACTTTAGGTTGCTTCCAAAATTATACCCACACTCATAACGGGAAGATGTGCTACCATTAACAGTTTTTAAAAATGGGTTTTGAGTTTTGCAGTATAACAAATGTGTATCTTGGTTCACTGCCAGGCATATGCTAAACATTCAACTACATAGTTCTTGAATGAGAGTGAATGAATGAATGAATATCGTGTTTGTGTTACTTTGTACTACTTTGAAGAGAATAATACTCATTTAACAATATCTGTATATGTCTCTCAAAAATAAGTTATTTTATATTTATGGTATGAATATACTGATTCCATGCTTACTGTTTGAATTCTTATTTTTTCCTGTTTATGAAATGGCTTTTGACCTATTTATATTGGCATAAATTCTATTCATTTATATACCTCTGCCTAATCATGAAAACAAAATCTAATCAATAACTAAAAGGAAACTCATTTCAGATTTCTCACCAGCCTTCTATGCCTTCTCCGTTATGATTGGTAGAACTCTGTGATGACTTTAGCCCATTCTAAATGTCTACATAATAAACATCATTGGGCATACAGAATGCATTTAATTAGTTTCAGTAATCAGCATCCATATCCTTCCCTATTTTGTCTTAGGTTCCTGTACTCCTGTTGCAGTGGCTGCTGTTCTGGTAATTAGGTTAGAATTGACCTTCCTAGAGACAGAGTTAAAGATACTGCTAAAAGTCTGTAACTTTCTAAAATAATTTCTCATATTCTTGCCCACCCCATTTAATAGATCAGTGGCATTTCTCATTTTCCAAAAGTGTTTCTTATAGTGTCTTTCAAAAGTTATTTATTGTTTTGCCTATCGTTCCTTTAACCTCTTATTCCATGAAAGATAAGAGCATTTTGCTGAAATAGAAGAAAATGCAGTGGACTTTCAAAATTGTCTAGGGCTTTTCCTCCACAGACTGAAATTTTAATTAACAGTTCGTCTTTCTTTGTGCCACTGAAATTTACTAGGGATGTCTGGAATGAAACATCACCTCGTCATGAAGCCTCCACCAGTGGGGATAAGCTTAAATGATCTCTCCTTCCTTTGGGTCCCCAGAGCTCTCTTGGCTTTGTTTATTTTGCTTTGTATAGCAGTTCTGTGTGTGTACAGGTCTTCATTGTCATAAACAATAAAAATATTAACAATGACTACCATTGATTTAGCATTTTCTTTGGTCCAGACACTTTTATATAAGATCCTATTTCTTATAACTACCTTGTGGTGAAGGTATGATCATCTTCATTTTATCTCATACATATTGGTATATGGTTTTACATATATATATATATATATATATATATATATACATACATATATACATATATATATAATGTTGTGGTTTTTATAAAGATTATTTCTGCCAATAATTGAAAGTCAAGTAAATTATTCCGGGCAAAATTACCTTGGGTTATATATTTTTCTCCTAAGAACTTTTTTCCTGGCATCTAATGCTCTTGTAGGAATCAAAACTAGCCTGCTTTTGATCCCTTGAAGGGACTTGCTTTATTATTACTTGAGTATTTGAAGAATTTTTTTACTTAATCTTGAAGTTTAATAACCTTTTCCCCTGATAACGTTGTGTTCCCATTTCTAGCTGACGATTGGATTCTCTCATTTCACAGAAAGTTTTCTGTATTATATTTTTTGAATAGGTTTATATTTCATTTGTTTAGTTCTCTATTTCAAGAAAATACAAAATGATTAAATGCTGAACAGGTAGTGGGCAGTATAAGGAGCAGAAAGTAAGGAGAGGTGTTATGTATAGAGTTCAAGATAATCACTGTTGAAGAGATCAGAATGTCTGGGAAGCCCATCCAAAACACTTTACCTAAAGTGCCCCTTAATGTGAATCAACCATCATAGAATCCTTGCAACAATACAAATAGAAAGCGTTGTTTCCTTTCATTGGTTTATAAAATTAGTGTTCAACCATGGGTTAGTGTGAATTTACTATGGGCTGAAGTCTGTGAAGATGTTAATACTTCAATTCAAAAGCTAAAGTTTTTTTTCTACCAACTTTTTATTTGAACAAGTTTTAAATCTCCAGGAAATTTGGAAACTAGCAAAATGGATTTTTAATATCTAGGTATATTGATTGTTAATGTTTCACTATTTGAAATTTTCTGATAGTTTCATTATGAATATGATTAAGTTAAAGGTTTTTGGAAAGAATACTAGATAGGTGATATTATGTACTTCTATTATGTTACATCAAACATCACATATCAATTTTTTGCCATTAATGTACTTGGTTAAGATGTTGGCTGCTAGATCTCTCCACTGAAACTAACTTTCTGATTGTTTCATTATGAATATGATTAAGTTAAAGGTTTTTGGAAAGAATACTAGATAGGTGATATTATGTACTTCCTATTATGTTACATCAAACATCACATATCAATTTTTTTGCCATTAATGTACTTGGTTAAGGTGTTGGCTGCTAGATCTCTCCACTGAAACTAACTTTCATTTGGTAATTAACAAGTTATCTTGGGGTGTCTCTTTAGACTTTGTGAACCAACATGGTTCTTCAACAACTTTTCACTCAGTGGGTTTAATATTCATTAATGATGCTTTACTGAATAAATGATTACATTGTCAGTGGCACAATGACAATTTTCTGATTCTACCTCTGGGTCTTTATAAGCACAACTGTGACCTTATTAAGAAGGATCTCTAGCTTCCCCAAATATGTTGGGCTTCTTTTTTCTGTCTAGTGGATTAGAATGAGATCTGTTAATTAGAAAAGATTGATAGATGTCTGATGAAAACCAGGAATGCAGATAACTTCCTCCAATATAGGAAGGGAGTTCAGCCAACATGTGAATAATCTCTTAGGAAAACAAAGACAATCCACATAACATATTTTTCTCTAGTACCAAACCTTGGATATGTTTCTCTTCTTTCAAGGAAAAGGAAAGAAATGCTCAGTTGCAAATATTAAAGCCATTCCCAAAGATAAGGAGGAACAATACCCTAAGGATTCAGAAATTTATTCATTTTGATTCATAGGGAAATAGACAGTATTTTAGAAAATATCTGCCTTAAGCTTTTTGTTTTGTTTTTGTGTGTTTTGCTTTGCTTTTTTAAATAACAAGAGAACATTGCTTCTATGAAACAAGTCAGCTGCTTTCTAATTTACTTGGTCTGGGGTGGACCCCAGGCATTGATATTTTAAAGTCCTTCCAGGTCATTTTATATGTTGTCAGGGATGAGGACCTTTAGGGAAAGAAGTAACTCCAGCTTGGAAAATGGGTGAGATTTGGACATTCCAAAGAAGACTGAGGGAGGCAACTCCAAGTGAAGAGAATAGCATGAGCAAAAGGAAACCTGATGACAAAGATTTGCCCCTTCTCTTCCCCATATGAGGCCTTATTTTTCCTGGCATGATTACCTGAAAGGTAACTTGAAAGATGATATAATAAAGTTCATTCATTTGTAAGACTCACAAGCATAAGAATTTCTATGATTTTGCTATTTAGAGAAGAGTAAGATACTATTCTTGAAAATGTCCTGAAACTTATCATTTGTAGCACAACAACGCTTTTCACTCTAATCCTGTTAAATAGGTTCATTTGTGTAAAGAAACTGCACCCTTTTCTGAGTGGCAATATGTTAAACAAAACAGGTTTTATTGAATGTATGTTCTGCAACAGCAATAATATTAGAAAGGAGAAAAAAAAAATCCAAGCTGCTTTTCCTGTTTCTGCTTTAACCACAGGTTTAAAAAGTGAATTTCAAGCTTATAAATACTGGTTATGAGATACAGGAAACATAATGTAAATACTTTGAAGGAATAGCAATCAAGAGCAGTGAGTCACAGATAGCTACCAGATGAAAAGCATAAAACCAGCCGTGTCAAGACTTCAGATCAGAGTAAGGTTTCAATTTTGATAGCCAAGTTAAAGATGAATATGAGTAAATATTGATAATCCAAACTATTGCATTTGTCTGGTAATAAATGTTTCTTGGGCTTTATGCAGATTCTTAATGTAAAAATATCTATACTCTGTAAAAAGATGGAAAGAAGCCCTTTGAAAATGTTTTCTGTTCCTGTATCATATTTTGAGAAAAGTGCAAGTTTTAGGGAATCAGATAAGCAAGCTGGCAGACAGTATGGGGTCCTGAGGCTAAAAATATTTATATCCACAAATTTCAGAATACAGAGGAAAAGTAACATCAGCCAAATTTGAAACGTCAACACATTTTTTTCTTTGCATTTAAAAACATTACCCAGGATAATGTCTGTTTGTATAAGAAGATAGTTAAGAGTGCCCTCCTTCAGGTTTACAAGATGTTGACCCAACATTACACCCCATTCCTTGAAAAGCTGCAAATGGGTCCAACACTGGGACTCAACAACCTATGTGAACATAAATAGATTTTTCTCAGAATTTTCAATGTAATGTAATATTCAAAAATAGAGATAGAAAGAAGAGAAAGGAAAAAATAAATCAGAGGCAGTAAAGTGGAAGAACAACTGGTTGTAGTATCAGGAAACCTAGATTCTAGTTGTGTCTCTGTCAACAAGTAGCTGTGACTTTTGGGTAAACCATCTTACCTATTGACCCCACTTGAAAAGTGAGCATTAGGCTAGTATTTTAGTAGTTTATAAATGTTTAAAGAAAAAAAGCCATTTCCTCCTGGAATTAAACCTTATTCAGAATCATATTATAATATGTAAAACATGAAAATAATGATGCAAGGGAGAAGTACTTCCTTTCAGCCTTTCCCATACTTCTGGGACCAACTGTGAGGAACTGCCACAGATATCTGAGGGCCGTAACACTCAAAGCGCAGTCAAGAACCAGCAGCATCAGCCGGTTCAAAACGCACAATCTCAGATGCTAGTTTGAAATGGAGAATCACAAGCCCCAGGTACCTACTGAGTCAATATCTGCATTCTAGTAGATCCCCCAGTGATATATTTCACAGTAAAGTTTGAGAAGCCCTGATCTAGAGATTCATGAAACTCCATTTGAAAACTAATTACTGGGCCAGTTAACTATTGGGTTGTCGGAAAAGTCATGACACATGTTTACGACAGATGGGACTAGTTCATTTTTGGAAGTACTAGAGTCATTCGCATTTATGTTATTGCTATGTCATTTGACAGCTGACAGCTCTAGCTTCATTCTAAAAAAAAATTGAGCGATTTGTTTGAGTTTTGGAGATTTTACAAGTTAAAGATGGACCAAACTGTGCATTTTTCCCATATTTTTCTGTTTTTCTTCCATAAAAGGAAGAACGCATGTCAAGCTTGTGAAAAGTTGCATAAAGTTTATGGTGCCAATGCTCTACAAGAACGTCAGTGCCAACCATGGTTCATGAAATTCCGTGCCAGTGATTTTGATCTCAATTATGCTCCCCGATCAGGGAGGCCCACTAAGGTTGATGATGACAAAATAGAGGCATTGATTGAGTCAAACCCACATTACACAACACGAGAGATTGCAGAAACATTGAACATCCATCATTCAAGCATTCGCAACCACTTGAAGAAACTGGGATACGCAAGCTTGATATTTGGATTCCTCATGAACTCAAAGAACTTCATTTGACGGCACATATAAACATCTGCAATATGCTCATTAAACGTGAGGAAAATGATCCTTTTTTGAAGTGACTGATAACTGGCCATGAGAAGTGGATTGTTAACAACAATGTGGTGTGCAAATGTTCTTGGTCCTGATGTGATGATTCACCTCAAATGACATCAAAAGCAGACATTCATCAGAGGAAGGTTATGCTGTCAGTGTGGTGGGGTTTAAAAGGTGTCATGTTTTTTGAGCTCCTACCAAGGAACCAAACAATCAACTTGAATGTGTACTGTTGGCAATTGGACAATTTGAATGACTCCATCATCCAGAAACGTCCAGAGCTTGTTAATTGTAATGGAGTTGTATTCCATCGTGACAACGCAAGACCACACACAAGTTTGATAACCCGTCAAAAATTACTGGAGCTTGAATGGGATGTGTTGCCATACCCACCATACTCGCCTGACCTTGTGCCATCAGACTTCCACTTGTTTCGCTCTCTTCAAACCTCCTTGCATGGTATAACATTTAATTCAGATGAGGCTGTAAATCAGCACCTTGTTCCATTTTTCGCAAATAGAGACAGGTCCTTCTAGGAATGAGGAATTATGAAGCTCACTGAAAGATGGCAAAATGTTATTGAACAAAATGGGCAATATATCATTGATTGATCTTTGTTCTTTATACAAATAAATGACCTTTGAAAAACATAGATAAAATATGGCATGACTTTTCCAATAACCCAATAGTTACCCCACAGGGAATAATGGTATTCTATTTTCTGTGACACACTGACTATGTCAACTGGAAGCTCAGTGGGCAAGAAGAACAAGAAGTAGTGGTAGCAATGCTATTTTTAGAGTCTTGGAATCAAGAATGCAGGGGTTTTATTTTAGTTCACAGACAGCCCAATTCTCCATCTATTCTACAACATTATCTCAAAGAGGGGATGAGATAATGATCTTTATGTATGTTAGTGTATCAGTCAAGGGCTTGGCAGAAACTTCATGGCATACTCAACAGAGATAATTGAAGAAGCTATTTAAATAGAAAGCGTATTTACAGAGTTGTGGGCAGGGTTAAGAGAATCAATAAGGGATGGTAAAGTGCCGAGGAACTAGCAATTGTGGGAACCGTGAACACTCCTAATCTTCATGAAGCAAGGAAAGAAATGGTACCTTGGGAGAGCTTTAACTGTGGGAAGGGCCCACTATAAGAGCTTTTACTTTGTGTAGAAGGATATGACCACCGCAAACCCCAGATTACCTTCAGGAAGCAAATCAGAGTACGTAAACCCACTTTCTCTTCTCTCCTCCTCTGATCACCTGCCCGTGGTTATCACTGTCCAAACCCAACTGGAAATCAGACTTCAAGAGAATGAATCGATATAGTCCATTCATGTCACCCTTCTGGGGCACAGAGCAGGGTACAGAGGTTAGAAAGTGATTTCGGGGAGAAAATTTAGAATATTTAACACAGTAAATAAGATGGCTGGATTTGTAAATAGGCTAACAGGTAATAAAGTTTTAATGGAAAAATTTGTTTGCATATGTTTATATGCTTACATATTTATATGTCTATGAGTGTAAGTTAAACATCAAGAAGACATTCCTAAGAAACAGTGAGATATAGTAGAATGTGTGCTTTGAAGAGACATTTTTATATACTTTTCACTGCTGTGAAAAGTTTAGACAAGAAAATGATGTTAATTGGAATTTATTTAACACATAGCATTTGGTAGGTATTATTAAAGACCCTCAAGTATAAAACATGGCCCCCATCCTTAGAGAGCTATGATATATGTTAAAAGTGAAAATATAAGGGGCCGGCTGAGTGGTTCAGTTGGTTAAGATCTTAAGAGCACTAGCTCTGAGCAACAGGGCAACCAGTTGGATTCCCACATGGGCCAGTGATGCTGCATCCCAGCTGAAGTGCCGCTGAGCTGCCAACAGGTGGCAGGATGGCTCAGCTGGTGAGAGCATGTGCTCCTAAAAAGACTGCCTGTTCAATGGTGGGCTGTCTGCCCGCAACTAAGACTGAATTCAACACCTTGAGCTGAGCTGCCACCCAGATGGCTCAGTGGATAGAGCATGCACTCTTAACAACAAAGCGGCCAGTTCGACTCCCGCATGGGATGGTGGCTATGCTCCCCCCCGCCAACTAAGACTGTAACACAACACCTTGAGCTTAGAGGCCACGAGCTGCCCACCGGCAGCCAGATGGCGACTGGCACCCTTCACAACTAAGACTGAGGAACAACAACTTGGCTGGTCCCCCTCCCCAATTCCCCAACACTGTTCCCCTCCCCCAATTCCCCAATTTTTTTTAAAAAAGTGAAAATATAAAATACATCTGGAATATATATGTGGAATGATTTGTTTAGTGGCATTCATTCAGCCAATATTTATTAAGTATTTGGTGTATATCAGGCAATATCTTTGAGACTAAAATTCACAAAAATAATGAGTCAAATGATATGGACCCTGTCAACATAGAATTTATAATTTTGTTGGGAAGATAGATATTAGTGATAGTTCAAGTTCAATGGAAAGGGAAGTATAGGTTCTTCGGGAATTTATAACAGATACACCTTACTTAGATTTGGGAACCAAAAGAAGCCTCTGGAGGCATTTGAGATCTGAAACATAAAAGTCAGCCAGATAATGGAGGGTAGTTGTGGTGAAGGACAGTTAAAAGGAGCAGTAGAAGTCAGGATGTGTATGTGTGTGGGTGCTGAAGGGAAGGCAGTGTGGAGTGCTTCAGCAAGAGCAGATCATGTGTTCAGAAGGTCCAGAGATAAAAAAAAAAAAAAGATCATGCCATAGCTAGCAAACTGAAAGGATCTATTGTAACTGGAGCAAAAAAAAAAAAAAAGAAGCATGGTATTTGGATTTTATCTTAAAGCCATATGAAGCTATTGAAATATTTTAACTAATGAATCACTTAATTGAATGGAAAAATTGTGAATATAAAACATTAGAGTTCCTATTATTATCAGTTCAGCTAAACTTACCCCCCCCCCCAAAAAAAGTGCCTTTATTTGTTTATAGAATTTAGGGAAGGAAAAAAGCTCTAAAAAAAGGAAATTTCAAAATAGGTTTTCAGTGAGGGCCCGGTGCAGTGAATAGCTCTGGTAGGGTCCAGGTTGGAGTCTTGCTGTCACTGGTGGTTACTTCAGGTTGTGGGAACAGTTCTCACGAGGCCCTTCTCGCCACTCTCCTCCCCCCACTTTGAGCCCTAGCAACTGGCTCCATCGACTTCTCAGCTCTCAGTCAGCCTCATCACCCTGTGCCAGCTCTTTGTTGTACAGAATTTTGCAATTGCCAAGAACATCTGTTGGGTGCGACTTGTTCCATTTACAGTCTGGAATTTTGCCATTAGGGACCACAATATTGAAGGTGTCGTTAATCAGGTTATACATAAGGATTTGATCATTGGCAGTGCCTTTGGGGAGAGATGGGGACCTGGTAACTAATCAGCCAG
Source organism: Aselliscus stoliczkanus (assembly GCA_033961575.1). Taxonomy (NCBI): domain Eukaryota; kingdom Metazoa; phylum Chordata; class Mammalia; order Chiroptera; family Hipposideridae; genus Aselliscus; species Aselliscus stoliczkanus. Next base: position 58,736,139 of record CM066736.1, read on the forward strand.
GACTTCAGTTTATTGTCTATGATGATGTCATCATAGCCGTAGCACTCAAAGCAGTGCTTGTTGTTCCTCACGGGTGTCACGGCTTTCAGCGACTACAGTGATCCAGTGGACCTCATCGAATAGCTTGCTGGTCACCTCCTTGTCTCAGGAGCTCTCCAGGTAGAGCCGCAGGTTGTTTATAGCCCAGTTGCTCCCTTGGATGTGGTTGTAGTCGTTCCCTCATGTTTCCGAATGGCGATATTGGTGAGATGAGCAAACATGTTGTCCAGCTCCCTGGTGCTGGGGTTGTACTGTGCAGAAGGGGAACACAGGCTTATACCTGTAATGGCGCAGCAGGCGGTGCGGAGACACCAGGATTCAAAAGCGCAGGTCGAACTTCCTCCTCGGATTAGTAATGGATTGTTAATACAGAGATCACGTAGGCTTCCTTGGTGGATTGAGACACAAACGTAGATGTTTGGCTGTCCTGGGACCACTTTTTGATTTATGAGAGCTTGTTGATCAGAAAGATGCTCTTGCCCGAGGCTGTGACACAAGATTTCATGATCCAGGTGCTTGAGGCGCTTTTCCTGCTCCACCAACACGTTGTAGTCAGCGAGCAGCATGTAAGTGATCAAAATAGTCAGTAAAAATGCCAGGCCTCGTTTCCTATCACTTGGACCCATCTTCTCTTTTCAGAGTTATTTATAAGCACTGATGTCTCAATATTAGTGACCCGTTTCACTTTACTTGCCATTGAATGGAGCCAATGGCAACATTCAATTTCTCTTCAGTTTCAGTGACTTGCTTGGGTGCTCATCAGCTGTCAGATCGTTTTCCTGTCACTTCCCTCATTGAGCACAGAGTGTGCATCTGGGCATAGGAGCGCAGAGCAAGGCCGCTGGGCACAGCGCCCTGGCGCCGCCTCCAGCCCCACCCACTCCCGCCCTCCGAGGTGGACGCTGCCCACTGCTCCGCTGAACTGCGGGGGCAGATGGGCCTCCGCGTGTGGCTTCCTACTTCCCTAAACCTTTAATTTCTTGTCTACTTCTGAAGTTTCTCTGAGAAATAGGCACAAAAAGGCATTTTTTTCAGAATTTTCCCCATTTTAATTTTTTTCTTTTAATATAGAGAATAACTGAATTGATCTGAATTTCCTGTTATGTTTTGCTGTACATCAATATAATGACTTTTTTTTTTTTTTTGAGGGCAGTGTCACTGGCCCTCATATGTGGGACCCGAACCAGGGCCACTGGCTTCCCAAGCCAGCGCTTAACCACCGCGCCACTCGGCCGGCCCTAATGACATCTTTTTTAAAGGACATTCTTAACAGTGTTCATTATCAATAACCTTATAAAGATAAAACCATTTTTAATTGATTATTGACAAAAGTAGGATGAAAAAGTATCATAGAATAATGTTGACTATTAGGAAGCAAATGTCATGGCTATTTGTGTATTATGCTTTTTGCTTAAAATTCTTATACCTCTTTATCAGTAACAGCATTTACACTTACCTTCCAGTTCCTTCATCTACCATCTTGGCCAAGTGATATTTCTATAACAATGCAGTCACTTTGCCTTCTGGAGCAGGTAACTTATGACCAACATGTATTTCTCTGAATGTTAGCAAAGTGAAAAAGGCATGCAGAGTTTCTCCTGAGCTAGAACCATCTATGCAGACACTATCATTTTGCATAAATATTTATTGTGAAAAACCATCATAAGAGCACTGTCAGAATTGTTGGGGAGCCTGTAAATCATCTGTTTCTCTGCATTATTATTTTTCCAAGTGTACTCTTTCACCACTACAATAGTCCTGATGGACACTAACACACAAAAAATGAATAGTACAATCAACAACACTTTATCTCTTCAAATACCAATACTGTCATTGTTGGTACAGATGAGAGGTAATATATTATTTTATAGACATGTGAATCTATACATGGATGCAAGCAATGGAAGGCATGATTTTTTAACCAGTTTATAAAGTCGTATTTTCAGGTTTTGTGCATTCAGTGGCTCGTTTGAAGTGATTTTAAAATAGATGGTTTTCAAATCATGAAGAAGACAGGAAAATGTGTATATAATAGTCTCTGATCTTACCAAATGTGGGCTTCTCTCATACATATTCTTTTATAGATTAGACCAATTGTTCATGGTCTCTAGTTGCTTATAAAGATGAAATCTTGTTGGTCCATTAGCTATTAGTTAAATATAGATATGAATATGTATTTATGAATGTATATAAATAATCTATATGGTTTGTAAGTGATTGATTCCTCTCAAAATGTTCCTGAAATTTTACTTGTTTCAGAGATGTATTCCATTTCATCTATTCATTTATTCATTCATGCATTTATAAATTCCACAAATTCTTATTGAAATTCTACTGTATGTAAGATCTTATGCTAAGTCTCTATTTTTAAAGTTGACTCAAGTATATTTTGTTTTTAAGGAGCTTAGAGTCCAGTAGGGAGATAAGATGTGAGGAGATATTACAAGAGAGAATGTGCTAAGTCCTAAAAGAGAGGCTTGAGCAAAGGCATGCTGCATCTGAGGGAAGAAAGGTTGTTTCTACTTGTGAAGGTAGGTTTGAAGATCAGATATGATTTCCTAAAAAAAGTGACATTTGGAAAGCATCTCTCAAAATGGTGACAGAACCATGGTGGGGTTGGAGAAAAACACATTTCTGTCTGTAAAGTACTAGCATAGAATACGACGTGTGATCAAAAACTATAGTGAATGTTTAAATTAAAAAAAATTATTACAGTAAAAGACACATTGTCATTAATTCTCCTCAAAATATTCCACCTCACTTCAAACACACTTATCTCATCCTTCATGCCACTTTATGAAGTGGCTCTGGAAGTCCTTTTTCATGAGTGTCTTTAGTTTTGCTGTCTTGGCTGCCTCAATGTCCTGAATCGATTCAAAATGTTTTCCTTTCATGGTCATTTTCGCTTTTGGGAAGAGCCAGAAGTCGCACTGTGCAAGATCCAGTGAATAAGATGAATGAGGACACACCGTAATGTTTTTATTTGACAGAGATTGCTATACCAGAAGCGATGTGTAATATGGAGCTTTGTCATGATAGAGGATGAAGTAAACTTCTAGAACTGCTTCAGAAAGTAAAAATAACGATGGGATAAGTGTGTTTGAAGTGAGGGGGAGTACTTTGAAGGGGATTAATGGCAATGTGTCTTTGACTGTAATACATTTTTTTCTTTATTTTAAACATTCACCGTGTCTTTTGATTACACCTCCTATGTGCTCAGAATAGAGCAGTTTAGTTTGGCTGGAGCACAATGTAAGTGAGGATGCAAAGTGTGGAGTAAGAGTGGATCTGAAGAAGGCTTGGAATGGTCACTAGACTGTATGTTCTACAACAGGCAAATGACTAAAAGCTGTTATTCAACAGAAATAATAAAGGTACACTTCTCAGGAAGAAACTAATAATGCTATGGGGATTATTTATTTATTTACTATTTACCACACAGGAAGAATTGCATTATACTAGTGACTATAAATTTACATATACTAACTTTTCAGTAAATTTTTCTTGTAATAATTTGCCTTTTTCTAACCTCTATATGGTTTATAAAACTATTAAAATTACAACATTTTTTTCTTAAACTAATCCAGTTTTAAAAAATCATCTGTCACACTTATTAAAAAGTAGCATAGTACAGTTATTAATATATCATGTTCTATTTAATAGACAATATTTGTTTAGATTTACCCACATTTTTCTTTGTTCACCATCTTTTTTTCCATTCTCAACTATTCTTCTGGGTTTGTTTTTCTTTCAATAATACATTTTTTAAAGGTCTTGGTTTTTTTTTAATGTTAGTTTATGGATAGTAAACTCTCTTGATTTGTGTTTGTCTCAGAGTTTTTAAAATATAGCTTTTCTGAGTGCACTATTCTAGAATGACAATTATTATTTCTCAACTCTCTGAAAATACTATTGTATTGTCTCTGACTTTTATTACAGCTATCTGCTGTCAGCGTGTCATTTGTATGTGATCTTTACTTTCTGTCTACTCTTAAGGTCTTTGTCAGAGCTAGGTATTTTGCATTCGCTACAAGTGTCTAGTTCTGGATTTCCTCTTATTTATATTTCTCAGTGGATGTTGTACTTGATAGTGTGGGTTCATATTTTCCATTAGTTCAGGAAGATTCACAATCATTAGTGTGACTTTTTTACTAAGTGATGTTTTACTAAGACCTGGTATATTTAGTCAAGGTAAATAAAGCTAGTTGCTGTAACAATCTTTAAATCCCAGTCCCTTAACACAGTAAAGATTGGTTTTTTGTTCACATCATAGGTCTAAGGGAGGTTAGATGTCTCTTCTGAGCAGTCCTGTTACAAGAGAGATTTCAGAACCTAGAGTACTTCTTGTGATTTCACCATCTTTGACATGTGGTCTCTATGGCTGCAGAGGAGAGAGTAAAAGGACTGGAGAGATTTCTGTTCAAGATGGCAGAATAAGTAAACACTGTGTGTACCTCTTCTCACAACCACATCAAAATTACAACTAAAGTACAGAACAACCATCATTGAATATCACTTATAGTCTAGCTAAACTGAAGTCCTACAACCAAGCACATACAGAAGAAGCCACCTCAAGACTGGCAGGAGAGGCAGACATGTGGAACAGACTGGTCCCACACATGTGTAACCATTAAAATTTGGGAGGGATATCTCAGCTGCACAGATATGCCCCAGAGGAGTGGGGAGTCCTAGCCCAACAACACACTCCCTAGCAAAGGGTTTTAGTGCTGGGGAGAGAAGTCCTATAATTTCTGGCTGTGAAAATCAGTGGAGATCGTGGCTGAGTGAGATGGAGGGTGGCTGCACTTCCAGGTGTTCCTCTTAAAGGGCCTGCATACAGACTTACAGACAGACTCATCTGCTCTGAGCTCCAGTGCTGGGGCAGCAGCTCGAAAGGCACCAAGGACATAAAGAAAGGAAATGAGTTGTTTGGCTTCAGAGTGAGGGCAGGAGGGAAAGCTTTCTTCTGGACAGAGGAGCTGGCTGATGCCATTGTTCCTTTGTTGAACCATCCACCCTCCTGGAGTCAGACACTGACAGCCACCATATCTTACTCTCTATCACCCTGGCTAACGCCTTTCATCAGCCCAGCCCTGGTGATTCCCTGCCCCTCTGACCCCCAACTTTCTGGCATTCCCAAGCCACCACCATTGGCTTTTCCATATAAATGGCCTGTCTTGGCTCATGCTGTAGTCTTTCCTAAAATCTCTCAAAGGTCCACAAAACCCAAACAAGCAGCATCTGACTTTGGCATGTGCCATATCTTTTGCTGAAAAGCCCTAAGCCCAGCACTAGCAGCAGCTGACCTCAGTATATGGGTTGGCCTCTCCAGGCACCTCCAAACACAGTGCAGGTGGCGATCATCTGTGGATTACTTTGTGGCACATGCCAGGTGGCCACAGGCAGGACACAGGCTGCAGCTGAACTTGGCCTGCACCAAGTCCCCTTGCAGGAGGCCCCAAGGCTAGCACGCCCAGTGATCAGCTTTGGACTAAGCCAGAGCATGGGCCAGCCACCTCCAAGGATGACACACCAAAAGGGCAGACTGGGCAGGCAACAGAGCCCTGCTAAAGTGAATACTGCCCCATACGGTCAGCCCCTGCCCCACAACTCCTCCACTGTAGTCCTGGCCAGTCTTCATAACAAATGAGCATGAGAGTCAATCTGTCTCATTGACTTGCAAGCAGCAACCAGGGTTCAATTACAATAGGAGGGCACGTACAACCCATACAAGGGACAACACACCTGTAGCACACAGCTCAGGTGACCAGGGAGACTGTGCCACTGGGTCTTAGGACATTTACTACATAAGGTCACTCTACTAAGACTGGGAGACATAGAAACCCTCCCTATGTTTCTAGGTAGAAACAAACAAAATGGGAAGAGAAAGAAACATGTCCCAAATAAAAGAACAGAACAAAGCTCCAGAAAAAAAAAGCTAAACAAAATGGAGATCTACCAGATGCAGAGTTCAAGACACTGATTTTAGGGCCAGCCGAGTGGTGCGTTGGTTAAGAGCTGGCTTGGGACACCAGCGGCCCCGGTCGGATCCCACATGAGGTCCAGTGACACTGCCTTCTACAGATATGATGGTGAACAACAGCTCCACCTGGAGCTGGGCTGCTACGAGTTCCCTGGACAGCATAGCTGCAGCCCCTGCTGCAGTGGGTTGCTATAGGTTATAGTGAGTGGCCAGCAGCCAGTGTGAGCTGCCAAGAGCCACTGTGAGTGGCCATCCAGAGGCTGGTGACCGATCTGCCTCACCTGGGAAGAACACAATGATGATACCAACATGGGCCAGTGAAGCAACGTCCTCCACAACGAGACTGAATAACAAAAGGACAGCAACTTGTCTGTTCCCCTTACCCAGTTCCCTAGTGCTGTTCCTCTCCCCCAATTCCCCAATAAAATCTTTAAAAAGAACAACAACACTGATTTTAAGGATGCTCAGTAATCTCAGGGAGAACTTCAATAAAGAGATAGGAAACATAAAATGGAGATAAAACAATTAAAAAGAACCAGTCAGATATAAACAATACAATAACTGAAATGAACAATATATTAGTGGGAATCAACAGTAGATTAGATGAAGCAGAGAACTGAATCAGCAATTTAGAAGATAAGATAGTAGAAAACACCCATTCAGAATAGCAAAAAGAAAAAAGAATCCAAAAAAATGAGGACAGTTTAAGGGGCTTCTGGGACAACATGAAGCATACAAACATTTGCATCATAGGGAAATCAGAAGAGAAAGAAAGGAATTGAAAACCCATTTGAAGAAATAATGATGGAAACTTTCCCTAACCTGGTGAAGAAAATGCATATTCAAGTCCAGGAAGGGCAGTGAGTCCCAAACAAGATGACTCCAAAGAGGCCCACAGCAAGACACGTCATAATTAAAATGCCAAAAGTTAAAGACAAAGAAAGAATCTTAAAAGCAGGGAGAAAAAAGTGGTTAATTACCTACAAGGTAGCTCCCTTAAGAATGTCCTTGATTTCTCAAATTCGTAGGCCAGAGGGATTGGCATGAAATATTAAAAGTGATGAAAATCAAGGAACTGCAACCAAGATTACCCAGTAAAGTTATCATTTAGAATCGAAGGACAGGTAAAGGGCTTTCCAGACAAGCATAAGCTAAAGGAGTTCATCAACACCAAACCAGTATTACAAGAAATGTTAGAGGGACTTCTTTAAGATGGAAAAAAAAAAAAGATAAAAAATATGAATAATAAAATGAGAATAACTATGTATCAACAATTACTTTAAATGTAAATGGAATAAATGCTCCAATTAAAAGGTAGGGTGGCTAAATGGATGAGAAAATAAGACCCTTACATATGCTGCCTACAAGAGACGCACTTCAGGTCGAAAAACACACACAGACTGAAAGTGAAAGGATGGAAAAAATATTACATGAAAATAGAAACAACAATAACAACAAAAGCTGGGGTAGCAGTACTTATACTAGACAAAATAGACTTAAAGACTATTACAAGAGACAAAGAAGGACCCAGTAATCTAACTTCTGGGTATTTATTTATCTAAAGAAACCCAGAATGCTTCTTTAAGAGGACATGTGCATCCATTTGTTCATTGTAGCATTGTTTACAATGGCTAAATTATGATGACAGTCTGGGTGTCCATCCATAGATGAATGGATAAAGAGTAAGTGGTACATATATACAGTGGAATATTGCTCAGCCTTAGAAGGGAATGATTCTTACCATCTGCATAATGGACCTGGAGGGTGTTGTGCTGAGTGGAGTATGTAAGACAGATAAAGACAGATGCAATGTGATTTTGCTTATATGTGGAATCAAAATAACAAAACAAACTAAACAGAAATGAACTCATAGATAAAGAGAACATTTTGATAGTTACCAGATGGGAGGGGTTGCAAGTGGGTGAAAAGGGGAAAGGATTAAGAAGTACAAATTGGTTGTTACGCACTAGTCATGGGAATATAGGGTATAGCATAAGAAATATAGTCATTAATATTGTAATAACCATGTATGATGTTAGATGGGTACTAATTTTATCCGGGTGATAGATGGGAGGAGTTTGGGGCAGGGTGAAAAGGTCAAGGGAATGGTACTTACAAAATAATCATGGGGATGTAAAATAAAGCATATAGTCAATAATATGGTAATAACTATGTATGGTGCCAGGTGGGTACTAGACTAATCAGGGAGGTCACTTCTTAAATTATATAAATGTCTAACCATTATGCTGTACACCTGAAATTAACATAACATAATATTGAATGTCAACTGTAACTGAAAAATTAAAAGTGGGAGGAAGGTGAAGGGGAATAAGAGGTCAAATTTCCAAAGATAAAACAAATAAGTCATGGGGATGTAATGTGTAGCATAGGGAATATAGTCAATAACATTGTGATAGCGTGGTACAATGTCAGATGGTTGCTGGATTTATCATTATGATCACTTATTTAAGTATATAAATATTGAATAACTATGGTGTATACCTGAAATGAATATAATATTGTATGCTATCTATATTTTAATAAAAATCTTGAAAAGAAAAAAGCTGAAAAAAAATAAAAATGAAAGTTTTTATTTTACTTAAAAAAAAAAGACTGGAGAATCAGATAGGTTAAGCTCACATTTCAGTGGTCATAACTCAGTTATATGTCCTTGACCTGACTGGACCCTGTCAATCCTTTTTGGCTCTCTGCTGTAATCAGACTAGACCTTATTCAATGCCCTAAATGTGCTATGCTGTCTTTTCTCTCTGGGCCTTTGAGCTTTCCTTTACTCATCTTGGAACGTTTCCCTTGCTATATCTCAATAGCTCCTATCTTTTCACTGTCATGGACAGACTCTAAGGCATGTTCAGTTGAATGCTATTATCTTGACAAGAAATTCTTATACATTGTTCAAGTTTAAGAGAATATTTACAAAGACAAATTTTGATGATGAGTGTCTGAGACACTTTGCCAATGCAAAGTTAACTTTTGTCGTGATATTTTAATTATTGTAGCATTTGTACTGTTTGTAAAACTTTTGTTTTAATTGATGTATATAACTCATTTAAGATGAAGTCTATTTATAGACATTAAAATTGTTTCCAGTTTTTCTCTGTTACTAAAAATGCAACAGTGAATAAAGGGATGTATTTTAACCCATATTCCATGCCTATTCCATATAGCTTCATGGAATGTATTATCATCATAATTTCTTTAACATAGTTACATTATTATAATTTTGTATTTGCAGTATCTCTCTAGCATTAGCCAAATCATCATTATCATTGTCATAATGCTTAATAACAATAGTAATTGGTAGTAATTATTGAGTGCATGCATATGTGGGTACTAGGCTGGGCTTTTTGTAAATATTATCTCATCTAAAGTTTATCCTAAATCTATTCCATTAAAATTGTCATTATCCCTATCTTACCAATAAGGTTGCTAAGGCCCTGAGACACCTATGGTAACTCAGCCAGCCAATTGTTGGAATTCAGCTTTAAACTCAGGTCATTTTTACTTTCAAAGAGCTCACTTCTTTCATCCCGCCACATATGTATGGAAAGAACAGTGTCAGGTAGTCCAGGCACCAGTTGGCTCCCTAACTTATCAACTGGGTCATCTCTGGCAATTCATTCAACCTTCCCTGGTCTTAGCTGCCCCTAGTGACAGTGACCTTTATTGTGTACCCCTTAGAACACTGGGAAGACAAAATGCAGCAGTCTGTGGGAACATTCTGAATATTCTACATGCTATACAAATTCAAGGGATTATTAAGAGATATTATTGGGTCACTAATAGGTTTTATTTGTCACGCAGACCTTTGACAAATATTAAGGATGCTCCGCCAAACTGAAATCTCTGAATTAGATAACAAAATTAACATAATTTCTTTCATAAAATGTAGTAGTGTGCCAAAGACTCACCTTTAATTAACATATTTATAAGTTATTTGTTCATGTCCTATCTGAGAGCCATCACTGATTTTCACATTCCACTCTTTATTTTATTCCAAACATATTTTCTGGCAATGAACTATCTGCAGCAGAGCTGTATATGTCCAGAGATCTGGTTCAGGCCTTTGCCCTTTTACCAACTTGCCTGGCAACCCATACAAGCTGCATCTCCTCCCTGTGCCTCATTGTCTCCATTTATGCTTATGAGATGGATAGACTGAGCAAAATATTTGAGACAATAATTCCCATGTCTAGCAAATTTTCAGAATCATATGTTAAGCCTTGTAAAACAAATCAGTTTCTGAGCCAAACAACAGGAGGTCTGATTCAGATTTGAGGTAGGTACAGAATCTACAATGAGGTTAGCTTACAGTTGTTGATGGCTAATTTGTCCCAGTTATTGTACTCAAGATGGTATACAGGCTTGTTTATATCATTACAACTGTTTGAGGTAAATACTATTATCATTTCCCTTATGATACATTCCAAGTTTGTAATGCCTGCTCATTGCTCATAGTCTCCTGATGCTTGTTTGTCTTTATGAGTCTATCCGTGCTTACAAAGATGTCCCTGCTTTATATTCTGAACTTGACAATCCCAATGTCTAGTATTTGGATATCTAAGTCTTGTGTTCATTGTTTCTTTGTTTGCATCCATTGCATCCACTGATATTAAACATATTGGGAGTCTCAAGTGCGTAATTTTGGGAAGCTTTAGATGCCAGTTACCGAGGACCACTCCAGCCTTCTTTGAGCAGCGGTCATTAGCTCAAGTATCTTTGACTGGATTCCTTAACCTTAAGCATGCCCCATGTCTCAGAATCCAAGGAGCAGTATTCTCTCCATGTAGCTCTCAAGGCAGCCTGGCTTCTTTTTGCACCATCAGGGCTCCAGATCTAGGTTCGCTTTTTATTTGTTTGCTTTGTTTTGATGTTCTTGTTCCCCTTTTTGGTGTGTGTATATGGGAAACTACTCCATCCTCTTAAGAAGTTACCAGTGCCTCAAAAATAGGTTTTTATCGTGATCTATTTGTTATGCAGCAGGAGGGTCCCTCAGCTCTCTATAACCTATCCATTCTTTAAAAAAAAAAAAAAATTCTGTTAGAATATAAGCTCCATGAGGGCAGAGATCATGACTGTCTTAAATTCAACTCTGTCTTTACAACTGATTAAAGCTCCTATACATAATTTTTTCTCAAACCTTCTATGTGACTTTGTTAAAAGCAAAATTAGTCTGTGTGACCCAAATATTACTTAATTTATTATCCACAAACAAATGAAAAATAATACCTAGACGAAATGATGAATTGAATATTGTAGCCACAAATTTTACTTCGTAGCTGTGCTGTCTAATACATTAGCCAGTAGCCTTATGTGGCTATATACATTTTAATATAAATTATTTAAAAATCAAATCAAATTTAAAATTTCTTCAGTAACACTAACTGTATTTTCATCATTACAGAGAAATCTGTTAAACAACAATTCTCTATATAAATTCAATCCTCTACATGAAAGATCTTTTATGTATATAAAAATACAACAGTGGGCTTTACCAACCTGGGTTTAAGCACAAACTCTAGTTATTTCTTTTAAATATTTAATGCAACCGAGTAAAAATGCAAAAACACTATTTTTATTATTAAACAATATATTAAATAGCCACCCCTGATCTTCCTTCCACTCAATCCCTGACTCACAGGAATGAAATGAGGTGTGGAAAAACAGGTATTTTAATATAAGTGCACAAAAACACAACACACACACACACACACACACACACACACACACACCATAATTGGATAATTGGAGGTGTTTTGTTGTTGTTTTAGGCCTTATCAGAATATTCTCATATTCAATTGGCTGATTCAAAGTGGCCAATATATTTTACATATCAACATGGCTCTCTCTATTACTATGAAGAGGCTTCACTCAACCTTACATAACATGTTAATGCTTTTTTGCAGAATCATTTTTGTAATGTTTCCTTGAAGAGAGTGTAGAATTTCTTCTCTTTGCAGGATACTTTATTGGTGGTTCCAAAATTTTATTATAGCTTTTTGAAGTGTAGTTTTATAAACTGTATATATAGAAATATAACCAGAATTTCCCATGAGATGTGTGAGTGACAGTGTGGTGACAAAGGCACCCTAGAAGTGCAGGCTAACTGTGGGTGTTAAAGCAAGGAAGACTTTTAGTGCTATTCCTTTAATGTGTGTGATTTACTTATTGTGTGAATGTGAGGAAAGAAAAAGTCATTTCTCACCCTGGGGTAAAAGGCAGTCTGTGTAGCGAAGTATTAAAAATTGGATCTCAATTTAATATTTCTCATATAGTGTGAAACTTAGTGCTTGTTAAATAAAAAATCACAATGAATCTAAAAGCAAAACACAAGCCTTTCACAATAGAATCTGCACAATAGAATGTAAAAACATTTACTGATATACTTGTTTCAGCTGTAAAGCATAAACTTATTTCCTTTAAATATTATGTGACTACTGCTGTGATTTAAAAAGGAAAGTTGCATCTAATCATGGAACATTAAATTGACTTGGTTATGTGGTTTACTGGCTTATCTATCAAAACAGAATTCAAATCCATTTTTAGAATGAATTTCTGAGATTTAAAGAATAGTAATGAAACTAAATATAAACACAGGGAGAAATAAAGCAAGCGCAGAAAGATAAAATCTCTGAAGAGTTATGTTTGGTTATTTTTTTGCTGACTTTAATAATGGAACTATATGAATTTTGTATCTCATCTCAGTGAATGCAGCATATTAATCTATAGAACAAATATAGCATAATTAGCCTCAGATGTTAATATTCTCCCAGATATGTATCTACTGGGATGTTGAATTTACTGTTCAATTCAATAAAGGAAAAGCAGAGTTGTTTCACTTAAATTCCTGCTTATTTAAAGTGCTTATTTAAAGCCTAGTACTGGCAGATCATAGATATTAAGTGAATATTTGTAAAGCAGATGAATAAATAAATTAATGAATGCTTTTACTTTCTTTTAAATTATATTAAGTGCACTCGACTTAAGAAATTTTCCATTGTCTCTTTAAATAAGAATAGTTAATAAAGGATTCTAGTTAGAAAAAGAAAAAAATTTTACAGATTTTTTAAATTGTGGCTATTATAAATGCAGATATTTGGTTGAAATTTTAAAAAATCAATGACTCTCTGAGGGGGGAATGGTTTTGTTTTAAAACACCTTATTTTTTTGGATAATTAGATTCTAAGAATCAAACCGCAAACAATGGAATGATAAAAATAAATAAACAAGCAAAGACAAAATAGTCCTACTCAACAGTTTTTCACTCAAAATAATTAACTACAGATTCAGCTAAAATTTTGCCTATGTCAATTGAATATTTCTTTATACTGCTGAGTAGTATTCTACATTTGGTTTAACCATTCACCTACTGAAATACATCTCAATTGTTTTCAATTTTTTTTATTATTGTGAATATGTCTTATGGTTGTTTATATCTAGTTTTATTTCATGGAATCAGAGAACATATTCTGTGTAATTTTATTTTTTAAAATTTGTTCTGGTGTTTTTGTATGTTGTCCAGGATATGATCTATCTTAGTGTATGTTACATGGGCTCTTGAAAAAAATGTATATTCTGCTATTGCTGAGTGGATCGCCTTATATATGTTAGATTTGTTGATTCTGCTGTTCCAATCTATATTAGATTCCTGTGGTTAGTGGAGCAAATTTCCACAAACTTGATAGTGTAAAATAACAGAAATTTATACTTCCCCAGTCCTGGATGTCGGCATCTGAAATCAAAGTGTGAACAGGGTTATTCTCTCTCTTGAGGATCTGGGGGAAAATCCTCTCTGGGAGAATCTGGCTCTTCCAGCTTCTGGTAGCCACTGGCATGCCTTGGTATTTCTTGGCTGTGGTTACATCACTCTAGTCTCTGTCTCTTTCTTCACATCATCTTCGTGTGTGTGTGTGTGTGTGTGTGTGTGTGTGTGTGTGTGTGTTTGTGTGATCTCTCTGCTTCTTTCTTATGGTAGCACATGTTGTTATAATTTTTGTTTCAATCATCACATATGTTTTAGACAACTCAGGAGGAGAAGGATAATCTATTGTGTTTACCCATATTTCTAGTCTTTCTGTTCTTTTCTCCTTCCTGATTCTTTAAGATTCCTTCTCTTATTTTCTTCTGTTTGAAGATATTTCTTTAGCCATTCTTTAAGGGTAGGTCTGCTTTTATCTGCAAATGTATTTATTTCTCCTTCATTCTTTTTAAAAAAAATAAGTTTATTGGGATGACAATGGTTAATAAAGTTACATAGGTTTCAAGTATACACTTCTGTAATACATCATCTATATATCATATTGTGTGTTTACCACCCAGAGTTAGGTCTCCTTCTATCACCATATATTTGATCCTCATCTACTACCCCCTACTTCCCTTACCCTCTGGCAACACTAAACTATCATCTGTGTCTATGAGTTTTTGTTTCTTAATTTGTTTGTCTTGTTCTTTGTTGCTTTCAGTTTTATATCCCACATATCAGTGAAATCATATGGTTCTCAACTTTTTCTGTCTGACTTATTTTGCTTAGCATAATAATCTCAAAATTCATACATATTGTCACAAATGGCAATATTTCATTTTTTCTTCTGGCAGAATAGTATTCCTTCTGCACAGCAAAAGAAATCATTGACAAAATAAAGAGGCAACCAATTAAATGGGAGAAGGTATTTGAAAACAATGCCTCCCATAAAGGGCTGATATCTAAAATATATAAGGAACTCATACAACTCAAAAACAAAAAGACAAACAATCCAATTAAAAAATGGGCAGAGGACCTGAACAGACATTTCTCCAATGACGACATGTAAGTAGCCAATAGACATATGAAGAGATGTTCAACATCACTAAAAACCAGAGAAATGCAAATAAAAACCACAATGACATATCACCTCACACCAGTTAGAATGGCTATCATCAACAAGACAAATAATAACAACTGTTGGGGAGTCTGCAGAGAAAAAGGAATCCTTTTACACCTGGTGGGAATGCAGATTGGTGCAGCCACTATGGAAGGCAGTGTGGAGATTCCTTAAAAAATTAAGAATAGAATTATCATATGACCCAGCAATCCCTCTCCTGGGTATCTACCCAAAAAATCTGAAAACATTTATCCATGAAAATATTTGTGCTCTGATGTTCATTGCAGCTCTATTTACAGTGGCCAAGACATGGAGCAACCAAAGTGCCCTTCCATAAAGATGTGGTATATATACACAATGGAATACTATTCCCTTCTTTTTTTTTTTTTTTTTTTGAGGGCAGTGTCACTGGCCCCCATATGTGGGACACCGAACCAGGGCTGCTGTCTTCCTAAGCCAGCGCTTAACACCATACCAGTCGGCCAGCCCAATTCCCTTCATTCTTGAAAGATAGTTTCCCCAGATATAGAATTCACAGTTGACATTTCTTTCTTTTGATATTTAAAAACTGTGCTACTTTCATCTGGCTGCCATAGTTTCAGATGTGAAATCTACTATCATTCAAATTAGTGTTCCCTATAAGTAATGCATCATTTTCCTCCGACTGCTTTCAAGATATTTTCTTTGAAATTAGTTTGCAAAAGTTTAATTATGGCGTGACTTGAAGTAAATTTCTTTGAATTTATGCTACTTGAGGTTCATATAGATTGTTGAATGTGTGGGTTTTTATCTTTCATTAAATTTGAGATGTTTTCAGCCATTATTTCTTGAAATGCTTTTCAACCCTCCTGTTTCTTCTCTTCTTCTGGGACTCCCATGATGTAAATGTTGGATTTTTTTTGTTATTGTCCTACACGTCTCTGAGACTTTGTTTATTTTTTTTCCAGCTTATTTTCTCTCTGCTCAGATTGAGTAAAGTCTATTGAACTCTCCTCAAATTCACTGATTCTATCCTCTGTCATCTTCACTCAATTTTGAGCCCATCCAGTGAATTTTCTATTTTTGTTGTATTTTTCAGTTTTATAAGTTCCATTTGGTAATTTTTATATATTCTATATCTTTATTAAGTTTTTCTAATTTTTTATTTTTTTCAAAAAATCTACAGATGTTTTCTTGACGGATAATTTTAATAAAATTCTTGACAGATAATTTTAATATCTGATTTATTTCATTGTCAGTCACATTTTAATTGATTGCTTTTTCTCATTCAACATATGATTTTCCTGATTCCTATTATAATGGTTGGTTTTTAATTTATACTGGACAGTTTGGCCATTAGATTAAACATCAGTAGATTCGATTTAATTTTTTGTATTCTATCAGAAAGCCTCTCTGTTTCGGAATGGCACACAGATCCTGGCCACTTTTGTAGGCTGTAGTTGGAATGACAATGTAATTTTCAGAGTGTATATGGTTCTCTTTTCATCTGCTCAGTTTATTTCATGCCCCTGGGACTCCCACTGGTCCTTCTTAATGCTGCTTGAGGGAACAGAACAAGCTCCCTGAGGCCAGGGGTTTTAGTGCCTTTATGTGAAAGAAGAAGTTGTTTTCCAACCATGTGGGTAAAGAGTACTTCCTGACTGGGCACTTATCATGATAGGTTACTCCAGCCTTTTGAGGCCTCAGAAGGAGGCTTGTGAGAGGGAGAATCTTTGGACTGTGAGGACATAGAAGTTTCTTGGGATGGGCACTTGTCTCCTATTTTTTTGTTTGTTTGTTTTTAGCTAGTCCTAATTCTTCAAAAGTGAATGTTAACTCTGTGAGAACAAAGGTCCTTCTGAAGACCAGGGACACACCATTTTCCTTATGCTTTCATAAATTATATCCCAGAGATCTGAAAGATCTGAAATCACATCTAGAAGTGATCTTTTCACTGAACTGAATTTAAATGGATAGGATTGCAAATGGCTATTTCATCTAAATTAATAGCAATAACTTTTCTCTTTTAAATGCCTGTTGTGAAAATCTCATTAAGGTTATTTTGCCATGACACTGATTCATATTTAGAATTGTCATTGTCTGTCTTCCCCCACCAACCCCCGGAAGAGCATGTCCTATGGAGCCAATCCAACTTGAGTTTGAATGCTGTCTCTGCTGTTTGTTAGCTGTGTATTCTTAGCAAGGCTCTTAACCTCCCTAAATCTCATCTAGAAAATGAGGATAGTAATAGCTAGCATAAAATAAGATTTAATAACAAAATATAAAATAAGTACTCAGCACAGTACTTAGCTGATAGCCAGTACTCAACAGATGTCTTGAGTAGATACAGGTATCATTCTCATCAACATCATTATCACGGTCATTATCATTTCCATGTTATAGAGAAAGAAACTGAAGCTTTGAAAGGACAAATAATTGAAAGTAGATCAGTTTACACATTTAATGTCAGGAGAGGAGAGCTGGAATTCAAATCCAGGTCTGACTTCTTCCAAATCATTCTTTCCTAACCATTATATAAGACTGCTACAAATCATTACCTTATTAAACGTGAATTTCCATGATGGCATGGGTTAGTTCATATTCAGGATATGCAAAAACATAAGAATATATAGTATATAGCTATATGACCTGGACATACCTAATTTTCAATTCATTTTTGATTATAATGGTAAATATTCTCATAGAGATATATATGCATAAAAGTAGAAAAAAACATAGGTAATTTCAAAAGAACTTGACAACCAGGTTTTGATATAGGGTGATTTTTAACGCTTTTACCCAGAATCAAACACCCCTCTTTATTATGTTTACCAGTTTCTGAAACATGATAGATTTAAAGACAGTTTATTTTTCTTATGCCTCATGCTATTTCATTAAAATTTTACTCTAATTTAAGATGCAGTAAAAACTTATAAAGATGTTTCAATATAATGCAGTTTTACACAAATCTGTTTCTGCTACATGAAAAGGTAGTTCATATAATAGTTTTGCATATTGCTAAATTAATAAATGCAGATCATGGTGAATTGCTGACTCTATAATTATAATGAAACAAAAACAATTCAAGAAGAATAATTTATGTTATTCTCCAATTAAAATAAAAGTACATTTATGACAGACAAACAAATGCTCCAAATGAATATGCCCAGTTATTAAATAAGAAGAAAATTCACTGATGAAAAATATTTTTAAAAGGAACTTATTTACTGTGTATATTGGGGCTTCTCTTTCATGACTTGTTTTTCTGTAGTGTAGAAGGTAAGCAATTATTTTTTTTCTCTCAAGTTCTACTGATACAGAGATTTTTAAAAAAATGCATTAATAGCCACATGTAAATCAAGAATATATTTAGTTTTATATTTTTGAGATATAACATTCAATCTGCTTCTTTGTAAGTCAAACACTTTTATTTATTACATATAGCAAACTATATATATATATATATTATTCATCTACACATACTAATTCCATATTTAAAATAAAAAAAGAGTTGGAGGCAACAGCAAAAAAGAGAAAGGTCCATTTGTGATGGGAAACTGGAGGTTGATACATAGAAAGAAAGCAGAAAGAAAAAGGAAGAATTACTGAGGGAAACCAATGATGAGGGAGAAAGACCAAATGAAGAATGTTGCAGGACTTCTGGTAAAATGGCGCAATAGGCAGACGCTGTGCTAACTGCCTCCCAGGATCACACCAAAATTACAAACAAATTATACAGCATTCAACCCTGGAGGTCCCTGGAACACTAGATGAACAGAACCACTAAATGAAGAACTTAAAGAGGAGGCCACGTCGGGTCTGGTAGGACGGGCGGAGATGAGAGAAGGTGAACACCATGAGGGAAGCCCCAGCCGTGGGAAGCTTGTCTGGTTGAGGGAGAGACCCTCCGGCCCCACACCAAGTCACCAGCCCAGAGTTCCTTTGCCGGGAAGAGGAGTTCTAATATAGCCGGCAGTAAATTAGTGAGGACTCTCTCTGCTCAGCTCGGTGAGGCTAAGAGCGGCTGGAGAAACAGTGGGGCCGGCGCCCAGGCTTGCTTGCCGGTGAGCACTTACCTGTTTCCTGGTGGAGGGAGTGGCTGTGTGAGCCGGGAGCCTGCGGGGACGGACTGAACTGAGCACCTTTGGTGCAAAGGCTGGAGGTTTTTGGGCTGTTGTTCCCATGGTGTGGAGCCTGCACGCGAGTGGTGTAAGGAGGATGCCATTTTGTCGGGCTTGGGCCCTCCCACGGAGGATCAGGTCTGAGACCTCATTGGTCTGGTAGAATTGGCGCAGAAGTGCGTGTGTGCGTGGGCGCGCGCCTGCGGACTTAGATCCCCACCCTCTGCCGGCTTATACTGCGTTGCCAGGGAAACGCTGGGCGGGTGCCCTCCGGCTCCAACAGGCTACTCACTGAGACCCAGGAGTGCAGGAGCGGCCTCAGATCCCCACCCTCTGCAAGGCTTGTGCTGCGTTGCCAGGGAAACGCCTGGTGGGCGTGCTCAGGCTCCAACAGGCTGCTCACTGAGACGTGGGAGTGCGCAAGCCACCTCAGGTCCGGCTCCCCGCACGGCACTTGCAGAGTTGCCAGTCTGGTGATTGGTTGTCGGGCTGCTCGGCCTAATCTGCGAGCGGCTGATTGGGACAGGCTGAGACTGGGAGTTTTCCGGGGAGTGTTGGGCCGTGAGCTGTGTGCCTGCATGATCCAGCCAGGGCTCTCCTGGTGATCTAATACATCAAAGCAATCCCAAAGCAACAGCCAGAATGGGGAAACAAAGAAACATGTCACAAGTAAAAGATCAGAAGAAACCTCTAGAAATGAAACTAAATGAAACAGAGGGATCGAACCTTTCAGAGACAGAGTTTAGAACACTGATGATAAGAATGTTTAAGGAACTTAGCAAGGACATAAAGAAAGATACGGAAACCATAAAAAACAACCTGTTAGAACTAAAGAATACAATAACTGAAATGAAGAACACACTCGAAGAAATCACCAGTAGAGTAGATGAAACAGAGGAGCGGATCAGCGATTTGGAAGATAAAATAGCAGAACTCACCCAGTTGGCACAGCAAAAAGACCAAAGAATAAAAAACAATGAAAATAGTTTAAGAGCCCTATCGGACAAGGTGAAATGCAACAACCTTTGGGATCATAGGAATACCAGAAGGAGAAGAGAAGCAAGGGGTCGAAAATGTATTTGAAAAAATAATGACTGAAAACTTCCCTACCCTGGTGAAGGAAATCAACATACATGACCAGGAAGTGCTGAGGGTTCCAAACAAGCTGAACCCAAACAGGTCCACACCAAGACACATCATAGTTAAAATGGTGAAGCTTAAAGACAGAGACAGAATCCTAGAGGCTGCAAGAGAAAGACAGCAGGTTACATACAAAGGAATTCCTGTTAGACTAACAGCTGACTTGTCTACAGAAACTCTGCAGGCCAGAAGGGAGTAGCAGGAGATATTCAAAGTGACACAAAATAAAGGCCTACAACCAAGATTGCTCTACCCAGCACGGCTATCACTTAAAATTGATGGAGAAATAAAGAGCTTCTCAGAAAAGAATAAGCTTAAGGAATTCATTACCACCAAGCCAGCATTGCAAGAAATGTTAAAAGGGCTTTTTTAAACAAAAGAAAGGGGTAAACAAGTTAATCCAGGGAGACCAGGAATACAAATAACAAAATGGCAATACATATGCACCTATCAATAATCATTTTAAATGTGAATGGGCTAAATGCTGCAATCAAAAGACAGAGAGTAGCTGAGTGGATAAGAAAATAGGACACATGTATATGCTGTTACAGATGGAATAAGATATTTCATGCAAATGGAAATGAGAAAAAAAAAAGCTGGAGTACCAATACTTATTTTGGACAAAATAGACTTTGAAATGACTACAATAAAAGACAAAGAAGGGCAGTAGAACCCTAATAAACATCTATGCACACTACATAGGAACTCCTAATTACTTATAACAAATTTTGATAGACATAAAGACAGAGATCAACAGTAACACTATCATAGTAGGGGACTTCAACTGTCCATTGTCACCAATGGACAGACCCTTTAGACAGAAAATCAACACAGAAAGAGGGGCCTTAAATGATACTTTAGACCAGCTGGACTTCGTTGATATTTTTAGAGCATTTCACCCTGAAAAAACAGAATATACATTCTTCTCAAGTACACATGGGCATTTTCCAAGATAGACCATGTTAGGCCACAAAACAAGTCTCAGTAAATTTAAGAAGATTGAAGTCATATCAAGCAGATATAAAGGAAAAACTGATGGTTGCTGGCTGGGAGGGAGTGGGGAAGAGGGAGAGGGGGAAGGTTTTGGACAGTGTAGGTGGGACTACAATGTTGCCGCAGGGATATGGGGGCAGTTCTGGGAATGTAATTGATAATGTTCTGAAGAGACTATTATGTTGTGTGAAATAAGTCAGTCGGAGAAGGACAGGTACCATGGGATCTCACTTGTGTGTGGAGTCTGAAGAGCTGAATGAATGATCAAAGTAAACAGACTTGTAGATGTAGAGAAAAAACTGAGGGTTGCTAGGTGGGAGGAGGGTGGGGATAGGGTGGAAGGGGAAGGGATTAGACAGCATAAATAGACAACTACAATATTGCCACAGGGATATGAAACACAGTTCGGGGAATATAATAATGTTGTAAAAATTTTGTGTTGTGTCAGATAGTCACATGTCTTATTAGGGAGACTGCTTCATGGATGGAGTAGAGGCTTGATCACTGCACTGTACACCTGAAGCTGATGTTGTATAGTATTGTATGCCAACTGTAACTGAATATGTGGATGGTCACAGGATGTGGAGTATACTGTGGAGGGGAGTCAGGGCAGTTGTGATAGATATGTATGAATGGGGGGGAGTGGGGTGGTGAACTGGGGGAGGGGGTTGTCACTTTGGGGGGTAAAGAGTATAACTATTGCATTGTGTTGTACACCTGAAACTAATTTAAAAAAAAAAAAAGACTTATAATAGCATTTAAAAAAAAAAAAGAAAAGAAAGAATGTTGCAAAAAAGTTTAAGTCCAAAGAACAAAGAGGAGAAGGAAGAAGAAAGCAAGATAGAGAAGTAAAAGAAAGTAATTAGGAAGACATACGAGGAAGTAGATGGGATGGGGGGAGACAGATCCCAGATATCTAAATCTGTGAGCATCAGAGGTTTGTTTTCATATTAGATCTTAACAAAAAATTAATGTACTAATTTTTTTACAATGAAGTTCTACATTATGTATATCATTCTTATTATACCTTTAATATTCGAACAATGGAAAAGTATATATATCATTAACAACACTTCCCTCAAAAGCAAATCAAGCTTAAATAAAGCAACCTAGAAATACTTTTCAAAGCTATTTTTTTTTTGTATTCAAACCATAGTGTGCAATCTTTTGACAATCCACTTTGAATTAAAAATGTCCTCTTCATGCTATTCTCTGTGCTATATAGATTTGGCTCCCTCCCTACTCCCATACTGTGATGTCTTTGAAAGGGGGAACCTTATTTTATCTTTTTTATGCTTATCATCCAGAGCTGTACTGGTAAATAGAAAACAATAAGTACTTCAATAAATAAATGAGAGTATTGTGAGAGAATGGATAAAATACTGAACACTAGCAGAAGCTTTACATAAGATAAAATGAATATTTCATTTCACAAAAATTATAACATGAAGCAAAAATGCAACTATATTTTGTTATATAGATTTAGATCTTGGTGATTAGTGCAGGTGGAATAAAGTAAACTATAGTTTGCTTAGAAATCCAACTCTCTATAGTTTTACCCGATATTTGCTCTATGTCTCTTGTTTCATAAACTAACCGAACTACTTTATGTTATGAAGAACTAAAGAAAATAAATTTATTGAATATATTCTGTGTGGTAGTGGAAAGTGACAGAGGAAACTAATGTACAATCTTGGTTGGTCAACTCTTAGGCTGATCTTTCTAGGTAATTACTTCCTCTCCAGGTGTGCCATGGTACCTTATTCTAACCCAAGTAGCTATATTTAAATAGTCATAAGTCATCCTTACTTCATACTGGTGCTTTCTTAGGGCACTAAGAGTATTTCTTAGGGCACCAAGCTAAGACAGCATAAATCTGTGTTCGTTAAGTTTTCCATTAAACATCAATTCCCCCAATTCCCTAGTCCAAGAGCACAGGAAGGAGGCATAGATTTAAATTGCTACATTTTCAGATTATTTATTTTATTAACTGAATTTCTTTAATGCTATCCTGATTTGGGGGATTTAGTTTTAGTTTATCTTGAACATGCTAGTTGAGTGATAGTTA
This sequence comes from Aselliscus stoliczkanus, assembly GCA_033961575.1. NCBI lineage: Eukaryota > Metazoa > Chordata > Mammalia > Chiroptera > Hipposideridae > Aselliscus > Aselliscus stoliczkanus. Next base: position 58,759,341 of record CM066736.1, read on the forward strand.
CTTTCTGATAATACTGACTTAATTATATCTATTTAAATTTTTAAGACCAAGTAAATTGTCAATTCATCTGGTCAGTGCAAGACCACAGTATGTTCAAAGGACTATAACTGGTGGAAATATGATTTACATAAGGCCAAACAGATTCATTCTAATCTCTTGGGCTTATTTTCTGAGTGTTATTTTAATGACAGCTAACTGTAGTTATTTTGACAGGTGGATTTATTCTAATTCTATTATTGTAAGCAGGCTGAAAGTTTTTGAATGGGCTAATGAACCGGCTTCATGATGTACCTGGGTGTAATTTCATTTTGAATGAAAATGTTTTCCTGTTTCATTTCCCAGTGATCTCACTTTCATTTCATCATTGTCTTTAGAAAGTGACCAAATGGGAGACAAAGCAAATGTTTCTATTCAGCACCATGAATTTTACACAGGCTATAAATCGTATTTAATTTTGCTTGTATGAATGTAGAGAGTCAGTGTAGCTAATAAAACATTTCTTGTTCTTCCTCTTCATCAGAAAATACATTAAATTTGTGAATCTACTATGTGAAGAGCACTGATCAAATTTCCATGTTAATTTTGCAGGTGATGGAAGTCAAAGGACAAATGATTCATGTCCCAGAATCAAATTCCATTTTATTCTTGGGCTCTCCGTGTGTGGACAAGTTGGATGAACTCATGGGCCGGGGACTGCATCTCTCAGACATCCCAATCCATGATGCCACCCGTGATGTCATTTTGGTTGGTGAGCAGGCAAAGGCCCAAGATGGCTTGAAGAAGAGGATGGATAAATTAAAAGCAACTTTAGAAAGAACTCACCAGGCCCTAGAAGAAGAGAAAAAGAAAACAGTGGATCTTCTATATTCTATTTTCCCTGGTGATGTGGCCCAGCAATTGTGGCAAGGGCAGCAAGTGCAGGCCAGAAAGTTTGACGATGTCACCATGCTCTTTTCGGACATTGTTGGCTTCACAGCCATCTGTGCCCAGTGTACCCCCATGCAAGTGATCAGCATGCTGAATGAACTGTACACCCGATTTGATCACCAGTGTGGATTTTTGGATATTTATAAGGTAATGGGGTTTAGTTACTTATATATAAATGTTTTTTAATAGTAAATTGTGAATTAAATTGCAAGGATACCCTTTTCTTTTTTACTTTAACTTGATAGTAAACGATGAACATCTCCTTAATTTAGAAATATTTATACAGAATACAAGTATTTATGCTTTACGAGTAAACTTTCACTTTAAGTCAGTTCATAGTGTTGATATACTCTAAGTAACTGTGAATCATGGTATTGCTGAGTAAGGAAAAATTCTCTACAGCTAGTCCTCTAAATTTATTATTATTGAAAAATGAAACTTGTTGAATACTTGGCAACATTTAACCACATAATTTTCTTTCTTAGAGAACAAGATTCCAATATAAACTAAGAATTTTATTTTGGCAGTTAAAAAGAAGCAATAAGTTGTGTTGAAATATGCACTGCAGTATCAGTTAAATCATGGTTAACCAGTATTTTGCATGGCAGAATAGTTCTGAAAGATACGTGTAAATATTCTAGTCATTGCCCAAATGACCAATGGCTTTTAATGGAAGCACCTTAATTTTCCAAGTTAAGTAATGGAAGAGTTTTGAAAATTGGTACCAATCACTATTGGTTGGTCTGATTTGATGAACTTATTGTTTTGTTACTAAAACCATGGCAATATCTTGAGTGATTCATCCCCATATCTACCTACGGAATAACTCTGTAACCTTACATAGAATTTCACGTGGATTGCACAATCGCAGGGTTCATGGCTTTATTACATAAATGATAGCACATACGTTTAGTATAAATAAACAGTAGTGAACTATAGGTTTTTATTGTCTTCTTTACTGTTATAATTCATCTGGACAACTATTGCTTTTTATAGCATGATCTGCACATAAGCAGATTCTTTGGAAAGAACCTATTTCACATTATTTTCATAGAGGTGTATCTCCTTTAAAGAAAGGTATTCACTATCTCCATTATGTATAATACATAGCCAGTGCTAAATATTTTAGTGAGTCTCTCCTGAGGAATAAACATGCAGTGTGAGTGTATATGAGGGATTTGCTTTGTTATATAAAATAAGACTTCTTATAAATTATTTTCAACTTCCTTGTAATGTATTGTTATGTAATTTATGGTAAAGGTAGCCAAATGTCTGATGCTAAACGAGGAGACAATAATGAGTCTGCCACTGTACTACCCAGCCATTTGTAGAAGATACAGCAAATTAGCCTGAATTTCCAGCACTTTCTTTTCTCCAGGACTGGGGCACTACTGCACAAATCCCTGCAACCACCCATCTCCTCCCTCTAAACCACTGATTTGCTGTGTTGGCTTCCTCCAATTAAAGTAGTCATATGTTACTTTGGTTCTAAGTTCATTCAACTAAATGAAAGTGATAAAGAGATAAATATATTTTCTTTTGGAAAAACATAGGAATCCCTGATTTAAATATAAATGTCTCTTAGGTTTAGAGAAAAGAGAAATGTGATGTCTTGTGAGGGCACCAAAACAATTTCAAAGTTTAAAAGTATAATTTTTATTAGATTTTATGGACATCAAGTCTCCCTTCTTTTGAGAAAAGCTAGGACACCTCACAGAAAATCTGTGGAAATACCCTGTACAATCCTCAAATTTTCCTATGTTATTAAGTCATGGACAGTTTCATATAGCTGATGAATAATTATGAGAAAATTTTAACTTACAAAATGGATCTACTGTTTCTCTGGTGCTCAAGACTATGTTTTCCATCTTTCATATATATATATATATATATATATATATATATATATATATATATATATATATATATATATATATAGTAATTCCGGTTCACAAATTCTCTTAAACAGAACATACTTATGAAATTTTAGCAATAATTTACAAAGTAATACAATTCAAGGGCTAGGTGTGTTTAACAAATCTTTGATGTCCGTATATATATATAAGTATCTTTGACAGATGTATAGGACAGCTTTGACCTTTATTCAGGGTTATGGGGGTTGAGTTCGGAGATCCAGAGTAGGAAACGCTAGACTGTGTGCTGAAGCCAGAACGATGATGGTATTTCCAAAGAGAGGGAAAGAGAAAAGAAAATGAGAATATTACCTTGTATAAGATAAAACAAAGTATATTATGAAAACTATATTAGGAGGAATATAAATTAGAAATCCTCTCTCTGAATTGCCTAATTAAAAATTTCTAATTATCATAATAATTCCAGGTTATTTTCTAGAAAATTTATACAGTGCTATTTTATATCATGAACTACCTGCTAAATTTTTAAAAATTAGTTTCATGTGTAAAAAGCAATGTAACAGTTAGACATTTACACCCCTCACAAAGTGATAAGCCCCCTCCCCCGAGCTACTACCCCTTTGACATCTTATATATAGTTGTTACAATATCTGCTAAAGTTTTAATTGCTATTGAAAAAAAAAATCCCAAAGACAATAGAATTTTGTTAAGGACCATAAATATACTGATTTTATAAAATGAAATAAAAGTTTTGCTGGGTTTAAAGTATGTGTAGAACTTTTGTGAAATAATCATACCACAGAGAAAGATACAGTATAGCCCACTTTTGTTTTCTGTTCGAAATGTGAAAGGAAATCAGGTAAAGTTGAATGCCAAGAAAAAATAGAGTGCCTCACAGGTGGCATTCAAAGTCTGCTACTACACAATAAGACTCCAATTTCTAAACTTGTGGTTGTCCCTTTTTTTTTCAGTTGGGGAATTGGGAGAGGGGAACAGTGTTGGGGAATTGGGGAAGGGGACCAGCCAAGTTGTTCTTTAATCTTAGTTGTGGAAGGCACCAGTCGTCATCTGGCTGCCTGTTGGCAGCTCGTGGCCTCTAAGCCCAAGGTGCTGTATTACAATCTAAGCTGTGGTTGGGCATAGCCATCATTCCATGCGGGAGTCGAACCAGCAGCCTTGTTGTTAAGAGCACACACTCTATTCACTGAACCATCCAGGCAGCAGCTCAGCTCAAGGTGCTGAGTTAAGTTTTAGTTGCAGGCGGGCATAGTCCACCATGGAACAGGCAGTCTTGTTAGGAGCATGTGCTGTCACCAGCTGAGCCATCCTACCACCTGTTGGCAGCTCAGCAGCAGCTCAGCTCAGGCGCAGCTCACTGGCCCATGTAGGTATCGAACCGGCGGCCCTGTTGCTCAGAGCTCGCACTCGTAAGCTAACTCTTAACCAACTGAGCCATTCATCTGGCCCTGGTTGTCCCTTTCTTTATCATCTTGTTTTTCTGTTTCCTATTACTAGGGAAATGATGCAGTGATGAATTATAATTCCAGTGGTAGATTTTAGGTACATTAGGTTGTAATAAGGAGGTTATGCTAAAATAATAAAAACCTTCTATAAAGCAGGAGATTTAGAAAAAGGCTATAGATTTTACTATACATACCGTCTTTTGCTGTATAAGGTGCATCCATGTTTTTGGCCCAAACTTTCAGGGAAAAAAATGTTTTGTTTTAATTTTTTAATTCAAATTTTTATTTTACATTTAGGTACTTGTTTTTTGTATTATAAAGAAATTTTAGCATTTATTTATTTATTTATTTTTAAATTGGGGAATTGGGGGAGGTGCAACAGCATTGGGGAACCGGGGAAGGGGAACAGACAAGTTGCTGTCCTTTTGTTCTTCAGTCTAGTTGTGGAGGACATTGCTTCACTGGCCCATGTTGGTATTATCATTGCGTTCTTCTCTGGTGAGGCAGATCGGTCGCTGGCCTCTGGACGGCCACTCACAATGGCTCTTGGCAGCTCACACTGGCTGCCAGCCGCTCACGCTGGCTGCCGGCCACTCACTATAGCCTATGGCAACCCATTGCAGCAGGGGCTGCAGCTATGCCATCCCCTGGAACTCACAGCAGCCCAGTGCCGGGTGGAGCTGTTGTTCACCATCTCAGCTGTAGAGGGCAGTGTCACTGGCCTTCATATGTGGGATCTCAACTGGGGTCGCTGGCATCCCAAGCCAGCTCTTAACCAACGCACCACTTGGCCGGCCCTAGCATTTATTTTTTAACATATTATGGTACAAAAAATTTTGTGTAACAAATAATTACAAAGCACAAGAACAGATACAAGGTACAAGAAGTTTTATGTACTGTTAACAAATTTACAATATTTGCGCATCATAGAAGGCCAAGAACTCTTCTTCGTTGCAAGTTCAACAAAACCAATTATCATATTCCAGAGTATCATTTTGCATATGGATATCGTTATTGATTTCCACAGTTACACTTTTAACTCATAAGCATAAATTAAAGAATTAAAAACATTTATATAGATGCAGAATTAGTACTACTCGTGTATAATGTGCATCCTTATTTTTCCTTCACAAATTTGGGCAAAATACTGTGCATTATACACGGCAAAATACAGTATTTCAAGCACTGAAAAACTTGAGGCCTTTACAATGCTTGGCTGCCAACATGTCACAGGTGTATATATATTAAGTATGGATTATAATTTTGATCCACCAATAATTAGAAAAACAAACATTCAGTAAAAAGTCAACATAAATAGCACACTATATAATATTTTGCTTCTCAAGTTTTGTAGGGGGTAGAGAATTAACACTTTGTAAGCGGGCATTTGAGCTATATGACGAGTTTACTTGTTTCCCGCAAAAAATGTGTTAACAAAATAAAGAACCAGTAACTAACTTTTTAAATCAATGCCATATAGATAATAATAATTAATAATAATAATAACAACAACATTGGATATTGAAGCAACCTAATGTGGGTTTTGCCTTAATTTACATTTTTGCCTCTGGCAAGTTATTTAGTTAGAAATAAGAGGAAAGAAAGGAGAAGGATGAGTCCTTCATCATGCCCCTCTCATTCCATTGAGTCAAGGCCATAGTATCTCAGTGCTGTCTTAAACATACTCCTTACATTCTTATCTTTTCACATTTAACCACTTTCTTAACTTTACTTTTCTCCGGTTCTATAACCTTATACAGTTAAGATATTAAATGTATCTACCTTATAGTTATATTGTGAGTATTTCAATGAGTTGATAATTGCAAAATGCTTAAAACAACACTTGGTATACAGTAGCAAAGGAACATGTTAGCTGCCATTATGATTTCTCAGACAATTGTACCTGGACATATGGGAATATGCATTATGTGATTATTTTACAAAATAATCTGTATGTATATAACTATAGTGTACCCACTGTTTATTACAAAAGAATAAAATATTATCTCATTTAATCTGCCATGGCTAATGTGGAGTTGTTACATTATTTTAATTTTCTGATAAAATAACTGAGTTTTAGGAAGGTTAAATAATCAGATAATATAACTCATAAGTAAGAATTTCAACTGAGGCTTGTATGATGCTAAAGCCTCCAGTATTTCCACAAGTGTAGTCTGTGGTCCAAAGATTGAATAATAAAAACAAAAAGTAGAAACTGTTTCAAAACTAGATTACATGATCAATAGCTATAGTTATACTGTCAAGTGATGAGAAAAACTCTATGACCACCTTACCCAAATCGACCCCTATCTTTTCCAGTAGCACATAGTTCAGAATTCTGAGAAGCTGCATCTTAATTTGGGGACTGTCCCATCTGCCACCCTCCCTTTTTTGTCGGAAACCAGCTAGCATCTTCTCCCTTCGTTCCTCTCATGGAGAAATAGCGTTACCAAGAAGAGGACAGTGGGATGAATGACCCCAAGTGCAGGCAATAAGGGATATAATTTTAAAATAATGCAGCTGAATAATGAATCTATTTGTTTTTTTAAATCACTGTTCCAAGGCAACTCCAAAAAATGTTATTAATAATACACTTCCCTCTGTTGGGGTGGCAGTAGGGGGGCAATCCCATCTCAAACCCCAAACTTGCTTTGAAAATGTCAGTGGAGTTAGACATTGACCATCAGTTTCAGGCTTGCGTTTGGGAGAAGGGGTAGAAAGAAAAGATGGAGCAGCCAGGAAATGCCAAGAGAAAAATTCTGTTAGATCAGGGAATCTGATGTTAAAAGTGGAAAAGCAACAGTGCAAAGTTCACATCGGCAAGGGAACGAAGTATTCTAAGTCCAGGTGGAAAAGCTGAGTCCAGCCAAGTAGGAAGGACAGAAATCCAGACTCACTTCTCGGGAATACAAGGCTTTGGGATTGGGCACAAGGGGACTGGATTCCTGGGACTGGAAACCAGGCAGTGTGTTCAGGCAGCAAGTATGAAGACACGTATCAGGACAAACTGTTATCGAGAACGAGAGTGTTTTCTGTGGCCAGAAACAGACTTAGAGCCAGAGAATGTGTAGGACCCTCTGTACAGTCAAAGGGGAACCAAATACAACTTCATAAAGGATACAGAGATGCTCAGTGATATTTTAAATGTCAAAGCAGGACTTAGACCCACAGAGATGCTGTAGTGAGCAGGTTATTTCTATCCATTTTTGAAAATGAATAGAATATATTGGGGCACATTCTTGGCATTAATACAATTTGAAAATTGCTAGATACCTTGAGTTCTGAAAAATCTCAGAAGACCAATGAAAACATTGTGTTGACTTTATAAGCTCCAATTCTCCATAAATACAATAGTACCAATAAAAAAGGCTAGAAAATCTATTAAGGTAAAGTACTTTTCATTTAATTTATATCTGTAGATAATTTTCTGCTTTAGTCTCTCTTTAGTCTATTATCTGTAGATTCCTGTTAACTGTAACTCCTTGAAGAGTTTGTGGGAAAATGGTTGTACATTCTAAAAATAAATATAGTTAAGCCCGTCAGATTCAGACTAGGCTTTGCACTGATGCGCTAGCAGTTGGAGATTAGAGAAGGAGCTATATCAGACTTGAATCCCCATATTTAACCTCCTTAGTAAGAGCCAGAAGCAGGTGTTTCTCACATAAAGTTACAATGCTACAGAACTCTATGCCTCAAGAATTTTGATTTGTCTTGACATTTGACAGTATGGAGCTTCTAAAGCCAGCTGTTCACTGGACCATCAGCCAGGCTTCAGAAAATAAAGCAGAATCTCAAGGATATCACTGAAGTGTGAATTGGATTTTGCAGGAAAAAAATGAAATGTTTTCTTTCCCACTTGTTTTGTTTTCTGATAAAACCTTTTAAAGTACTTAGGTTATTCTTGAAATTTTACAAATATGTGTGTATTATTTTACTCCATTTCCCAGCATTAAATGCCAGGCCCATTTAGTAAAGAGTGACTGGTTCATTCCGCCCAAGATTTGCATATTTTCTGCTTTAATAAACAATGCACACATGTTTGAAATGAAAAGCTACTGAAGATTTATACTAGTTCCTTTTAGTGGATTCCATCAGCATCAACGCCATTTCCTTTCACTGCTATTTTATTGGAAATGAAGTAGCAGTATCTTCTAATAAGCCTAAAAAAGAAATTTCTGAGATAAAAAAAGTAATTTATTTATTCACTCATTCCATAAACATTTTTGACACACTCACTTGATAACAGAGATGACTCCCATAGAAGCCTACAAAATGTTATGGAAATTAGTATATATTTTTAGCACAATTTTAATGAGCACAAAAGAACAACTTTATATGCTTTAGAAGGTAAAGTGAAAGTCACAGATAAGCATTCTGTTCTGATATATTTTCTACGGGGGGAGGGGTGCGGGGGGGGGGGGATCATGTTGTCAGTTAAAATACCGTAATGCCCTAAAAATTACCTGACACGGGGTTTGCCTCATTTATATTTTTGCCTTTGGCAAGCACTCAGGCTGGAGATAAGGGAGAAACAAGGAAAAGGATGGATCCTTTTTCATGTTCTTACTCCATTCAGCTAGCTGCTAAACTCTTAGCATTATCTTAAGTGCACTTCTTGGAGTTCTCCTCTTCCTATCTTTAACCACTTATTTAACCTCTGTGCTTCAGTTTCACCGTATGTAAAAAAGAGTCTAATTTTATTTACCACATAGTTATATTTTATGAGCTTTTAAGTGAAATGTATGTAAAATGCTTATTAAAGTGTCTGGCCCATGGTAGTATATATAAATATTAACTATCTTTTCTCAAGTAGGTGTTTCTGGGTATCTATGGTGAGTGGGTGTGTGTTTTGCATGCATATGTTTGTATGTGCATGTGTGTGTGTGTACATAAATATTGTGTTGTCAGTGCTTATTAGAAATAGATAAAATGCTTATTTGTTTGGGTTCATTCTCTCAAGTTACTAGAATTACATTGTATGTCATAGAAAGACTGAAGGAAGGGTAGAGAGAGAGGTAACAGCAGGGGGCAAAAGAGATAGATCCCTAAAATACATTGTTTGTACCATTTTCACTGGGTCCTCATAGATCCTTATTCTTGGATATGAGTCCATTGTCTGTCTTCATGGATCACTTTTATCTGAAGAACCTGAGTTACAATATGAAATTTATAAAGTTGACAGTGTTTCTTTAAGTAATACTGACTTGTGCAATGTCTATGACCAACACCATGAAAACTTTCTATATTCTAACATGACATCCTGAATAATTTCCCCTTTATATTAAGAGAACACTTTCTTTTAGTATTGTGGCAAATTCTGAAACAGAAGGCTAAAATAATTTGGATTGCCAAGCAGAAATCAAAATTGATAAAATGTTTTCCTTGAATTTATCAAAAAATTTTAAGGTTGTTGTTTTTATTCTTATTGATTTTTAATTTTCTAAAGAGTGTTGCCAATTGCTAAGAGATTAATGTTTTTGATTTTTATAATACCAGGTATATGGACTGAATGTTTGTGTCCTCCCAAAATTCGTTTGTTGCAGCCTCTACTCCCAATGTGATGGTTTTGGGAGGTGGCTCCTTTGGTGGATAATTAGGTTTAGATGCGATTATGAGGAAGGGGTACCATGATGGGATCAGTGTTCTTATAAGAAGAGACCAGAGTTCTCTCTCTGCCAGTTGAGGACACAGGTAGATGGTAGCGATTTACAAGCCTGGAAGAGAGTCCTCAGTGAACCGATGGAATCGTCCAGCACCTTGATCTTGGATTACTCAGCCTCCAAAACTGTGAGAAAGAAATTCCTGTTCTAAAACCACCCAATCTATGGTATTTTGTTATAGCAGCCTGAATGCAATAAGGCACCAAGGAAATGCATATCAATTCTAAAAACAGTATGGAAATTTATGATACAAATTTATAATATAAGTCTAGCAAGTTTTCTTAGTTTATTAGGCCCATGTTTCTAGAATTTTCTGTATCTATAAGGTTAAATGTTGCCCCATCATGCAAGTGAAGATTTTTTACTAGCCTTATGAAGTTTATGTCAACACAGAATGTCTCTCTTTTGTGTATCAATAAACTGTAAAAACTTTAAGTTTTAAGCTCAAACTGTATGTTTGCTCTTATCACTAATGCCTTTCAGAATAGTATGAGAAACTAGCTTTTAGTTTGTGTACATTTTGAAATCTTAAGTTTACTACCTAGTTTATTATTTACTCTAATATGTTTATTTTAAAAATTCACTTAAAAATATCAGCTTTTCTTCATAAAGAATTATTGTTATTAAATAATCATTTATTTTATCCTGAGGTCATTTAGCAGACGATTTCTAACAAACTTTCGAATGTGACTGTCAGTTATGTTCCCATCAAGGCGTATAATACCTGGGTATTTAATGAGTTTACTACAATAGAAATTGATTGAGACAGGACACCTCCCCCTTATCTGATAAGATAGCCTGAGCATAATCTGCAAATCTTATTGAAATCGATTGTTTCTATTACCTTTTTCACCAAACCTTTAATTAATGGTCTTATGTAGGAGAAAGGCTGTACATAATCCTTTCACTACTTACCAACTAACAATAGTGATTTAAAAAGTGTGAATTCCTTAAAGCAAAATGGAACTAAAGGAATGGAATTCACATTTACTAAATACAAACTGTGTTCCAGACACAGTACTAGATGTCTTAATTGTGAGATCTTGCTTATTTTCCAGAAGAACCCTAGAATACTTTCTGTAGATGAGTTTAGTAAGTGGCAGAGATGTTATTTGAATTTAGTTATGATTTAGCTAAAGGGTCATATTTTAGAAAGCAATGGTTGAAATCATTTATGTATCATATAGCTAGCATTCCTAATTAGTTAGATGCAGAACTAGGACCAAAAATTGTTCTAGCATTTATATATATATATATAGATTTCATAAATTGGTATCCTGTATCCAGTAACTTTAACAATTACCGGACAAATTTCATACTTTTAAAATGAGAACATTGGTATGTCACAGGATTGTTCAGAGGGTGAAAAGAGATAATAATGAAAAACCTTTATTGGAACAAGAGGCCCTTGACATAGTAGTTGGAAGGTGAGTTTGAATTTTTAAATTGCAATTTGAATTCTAACCTAGAGTTAACAATATAAGTAGGTCTCCTTTTTTAAAGCATTCAACAGATCTGCACTATTTTTAAATATGTGTTGGACTGCAATAAAGACTTGTTCTCTTTGACTCCAATAGGCTAAAGAGGATATTTATGCAGAAGTTATTATAAAAACAAAATTTCAGACCAGTGGAAGTCATTAGGGGAGTCAGTATCCCAACAATAAAATACATTGTCTGCAACTGTATACTCTGGTTACTGGAGTAATTCAAACATAAACTATAATCTTTTGATGGTATAGATAGAAGAAATTTTCTGGTTTTTTTAAAGATTTTATTAGGGAATTGGGGGAGGGGAACAGTGTAGGAGAATCGGGGAAGGGGAACAGACAAGTTGCGGTCCTTTTTTGTTATTCAGTCTAGTTGTGGAGGATGTTGCTTCACTGGCCCATGTTGGTATTGACATTGCGCTCTTCCTAAGTGAGGCAGTCACTGGCTGGCCTCTGGATGGTAGCTCACGGCTGCCAGCCACTCATACTGGCTGCCGGACACTCACTGTAGCCTCTGGCAGCTCTCTGCAGCAGAGGCTGCAGCCCACACTGTCGCCAGCCATCTTAGCTATAGAGGCATCATTCACCATCTTAGTTATAGAGGCAACCAGGTGGAGCAACGTTCACCACCTTAGCTGTAGAGGGCAGTGTCACTGACCCTCATATGTGGGATCTGAACCGGGGCCCTGCTGCTCAGAGCTGACATCCCAAGCCAGCTCCTAACCAACGTGCCACTCGGTTGGCCCGATAGAAGAAATTTTCAAAAGGTCATTCCATTCTATGAGATTCTAAGATTCTAAATGCTGAATATTGGCACTATAATACGTAGTTGGCTAGAAAAATGTTCCCAAATTGCAAATCAACCCTGCTGACTCCCTAGTAATAGGTTATTCATATATGGGAAACTTGAAATGATTTGGGTTTATTTATTTTTGTAAACATCTTTTAAAGTAGAAAATGATAATTTCACTTTATGTTAAATTCAAGTGGTTGTAAATGTCTGTACATTTTCATGCCTTTTTCAAGCCTTGAAATGGTTAACAGGGCTTTGAATAAGCTGCAAAAAAAACTCTAAGAAATCAGCTGAAGCAAAATTCTTATTAGATTGCTGATCTATGCTGTGTGTGTGTGTGTGTGTGTGTGTGTGTGTATCTGTGCATGTGTACATGTGCATGTCCATGTGTTGGATTCTATGAAAGCTGCCTAGTGTGATAATACTGTTCTTAAGATAGTCCAAAGCAATATTTTTTAATTTCATATTTTTCTTTGATGCTCAGAGTTTGATATTGTATAGATTTTTTTTCTGCTGTCATAAAAAGATAACTTTGTGCCTCTCCCTTTCCACTTACCAAATTCAGTTACTAGTATCACTGCCTTATAAACAACAAGGCCTATTTCAACCCTCAGGTAAAAGAAGGTCCTTTGACCATCAGGAAGAGGCCAGATAAGGACTGTTGAGGTTGCTTATGACAGTGCAATGACAGTTAAGTGTTCAGGGGAGGGAATTAGATATTAAGCCTGAAAGCTAATTTTAATTCTGTCTTTGTTACTTAAGTCACATAACCTACTTGTGCCCCTCTTCTACTTCTTTATAGAAGTCTCACATTTTTGTTTCAATTGACACATCTGGAATCATTCATATGACAGAAGACCAAGGCTAGAAAGAGTGTCTAGAGACATTTGTTATGAAGGGAGGGAAAGGGATTGTCTTAGTCTATTCAGGCTGCTGTAACAAAAATGCCATAGGGTGGGTCGCTTATAAACAGTGAAAATTTATTTCTCGCAGTTCTGGAGGCTGGGAAGTCCAAGATGAAGGCATCAGCAGATTCAGTGCCTAGTGAGGGCCCACTTCCTAATTCTTAGATGGCTGTCTTCTTGCTGTCCATCTTTGTGCCCACCTCACAGGTAGAAGGGACAAGGAGCTCTCTGGAGTCTCTTTTATAAAGGCACTAATCTTATTCATGAAGGTGGAGTCCTCCCAAAGGTCCCTAATCACCTTGCAAATATCCCACATCCATATATCATCACACTGAGAATTAGATTTCAACATATGAATTTTGGGGGACAAAAATGTATACTAAGGGCTGATAGTTGTTCAGTGCCTGATATGTGCCAGGTACAATGCTAAATTCTTTATATATGCTTATTGATTTATTTTATCTTCAACAAATAATTATTGATTACCTTATCTTCAACAAATAATTATTGATTACCTTCTGTATTCTAAGTACTAAACTAGGCATTGGGCATAGTGATATATAAGATAGGCATGGTCCATATTCTTAGGTGCTTACAGTTGAGGATAGACATTAAACAAATAATTACAGATTCAGTTAATAATTGATTAATTAAAATGATGATCACTAGAGAAGTATAAAATTATCTTCTTTAATCTTCTCAGCAACTTTGTAAAATAGGTACTAGCTCCCTTTCGCAGAAGAAGAAAATGAGACTTAAAAAGGTTTAATAACTTGTTTGAGGCTACAAAGCTGATAGATAGTAGATTTAGCATTGCTCAGGCATTTTTCATTCCAGAAGTATGCTCTGGGAGGTGTCAAGACTGTGTGATCTTAAGGAGTTGTATAACTCGACCAACCACTTTCACCCATTTACACCTTAAAAAATGTTTCTTGAGCACTTACCATGTGTCAGGCTCCACGCCAAGTAGCGAAGTAGACAAGCCACCTACTTTCCTGGAGTTCAGTCTAATGAGAAAGACAGTGATTCATCAATGCTCACAAAAATATGTAATTATAAACCACAATAAAAATGACTAATTAAAATCACATGGTGTTAGGAGAGAGTATGATAAAGACACTTGATTTAGTCTAGGAATTTAAGACAGCACTGCCTGAGTAGGTGACTTTTAAATTGAGATGTAAAGGATGAGTATGAGTTAAGCAGGTAGCAGGAATGGTGAAAGTAGAGGATTCTATGTATGGACTCAGGATAGGTAAAGGCTCTTAGTCAGAAAGGAATATGATGAACAACTGAAAGTTGAAGAATGGAGAAGAGTAGCACGAGGTAAAGATAGAAGTGGTTAGGAGCTACAACTTAGATGTTTTACCCATTTCAACGATTTTGGTCTCGATCATAGGAGTGATCCAGCAACTGTGAAGTCATTGAAGAATTTTGAATAGAGGTGTGGCAAAGGAAATTTGCTTTATAAAAATCACTTTAACAGTAGTGTAGGGTATAGATTTAAGTGTGTGTGGGGGTGGGGGGATGGGAGGTGGGGCAGTTAGTAGACAAAAGGAGAATGTAAGAATATTATTGCCAAGTGAGAAATGATGGTAGCATTACCTGGGCTGGCAAGATATGTACAAGAGGCCTAACTCAATGTTGAAACCCTGAAGAAAGTGGTCAGTTTTGTCCACTTAATGGAAATACTTTCATTCTACTGTTCATGCAAATCACCTGATCACCAGAATCTGTGTATATTCTTGTTTTGGCATTATGTAGGCTAATTGAATAGACATATATTTTGAAAATTCATGTAACAATGACTTTGATTTTGAAAAGTAACTTACACATTATCTATATTGACCTAGTTCTTGACAGAGTTATTTATTATAATACAGTTCGACTCAGTCATAATTCTCTAAGTGTCTCCTATGCTAGCACTGTGCTAGCCCCAGCAGGGCTTAAAAAAGGTAACTAAGATATTGCCCTTGCCTTCAAAGGTAAATGACTTAGAAATTTAGACAGGACGATAGTAGAGAAAGTATGAACACATATGACTGCCATTATGAGAGATGCAGAAGCCAAGTTTTATTGGGATTCTAAAAGGAGCAAAGATGATATCCTACTGAAAGATTAGGGATACTTTCTTAAAAGATGGATGTGGACACATGTAACAGATTTTAATTCATGGAAAAGGGGTTGTGGAAGGCTTGTTTTCTAAACTATACTTAATCTGAAGGAACAAAAGAAAGTAATTCCATTGATTTCTTAGGCAACTAGGATTTATGGAGGTTAGATTATGTTTCCATAAAAAATGAATTCTTAATAAAATATTTCCATTTGATTTTACTACTTGGTCTGTGCTATCTAAACAAAAGACTTTATTTTTTCTAAAGTAATTTTATGTTTACAATAAAATTGAGAGGAAGGCACAGAGATTTCCCATATGCACTGTGCCCCAAGTCCTCCCCAACTACCAACATCACTCACCAGAATGGTGCATTTTTACTAAGGATGAACCTACAGTGACACATCATAACACCCAAAGTTCATAGTTTACCTTCGGTTTCACTCTTGTATTGCACATTCTGTGGGTTTGGGCAAATATATAATGACATATGTCCATCATTATAATACCGTACAGAGTATTTTCACTGCTCTAAAAATCCTCTGTGCTCCACCTGTTCATTCCTCCCCTCCCGCTCTCTCAATCACTGGCAAGCACTAGTCTTTTTTACTGTCTCCACAGTGTTACTTTTTCCAAAATGTCATGTAGTTGGAATCCTACAGTACGTAGCCTTTTCAGATTTGCTTCTTTCTCTTAGTGATAAGTATTTAAATCTCTGGGTCTTGTCATGGTTTGATAGCTCATTTTTTTTAGTGCTAAGTAATATTCCATGCCTTGATGTACCCCAATTTATTTATCCATTCAGCTACTGAAAGACATCTTGTTGCTTTCAAGTTTTGGGCAGTTTTGTATAAAGCTGCTATAAACATCTGTATGTAGTTTTTTATTTGGACATAGGTTTGCAACTCCTTCGGTTGAACACCAAGGAGTACAATTGCTAGATTTTGTGATAAAGGTATGTTTAGTTGTGTAAGAAGCCACCAAAATGTCTCCCAATAGGCTGTATCAGTTTACATTCCCCACAGCAATAAATGGGAGTTCCTGTTGCTTAACCACCTTTTGGTGTTGTCAGTGTTCTGAATTTTGGCAGTTTTAATAGATTGTAATGGTATCTCATTGTTGTTTTAATTTGTATTTCCCTGAAATATGATGTGAAGATCTTTTCATGTGTTTATTTTCCATCTTATTTGTATATCTTCTTTGGTGAAGTGTCTCTTAAGGTATTTGGCCCATTTAAAAAATTAGGCTATTTGGTTTTTTTTATTGTTGAGTTTTAATAGTTCTTTAAATATTTTGTATAAGTCTTATACAAATATTTTCTTTCAGTCTGTGGCTTGCTCTCTCATTCTTTCGATACTGTCTTTCATAGATCATGTCTTTGGTATTGTATCTAAAAAGACATCACCATACCCATGATCATTTAGGTTTTCTTTTATATGACCTTCTAGGAGATTTATAGTTTTCCATTTTCCATTTAGGTTTGTGATCCATTCTGAATTAATTTTTGTGATGGGTATAAGATCTGTGTCTAGATTCATTTTTTTGGCATGTAGATAATTGTCCAGTTGTTGTAGCATCATTTATTGAAGAGACTGTCTTTGCTCCATGTTTTGTCTTTCCCCCTTTGTCAAAGATCAGTTGACTATATTTATGGGGGTCTATTTCTGGGAATATCTCTATTGTATTCCACTGAAATATTTGGCTGTTCTCTCACTAGTACCACACTGTGTTGATTGCTGTAGTTTTATAGTTGGTCTTGAAACTTCACTGTTGCAACATCAACTAATATTATTTGGCATTTATTATGTATTTAATGAGAAATATAGCAGGCATTTATATTCTCTGGGAACACATTTAAAATTCTGGTAAATAAGGAATCCCTAGAAAACTTTTCATGAAAATAATAGACTCAATAATTATTTTTATAAAGATTGTATGGATTCCAAGGAGAGCAATAACTTTAAGCATAAATACAGTGCTGGGAGGTACAGAAAGTTTGCAGAGAACCTTGAGTTATTCATATTGATTGGAGCATGGAGTAAATCAAAATGATAGTGGTGAATGAAAGTGGAAAATTGGAGCCATATCATTGAAAATATTAGAGGACAGTTTCCTATACAGCAGAAAGACATTTTCAGTTGCCTTCTAACTTTAGAATTTAGAAAGAAATTTTGACTGGGGATTTCAGTATGTTTTCCTTTGCTAACAGCCTCAGTATTCAGTAACTTTTATGATAAACAACCTGGGGTCTGGCAACAGTATTTTCTACTGAATGACTGAGATTCCTGGGAAGGAACTGGAATTTATATTGATAGATCTACTGAGAGTTTTATCAGAAAAGCTTGCTTTGATAAGCTGTCATTTTGAATTTATTTTCCCTCATTTGGGAATAGTTCCCAGGCCAAATCGCTGTACTATTTATGTCCATGACCTCCTTTTCAATGCTGTATCAGCTGAGCACTATAGAAACACTCTTAAAAGAAGTAGTTAGTATTTGGGTCAGAAACAACAACCAAAATTAGTGTAATTAGATAGATTTTTTTTTTTAAAAGAATGAAAGGGTTTTTTGAAATAGCTTTATTAGTAAATTCTTAGTTAAAGTTGTTTCCATTTGAATTGCTAAACCATTATGCACAATTCACTTGGATGCATTTAATTGAACTTAACAAACTTGCTTTGGATTCTTGAATACCTACTCTGCCAGATTCTCAGCAATTGGTGTGTGTGTGTGTGTGTGTGTGTGTGTGTGTGTGTGTGTGTGTGTGTCTGGACTAGGAGCTGGACTGAAGCTCTGACAAATAAGGAAATGTCTGGAGTTTATTGTTCCTATTGGTAGGGTGGAACAGAAGTAATAAATGGGAATGGCTTGGATTCAGGGAAGAAGTACTTTTCTGCTTTCTGAAAGCTCATTGGCCATTTTAAAAGGTGAATATCTGGGGGAATATTGTAATATTTTAAACTCTCAACATACACTAGAAGTCTTCAAACTTTGAGAATCATAAAATACACCTAAGAGCATGTGAAAATATATATAGCTGGGTCTTATACCTTGATTTTGATTTAGCAGATCTAGGTGAGGCCTGGGGATCTAATTTTTAACAAGTACCTTCTGGGTGATTCTTATGCAGGTGGTCCTGAGTTTTGCATTTGAAAAACTTACTTAGGGGAGAATCCCAACCCCTAAATATACAAATTAGATGCAATTTAATACATTTAGTAGAACTCTGATGGAGCATCCTGACACTATGCCCCCTCCTTTAGGGTTGGTGTGACAGGGCTGTAGCAACATCCAGGCTACCCCATGCTGTCAGTCACCTGTGATGCCTTGGTTTTCTCTGGAACCTGTGATACTGGTGAATAGCCTGCTTTCAGGAAGGAGCCCCTACCCCACACCCTGTGAATGTTGGGTGGAATGCCCTACAGAGATCTGGTTCACAGTGGGATAGAGGTCTCAGGCAGTAGCTGGTATGAGGTTTGGCTAAAAAGGTGACAACTGAGGAGTGTGCCAGCTGCAGAAGAGATGAGGAAAGTAATGGAAGTGGTGGATGAGAAGCAGGAATGCTGAAGAAGGAAAAAGTGGAGGAGATAGAGATAGAAGAGATGATAGAGTGATGTCCATGGGGAGAGGAATAGAGGTTGTGGAGGAGAATAAAGTGGTAGAGATGAAGGAGGGAGCAAGGCTCTGGCCGCTGAATGAGATCTCTTTAAGGACTTTCTTGAGTCTGGAGTAAGAGACAGTGAATGCTAAGGCTGACAGGGCCTTCCTCCAGCTGAGGCCCATGTTCGGCAAATGCAGTGGCACTTGAGTGAGGGTACACTACTCATCAACCAAAATATAGCCACATTCTGGGACACTGCCTTTTGGAATAACCCTACCCAACAGCCATGCTTAAGGTAAACAATGAAGATTTCCTGAGGTTCATATCAATTAAGAGTGGAAGAGTTCAGATATCCCAAGACAGGCTACAAATTAAAAATCTTTTAAACAAACTCCTACTGCAGAAACAAGGGGATCATTAAAGAGTATAAAGTCAGATCTTCTGGACAAGTGGCATTTCTTTCCATTCTTAAGATATGACTAGGACCCCATGCCCCAAGTACTGTATCAGCAGGAGCAGGACATCACTTGTTACTTCTTACTCTGGTCCTCAGAGCACAGGCTTCCAGAATCTGACAAGATTGCTGTATTATTAAAGGAAATCTGTGGCCCAATTCCTGCAATACTACCTACTATGTGAAGGAAAATCAGACTGCTGTCAGCAGGGCAAATGATGGAGATACTCAAGCCATTTGGGTACCAGTGTTGTTAACTGTACCTTTGAAAATTGTCCCTGCTCCAGATTACGTGCAATCATTTGTTGGACCTGTGCTTGGCTATCACTGATGGGTGTGTGCTGGCCTCTCTCACCATGGCTCCTCTGGATCTTCAGTGCTTTCACCTTCAAGAATATAGCTTTTATGACCTTGGCCATCACTTTGTTAAAGCCAAGAAAATGATACTGAAGACCACACTGTTTGTCTGTATTGCTTGAAACTTTGTCTGGGTCAGGGCCTCCCTACCAGCTTTTGATGTAGGAACTTATAAGTCATATTAATAGGATCAATATACCTTCAAGAACTGCCACCTCAAGAACAATGAAAAGCTGAGTTCTTGCTTGATGTTACTCATCTTCTTTGTTCAGGAGCCCATTTCACTCACCCTGCTGAATATCAGGAAGAACAGATACATAAGCAGTGGAGAGCTGCTGAGCCAGTTAGTAGATAAAGATAAGGGGCCTGTAAATCTACCTAAGTCCAGTTTTACCTGCTCTTCTGCTACTGATAAGTCTTCAAGAAGGCCTGTGCCATGTTCTACCTTTTCTGACCAGCCTTTTGGAGAATCTGTGTCCAGACCATCAGCAACCCCGGCATCTGATTTCTAGTCAGCGAGGACCTGCAGAACTACTTGTGGACTCAGGCTCCCTGCCAACTATTGGAAATGTCCTCCACTAAGCCTCCTTTCCCTGTCACTCAGGAATCATACCTAATGTCAGAAAGGTGACTGGGCTGGCAGCTGTGGCTCCATCCTCTCTGCAAGGGTGAATATGGTATCCTTTCTGATTATCAGGTGGTCTTGGCCACAGCCAGTGAGCTCATGAAGAACGTGGCATGTTTGCCAGCCCCCTTTCACTCACCTGATCATGACTAGGTAACCAGGTGCCCTGTGAGATGCTAGGAGGTGAAAGAAGACATTTTTCATCTTTAGGCTTCAACTTTCTGCCTACATATTATTCTAGCACCTCACTTCTCCTCTCCTCTCCTCTTTTCTCTCTCCCTCTCTCTCTCCCTCTTTCTCTCCCTCTGTCCCTCCTTTTCTCCCTCTTTCCCTCCCTTCCTCTCTTTATTCTCTCCTTCTTTCTCTCCCTTTCCCCCTCTCTTTCCTCCTCTCTCCCTCCCTGTCTCTTTCCTTCCCTCCTTCCCTCCCTCCCTTCTTCCCTCCATTCCTGTCCCTCTCTTTCTGTTTCAAAGTACACTAGAAACCAAAAACAGAACACAAAACAAATAGAAAAGCAGACTTTCTAATTTGCTTCTCCTCTCAATAATACACAGAGGGAGAGAAGGAGGTTGTCCAGTAAGGCAGACTGCCAGAGTGTTCTGCTCTCTGCCCTTATGCCCCTCCCCAAGCTCTCTCTCACAAGTCCTAGAAAGTTCAAAGGAAGATTTTGGGATGAAGGACTGAGGTGGCATGGGTCCCATGGGACAGGGCTTGTTAATAGCCTTATTGTGTACGGTATTCTTTTAGGCTAATCCCAGCCCCGCTACCACCACCACTCTCCCCTACAACATATATACTCCCTTTTCCCCACTATGGCCAAATATCCAAGAAACCTCCTGGGTATTTCTTGAGTTTTAGTGTGGAGAGCAGGGAAAAGAGTGTTATGGGAATAGGATTCTATTAGGAGCTAAAGTAAATTCTTTTAAATCGTTAATATAAAACTAAAATTAAGTAAATAAAAAGGGTGCATGCATAGGTCTAAGAAGTTTATTACATCACCTTTATTTCTGAAATAATGTGACGATTTTGATTATAAAGTGTTGGGAAGATATACTGAATAGGTGAATTCTTTAAAGTTTGATAAAGCAGCTATAATAATTATATGTGGGACAACACTTTACATAATATTTTTAATACTAAATCTCCTCTACTATGTTTAGAAAAGTATATAAGGTTTTTTAGACATTTGCACAAGCACTATCTTTTCCATCTCCATGCCTAGTTTAGCCATCTTTATTTTAATGTCATTCAGGAACAGGGGGAAGATGCTGAAAATAAATGATATGCACAATTTTAGATGGTGTCTGTTGTGTTTAAAGTTTATTTTAAAAACAGTGATGGAATTATAAAGGAATTAAATAATGTAGTCAACTTTTTGGACAGTGTTTTTGTGTATGTTTACAGTGTACACATGTTTACCTTAGGTTTAACTCAAGGAAACATTCTCAGGAGCAATTATAATTGATATATAATGCTTTTACTTTCATAGTTCCCTCTAAGGAAAAAATCAACTAATTATTTTGAAGGGAATCCACTAAAATGTGTATATATTCTTAATTCTGCTAAACTTATATAGACCTGACATAGATGAAGGGAGAAGAGAGAAGAATGGAGCTTTAATGGAAAGATGCATTACTAAGGTGGTAGCATTTCTGCCAAAATGTTCAGGTTAAGATGCTGAATATATTTTCAAGGCAAGAAAACATCACATGAATGTATTGCTTACATTTTACAGACATCTGGCTATTTGAAAATTTTTAAGCTGTTACCTAGCTATTCATATACTCACTAATGCTCTTCACCAAATATTTCTGGCTCTGCTCTGTGCACAGGGTTGGTTGCATTTTCCCATCCCCTTTACCTTAAGCATGGCCATGTGACTTGCTTTGGCGGATGAACTTTGAGAGGATGTTATATGTCACATCTTGGAGAAAGCATGAAGAGTTAGTATATAAATTGTCAGAAAATCTTTTCCTTTGCCATGACAACCAGCTCCAGATTGAGGAGGTCCTGTTAGCCTTGTTCCTAGAGTGAAGAGACATAGCCCAGTGTTCCGCCCCTCCACCCCAATCTTTTAATCCACACGAATATAGCAGGAATCAGAAATAAACTTTTGTTATTTCAGGGTATTAAGATTCGGACATTATATAGCTGCTGCAGCATAATCAAGCCTGGCACAATGGAAACAATATCTTTTATATTTTTTCTGTATGTTTATGAATAATTGTGAGAATTTCACATCTTCATATGGGCCATTGTTTCTGATGTCTATTTCTCGACTCTTTCCTGATCCTGTTATTTCTGATAGCTAATCTACTTCAAATATTTGGAGACAAAATTCTATGAAATCTTCCCTGATGATGTGTGTGGTTTAATGTGAATTTATTATATTTATATTGCTCACACATTTATCTTGCACTTCATTAGATTTCTGTTGTATCAGTTGGTAACATATTGGTCCATCTTCATACTATTACATTACATACTCCTACAGAGAAAGTACAACATAATCTTTATCCTTTGGGCACAAATTCTACAAATACATATTTAGTGGAACTCAATAAACTTTGCTAAAAAGATAACAGAGATAATACTGCTGGGGAAGAGGATAACAATAGGGACTTCAAGAAGAAATCATGCTCCAGGAACATGCATGTGGGTGACTGTGAAGCAATTCAATTTACACAAAGTTTACTGCCTATGTGCCCTAATATCTGAAAATCATAAGTTGGTTTCAAAGTACATAGCTAAAAGAATTCTAGATTTTTAAGTTGTATAGAAAGATGAAAGGATGAGAAATGTGAAATGAGAGGATTAACAAAGGATTTTGTTTTTAGAGGGGAAATGGGAAATGGTCACATAATAGACGTTGATTATTTTCTGGGTATCTTTCTCTCTGAGAATTCTTTGGGGGCAGTATATTTTAGTCTTTAGAATAAAACCTTTGCCAACTCACATTGCATTGTCTTTCTTTTCTTATCATATGATTTTAGTTTTTCTGGCATCAGAAAACAGGTCTTGAAGTGAAATTTTTGGACTTCATGATAGGTCTGAGCATATTGGAATCATTTTTGATGTGTATTTTCTGAGAGGAATGTCAAAATTATCACTTGCTAATTTTGACATTCCTAGTCCCATGAGCTTCTTAAGTATTCTCATCACATCTCTAAATTAATGCTCATGGAATTTAATGCACTACATCTTTTAATACTATAGTGTTAAAATGTACTCACATGAAATTTAATTATGGCTATTAAATCTCAACTAATAGAATATCCTGTAATTCTTGGTATGTTTATGATAAAAGCATCTCCAGTCATTTAGAGGCATTTTTTTTTTCCCACACAGCACTACATGGCACACAGACCTACACGATGCTCATGAAACAAATGGTGAAAATGAGCAAGCAAATAGAATGACTGTTTTTGTAATCATGGTAAACATGGTAGATTAATGTATTTATTTATTTGGTAGATATTTGTTAAATATGTATATTCTCGGCACTATGATAAGTCCTATGAATACAGAGATGAAAAATACACGGTCCCATTTTTAAACAGTTCACATCATAGCTGGGGATACATATTGATTATATATAGATACATATTGATTATAACCTATGATGAAAGCCATAGCAATGAGGTGAAGAGAGTGCTGCTAAACCAGAATAGAAGAAAGGATTAGTTCTACTAATAACTAATGGAAGGACCATGGAGGGCTTCAGAGAAAAGGTGATATTGCAACTGAACATTTTATACAATATTTCATCACTTGGTTCTAATTAAAATATTAGAACTCTTGAAGATTTTACCATCATATTTACATTGGAAAACCAGTGAACTTTCCCTCTGAAAATAAGTTGTGCCCAACTTGTATGCCATATTCTATGCTTTGGAAATTTGGGGATTTTAACCTGGGGTAAATATTTAAAATATTGAACAAAAGCAATGGTCATTCAGGATGGATGCTGACAGTAGGATTAGAACAGGGTCAGGAAAGACTCTGACAGCACCTGTTAACTCCTTAATTGTAGGATTATGGAAGGGTTTTTGCACATTCAAACATAACCAATATTAAAGGTTTGAAGGAGACAAGAAAGGGGCTTTGAAAAAGGTCATTATTTGGAAATTGTCCAGGTAAAACACTCACAGTTGTATTTTCACAGAGGATAATTATTTTATATTATAGTTGTTCTCAATTTCCATGATCATCTATGGTGATAATGTTGATGAACAGCCTTGGAGTGACATGTCAGTATTTTACTGTGGCTGTTTGCAAACTCTGCTGTGATTACACTTAGTTATCTAATTGCTTAATTTATCGATGTTTTGCTGACATGCTTTTCAGCAACATTTGTGACTGCAGATAACTAATCATTCCTATTCTGGCTCATTATCATATGTTTGCATTTAATTTATCTGCTTGCTGCAGGTGGAAACAATAGGTGACGCATACTGTGTTGCTGCAGGACTCCACAGGAAAAGCCTGTGCCATGCTAAACCCATTGCCCTGATGGCCCTGAAGATGATGGAACTTTCAGAAGAGGTCCTGACACCCGATGGAAGACCCATTCAGGTAACCCTCTCAACTGTCTCATTTGAGCAGTGCACATTTAACTGAAGGGGCAAAATTCACTTCTGAATTCTACTTACTGTAACTTATAGATCTAGATAAGTCAGATCCTCAATGAGGATGAGGAATAACTAGAGATAACTCATATATCCAGGAAAAGAAACAAATGGGATATGATCTAATGTAGGAGGAGGTGTGTGTAAATCAAATACCCATGGAGGAAAAAAAAAAGGAGCTAAAGGATTTGAACAAGTGGAAGAACTTGCTGTCAGTGACCAAGTCACCAAATCAAAACAAGAGCAATCGTCAGAATCAGAGTCTGAGAGATAAATCAAAAACAAGGAACAAAGAAGGAAGCCAATGGAGGACCTGGGTGACTCCATGAAGCCTAAGGCCTCATGGTTACTTCTACAATTTTTATGTGACAGAGCTTGAAGGTTGGAGCCCAATAACTGAGGAAAATGGAAAATGTAGCTGCGGGTGTGTTGTTCTCTTTCTGGCACTGGTGGCTCTCTTCCATCTGGGATCTACATCTGGGAATGGATTAGGACACGTGGCTATAGTTTTGCCAGAACCGATGGACTCCAGAAGTGTTACTGTGAATCTTTATAAAACAGAAATCTTGTATTTGGATAAGTAACCTTGAATTTAAGGCAGCCCTTTTATAACAGGTCACTAAGAGTTAAACAAATAGAGGGATAAAAGCTTCAAAATGTTAATACATTTCTGCTTCTGGCATTATGGCAAATTAGATATCCTGAGCATTCCTTCTGATTAAAATTATTAAAATGCAATGTTAAATATTTTAAAATATTTTTTAAAGACTATTAAGCATAACACTAAACTCACAGGAATGAGAGAAATTTGCCAATCGCATTATATGTGTAAACTGAACAAAATTTAAGTAGTGAATTTTAGTTAAGTGCTCTGTCATTATCAGTGATAGTAGGAAACTAGGAAACACTATTTCCTCCCTGGAGGAAATCAGCTTCAACCCCATCCTCAAAGATTTTTTCACAAATAAAGTGCTCTGGGGAATGAGTAGCTAATATTAAAAACAACAACAACAAAAAATAGATAAAACAAACAAAAAATACAGACAGGAAAACAAAGTACTATGGCTAAGAGACAGTAGAAATAACAGATGAGAAAAACATCTGGAGTGTTGTCAGATATCAAAATTTTCAGACAGAATCAAAATGACACTGTTTAATATAAAGAAATAGAAGCTTTAGAATATGAAGCAGAAACAGAACCGGAGAATTTCTGAGTAATCAATGTAATATTATACTTTTAGAAAAAGAGCTCAGTGGATGAGTTTTAAAGCAGATTAGACATAGCTGAAGCAAAAATTACCCACAGTTGTGTTCAGAGAATCAAAAATGGGGAAATATGAACAAAAGAATGTAAAATGTAAAATATGTAGGACACATGGAGGGAGAAGACTTAATATACAGAGGGTGCCAAAAAAATGTATACACACTTTAAGAAAGGAAAAAATATTAAATTGGAATACTCAATATATACTGATAACAAGAGATGAATACAAGTCATGTTTGACTTCTGCAATTACAAGTGGTGCTCAAAGTGGTTACCATCAGGGTAAATTTAATACAGTTTTTTCCTTTCTTAAAATGTGTATACATTTTTTTGGCACCCTCTATGTGTTCGGTAGGGGTTCCAAGTAAAGTTAACAGAGAGAATGTAGGGCTGGCTGAGTGGTGCGGCGTGGCGCGGTGGTTAAGCGCTGGCTTGGGACGCCAGCAGCCCCAGTTTGGGTCCCACATATGAGGGCCAGTGACACTGCCCTAAAAAAAAAAAAAAAAAAAAAAAAAATACAGAGAATGTAAAAAGGAAAAAAAAAATGGAACAATGGAACTATTGAAAGACATTGATCAGTTCTCAGACACAGTAATCCTAAAGAATTCTACAAAAGATAAACAATCTGTAACTAAACATACCTTACTGAAACTGCAGTACATCAGAGAAAAGGAGGACTGGCTAAAATACAAAGGTGACATTGATTAGTGGGGAAAGGATGAGCTATTCAATAAATGGCTTGGGACAATTGGCTATCCATGTAAAAAAAAAAAAAAAAATTAAAATTGGAGCTCGACATCATGAGTCTTTACATATAGTAATTCCGGGTGGTTTAAATGTGAAAGGCCATACTATAAAATGATAACTTTATAACTGGGATTTTTTTGACTTAGAGAAATTTTTTTTTAAACTAGTCAGGCCAAAAGTGTTCAAATCATAAAGGAAAATATGTATAAATTTTACTATATTAAGATTAAAACTTTCCTGTTGTTATCAGAGAACAAAAATACAACCACAAACTAGGAGAATTTTTTGTAACACGTTTGACCAATAAAAATATCTTTTGTTGACCTCATGAGTAATCAGATTAATATATATTGGTAACACTATGATAGAGCTTTCCCACCTACTAGTTTGGCACAATTTTGAAAGTCTGACAGAACCACTATTGTTAAAATCTGGAGCAGCAGGAAATCTCACACACAGCTGGTGGGGGTATAAATGTACAAGGTCCTTGGCATTAACTAGAGAAGTTTAACTTGACAACTCAGAAATCACTCTCCTAGAGGTTTGCCCCAGGGAAGTACTTGTGCATGTGTAGCAGAAGTCACACACAGGGGCAATACTTTTGTAATAGCCTCAAATGGGAAAAAACTGCAATATCCATTTAATAGAATGGATAAACTGATATATTTATGCCTTGGGATACAGTTGAGAAAATGAATGACTTCAGCTATTGACATCAACATGGATGTTGATCAAAAGAAGCCATTCATAAATAATGTTGCAGTTTTGTCCCACTTAGTTAAATTTCTGAATTGGGAAAATTGAAAAAAATATGCAATTTAGAAATACCTGCATTGATGGAAAAAGTTTAAAGTAAAGAAGGGGAATGATTAATACAAAATTCAAGATGGTGCTAAACTCCAAGGGAAAGAAAGAAGATGACAGGAAAGGGGAGGATGCAATAGGGAAAGTGAACATAGGGGTTATAGTGCAAAATTATTCATTTTGTTACTATTCTTTAGTTCTCGCATGTATGTTTACATTTGACAGTTTTAAAAAGTGTAAAGAGAAGGACTCCCACCAGAGGTTAAAAATAGAAAATCAAAGCGCATAAAAAAAAAATCTAGTTTAAGTCCTCTCAGGACATAATTATCAAGTTATTCAAGTATATGAATGACTCTTCTACCACTGTCAGGAAAAACAACAAAAGTAATGCTGTCTCAGATGCTAGAAACTGCCAGCATACACATTCCACATTTTTTTTGTTTTTGTTTTTTAAAGATTTTATTGGGGAATTGGGGGAGGGGAACAGCATTGGGGAACCAGGGAAGGGAAACAGACAAGTTGTCCTTTTGTTCTTCAGTCTAGTTGTGGAGGACATTGCTTCACTGGCCCATGTTGGTACATCATTGCGCTCTTCTCGGGTGAGGCAGATCGATCGCCAGCCTCTGGACGGCCACTCACAGCGGCTCTTGGCAGCTTACACTGGCTGCCAGCCACTCATGCTTACTGTAGCCTATGGCAGCCCACTGCAGCAGGGGCTGCAGCTATGCCGTCCCAGGGACTCATGGCAGCTCAGCTCCAGGTGGAGCTGTTGTTCACCATCTTAGCTGTAGAGGGCAGTGTCACTGGCCCTCATATGTGGGATCCGAACCCTGGCTGCTGGCATCCCAAGCCAGCTCTTAACCAATGCATCACTTGGCCGGCCCCACATTCCACATTTAATTCATATCAGTTCTTAAGTTTTCAAATCTGGGCAGTGTTATTATTTGGGATTGTTTTTCTATGTTGGGTTTTCTTTTATAGGGGATACAATGTAGATACAATGTGTGCATTGATTCAGCTTTGTCAAAACAAACTTACATTGCCAAAGAACAAAACCAGAGACTTCTGTTTTACAGCGTGCCCATATGTATTTTCATTTGTGGGATATAGCATTAGCTCTGTCTTACAAATCTGAAAGTCTGATTAGATCAGAAGAGGAAATGTCCATAAAGATTTAATAAGACTGCAGATAGGGAATGCAGAATAATAAACCACCTTAATAATTTTAGTTTCATTATTAATTTATATTATTTTCATGGTTTGGAATTGTTTTTTGGGATATTAATTTGATTTTGAATTGACTTCTACCATGTTGCCATGGGAATATTTCTAAAGTTATTGAAAGAATGTTTCATTAAAAATGCCTGAGCATCACAGTAGAGTTGATATGTGATCAGCTGATTATTTACTTCAAACTAAGTTGTTAGGCTATTTAAAATTTAAGCTATTTGTGTTGCAATAGGCACTCAAAAGAAAACTACCAAACCTCTCAAAATTTGAAGAGTAAGTTGATAATTTTTATATGCCTTATAAATGTTTGAGGCACCTTTCATGATGGGAAGTAGGAACCTGAATTATCAATTGTAATTGCTTGCAAGTGATTGATAATGTCCTTGAATCATTAACTGTAAAATTGACTGGGTTAATTCTTTTTAATAAAAAAAACAAAAAACAGAGAATGTAGCATTTTACTTCTTCAATTTATAATACTCAAGCAAATTATTTTTCCATAAATACTCTAATGAAACTCAGAGGCTAGTATGGACTGTATTTGCAAAACATACACAAATTTGGTCCACTTCCATTCTGAAAATTCAGCCCAAAGTGACTTTAATTAAGGCTGCTTTTAAGAATAGTGATTAAGAATTTTTTTTGTACTTTATCAGTATGATGTTTATTCTACTGGCTGAATATACAGAAATGCCAGCATTATGCCTACTCCATTTTTCCCTCCCTAGGAGAAATCTTATATCTTAAACAAGACAATTGAAGAAAAGTAAAACCCAGACTCATTCTCTCCCCATTGTTTGAGCTAGCCTCATGGTGAAGTCACTAGAAAATTGTATAATTTCATGCTGTTCATTAACTTGTGAACCTAATCTTACCAAAGTATTTTTAAAAGTTTTTAGTGTTGAAAGACTAACAATTTAACCACTCTTTAATTAAAATAAAAAGAACATTTATTACTGTTTATGCTTTATTCTTCACAAAAAGAGTGGTAAGGAAAGAGAAGCTGGGTTGAGGACTGACTAGAGTATGTGCTAGAAAGACAAGTAGCATTTTCATGATTTAAAGCTTTTGAAGAGGACTGAGTTAGTGTGTCCAGATATCTAAGTTTTACCTCTGGGTTTCAGTTGTAAAAACATATTTTCATTGAATTTTATCACATAGGCATACAAACGCAAATTCCCTTTATTAGTTGAGAGAACAGTACATTTTATAGTTGAGAGAACAGTACATTTTATATGAGACAATTAGAGAGAGATTGTAAAATTGGGTTTAAAAAACATGGTGTAATCATGCTGTAATATTAACGTGTTTAGCAATCTCCATTGCAAATCAGGGAAATGCTATGAATATCTTCTAACTGCCTAGTTCAAAGGCAGGAATATTAGTGTACAATCTGCATGTATTATAATACTTTAAATTTTAGCTCCTTAAGCTTCAATTAAGTCTTCTAATGAGTTTACAGGGTTTTTTTGAGATTATGAAATAAATATCTTCCAATTAATTTTAAAATAGTTGTTATTTACAAAGGAAACCTAGTATTGTTATTTTAATATTTGAAGGGATTTTCTCTTTACAAATATTGCAGTATTTATCAACCTTGTGAGATTACAGCCCAAGATTGTATTTAGAAAAAAAACAAAACTATTTGATAACTTGGATTAGTTCGCTGTGATTCTTTGTTAATTGTTTACTTATAAAATTCTAATTAGTAATTTTCACCCTGAAGTATGTATACTTATTTGAAATGATCTACCTCTAAGGAGATCTATCTAAGGAGATAAACCTAATGGGTCAGAAAGAAATACATAGGTATTATGTGAACTTATTATTAAGATACTGAGCCCAGTTATCCTTGCTTCTCATGTTTATCCCATAAACACATTTTAATTTACTTTTGATATCCTAGGTAATGCACATAGTGGCAGTTTTTGTAAATCATTGTTTTGTTATAGCAATAATATACAAAACACCATATAATACTGCTGGGAAAATTTATGGCTAAATATATTTTCTAATAGACCTATTCTCATAGTGAATTTATTTGGTACTAGAAATGTATTTATGTTTTTGTTTTAAAGAATATGTTTAAAGTATTTTTTCACTGACAGTTTACCAGTAGATAAGATTATAACAGATTCTCTTCTGTATTTTGCTTGTTTAGTTATCAGAGCTTAAATCTATATATTCTCTTCAAATCAATCTAACTCACTAATAGTCTTCTCAATTCGTTATAAAAATCATGTTAAGCACATCCATTTAATACTTAGTGTTGCTCATAGCAGTTTATAGTTTTCAAGTTTCCATTCATCTGACAATTTTTATATTGTTTATATTTCCTTAAATATATCAGCCATAATTAATTTAAACTACTTGTGATAAATCTATTCTCTAGAGCCCCTGTGGTCTATTACATTGTTCTTTCGCTTAATTTTTAGTCATGTCATTTGTCTCCTGTGTGCTTAATTGTCTTTTTTTTCTTTGAGTGCTAAAGATTACATACATAAAAATTATAGAAATAACTTGAAACTCAGAATGATGTTACTCTCCTATAGGGGAATTTCATATGTGCTTCTGGCTGGAAAGGATTGCTAGGAGCTCTAGCAATCAACACTGGGTTTCAGTCTCTGTGAAAGCCAGCTTACTTCTGATTCATGATTGATGGTGTTGCCTGTAACCTGTTGGGTTTCCTGCCAGGGTCTCATCTCAAAGTATGGAGGGTTTACTAAGGCCTCCCCCTTGGCAATCCTTGGACTTCAATTTTTGTCCATGTGGTCCTGTGAGGTTGTCAAAGTCCTGCTCATTTTCTCACTTTCTGGGTCACTTCTTTTTTTTTTCCTTTTTTTTTAATTTATTTTTTAAATTAGTTTCAGGTGTACAACACAGTGCAATAGTTATACATTTTACCCCTCAAAGTGACAACCCCCCACCCCCAATACACCACCCCACTCCCCCCCATATCATATATATCTATTACTCTTCCTCTGACTCTCTTCCACAGTATAATCCACATCCCGTGACTATCTATATATATTCAATTACAGTAGGTATACCCCCTCCGCTTTAGTAATACAGTGCAGTGATCAAACCTCTGGGTCACTTCTGAAGCCAGCAGATACCCATCGTGGAAAAGCACCCTCAAATCTGTATTCACCTCTCCTCAGGTTCATCTTCCCTTATATCTTGCTACAATATTTTTTCATTGCCTTGAGAGCTGATCTTTGGAGGGCTGTTCATGTTATATAATCTACTCTTACTGAAAATGGAAGTTCAAAGTGATGTATGTTTTTTTATGAGTTATACTTACTAATGAGTCATTCTCACTAATCTACATTTATGCCTATTTTCAACCCAAGTTACAGAAGAAATTATCTTTAAATAGAGAAGACAGAAACATCTAACTGTATTTAAACTAAGTACTGCAGAATAACAATAAATAACATGTATTGAAGCATTTAAAAGTATGCCAGGTAGTCACTGTTCAGAGTGCTTCCTATGTAATCACCCTTTTGAGTCTCACAATAATTCCATACAGGAATTATTTTCATTGCCATTATTTTCATTTTACAGGTGAAGTAAAGAAGAATAAAATAATAGTTAGCCAGACCACCTAATTGCTACACTCTATAGACTTATTAAATAAAAATATGTTAAATACATTTTATATAGTCAGATTTTTTCTATTGCTTTTAGTATTTCATTATCTAATAAATTGGACTTTTCTTGGCTTTAGGCTTCAAGAATATTTAAATTTATACTAGATGTTCTCTTAGGAGAATGGAAATAAGTAATCTATTTTAGCAGTATTCCACCCAAAGTGATTCATTTTTTAATTAGAAAATAAGAGAGACAGGTTCAGTTTTCTGTGGGGGACGGAATAGGTATTATTCCATCACTGTTCTGACAATTAAGATCACCATGCAGAATGAGTTGGGGACATCCACTAGCCATGTTATTCTATTGTTCTTTCTCTGTTTATTTTCCCTTTGTTTATTTTTTTATTGTGGATTGTAATGCAGAAGCTCCATATTTTAAATGTTATACTTATGTTCCTTTATAGGACTGTCTTTGACTTTAAAGATTTTTAATTGTTTTTATGTATTGAATAAAACATTTGTTTTAATCATAGAATTATTCTTCTGGCTTGATGCTGTATGCAGTGCTGAGCTTCAATAGGCAGATCACCCTTAATGCCTTATAATCCCTCTGTAAAATGTCATCGTAATGATTTAATACACAATATTACATATGTTATATGGATGCCAATGAGATGCATTTCTATTGCTAGTTTACTTTAGCTTTTATCTTTAATCATGACTGATTCTAGTATAATATAGTCACTTTTAATCATATTTTCAGTCTATGAAAAAATTGTTAATCAGGCACACATTTCTCAAAGTCCTGATCTTGCTGAAGAGTCTTATTATATTTGTTAAACAGATTTTTTTGTGAAAGGCATTCTTTTGTGAAGGTATTTGCATATTTTGGCTACGTTGAAAGATATTAATATTATAATAAGTTAGTAAAAGGGAAAACAAAACCAAGCAATGGGAATGAAAGATAAATTAATTTGCATGAAACTATGCATGTAAGGTACAACATTGCTCAGGTTGATTTTGTGCAGCTGTCTTCTCACTTCCACATTTTCAGGAGAGAAATGCATCTTTCTTTTTTTGAGGGCAGTGTCACTGGCCCTCATATGTGGGACCCAAACTGGGGCCGCTGGCTTCCCAAGCCAGCGCTTAACCACCACACCACTCGGCTGGCCCATAGAAATGCATCTTTAGTGGAGACATGGTTTAAATATTTTATACTCGTAAAGTTTCTCTGTTAAGTAATATTCTGGGGTAAATAATCCCAAAGAGGTTATAGTCTATTTCATTTATTTTAGCCTGTCCCCAGAGAGTGTACCTCTCAGGAGTATTTGTGCAATGTCCTAACAAAAGGCTAATAATTATATTAGTAAAAGCATTCATTTTTATTTGATTCTTTTGTGGTGTGCTTTAGAAGTGTGAAGCCTCTAAGCAGATAAGTAGTTCATATGTTTATTTACCTGAGTTTTATGTAAAGAATAAGAATCTCTGCCTGCCAATTCTCACTCCTAAAGAGACATTAAGATATGATTTCACCTGCCTATTTGGGGAGTAGGTTAGCCCATTATCTTTTGTTTTTTTTTTGTTGTTTTTTTTTAGCTGAGCCATCCTGCCACCTGTTGGCAGCTCAACGGCAACTCAGCTCAGGCTGGCCTCGAACCGCTGTTGCTCAGAGCTCAGCTCGCACTCTTGAGCGAGCTCTTAACCAACTGAGCCATTCGGCCGGCCCAGCCCATTATCTTTTGGAATATGGTCTCTTTACTTGGAATAATTGAAAAAGAGAGCTTTTATCTTTTACTGACAGTTTAATTTAATCTCTTTTATGGCTAATTGTCATATGCACATATGCCAACATCTTCAATCTGACAATACCAAAAATGATGCAAAAATAGCAAGATAGAATAATGTGTAAGACAGTGATGGACTATCTATCTGCTAACTACACTGTTAGGTTTTATGCCTTTGGTTTGTTATTCTGTCTCAAAAACTCACATCTAGCTCCAAATAAAAGTTTAAAAATTATTTCGAAGTAACTTTGTTCGTTTTCTGAAATTATGAAAAGCAAAGTGAGCCCTGAAAATTACCACCGAGAAGATAGTCAAAATCACCTGTAATCTACCAACCAACCATAACAACAGTGTACATTTTGTCGTATATTCTTAAAGGCTTTTTTTCTCTGAATATACAAACACATAGAAATAGTGTATGCCAATTTGAAAAGTAGATCCTTTAAAAATTGAATGGACTGTATTCAATTAAATGAAGTTATGACACAGATATACATGCACCTTAACTATGCAGGAGAGACTTGGTATAGTTATTAATTCACTTTGATTTTGTATTTTCCTGTTCATACAACTGAATTTTCAAGTAATTGAAAGGCAACTCTTTAACAAGCTGAATTGCAAATATGGTGTGAACAATTCAATGTCACAAGTGCTTTTAAAAATCTGTTAAGCTTTATGTTGATGTCATGTCAGGCATATTGTAATTGTCTGGGTCAGCACTATAATATTCATTATTGGGAATGTGGTTTCCTAGCAACTGTTGCTTTTTCCTAATGGCTGAATTGATTTCTGCACATTTGTAATGCTTCCTACTGCATCAGAAATTGTCACCTTGTGCGCAAATGTTACAAGATCAAATTTACTTGTCCATTCAATTCTAAGGAAATATTCTGCTTTACCCCTTGCCTTTCATGTGTTTGCTCAAAGGTTAAATCACCCATAAAATATAAATTTAGTAAAACGTCATTAATTCAGACCTCACTCTGGGGAAATATGGTACTTTTGACAGCAATGTGCGAAATACATGGAAATAGTTCCTAGTGGGAGACCTGTTGAAGTTGAAGAAATAGTTATTTTAATGGTCAAATGATTGTGCATGTTGGTAGGAAAATAGGCCTGAACTATGCACTGAATATTCCAGAGGGCGGAAGGCTTTTACTTTGGACAGACTATTGTTTCAACTCAGAAGAAGCCTGATACTGCAAAGCTGGAGCCTTGCTAAGAGTGACTTTTACTCATTTGTTCAACAAATGTTTGTTGAGTACTTACTATTTTCTATACAGTTGGTTAGGCACTGGGGATGGAAGGGTAAGCAAACAGAGTATGGCCCTGACCCTCCCAGAAATTACATTCTATGGAATCAACACCTATAAATTACTGACTTGGTTAACAAGTGGAAAAAGACATTTGGATTTCTCTCAATAATGTTTCCATCTTAATATTGACAGAGTTTTATTAGGTTTTTGGAAAGATTTGGCAGACTCTAAATTCTTCTTAGAGAGAATATTTAAGATGTTGTTTTATATTCAGACCTATGTTATTTTGGTGTTTTCATAGATTTTGTATACAAATCCACTTAGAGAGTTGAAAGACATTGAAAACCAACTATGTGTTGGCTGGTTTGATAGTTTATATATCATCTCATTTAACCTACACAACAAAACTGTAAGGTCATATATGCAGTTTTATATATTTTAAAGTTCAAGAAGTAAGACATCAAGGGGTTAAAAAATATGTATAAGAGCATGGGGAAAATAATATATTGTACATCTTCTATATTCAGATTTGTTCCAGGTGTTTTATACACTTTATCTCTTTAAATCTTGTTCCCCAAAACCCTGAAAAGTAAGTTTTATTAATCTTATTATACATTTGAAGAATTTGAGATTCAGAAATTTACATAATTTGACCAAGAATATGCAGCTAAAAATTTCAGAATTAAATTTAAACATATGTATATCTGCATGAATTGTTTACCTGAATACTTAGTAAGAGTTGCTTCTCATGAGTGTTATTGTGTACCAGGCATTATGCTAAGCTAGAACATGTGCAAACTTCTTCTCTTCTCTTTTCTTTCTCTCTCTCTCTCTCTCTCTCTCTCTCTCTCTCTCTCTCTCTCTCCACACACACACACACACACGTAGTTTATTTATATTTATATGTGTGTTAAGCATATTTTAATATTTGTGTAATATATGCCCTATACATATTATGTTTTTTCTATACATATGTATATACCTATGATAATGTTTTGTTTATAAATTAGGCAATTTCATGGATAGAAAATTTGTTCTTACATAGATCTTAGCAACCTCATTATATGATTTTTTTCTTTCTTTATTAAGTCAAGAACTTTCATTTTTCATTTAAGGGAGTGCTTTAAGTCTTCTATTTGGCATATCTGAACTGTCAATATTATTACTCTAGCTCTTTGGGGCCATTATTAAGTAAAATAAAGGTTACTTGAACACAAGCACTGTGATATTTCTATAGTTGATCTGATAACCCACGTGGCTACTAAATGACTAATGGGCAGGG
Organism: Aselliscus stoliczkanus; assembly: GCA_033961575.1. NCBI lineage: Eukaryota > Metazoa > Chordata > Mammalia > Chiroptera > Hipposideridae > Aselliscus > Aselliscus stoliczkanus. The sequence continues at coordinate 58,796,188 of CM066736.1, forward strand.
AGCTTCCACGGCGTAGAGACACTGGACAAACAGATGATACATGTCCTAAGTGGGCCAGAGTGGAACGTCGTTCGATTTCATGATGCTAATCAGAACAACCAGTTAAAACCTATGAATTGTTTATTTCTGGAATTTTCCATTTAATATTTTCAGTTGACTGTGGGTAACTGAAACCTCAAAAAGGGAAACTGCAGATGGGACGGGGGCTACTGTGTGAGTTGCCCATTATCATGTAAGTCTTACAAACATGGACCACGAATCAGATCTTATTATCCTTATTTAACAGATGAGCAAGACTCAGAGAGGTTAAGGGACTTATTGTCAGGTAAGAGTAAACAGGTATATATGACTAAGAGTAGATTCAGAATTGGAATTTAAATCTGTGTGACTGTAAAGTCCATGTTCATAACCATGACCCGACACTGCCTCCAACAATATAATTACAGCATACGATTTCTAGTCTTGTGATTAAGTTAATAACTTTAATCTTCCTTGAAAAAAATTATTGCTCTTCTCTCTTCCTTAAGAAAGAAATGTTCAGATGTAATAGCAATACAATGACTTGATGTCATTCTAATTTGAGGCAGACTTTATTGACTGTACCTGTATTTGGAGATGTTGAAATAATGAGGATAATTATGTCTGCATTCAATGTTAGGAGCCAAAAATTGGTAGTTTTAAAAAATTTCAAAATCTCTGAAGAAAAAAATTAAGTTGGGAATAATATTGAAATATAAACTTCTGTAATATTAGTTTATTATAAAAAATACAAGATATGATCTCCTCTTTGAGGGAATATAATAAACCAACACCAGGAAAACAGAGATTTAAAACCGTAACAGAGAATTCAAAACAAATGTTGCTCTTTAGGACATATTATTTTCCAGATTGTATCAGTTGATCCTTTTGTATATTAAGTTATCCAAGATCACTTTTATATTTACAATAACCAAAGCACTGATTGAAAGTGAAAAATACAGTAAAATGGTTTGATCACTCAGCCAGCAAGCATTTACGAAATTACTTTCATGAGCAAAGCTACCTAATTGAGTTGCAGAGGAACTGCAGGAGTGCCAAATGCTCATCTACCTTTTTCTTGGCTCTCATTAAGTCAAAATTCTCTCTGCACAGTACCAAAACATCTGGTCACCTAAATCCATTCAGTCAGAAATACAATCAGCCACCCAGATTTTCAGTCTCCAGGATTCCATTCAACTTGTTTGCCTTAATTATTAGTTTATCTGAAAGCTGTCAAGTAGTCAATAGCCTGTGTTTTGGTTATTTCAATGTGCTTGGCATCTTACCCAAAAAAAGGTAGATATGGAAGAGACAAAACACATTTCATTTCTCCCCAGGCTTCAGCCAATTGTTTCCATAGACCTTTGTGTGTTCTCTGCCTCTTCCTTTCTGAGTTTGTTTCCCCTATCCCTAACCCAGCCCACACACTGGCCCCACACAGGTTCCTTTTCTCTCTCAATTTCATAAAAATGCTTGTCATTTTTCTATGGGTTACCAAAGAGTTACTTACTCAAATAATATTTTTATGTATAATGCAGAGAAAACTGTTGATACTAGTTAATTTAGGAAAAGGGGCTTTTTTTTTTTTTTTTACTTCTAACCTTGAAGTTTTATATATGTTTAAATTTTCCAAATATGTGCATGAATTATTTTATGTATTCATTTTCAGTATTAATGGAAATTATACAGGTGGTGCCATCATGAATTTTTTTCTTTCCTTCTTTACAGGTATCTATACTTTAACAAACTCATAAATCTAGTTTTCAAATGAAGTAAGCACAGTCTCTCACCTATGTATTCAAATCATAAGGAATAATCAGCAAACAATGCCTAAAACTGAACATGGTAAAAGTGTTTCTTGGCTAAAAATTGGTGGGAGAATCAAATTTTTTAACACAATTGTGCGGAAAAGCAATTGGACAAGAAAATTAGGGCCAATAGAAATAATGGTCACAAGAGAAACCTATACAGAAATTAATATGAGCAAATTTCTGATTAATGAGTCACAAATCATCACTGTAAAATTTAAGTGAGAAAGAATTGATGCCAATTAAAATATTCAGACAAGCACAACTAGAAATGTAAAATATTAGAAATATTTTAATTGCTTTATGTAGAAAAAAATAGATCAAAAATTAAATTTACTTAATGGCATTTAGTCCAGAAAATAATTTTTTAATGTTTATTCTTCGGCATTGGTAAATTTATGCATCCAAACTTTGTATTCCTTTGTTGGGGTCCAAATGTTTCAAACTATAAATAGGTTATTAGATCAAAAGAATTATTTGATGTTCTAGACATGCATGCTCAATAAATTAAATTAAATTCTACCAAATGAAGAGAATTTTATTCAGTTGCTATGACATTGATAGTTATTACAAGGTCTGACAATTAAGTTCGCAAACTTGCCCACTGTGCACTTACACTGGCAAATTGTACAAATAACTCGATAAGGTTTAATAACCTGGTATGTCACTATCTCATAGCTGTGTTTGTGTCGACATGTGGCGGTGCCTTGCTGAGTGGCGTTCATTATTGTTGTTGCGTGTTTTTGTGTGCTGTCACCACAATGTCTTCAGTTTGAATTAGAGCAATGAACAAGCATTACATTTCTTGTTAAACTTGGCAAGAGTGGAAGTGAAATCAGGGACATATTAGTCTCAGTTTATGGGGATAATGCCATGAAGAAAACGGCAGTGTACAAATGGATTAAATGTTTTTCTGAGGGGAGAGAATGTGTCACTGATGCAGAGAGGTCAGGGCGGCCAGTAACGAGCAGAACTGACGAAAACTGCAAAAAGTTATTGAATTGTGCGTCAAAATCGTCAGCTCACTATGCGAAGCATGGCAGACCAAGTAAACATCAATAAAGAAACAGTTAGGAAAATCTTAACTGAAAATCTTGGCATGAGAAAGATGTGTGCAAAAATGGTCCTTGGGCCGACCGAGTGGCGCAGTGGTTAAGCGCTGGCTTGGGAAGCCAGCGGCCCTGGTTCAGTCCCACATGCGAGGGCCAGTGACACTGCCCTCAAACAAAACAAAACAAAACAAAATGGTCCTGAAGGAGTTCGCTGATGAACAAAAGCAAAGGGGAGTCAAAGTTTGTCAAGACCTTTTGCAGAGGCAAGACGATTTTTGGGCCGTGTTATCACTGGTGATGAAACATGGGTGTATCAATACGACCCTGAAACAAAGTGTCAAAGTGCACAATGGAACTTAGCCAATTTTCCATGACCAAGAAAGTTCCGTCAGTACAAATCAAGAGACAAAACGATGTTGCTAACCATTTTTGATATCAAAGGGATTATTCATTATGAATTTGTACCAGCTGGACAAACAGTTAACCAAGGTTACTATTTGGAAGTGCTGAAAAGACTGCGTGAAAAAGTTATTAGACAATAACGACATAAACTTTTTGCCAACAATTCATGACTCTTGCACCACGACAAAGCTCCAGCTAACACAGCACTGTCTGTGAAGGAGTTTTTAGCCAATAAACAAATAACTGTATTGGAACACCCTCCCTACTCACCTGATCTGGCCCCCAATGACTTCTTTCTTTACCCGAAGATAAAAGAAATATTGAAAGGAAGACATTTGGATGACATTCAAGACATCAGTGGTAATACGATGACAGCCTGATGGCCATTCCAGAAAGAGTTCCAAAATTGCTTTGAAGGGTGGGCTAGGCACTGACATCGGTGCATAGCTTCCCAAGGTGAGTACTTTGAAGGTGTCCATGGCGATATTAAACAATGAGGTATGCAGCTTTTTTTCTAGGATAGGTTCTCGAATTTAATTGTCGGACTTTGTAAATGTTTGTATTATATAGTTTCTTCTCTCTGATCTTTTGCTGTACAAGTCAATATTCTTTTAACATTTGTAAGTTTTTTGCCATGTAATTTACCTAGTATACAAGTATATGCACTGAATTCTGGTGTTTATATAAATTTATAGTAATCTTTCCTTTTCTCTTATTTTCTCATGTTTCTCTTTTTCTAAATTTTCATATTTAGAATCATATCCTTTTGAAAAATACTAAATGTATTGTATGCTCATATTTCACTTTTACCGTTTAAGACAAACAGACATTAGTAACTTTGCTACCAAAAGTACAATGAAATAAAGTAGACTGCTTTATTATACCAGAGTAAGTGTTATGAGGTTATGACAGTGCAATGTCTTACTCTATGCAATGGGACAGCCTATGCTATGTTGAAATCACTTTTCACCATTTAGCTCTGTTATTACAGCAAGCTATATCCAAACATTATTGTACACAAATTTTCTTTTCTTTATCGTTGTTTTCTAACTCTAGTTTGTGAGAATGCACATCTTATTATCTAAAAGCCATGCCCAAGAAAGAGTCATACCATACTTTAAAAAAAGAAACCGTATCAGGAGTCTGAGCGTAATGTATAATATCAGTCACAAACAATTATGTAAAGCTTCCCTTTTAAGCCGGTGCTTCAAGGTTTGTTTATGCCTTCAAATATTTGCTTCAAAATGACTAATTCTTATTTTAAGCTGGAAAAATTATTAGTATGTTCAAATAGATTGGTACTTTTATTTGACAAATTATCTCAAGATGTTTCCCTCCAGTTTTATGGCATTGTTTGGATAGCTCATTAATGCTAGATTCTAGAGCCTAATGTATTTGTCTCAATACTCCAGATGTTTTCTGATTTGCTGCTGCTGTCTGGTAAAGCAATACAATTATAATTTCAAATTAAGCTTTTGGCTTTACTGAACTTGAGCTAAAATGCCCTTACTTTTTTTTTCATATAGTCCACTTTAGCCAGAACTAACCAGAGATAAATTACAAAAGGGTAATTATAGGAGCTTAGGAAATTCCATTTTGAATAACTAACAATTGGTATTGTAAGATTTTTAAAAGAAAATTTGGAGGACAACTCTGTCATTCCACATGCAATAAAACAGGCGTAAAACTTATGTAACTAGTTATCAATGCAATCTCAACGTTTCAAATTTACCAAGGAAGCTAATGAAGAAGATAAGGCCAGCCAGAAGAAAGATAAATCATTTTTAAGTATTTTTCCCCCCAGCAACTGTTCATTGTGATAGCAGAATTATCGTTAGAAAGGGTGTTTTTGAGGTTATTATATAAAAGTAGAAAACATTGCACAAATCTGTGGCAGAAGGTCCAATTATTTTGACCTCTTGAGTGTCATTTCTCTATTAACAGAGTATTACTATTTTTACTGTTTCCTTTTACTTCTTTTAAAAACTATTAATTATTTTTCCCAGTTCTTGATTTGTCCTGCTGCTAGAGCCTCTCATTATGATTTTGGGACAACTATTCACTAGAACTTAGTCGACGTTAAGATGTAGGTTTATTCATCTATTCTTCAGGATTTCCTATTGGTTAGCTGTTAGCTTGCAATGGGAAAACACCAAAATATTCACGAGTACCCTTTTGCATCCCCACACCTTTTCTATCTCATTTATAACAACATATTTCTCTTTTAAAATAATAGAGCCTAGTGATGTTTTTTCAGTATAAACATGTTTTTTATTATTTCTAATATTTGCTGCTATTTTCAAATATGTCAAAGAAATTAGCATAATTATTTTTACACACTGTGCCCAAATATCAAGCTTTACATACTATTAACTTATTAAGAAGCTATTCTAAGGAAAACTTATGACCATTATAAAAATTTATGCTCACATAAATAGTTTATATTATCGTGTTGTTACAACCCTATTCAGAATCTCACACACAATGAAGCCTCAGAACTCATCATAGCTTAGAACTATTGCAACCCTAGAAGTTTAGCTCTAAATGTCCTTCCCTAATCACAAACTCTTGTTCTTCTGCCATTTCCTATTCCACCATTTCCACTCATCACTGTGATCTCCAAGCCTCATCCATTCTTAGTTTCTGAGTTTGTTTATCTTTTGGCTATTTTGCCTTCTGTTTTATTTGCTATGTCCTCCATGTCAAAGTACCACAAACTAGGTGGCATAACACAATGGAAATTTATTGTCTCACAGTTCTGGAGACTAGAAGTCTGAGATCAAGGCATTGGCAGGGCCTCTGAAGGCACTAGGGGAGAATCTGTTTCAGGTCTGTTTTCTAGCTTCTGTAATTTTATGGCTGTGGCAGCGTAACCTCAATCTTCATGTGGCATTCTCCCTGCATGCATGTCTGTCTTCATGTTAAAACTTCTCCTTCTTAAAGGGATACCAGTCATATTGAATTTGGGGTTCACCCTTCTCTAGAATGACCTCATCATAACCATTTTCATCTGCAACGACACTATATCCAAATCAGGTTTCATTCTGAGGTACTAAAGTTTAGGATTTCAACATATGAATTGGGCTGGGGAGAACACAGTCCAATCCATAATACCTTATGTAGCCAGGATTCCATTTCTCCTATCTCACTCAGCATTTCTCCTAATAGCCCTCTAGTTTTACTTGTCTTTATTTTTCATTATATTGAACTACCTAAATAGAAAATTCTTGATCAGGAATTAATGAGCATTAATGAGCATTACATAGAGAAAGGATGTAATCATGGTAACTATATATGCATTAATAATGCATACCTTTTGAACTCAACTGGTTCCTACATTTTTAGGGATGTCATTTTACTATCTATCCCCTAGCTGTGACTGTTGCAGATATTTTTTACTGTCCTTAAGTTTGTCTCTTAACCTTGCTACTTTTATTTTCAACAAATCCTTTTTTCCTAATTAAATGAAATGATAAAATGTATCAATATGAATGGTCCCAACTTTTCTTCCACACTCCTCTCCAACATTATCCTTTCTTTAAATGTTTTTATTGGGCTCTTTCATCTCTCCCCTCTCAACTGGGTCTCATGTGTCAACAAATTTTCCTCTCTTAATAACAGAAAATTGTCATTTTCTTTGAAAGCTTTCCCCTCTAGCTATGCTGTATTCTGCCTTTCTGTTTAGACCAAACCAGAACAAAGCCACTCTATTGGCTCTCCAGTGCCTATAAAATAAGGATGGCATCCTAACCAGAGCCTTCAGTTTATCCCCAAGCTACTTCTTCAAACCTACATCAAATTAATAAATAATATCCCACCATCATATTATGGCATTAAACATATCAGATTAATTGCTATTCAGTGCATTGCTGCCTCTTTACTTTAGCCATGCTGTGATTGTTTGGTTTTGTTTGTTCTATTTGTCTTGTGTTTTTGTTTTCCTATTCAATTCATCCTTCTTGGCCCAGCTCAATTCCTATTACATTATCCCCAACACTCATATATATTTTTTTAATTTTATTTTATTTTTAATTAGTTTCAGGTGTACAACACAGTGCAATAGTTATACATTTTACCCCTCAAAGTGACAACCCCCCACCCCCAATTCGCCACCCCACTCCCCCCCATATCATATATATCTATTACTCTTCCTCTGACTCTCTTCCACAGTATAATCCACATCCCGTGACTATCTATATATATTCAATTACAGTAGGTATACCACCTCCGCTTTAGTAATACAGTGCAGTGATCAAACCTCTACTCCATCCATGAAATGGTCTCCCTAACAAGACCTATGATCATCTGACATTCCACAGAATATTTACAACATTATTAATTATATTCCCCAAACTGTTTTTCCTATCCCAGTGGCAATATTGTAGTTGCCTAGTTTTGCTGTCTAATCCCTTCCCCTTCTCCCTCATCCCCATTCCCCTCCCAATTAGCAACCCTGATTTTTCCTCTATATCTATGAGACAGTTTCTGTTTACTTTGCTCATTCATACAGTTTTTCGGATTCCACATATGAGTGAGATCATATGGTATTTGTCCTTCTCTGACTACTTATTTCACTCAACATAATAGTCTCTAGGTCCATCCATATCATTGCAAATGGCACGATTTCATTCTTCCTTATAGCGGAGTAATACTCCATTGTATAAATATACCACAGTTTCTTAATCCAGTCATCTACTGATGGGCATTTTGGTTGTTTCCAAGAGAGTCTTTACAAACTGAGTTTAATTAAACCGATCAAATCCAATTCTGCTGTATGCATTCTTTACTACCTAAACTGACAAGGATTTAAAAATAAAGCATATTCTTCCATGTGATATGTGTACATTTTAATGTCTTGAATCTAGAGACTACTTCCAAAATTCATTGAAGTTACCAGTTATTGAATAATTAGTCCTTTCACTCATTAACTATTATTAGAATTGTCATTATCAAGCTTTTGCTGTGAAAAGTACAAAATGCACCAATGGTTGGGCTATTCAAATATTTTGCATAGCAACATTTTCCTATTAGGATAATATCCTTAAAGAGGAAACATGTGAATTAATATGAGGTGGCACATGGTGAGAATTAACCAGGCATCAGCTTTTCATTTAAGAAGCACTCACATGATTAAATTCATTCCAGAGCTAAAAATTCATCCTTAAATGTTGAAGTGTAGCAGGATAGCGAAATGGTAAGTGTAGCAGGATAATATTTTATAGCTGTCAATTTGATTGACAGGTAGGACTTATCAAGTTTGTTTCCATTCTTATAATTCAGGGACACCTTGAAAATATTTCCCAAAGGCATAGAAAGAAATATATGGAGAAAAAAGAAAACTGCCTTTCAGATTGAGAACATATTTGAGATAAAATATAGGAATTTTTCTACATCCACTGTGGCACTAAACCCTCTAGACTCGAAAATGCCTTAGTTGTGGGGTGATTGGTATAAATAAAATATTTCATTCTTATTTAGCAACCATCTATAGTGCTGCATAGTTCATTTCATTTCTGACAGTGTCATTCTGTATTTTTATGCAATTAGAATTGATACTGTATTTTCTTTTTTATTTATCTATTTATTTACTTATTTATTTTATTATTAGTTTCAGTGTACAAAACAATGCAATGGTTATCCTTTTCACCCCTTACAAAGTGACAACCCCCCTCCCCCCATTCACTGCCTCCCATCCCCAATATCATACATATCTATTACACTTCCACTGACTCCATTCCCACATTATACTCCACATCCCATGACTATATATGTGTTAAATTATAGTTGACATATAATATTATTCAGCAGCAGCTTCAGATGTACAGTGCAGAGGTCAGGCCGCTACACTGTCCATGAAGTGGTCTCCCTAACAAGATATGAATAATGCTGTAAATATTTTTTAAGGGACCAGATGGACTCATGTCTTGTTAGGTACTGTATTTTCTAATTGCAGCAAGGGCTTATCCCTCCTGAATAAGATTTTAGAATTTTAGTTTTTTAATAGCTTATTGAAATATTCAATATTTTATTATGTTGCTATTACTGGTAAATCTAGTGCTAGATGTTTCTATGTGGCTATGCTATATTGGATATCTTCTAAGTCACCTACCTTCACAGTAAGTTTTCATCACCTACCTTCACAGTAAGACTGACATACATTTATTTCTAAAGAACTGCAGCTTTGACATCTGTATCCCATGTGGCATTTTACTGTCTCATGTCCTTCTTTTATGGTGTAAGACAGACAGGAGCTTTAGTGCCATATTTTTTTAAAGTGAGATTTAACTAAATACTATAAAATTTGGATGTTTTAAAGTGTGCAATTCAGTAGTTTTCATTATATTTAATTAACATATACAAATTGTGCAGCCCTCACTATGATCCAAGTCCAATTTCATCACCTCAAAACGAAACACTACTCATCACAGTGACTTCCCATTTCCCCTCCTTCTGCCCAACTTCTGAGAACTGCTAATCTTTCTCTCTATATGGATTTGTCTAGTCTGGAAATTTCATATAAATGGAATAATACAGTATGTGGCCTTTTGTTACTTGCTGGTTTTACTTGACATAGTGTATTCAAGGTTCATCCATGTCATAGCTTATACCAGCATTCCATTCACTTTTATGGCTGACAATAATATTCCATTGTATGTATATATCACATTTTGTTTATCCATTCATTAATTGATTGACCTTTTGGTTTCCATTTTTTGGATACTATGAATACTGCTGCTATGAAAATTCATGTTGAAGCTATTAAGCAAATAAGTATATTCAGTTCTCTTGGGTATATACTTAGGAATATGATTGTTGCTGGCTTATAAGGTAGCTCTATATTTAACTTTTTGAGGAACTGCTGAGCTATTCCCAAAGTAGCTGCACCATTTTACATTCTGACCAGCAATGTAGGATGGTTCTGATATTTATACATCCTCACCAACACTTATTATTGTCCATCTTAAATACCATATTTTAAAAAAATTCATGATATTTTTGCATATGGATTTTGAGAGTTCCTAAATGTATGTCATATATATTTTTGTTAGAGGTTTTATTTGGTGCTTAAATATTTTTTCAATCCATTTGAAATATAATGGCACTCTAAAATTGATATGGTACTCAACCCATTCTATAAATTTTTTAAAATTTTTAATTAAATTTGTTGGGGTAAGATTGGTTAATAACATTGTATAAATTTCAGGTCTACAACTTTGTAATATGACATCTGTATAGTCTATTGTGTACTTACCACTCAAAGGCTAATCTCCTTCTGTCACCTTGTATAAAAATTTTGAAGAAAAGCATATTGTGCCTTTTTAAAGATCAATAGTTTGATGATTCTATTAAGAATGACAGGTGAAATTGGAGAGTATATTTCATTACATCGGATAATACCTGCCTACCTGCCCTGGAAGTAAGGGCAATTGGTTATGTAATTCCAATGTCTCAAGCTTCACTCTCCTACAATTATAAAAATGGATTTGAAGGACACAACATCGTTTCCAAACAAACAAGCAAACAAATAAATCTTCAGACCACCTTTATTTTTTTATTTCTACTTATTAATGACAATTATAGGTATAGTTAAATAGAATATTCCCATAAAAATTAAGCTGTATGATAAATATTTGATGAATACTATACATGGTTCTTTAAGACATTTAAGAAGTATTTACTACTAGATATCAGTGCAACTGTTAGAAGTGTGTATATTAATTGGAAGCAACTATTCCAAAGACAAATAAAAGACCTTTGTCAGAAAAGTTAATGCAAGTTGGATGCTAGAAACAGACAACTTCTAAGGAATTTTCCAAATTTAATACTTGATAATTCTAAGCTTAAATGTAGATATTATAGCTTGAGTTTCTTGAAAGAAGAGAGGTCTTAGATGTAGGTAGGTTTTTTGGCAGGTGATACCAGGGGTCAGGAAGGAGGGTAGAGAGACAGAGAAAGAGGAAGGGACCATGTAAGATTACATTTTCAAGGTCACTCCTGTGAGCCATGTGGACTTGATTCTCCTGGAAGTTCCTTCTAGGAGGCATAGAGAATACCTCTTAAATTCCCTGTCTAGGGAAACGCAGGCTTTATCCTATGTGGGCTGAAGGATGATGCCTCTCATTTCCAGGTTATATTAACCCCAGTGCACTCTGCAGCATTTAAAAAAACCCTAGAGTAAAAAGTAAAAACAAAATAAACAAACAAAGACAGATGTGCTTGAGGCAAGAGGTTTTCAATGTGTAGTGAGTCTAAGAGCTTATAGAACTGTCTGCAACAAATATGGCTGAAGCCAGAGGTGGGCCCAGGAGCTTCAAAGTGGGAACCAGAAGGATAATGATGGGCATGGTGCATATAACATGACCTATTCCATAGCATAAATAAAAACATGATATCCAAATACCACCTATAAGAATGGATTTCAAATATTTTTCTTATGAACAACAGTAAGGCAAAAATTATATCATGATTTTCCTGGGCATAAAGAGACACAAATTTATGAAATATTTACTCTTACTGTGTCAGAGCAATCTGATGCTTTGTATTATATACTATGCTATGTTATTCTGTTCTTTTTAATTCACAAAAGGCTATTCATAACTCTCTAAATTAATTTCAGAACCCATAGTTTGGAAAAACACTGGCTGAAAAGATAAACTAATTTACTAAGAAGTTAAAAGGTAGCATATTAATATAATTAAAATAAAATGACCTGGAATCATATACAATGAAGTTTATAGAATTAAAGGTCATACTATCAAGGTCAGTTAAAAGGGCGTTGACTGAATTCTTAAGATACCATCTTCCTTGGTTCTGAATTTCATTTGTCAGTCTTTCAGAATTTCTTGATGGATAAAGAACATCTAGCTCCCTAAGAATATGAACCGGGTAAGAACACAAAAGGGCTGAATAATATCCCACTGTCCCAATTCACGTATATACAGTGAAGAGACTTAGTGTGTACTTCCTGCATAGGTACACTTATATACTTGTATATGCAGCCAGCCTTACCAGCTGTTGCTCTGTTGTTAGAGCTGGCTAGTATTATTTCAGGATCCTTTTGCATTTTATGTTTGTTTCAGGTTTTTTGTTTTGACAGTTGTCATTTTTAAGCTTCTTTTCTCCTTTCATAGAGAAAGAGCTTTTAGTCTCCTAAGAGCAGAGCTCTATTATTATAATCACATTTTAGAAAAGAGAAAATTACCTGTAATTTTTATGTTCTGAAGGTGTATCATAATAATCCAACCACCCACCTTACCCTCAAAATCAAATTCTTTTTAAGAAGCTACTTTGTTCTTTTCTATTTGTTCATTTTCTTTGGAGGAAATGAGAGCTTAAGAACCTGGGAAATCCCACCAAGCTTCTATGGCTTTTCTAAGAGGCTACCTCTTCTTAGTGTCCGCTGTTGTGTTTAAGGATAGTACTGCCACAGGAACCCACCAACACTGCTGTTACAACACATTCTAAGAAAAGGGCACTGTTCAAGTTAAAGGGTAAATGAACAAGTAAGGGGATAGTAACCCTCACGTCAGCCATAAGCTGTCCATAAGCTCCTTCACATATAGGAATACCACCTTTGCTGGTGGAGACAGCCCCTCCTAGGAGGCCCCACCCCTACCCAGCGCTCCTGTAAATCTGTCTCATGTGATGTTACATGGGTGTCATATGAGATGAAAGTTTGGTGATGAAGTAACTTTGGGAAGTACTGCCCACATGAGGATTTGCAAAGCACGTTAGCGTTTTAAAGATTCTGAAAACTCTCAAGGTTAAGAAATTTGTTCAATTTTTTTAACCCAGTATTTCCCAAATATATGATTTCATAAAACGCCTTTTAATATTTGGAGAAAGACAGTAGTTATTTGCACAATTCAGTATGGAAAACAATGTTCTAACCAGAGTGCCCTTTTGTTTCTTCTTGGGTGCCCTTAGCATTCCTTTTTCTATGATGCTTTTTTATGCTTCTAAGTTGCTGTGGAAATTTTTCTCATCCCTTTGAACAACAAACCTTTCTCTTCTGGATAGTTTTATTGTCTCACCTTTGTCCACTTCAGTGATATTAGCTATAAACCACACATTCATGGCTATTTGTGTATGCAAATAAAAATGTCATGATATTGATTCTTAATTCTTGTCCTTTGATTCACTTGGCACATCAGTGTGATTTTTCAAGCACCAGAGAAGTGAACTCCTCTCTTTTCCCACCTCCGTTCAGCAGTTTTGGGATCATTATCAAAGCTGAATGGAACTGCGTACTGAAAGGGAGAGGAGCTTCACTTACAGAAGGAAGAAAGAGAATATTGGCTATTCATGGTTATTTCCTTACTTCACTGATTATAATCTTCATTGATTCATTCAAACATCATCTACTTCATACAAAGCATTATGTTAGAGAATATGTAATGTTAATTTTTTTAGTCCTCAAAGGAACCCTATAAGTGTGCCTTGATTTGTTCATTTTGCAAATAAAATAGACTCTGATAAATGAAGTGGCTTGCCTCAGTCACACGATAACATATGGCAGAGCCAGAAATCAAACCTAGGTCATTTTAGCACAAAGCTTTTCCCTTCTAATAAAACTTTCTGCTCATCAATATTGATCATCTGATAGGTGCCAGGCACTGATGTGCTCCCAGATTTCAGCGGCTTCACTCATAACTCTTACTTTACCAGGCCTGAGCCTGAACATTTAGACAAAGTGAAAACACTTTTGTTTTTGAATCTTAGCAATGGAGCTGAAGATGGAAACTCACTATGTATTTCTTTAACAGGTATTGATGACTATAAAAATAATCGAAAATATATAAGCTTGAAGACAAAGGCCTAATAAAAAGGATATATATTGGGGCCTGCTGGGTGGCTCAGTTAGAGCGCGAGTTCTCAGCAACAGGGCTGCCGGTTTAATTCCCACATGGGTCAGTGAGCTGCGCTGGAGCTGAGCTGCCAACAGGCGGCGGATGGCTCAGCTGGTGAGAGTGCATGCTCTGCTGGTTCAACTCCCGCATGGGATGGTGGATTGCGCCCCCCTCCCCCCCACCCCAGAACTAGATTGAAAGCAGCAACTGGACTTGGAGCTGAGCTTGTGCCCTCCACAACTAAGATTGAAGGACAACAACTTGACTTGGAGCTGAGGGGTCTTGGAAAAACATAATGTTCCCCTTCCCCAATTTCCCGACACTGTTCCCTTCCCCAATTCCCCAATAAAATCCTAAAAAAAAAAAAAAGGATATATATTGAAGTTACACTAGATAATACACATATTTTCTGGACTCCATATATATCATTAGTGCAGAACCACAGCAGGAATTGAGGGAGGCTTGAAGAAATTATTTCAAGAGACAGAATGTGTTATCCAATGCAAGAGGTCATGGTGACCATGAGGAGGTAAGGTTGCAAATACAGTTTATTCTTGTTCTGAGCGGCTGGGCAGCATATTAGGATAGTCATTCCGTGTGGCTAGCCATTATTTATTGTGTATCTTGTGTACAGATGGGTGAGTAGTAAAGCGGAAGTGCCCATTAGCATTTATTGCTATGAAATAAACACTGATTAATGTTTATGCCATGTCAAAAAATTTGAATATTAAAATATTAGCCCACTGAAATACTGATATGTAGCAACAAATGATAATTACAATAAATCTTTGATAGGATTTTATTGTTTAAAAAATGGGATGCAATTGGGCCGGCCGAGTGGCGCAGTGGTTCAGTCTCACTTATGAGGGCCAGTGACACTGCCCTCAAAAAAAAAAAAAAAATTGGATGCAGTTTACCAAGGGCTATAATACTGAATGATAAAATAAAATGACTAATAAATAACCTATTTTTTTAAGAAGGCAAAAACCAATTAAAAGAAAACACTTCTCATTTATATTTTAAGTGTGTATGTGTGTGTGAATACATATCACTACACATTCCCCAAGAAACATTGTAGGGTTTAGTAAAACTCTTTTAAGTATAAATGCCATTAAATAAAAATATGAGAGCTAAATACTTTTCAATCTGAATATTGTATTCTAGTAACTGCTAATCACACTTAAACTGTGAACTATTTAGAAGGGGTAAATCTATGCCAAATAGTTCAATCTTTTCTTTCCATGTTTATATAATCTGCTAACTTGTGAGTTTAACTTATTTTTCTCACTCCTAAATCTAATAACATTTATTATTTTCCTTCACGATCAACAGTGTTTTGGCATTTTAAATAATTTATACAAAGTAGTTTACACTGAGGAGTTTGAAAAAAAAACAAACGCAAAATACTTGGTTAGGCCACCATTTTGTATATGTCGAAGTAGAAGCCTAATTTAAAATATAGCAGTTTAGGGCTGGCTGAATGGCTCAGTTGGTTAAGAGCTTGCTCAAGAGTGCGAGCTGAGCTCTGAGCAACAGCAGTTTGATGCCCAGCCAGAGCTGAGCTGCCAACACATGGCAGAATGGCTTAAAAAACTAAAATAAAATATAATAAATAAATAAAATAAAATATAGCAGTTTAAGGACAAAGAGAAGTCAATCATTATCCACTTTTGACAATATAAATGCCCACTAAAATATGTTTTTTGATGAAGTATATAATTAGCTGCTTTTCCATGGACTATAAAATGAGTTCTGGTTCCCCTCTTGCCATGATCTGGGATCATGTTCTGGGATGGCAAGTTACAATTTTTGCTAGTTGGGGAAACCCTAGCAGGCTCTGTTTTCATTCAGTAAAACAAGTTCACAAATGCTCTTCAAATAGCTCACAAAATAAAGCTCCTGACATGACAAGGAAACCTTCCTGCTCATTACCTTTCATAAGCATGTCTCCCAAAAATGTCTAAGAATATGTAGGGTCACAAGGATAAGGGTGGGGAAAGTGTGTACAAGATAAAGTTCAATTCTTCAAGAAGAGAACAGTACCGATCATTTAAAAGCTATTCATTTTGAGCTCACAGGAAGACATTTGCTAACTGGAAGTTTCCCAAGACTGTCACACATTCCTTTAGCTGCCTTGTTTTCAGTAGCTTTTTTTCAATTCTGAGTGACAGCAAACTATTTCCTTCACTTGATGCAGTAATGAATGGCAGATAGGTATACTTGTAATTTAATAATGATGTATATTGTACATCCATGATTTTCTTGGCAGTTCATTGCTGACCTGATTTCTAAATTAGAACATGATTCATCTAAGATTAAGGTGGATTCTTAAAATGGAGGCTTACAAAAAAGACAACCTTTTAGTTTTCAGATTATTATATTAAACTCTGGAATTTTGTATCCAACTCAGGGCATGTTCCTAGATTTAATTCATTTTGATAAACATTTACTGAGTGCCTCTTATATAAGAAACACTGTTCTAGGAATTAGATTCTCCATTCAATATACTGCCATATGCTATGTTATATGAGGAACTAAAGATTTAAAATATATATTAATGACTTTCCTTGACCTCAGTTAGCTCACAAACTAGTGGGAGAGATAAGACATATAAACATATGATTATATGCAAGTGAAAATTAGTGTATTAATAACATGAAAGATCCAGGAGGACCCAACCCCAACCTGTTGTCATGAAAAACACCAATTCAGCATTGATGCTGCAAGTAAATGGAGGGCAATCAAGGGCACGCAGTGAGATGTATGGAACAGAGACCACATCATGGAATGCTCTGTGGTCGGGCTAAGGAGCATGACTGTTTCCAAGCAGGAAAAGGACTGCTCTGGTAGCTGTGTGGCTTATGAACAGCTTAGGAACAGAAAGATCAATTAGGAGGTCATTGTAGAAGTCATATAAGAGATGATGCAAGCCTGAACTAAGTCAACAGCATTAGAGGAGATGGAGGAGAGTTCAAAAATTACATATGAATCTTAATTGACAGAAATTATTATTTGATTGGATGAAGGTACATTGAAGAACAAAAGACTGCTCCCAGAATCCTAGTTTGGGTGGTAGCAATTTAGCAGTGCGATATTATGACATTGACAAGAACCTACTAAAGGTCAAAAGATATATTTATACTTTTCCTTATTAGCAAGACCTAAAGAAAACTCTTAAATTAAAAAATACCAAACAAAACCAAAATTGAATCTTCATGAAAAGAGCATTTCTGAAGTTTAGAACATCAGAAGTCTGTTTTGAAATTTCATGTGCCTGTTTTTTTTTCTCCGCTTATTATTTGAATTTGTTGAATATATTTTAATAACATGAACTGTGATAAAATAAATGGTCCTCAATTGAAAGACAGTGATTGCTAAGTAAAGTAGTAATACTAAATAGCTGTAGTGGGGCCATTTCTTTTAATCAAATAAGAAATTAATCTGAGAGAAGAAAAATGAGCAGCCCTGTTACATATTCAAATGTCATAACTTTATCCAGCTTTTCTCTTTAGCTATATGCTCTATGTGAAATGAATATTAATCAAATTCATGAAGCAATTATCTAGATTAAGAACTGAAAAAATTCAGTACCCTTGATTGTGACATTTTATTTAATGGTACAACCCCTCACGTTCACAATATGAGGTGTGATTGAACAATACAGTGAATGTTTAAATTTAAAAAAAAGTATTACAGTAAAAGACACATCGCCATTAATCCCCCTCAAATTACTCCCTCTTGCTTTGAACACACTTATCCCATCATTCTTGCTACTTTCCGAAGTAGTTCTGGAAGTCCTCTTTTGTGAGTGTCTTTGGTTGCACTGATGTGACTGCCCAATGTCCTGTATCAATTCAAAATGTTTACCTTTCATGGTCATTTTGACTTTGAGGAAAAGCCAAAAGTCGCATGGTGCCAGATCCAGTGAATAAAGTGGATGAGGACACACTGTAATGTTTTTATTTGACAGAAATTGCTGTACCAGAAGCGATGTATGACATGGAGCCTTTCTGTTGTGATCATAAAATATGGTGAATGCTGCTGCTGAGTGCCATCCAATGGAAAGGCAGGGATCTTCAATAACGGAAGCAGTGTATCGAACCTTAGTAACAGTGTGTGTTACTTGCTTGGTGCAGTCAGTTGGGTGTGAACTACGGTTGAGAGAAGGTGTGTTTTAAAGTGTTCCATAAATCATCCTCCATCATGACAGTGCTCCATGTCACACATCACTCCTGGTACAGAAATGCTTGTCAAATAAAAACATTATGGTGTGTCCTCATCCACCTTGTTCACCAGATTAGGCACCGTGCAACTTTTGGATCTTCCCCAAATTCAAAATGATTCAGGACATTGAAGCAGTCACCACAGCATGACTAAAGACACTCACAAAAGAGGACTTCCAAAATTGCTTCAGAAAGTGGCAAGAACAATGGGATACATGTGTTTGAAGTGAGAGGGAGTATTTTGAAGGGGATTAATGGCAATGTGTCTTTTACTGTAGTAAATTTTTTTTATTTAAACATTCACCGTATTGTTTGATCATACCTCGTAATTGTGTCTGCAAAATGAGGAGGGTTACATGTATTTGTTGTCTCATCATTATCACCATTATACATTTTTTTCTAAATACCTATGTGTGGGTGGCACTAGGAGAAGAACCACATTTTTGTTAAAAGCATTACGTTTCTGTCCTTCAGAATAATTTGACAGTGCTACAAAACTTATTACCTTTTATGCTGGTCTTTCAAAACTTCCAATGTTTAATAAGTTCTCTGTATCTAAACACTGTATCAGAATCTGCAAAACTCAGTTTCTTTGATTATTTTCTATCTTCACTTTCTTCCTTTTCCCATGGTATACAATGACATCACACCTTGCTCGTCTTTTTGTTGTACTGCATTTTTTGCCTTTTTCATTCAGTAAAAAAGTGAGATCTCCCTCTTCATATTTGAGATTCAGTGTTCAGCTTTTGAGCTGCACTGTCCAATATGGTATCCATATGTGGCCAGTGAACACTTTAGATATGGCCAGTCCAAACTGAGATGTGCTATAAAGGAAACATACCAGAACATACCAGATTTCAAACACTTTCAAAAAAATAAAAAAAGATATAAAAGTCTCAATAATTTTCAATTTGATTACAATTTGAAAGGTAATATTTTGGATATATTAGGTTAAGTAAAATACGTTATTAAATTAATATCACCTGTTTCTTATTTTTAATATGGCTACTAAAATTTTTTAAATTTCAGTGTGGCTTACATATTTGTAGCCTGCATTTCATTTCTATTGGACAGCTCTGCAGTAAAGGACACTAGAATTAAAGAAGGCATGCTTTCTGCTCTGAGGTCATGCAACTAGACATGAAGATAACTATAATATCACAATGTGATAAGATCCCCAGACGGGTGTAGAGTAGAATAGGTAATCATTTCTAACAGAGCGTCTGAGGAAGGATCTATGCAAGAAGTGATATTGAACCATCATAGGAGGAGGAAAACATTATTAGCATTTCAAGTAGAGAAAACAACACAAGTAAAGGCCTGGTGATAAGAAAGGTTGCTGAAATAGGCTCCTTAAATGTTATTTAATAACATCACTTCCCTGTGACCAAGCATAGAAACTAAAAATCTGCCGGGAAAACGTTGCAAGCCCCTTTTCAGTTCTCCTCTATAGCATCTGTTTCCACCTATGCCTGCTTCCATCAGGAAGGCCCTTCTCAGTGAGGATGAGGGAGTGCTGCTTTATGACAGGCTGCAGAGATGCTACTGCAGTTATGCTGACAGGGAACTTTCAGAGTTAACTTTTGGCTGCGGCTACTGAGGTGGAAAGGTAAGATACAGCTCACCTGACACGATGAGTAACTCTAATAGGGAATGGGAAGAGAAAAGTAGAATTCCCAATAGTATGCCTCCAGAGAATTAGGATATCTTGTTGTTCACCATAAAATATTTGATGAGCAGAAAAAAAACAGAATAAAGAAAAAGAAGAGATCAGAAAAGAAATGTTTTATAGATAGAGATAAGCACATAAGGAAAGTAAAAGAGAAAGGAGGGTAATAGATGAGGCAGTGAAGTGTCTTGACAGGGTTTGAAATAAGGCTTCAGCATATGTGGCCTTTTGATTGTGAACAAGTAGCTTAATCTCCCTGAGTTTCAGTTTCCTGCTATGTAAAATATGTAACAAAAGTATATAAAAAAGCCTTCCCTGCAGTGGTAAGAATTAGAAATAATATAAACCATAGTGCCTGACACCTTGTAGTGTTCAGTAAATGTCACCTATTATGTTTGACTACTCTTGGCTAACTAATTTTTTTTTTTTTTTTTGAGGGCAGTGTCACTGGCCCTCATATGTGGGACCCAAATCGGGGCTGCCAGCTTCCCAAATCAGTGCTTAACCACCGCGCCACTTGGCCTGCCCTTGGCTAACTAATTTTGAAAATTATTTTGGCTGATTCCCTGGAAGGTATTGGGCTGGTTAAGTGTCTTAATCCAAATCTCTCACCTGTTATTTTTAAAAGGAAAGTAAAAAGACAAAACAAGGAGAACATTTTATTTGATCAGTTCCAAAACACATTTTTTCCTCCATCTATTTAACATTAGTGAACCTAAGATATGTCTTACAGTTAGTTGATGGTATCATACAAAACTCAGCCTGGCTGAGGTAGCTGTTACCAGGAGCATTTGTACACAGATACAATCTAAAAAGCATTTAAGGATTATTGAAAGAAATGCTGTGAGTCCTAGTAATTGTCTGCATTCCTTTGCTCATCATTGCTTAAAATCCAGAAATTTTAAGATCAAAGCTTGCTGAAGAGTGGATCCTCTTAAGATGTTACTGAGAACAACATAAATGGGAAAACAAGTACAACAATGAGTTCAATTCCAAAAATGATTCAGGGGAATTAGAGTCTGAAAATGAGACACTTTTAGGAATAACTTCACCAACTTATTTTGCTCATATATTTTATGGCTGCACAAAGTGAATATGATTAAAAAAAAATCTGTAAATAAGTCTAAAAGAAATATTTTAGTAATTGTTTAAGGCAATTCTAAGAGATATGAAAGCTTACATAATGGATTGTTTACTTTTCCCCTTCTTAGTGGTACATAAAATAATCATTATCCTATAATTTATGGACCTTAGATTCTGTGAAATACAGTAATATTACAACCTATTGTGAAAGAGAATAAATAAACAAATGAAGCCCCAGAATAATATCCTTAGGTTTGCAGGTTATTGGTAATATGACCTGAGGCCATTGGAAGGCCATGGCCAAAATCATGATGTAAGCAAAGTGTATCTTTGGTTTTGGTTCCTTTTGTCCTCTCCCAAATGGAAAAGCAGGTCAGTGTAATCAAAGAGCAAAAAATTGGGAGTACAAAGATTCAGATTTTAGTTACTGCTCCAACAATTGCTGGGTTTGTGAACTTGTGGGATTCATATCACCTCTGTTTTCTCTTGGGATAACATACCTGCGCTATATTCTTCAGAAGGTGGTTTAGTTAAAAGCACATTTGAAAAATGCTATGCAGTAGTATAATAGTTACTATTAAATGGTCTTTCTTTTTCTTGTTTTACTGGTAAAGAAACTAAGAATTATTTGTTTAGAGGAAATAGGGAGAGGAGAGATTAATGTATTGTTATCTGTTCACACCCACCATCATACACTATGACTAATAATCTTCATGTGACTAAAGACTTCATTCTCCATGAGCTAGAGCAATACTCCTCTAGGAGGAGTTGGTGAACTCATTCTCAGGAGAGGACTGACAATATATCTAAGAGATAGGCCCTGATTTCCTGCCGTAATCCAGTTTGGGCTTCCTTACTCTTTCCTTCTGGCTGTTGAAGACCAGGTTCCCTGTCCAAGCTCCTCCCTCCTCTCCCCTTGCTTGTTCCCCACCACTCAGTTGGCTCCTTAGGCAGACATGATATGTATGCTCTGTATCTCTTGTTCCCTTAGAGCCAGGCCGTCTATAGCTACAGCCTACTAAATAGCTAATACTATAAACTAGATTTAAAATAAAAATTACCTTAAAAATGATCTTGAAGCAGACTTTTTTAGTCTTAAAGAAGTACTAATGGGAATATTGCCCAAAGGGCACAAACTTCTAAAATGAACAAGTTTGGGACCTAATGTACAGCATAGTGAGTATAACAAATAATATTGTATCATATACATGAATTTTGCTAAGAGGGTGTTCTTACTACAAAAAAAAAAAAAGAAATGGTAACTATGTGGCAGGATGGAAGTGGTAATTTATACTATGGTGGCAATCATTTTGCAGTTTATAAATGTGTCAAATAAATACATTATACACCTTCAATTTACACAATGTTGTATCTCAATAAAACTGGCGGGGGTTGAAAGTACTAACGGTGATCACATCTTTAAGGTAAGGTAGAAGGAGAATGATACCTTGGCCAGTGTTATGACCCTCCGTCAACATATTGTATGCATTTATTCAAATTGACCTTGAGTTAATCTTTCCCAAGGGTATTTAAACATCCATTTAACATAGTTAACTTATTCATATTCTTTAAAATTATGGCTTTCAAATGTTTGACCACAACTCACAATAAATACATTTACTCCCTGACTCAGAGCACACATATATATTTATGTGTGTGTGTAAGACACACATAATTAAAACAAAAGATTAATAAAATATCACTTAACCTTACAAGTCAGTGAAAGATTACAACCAGCAGTTTAAAAAACACTGATTTAGAAAATAAGTACTTTTGGCAAGATCCATCAGAAATAACGTTTGATAGTCAATAGGTTAATTTGCTGGAAAATAAGTATTTCAGAAAGCATTACAGAGTTAAAAATAAGCTTAGGTTACAATTGTTTATGATTATTCCAAATCTGAATTTTTCATTCCTAAATTATTTTTCTTTCAGAAACTAAATTTCTACACATGACTTTGTAGCAGATAAATGAGACAGGGAAAGTAATGACATTGTTTTTATAAAATCTAGTCTATATTTTCTGCCAGTCTTGTTTCTGTTATCTTTTATACTATCTTGGACTTCCTTATCACTTAGCTTTGATTAAGAAATGGTTTCTGTATCCTGTTCACAAATTAGTTGTCTCTCATTTTTCACTTTCTGTAGTGAGACAAATTGTCCATCCTAAATACAAGGCTTAAAGAATTTTCTGCTCCCCGTACTGGTTTTTCACTAAGTCTAATCCCATTAAACATTTCATTGTTAGGAATAACATTTTTCGTTTTCCTTCAAGGAAATAATAATAATGCTCCTCCTCCTCTTCCTTCACCTGAATATGTTGTTAACAGTATGAAAAGGCAAATATAATGTTTGGTATTTAAATATCCTATAATAGACTATAAATTCATTAAATATCCCATTTTGTCATAATGAACAAATTCAATAAAGATGGATAAATGTGTTTCGAAGTTTACATAAAATTGAAGAGTATGAATATAAAAATGTACCATCTTAATTAAAGTTATTTAGCCATTAAGGAGTGATTTCTTTTTCTTATCTCTTTAAAATAACATTCTTGGTATGCCAATATAGAAAATAGACTATAATTATTCATTTGTTCAATCCAATTCAGAAAGATAACTTCTGAGGATTAAAGACATTCATGGATACAATATTACAATCTAGAATAGGAAGCAGGTTTATTATAAATAACTAAAGTACAATGTGATCAGTGAACTAGTTGAAGTATATGCAGAGTACAGTAGTAACTGAGGAAGGAAGGACTAAATGTCTTGAAAGGAGGGTTTGAGAAAGAGCTCATAAAATATGGATTCCCTAAGCTGGATCTTGAAGGACATGTAGAGGGAAAATTTTTCCAAAGAAGAGAATAGATGTGAGAAACTATCAAGATATTTTCAGTCTTCCTAGCCTGACATAATTAACTGTGATGACTCTGACAGGTATGATATCTAAATTTATAAAAACAGGTATTTGCCATTTTTTCCATGCTGATTTTATAATAATAGGCTGCTGTGTCACTGCAGAGAATGGTCTCTAGTTAAATTTTACTGAACTTCTAAAGAGCAGTTTTCACTAAATGTCTGTGTTTTTTTTTCCATTTTGTTGTCTCAGTGAAGACATGGTTTCTATGACAAAAATAAGACCTTTCTAAAAGTGTCAGTTTGCTGGCAAAGTTTCTTACTTGCAAAGTCACATGCCCAGCCCACAGAAATGAAAAATTATTTTAGTCATTCAATTGATAATGCTTTTTTATACAAACAGGTCAGGAACACTACAAGGATTTGAAAAGTCTTCAAACACTGAAATTGCAAAGTCTAGAGTTTGTATTGTATAGTGGCAGCAGGAGAGAGTAGACCCCACCAGTTCTTGCTTCCTAACTTCAGCCCCCATATCTAACTCCTTCTCAGGTTTTAAAAAGAACAAAGAGACATTTTTTTTTTTAAATGTGAATTTGTGGTGGTATGGGATTTTTATTTGTTTTCTCATTGTGTGTCCCCGTTAGAATGTGAACACCATAAAAGCAGGGACTTCATTTATCATATTTATTCCTGTATCCCCAACACATAGAACAATGTGCAGTATATATTAAGAATACAAATATTTGGTAAGTGAAAGAAATCAATATTAAAGGAAGTAAATCTTCCTCTACCAAATACCAAATCTTCCTCTACCAAGAAGATCTCACAGTCTCATGCTTCTCAAAAGCAGGGCAAAAAGGAATGAGCATCTGTGATTGTATCTGGTTCATTCATTAAACATTTATTTAAAATCTACTAGTTCTCACACAAAGATACATACATAGACATAGTTGCGCCTCTTATGGAATGTAGATTTAGATGGAATGGTAAATGTATCAACAAGTAAGTGTAATAATACAGATCCATGGTATTTATAAAATTTACATTTTCAATTTTAATGATTCACAAGTAGCTTAGAATAATTATACATAGCAAATAATATTTTCTTTTAAATCAACCATGCTACAAGGCTTGGATAGGAAACTAGTCAGTGAGCTTAGCTTGCCATTTACTATCTGCATATCCACATGGTTTGTGTTCAGTATCATTCTTAGATAAACATTTTTTGGGAGAAATCTTTTGATGCTGTGGCATTGTGAATTTAGAGGTTTCCAAAAGTTTGTTTGGATTGCCAAAGAGATGTCATCTTCATCTCTTCAGTAGAATTTCAAGAGTCTCCTATTACTTATCCATACTAAAATAAAGGAATGTACAAGAAACCCAAATAGCAGAGATGATAGGATGACAAACGGTGTCTGGTGAATGGTGGGAAGAGGGAGGGTAAGAAGGTAGGGAAGATTTTATTAAGAGGGAACATGAAGTGAATATTGAAGATTACGAGATTAAGAATTTGTCAGGTAATTAAGGTAGGGAGGATAATACAAGCAGAAGAAATAGCATGTATAAAAACCCAGAAGTGTGAAAAATTTTCAGTGAATTTAGAAAACCACAAGGTACACTGTGCTTTAAGAGCAAAAATTATGAGGCAGGAAGTGTCATATGAAATGGGAAATAGTCAAGAAGCCAGGCCATTAAGAATTATGAATTCCTTGTGAAGGAGTCTGGATATTCAGTGGGAAGTTAGGAGCCATTGAGACTCTAATTGGGGAGAGAAACCTATTTAGATGAAGGTCTTAGAATGTTTTAGAAAGTACCATCTGGTTGCTATGTATTGGAAGATTGAAGAGGAACTAAACTAGAGACAGGGAGACAAGTTAGGAGATTAGTGTGAAAGACCAAGAGAATGAGAACCCTTGGGAAGGTGCAAACAGCAGGAATGAAGAAGAAAAGCCAAGGAAGAAATTTAGGAGGTAGGACCCTTCCTCAGTGGTTTCAGTGTACAAAAATCTAGTTTCTGAATACAGTTTTGTTTTTCTTTTTATTTTTAAGAAATCTGTGCTATTTTTTCCATAAGTGTATTTTTTTCTCTTGTTGAATTCTTTTGAACTGACTGTAGCAAAAAAACAATTCAAAAATGTGACCTTAGTGCTGTGTTTAGCAGATTGAAAGTTGTTCAGAAGCATAAGAAATTAAGAATGTCTGTGGTTTCCTTCCAAGATCAAGGGACTAAGGTCATCTAACTGAGAAGCTCATGTCATCCAATTCATGTTCTCATCTTGCAGATGTGGAAAAATGCCAGTGGCTGGATTGTATTTGCCAGATTCAGTGAGCCTGGTTCAGGGGACTCTGAGCAGGGAAACTCTCAAGATGGGCTGCATCTCTCAGGACATCTCTTGAATTTGGTCTGCCATTGTCAGGATGGGCCCCTGACTCTTTGCTCACCATAACATCAATGTCCTTTTTACCTGCTTTTTACTTTCTCCAGACCTTAGGCAGGCTTTGCTAAGGGACTGACTCATCCTAACAGGTTTGCTTTGCTACCGAGGTCTCTTTTTTCTCATTGTCTTAAAGTTAATCACTTGACTTCTCATATATCTTTCACTCCTGGTTTTGTCCCTCCATTTTGCTCTGACTTATAACCCCTACCTGTCTGCTCTAAAATTTCAGACTCTTGACCTAACTTCAGATCCTTGGTTATACTTTGATTATGAATCTTTTAAATTCCCAAAATTATTCCCCCATGCTACACATTCTGATAAGTCTGCCACAGCCATGGCTGCTAGAACCACTTCAAAGCTGATAATCTCCCAATTCACATTTAAGTCACATATAACTCCCATTCAAAATTAACTCACAGTCTCCCACCATCTTCATCCCACCCACAAGGAACTTATTTTTCTTCCTTTAGCCCTTCTTTCAATCCGTGATGCCCAGCACACTAATTCAGAGTTTGGGGTATCCTTCTTTATAACTCCTTTGTTTTATCCTTTACATCAGTCACCAGCTCCTGTCAATTTTCCACCTGCATATCTCTCTGTCTCCTCCTTTCCATAGCATTACCATTCAAATTTAACTAAGAACTGTTTTAGCCTGTAGTGTTTCTTGCTCAGCCATAAATCTAAAGTCATTCTCTATCCTGTAGCCCATATTAATATTCTAAATCAGAAATATAATCTGCCAATGTACTACTTAAGTTTTGCTTGTTTACCTAATGCATATATACTTACCAAGCACCTATTTATATGCCAGACACTGGAAAGTTGCAGGGTTATCAGAATAAACAAGATAAACAGATTGACTCTTCTACTCTTGATACTTTCAGAATCACCTCTATAGTCCTTTAATAGTTGAAATCCATGGTCTATCTTTGTCTACCTATTAAACAAATGGTGATTGTGTTGGGTATGATTTGCTTTCATTTGGCTTTTCCCACTGAGAGTGCTCTGCAGTCTATGCATGTCTATGCATGGTTAAGGCAGATGGAAACAATCCGGGATAAGAAGTCAGGGTTCAGGGCTGTGCTTGTGATGGTCACTGGATATTCAGTCACATAATTAAACATGCAGATGTCTGTCATCAACTACTTTTTAAGATCATAAAATAAACTGATATCTTACCATTTCCAATATTTTGTTCAAAGCACTGTGAAACACTTCTAATTCCTTTCCATGAGAACATACTCTTTATTAATATTGCAACAGAAAATAGTTAAAATTGAAATGTGTTACTGTATACTAAAAAGTAACAATCTACCATAGCTTGATTTTTGTTTTGCTAATATCCTTACCTAACTGACATAACTTTTAAAAAATACAGATGTGCCAAAAAAAAAAAGTACATGCATTTTAAGAAAGGAAAAAAACTGTATTACAATTGTAATAATATATACTAATAACAAAAGATGAGTACCAGGGGCCAGCTGAATAGTGTGCTGGTTAAGAGCTGGCTTGGGATGCCAGCTGGCTTGGGATGCCAGCTGCCCCAGTTCAGATCCCACATATGAGGACCAGTGACACTGCCCTCTACAGCTAATATGGTGAACAACAGCTCCACCTGGAGCTGGGCTGCCATGAGTCCCCTGGGCCGGCATAGCTGTAGCCGCTGCTGCAGTAGGCTGCCATAGGCTACAATGACTGGCCGGCAGCCAGCGTGAGGGGCTGCAGCCAGCGTGAGGGGCTGCAGCCAGCATGAGCTGCCAAGAGTCGCTGTGAGCAGCCATCCAGAGGCCGGCCACCAATCTGCCTCACCCGAGAAGAGCACAATGATGATACCAACATGGGCCAGTGAAGCAATGTCCTCCACAACTAGACTGAAGAACAAAAAAGACAGCAACTTGTCTGTTCCCCTTCCCTGGTTCCCCAATGCTGTTCCCTCCCCCCAATTTCCCAATAAAATCTTTAAAAAAAAAGATGAATACCAGTCATGTGTATCCATTTTTTGGCACCCCCCCGGTATGTTTAAAATGGAAATGTTTGGTATAATTTTGGTAATTTAAGATATATATTTCCTCTTGCATACACCGTTCAAATAGATAATCATAGTTGGATGTTTCAGTGGGTGGCATCCATACAAAGGCACTTATTGACCACCTTGTGTGTGTCCCTGGCTTCTGGCTTACAGTTCTCACAGGCAGCCCTTTGATAGTTACATAGGGCAAGACCATTGTTCAGATATACTCACTTAACCTGACTTAACTTGTTTTGTTTTTTCATGTGGTTATTTCTAACTTGGTAGAAAGAGTAGAGTGAAAGGGAATGGAGACATAACTTAGGCAAATTATTTTTTACTTAAAATGATTGTTTTTAGTATATTCCTTCTATGAAGGGGAACAGTTGAAAACAAAATAGTTTCAAAAATCTAATTCAAAATCATATTAAATCATACAATTAAAACCTCATATTTTAAGGTTTTAAAGAAGTGGCTTAAATCCATATTTCACTTCAATATTTATTGGGCTACTACTATGTGAAGAAAGGCTCTGGTAGTTGCTGGTACTATTACAGCTAGATAGATGCTACCCTTGTTTGTCCAGAGTTTAGGACCAAGCAGAGGAGACAGATAATAACAAGATAATTTATTTTAAGTGTAATAACTGTTAGGGAAATACAATGAATACAATTTGTATCAGAGATATAAAGCTTCCTAATGAAAGACATCCTGGAGGAAGTAACTTCTAAGCTGTGGTCTGAAAACTGAGAAACCATCCAGATAGATCAAGAATTGAAGAAAGCAGAGGGAACAACTTATGCACAGGCATGGAGCAGAGATGATGGCTGAGCTGGGTCTATGAAAATGATGAGAATTACCCCAGAGAAGTGGTAGAAGGCAATCTAAGCAGGTAAACAGCAACAAAAAGACCCAGGGGAATAAAGCAGATTGGTGTGTTTAAGGATCTGCAGGTAACATGGTACCATAATATAATATACCAAAATAATGGTATATATTTTAATAGTTTTATAAAGTCATACATTAACAAACATAAAGTAATAATCAGAAATTCATTTTCAAATAAAGAGATTGGTTTGGTTAAAACTGCAGATTTCTTATTCTGAATTTCATGTGTCAGGAGAAATGGGGTCAAAACAAAATAAATCATGGACCTGGAGGATATTGTGCTGCATGAAGTATGTCAGACAACGAGAGACAGATGGCAATGTGATTTCACTTATATGTGGAATCTAAAGAACAAAATAAACAAACAAACAAAACAGAAACAAACTCATAGATACAGAGAACATTTCGATGGTTGCCAGATGGGAGGGGGTGGGGGTAGGGGTGGGTGAGTGAGAAAGGGGAAGGGATTAAGAACAAATTGGTTGCTACACAGTAGTCATGTGATGTATAACATAAGGAATATAGTCAATAATATTGTAATAACTATGTATAGTGTCAGATGGCAACTAGAATTGTTAGGGTGATAGGTGGGAGGGAGGTTGGGGAGCAAGGTGAAAAAAGTAAAGGCATTAAGAGTACAAATTGGTAGTTAAAAAATAGCCATGGGGCTGGAAAGTATAGGTAATACAATCAATAATTTGGTAATAACTATAAATTTGCCATGTGTGTCTTCAACTAGTCAGGGGGATCACTTCTTAAATTATATAAATGCCTAACCACTATGTTGTACACCTGAAATTCATATAAAATAATATTGAATGTCAACTAATTGAAAAAATTTTAAAAGGTGGGGAAAGGTGAAGGGAAATAAGTTCATATTTTTAGGTAAAAAACAAATAAGCCATGGGGATGTAATGTACAGCATAGGGAATATAATCAATAATTTTGTGATAGTGTGGTACAGTGTCAGATGGTTGCTGGACTTATCATGGTGATCACTTCCTTAGGTATGTAAATGTTGAAAAACTATTGTGTACCCCTGAAACTAGTATAATATTGGATATAAGCTATATTTTAATAAAAATAAATAAATAAATAAATCAGTACATACTAACTGTTGTAGTTCTATGTGCTAAGAAATTCCTTAAAACTGACAATTGTGTGTATCACACACAGTCTTTGATGACTACTTTGTGTAGGTTCTTTATTTATTAAGTTCCCTTTTAGAAGAAGAGCGCTTCCTACTTAGTTTTTTTTTTGCTTGCTTGGATAGGATCAATGGCATCCTAATTACAAATAAATACTACAAAACCTTCCATTTCAAACTTCAAGCTTTTTCTCAAAACCCAGTTTAAAAGAAGAGCCTTAGTTAAATCAGATGCTTTATTCTAGTTCATGGATTCATTGATTCCTGAGAATCTATTATTCTTTCATTGTGTACCAGAGAATACCATCAAAATAAAAACTTCACAGCTGGACTGAAGCAGTGCTAAAAGAACAATTTTGAGTTCTAAGTAGTTATTTTAGCCCCAGTGACTAAGCTTTTTATTTTCTTTTGCAACCAATAACTGGTTTAACCTAATTTTTAGCCAGATTTGGGGGAATTTAAGGATACAATGTTTTGAGGCCTGGGATGTCATTACTTTATTAGTCCAATAATTTTTGGACTAATATGGCAAGCAGAAGTAGGATTGCGTATAAAACATTGATTCAAGGCTTCTTGTTTACAGGTGCTTTTCATTCTGAGCTTGCAAATATTGATGAAGGATACAAAGAGGAATGAGTATCCAATGACTTGAATTGTAAAAATACAGTGCTGCTGCAAGTATTTAGAGGAAGGAAAGGGTGACATTTGTGCCCAGCATAAAATTTCCTTTCATTCTTCTGATCACTTTGCTTATTCATTCATTCAATAAAAAATTTAAGATTGTGTGCTAAATGTAAAATTCAGTGGGACAGAGATGTTGAAGATACAGAAATGATATGAAACAGAAAGGGATATAAAACTAATGGTTCTCAAATCTTGGGAAATCCAGAGACTCTTGAAAAGCTGATAAACACTGTGGGTGAAACACTCACACACAAATTCAGGGGATATGTGGATGCCTTGAAGTCCACCATTGGACTCTTTGGGCAAGATTTACGAATCCTACGTAATGATTTTTTAATTTCCAGTTTTGTTCATTGTTTGAATTTCCCATCCAACCCAAGGTTATTTAAATCTTATTATGGGGTTAACTTTATTTTCACAATTTACCCCTAAAATTAATATTGGACCTGATCTTCCAGGCACATTTCCCATTGAGAGATCTAATGCTGCTATTAAGCCAAACTGCTCAGTAAAGCAAGCATGATCGCCATCTAATGCCCAAATGGAGTAAATGTTGGTAACAACAGGAATGTACAAGAATTAGGGTATGTGTCAAAGAATTTAGGGCTGTTGCCATTGGTTTGTTGGTTGGTTAGTTGATTGGTTCATTTCTTTCTAAGGTTCGTGAATTATTATTTTTTACATTATCATATTCAGTTATTTTATTCCGCATCACAATCCCTTGAGTTAGTTGTTACTGTCTGAATTTAAAACCAAGAAACATTTTTAAAGATTAAAAAAACATTTTTAAATTTGTCTTTTTATTGGTGGAGCATGTGATTTACATTTTTAAATGAATTTTCTTATTTTGTACAGTTTTAGGTTTTCAAAATTACTGTGAAAATACTACAAAGAGTCCCCAAATACCCCACTGCCAGTTTTCCCTTAACAATAGTATGTTACTATTTTTGTAACTATTGAACCACTATGGATAAATTATTATTGTCTAACGTCTGTATTTTATTCAGATTTTCCCAGTTTTCTCCAGTGTCCTTCTTTTGTTCCAAGTTCCATTTAGGATACCACATTACATTTAGTAATCATGTCTCCTTATGCTTGGTTATGATATTTTGATTTACATTTGATGTTGTATCTGAATTTTATTGTAGCTTTCTGTTATTTTTCAAAATCTTAAACATTATTTTCTTAAAACTGTCCCTTATTCTGTTCCTATATAACTAAGCAGAATTTATGGGGTTTGTATATACACAAATTATCACTATGCATTTTTTATCTCTAAAAGTGAAAAAAAAAACAGGCAGGGGAGATTAAGAAAAAGAACTGCCAAGATACTATGGTAGGAAGACTAATTCAGTAGCCATGAGAATTATGTTTCCTTTTGGACTCTAATAATCCTCACTTGTGTTCTTTAGCACGCCATTTACCCCTTGCTTTCAATTTCCACATCTGTGGAATAAGGTGTGTGAACCAGAAAATTTCCCAGTCCTTAAGAGGAGATAAATAAACTGACCACTATTTTCCCAGTAAAAGTTAATAATCATGTTTCGTATTGGATATGAGCACATGCTTATTATATACCAACCTTAGCTGGTACATTTTATCGTGTTATTATTATCTCTATATTATAGATGAGTTTTCAAGAAGTAGTTTGCCTGGGTTCTTACAACAAAGTGATGGGTCAGATTCCGAAGCCTGTGACAGTTTCTAAAGAGACAACACTCCTTTCAGTATCCACAAGCTGCCATGCTATTGCTAAGGCTCCTCTAATGACCAACACTATGAGATGAAGTTTCTCTTTTAGTCCCATTGCCCTTAGACATGTGAGACCCTATAAAATGCTATAGATAAGCCGGGGCTGCTACCTATCCCAAAACAGATGTGCTGAAGTCTCAAGGAAACCTCTGTCTCCAACCAATGGAAATGAATTAAGTCTGAGGAGTATTCACAGTTCTACCCTGTTTGCTAATATTTTCATTAAACATGTTGTTTTCATGGCTTTTAAATGTCTTCAAGAGATATACAGGAATATTGTGTCTCTTCGGAGCAGGATGGAATCTTGTGTTTCCGTCTCAAAATTGAAAGGTAGTATATAGTATGTGTTTATGCATGGGAAGGAATTTACATGATGCCTGCTGGCTAAAACCATTTGCTGGAAAGAGTAGAGCTCTATAAACTACTTGGCTCCTGCAGTATGGATATTTTGTAAATATATCTGTGAAACTTAAATGACGTTCTACATTTGTGGTTCTCAAGCTTTAGATGCACATTAGAAACCTTAGAGGGTTAAAAGTCCCAGTGCCCAAGCCTCATTCCAGACTTGTTGAATCAAAACCTGGAAGTGAGATCCAAAACAGCAATTTAAAAACTCCCCAAGTTAGTTCTAATATGTAGCCAAGAGTTTTACTTTGTAACTCAGGAGTTTAATGTCATTACTGTACTTTATTCTCTAGGGTAAACTTGTCTATGATACTTATTTTTATTAAAAAAAAAAGCTATGGCTTACAAGAGGATGCTAATTTAATCAAACTCATTTTTAATTTTTTTTTTGTTTTGCTTATGCATCTATGCATTGTTTTCTGTCTGAGATATAGAACTTTTAAAAATTTTATATGGGACTGGCTAAGTGGTGCGGTGGTTTAGAGCTGGCTTGGGACACCAGTGGCCCTGGTTCGGATCCCACATATGAGGGCCAGTGACACTGCCCTCTAAAAAGAATTAAAAAAAGAAAATTTTATATGAGCTAAATTTTCCCTGAAGCAATTCAATATCAACAGTAAGGATGGACATCATTGTAAGACAAAGATGCCATTTTCTCATGGAGGAGCTTTTATTAAGTAAGCTGTCAGTGGAAAATCATATATTTGCAATTTTTATTTTTCGTTTTTATAAAATTGCAAAATAATAATTTCAATAGCTAAAATTTTAGAGGTGATAGTTGTTGACCACATGTATATTTTTTTCTCAAGGAATAAGATTTCTCTCTTTACTTAACTTTGTAAGATTTCAAGTTCCTTGAAGGAAAAGAATAAAGCCTTTCAAAACTCCTTTGTATCATCCACAATGCCTAGCGAGTATGTGGGACTGAATTGTTATGTGATAACCTTTGGAAAACAGAGGATAGAAAAAGAAAGGAAAGGAAGAAAGAAAAAGGAAAAAATGAGTGAAAGGCAAAGAAGACCCCACATTTTGTTGTATACATTTCCTTTGAGGAATGAAAAGCAGAGGTTATTTTCTGTTCTTTGAAATTGTGCATCTCCCAGGATTTTATTCAAAAGGCTCAAGCTTAGGAATATTTTTTTGAAAGGAAGATTATTCTGTTGGTTGACTCTGGTCCTTGGTCTTGAATAAGATTCAGATAAGTAAATATATAGATAACTAAATTTCTGATAGTTTAGATTAATTAATTGATAAATTGATAAATACATGCTTCATATTATTAGAATTCTTTCCTAAATTCCTTTATACCTTTTTGAAGGATTCCATTTCTACATATATATGATTTTTAAGTCATTTGTTTGAATGCACAATGTAGTAAAATTTCTTAAGTAATAGAAATTTCTTCCAAATTATTTGTTGTTAAGATCTGCATTTTGACAGAAAATGATTTCTGTCAGTTAACAGAAAGAATTAGTAAATCATTAGCAATATTTTCTAGTGGTAGTTTCAAAATAGAAACTTCTAAGAGCTTTGAAATTTTAGCAAATACAGACTTCGTTAAAAATGAATTGCTTTACAAGATTAGTAAGAAGTAGATGTCAATCTATGCAATTAAACAATACAGATGCATTTAATAAACTAAGTAAAGTATCATGGAATGATGTGATTAA
Source organism: Aselliscus stoliczkanus (assembly GCA_033961575.1). Lineage (NCBI taxonomy): Eukaryota > Metazoa > Chordata > Mammalia > Chiroptera > Hipposideridae > Aselliscus > Aselliscus stoliczkanus. The sequence continues at coordinate 58,831,146 of CM066736.1, forward strand.
TGTTATAGATGTGATTAGTAGAATAAGTATTTCCTTAGCATCATTGGTTAGATAGCCAAAGATTGGATGTCAGAAAGGCATTCTAATTTTTTCCCACATATTAGAATGAAAATAAATGCTGATAAAAAATAGTGCCAATCACTTTCTTAAATTCTTTAAATATCCCTATCATCTTTTAATTTGGCTGCTACTCCTTATTATAATAAGCAGTTCCATATATATTTAAATTATGATACTATGTTGTTAAATGATATATCAACTATCCATATTTCTACAACAAAAGTGTATGTTTTTCAATTGCTATTATATACTGGTTATTTCTGAAATCATGAATATTTAACTTAAGTGTCTTAATTGCTTTAAATCAATTTCTTACCTAGAAAAACAATTCTTTTTTTTTCTGCACAAAGAAAAATTTTAGATTCAACTTATGAGCCTTAATAATAACACTCCTACAAGGTGAGTCAAATTTATTTTTTTATTAGATATCAAATGTATTTAATTAATCACACACATTAATTAGTGCCCTGGATGAAGGCAGTGGTGAAGTTGAGTCAAACTGCTGTACCCCCTTGGGAGTCTCTGATCTGGTGCCACTCTGTATAGATTCCAGGCATGCCCTCCTTTTATACATTATACAATAAAATGCCCTCCAGGCATGCCCTCCTCATCGTCTTTTGTATCTATTCTGCCCCATCAAACAACAAAAACAAGATTACAAACTCACTTTGCCCCCTAACTCCAAAGTGCCAAATATTTAAAATTTCACCATGTTTTATTTTGTAAATGTCACTATATTTCTTATTGTGTCTAAAATTATGTTACCATATCAGTGGTGAGACCCATTTTTTTATCAAATATTTTCTATAAAGTGAAATTTATCTATGAATGGCATTTCTGTAATGTTCAAAATAAACGCAGTGGGACATTTTGCCCAAAGAGCTATTTGTCCAAGCATATTAACTTGAGAATGTGACATCGTGACACCATGAGACTGGAGGATGAGTCCCCTGAGAAAAGGAAAAATGCCACATATCCACAGAGATATTTCTCCCTGTTTTCTTGCATATCAGGAAAACAAGGAGAAATTGTAAAAGCTACATAGATTATGTAGGTTGATTGTATCCATCCGAAGAATCTTGAACTTTTGAAATTAAAATTTAAAACATTAATTGATTATTTCTTGTCAGGGAAATATCGCTTAATAAAGAAACAAGACAAAACATGTGAAAAGAAATTTTATGTATTTCATATTATTGGTGAAAAGAGTATTTTATGAAAAAACTTTATAATACATGTTAGTAATATTGGTAAAAGGATGAAGTACTTGTTTTCTTCCCTGTTGCCTAACAATGTGAATAATGATTTCAATCTCCTTACTATTAAAACAGTTAATTAAAGATTGTTAAAAGCTTACAATCTTAATCACATGAATCTAAGAACAATACTTAAATGCAAACATGAGTAAACAGCTAACGCATTTTCTGGTAGAAGTCTTTTTCTACTATAAGACTTTCTGTTTTAATTTGGATATTTTGTTTTGCTGAAATGGGTCCATTTCAACGCACATTCGTATTTATTAATGAAATTGCTAGCTGATAATGTTAATCATGGTTTCAGTTTGACTCGGACATTCCAGAATTAGTAAATCTATTTACTGAATTATACATGGGTGTGTGGCATCGTCCTTGACATCGTAAGTAAGAAATACCATGGTGACTATTGAGGTGTGAGAAGGGAACTGATTTTTTTGGAGTGCTTAGTATGGGCCTGTAATTTTATCTCACTGGGTTCTGCTAATAGTGCCACCAAGAGGATATTATTATTTGACAAATAATTTCAGAGGGGTTAGTTAACCTGACTAAATACACATAGCTAGAGAAAAGAAAGACTTAAGAGGTGTTTTGTGCAGCTCTTAAGAATAAACAATCAATTCAAATAATTGAAAAGCCCAAAGGTAGGGCTAGCTTCACATGAGACTGGAGGCAGCTGCAAAATTGATGGCACCATGAACTTGGCTTCTTTTCTGTTCTCTCTGGTTTGCCTACCTGGAGTTGGCTTCATCCTCAGGCTCAACAAAGGGGCTCCCTGCAGCGCCAAACCCCACTGTCATGGTGCCATGGCACCAGCTGTTCATTGAAACATTATACAGCAGGTTCTTGAATAATGTTGTTTCATTAGAACATTGATAAGATGTTGTAGGAACTTAACTTGTTTATGTCAATTAGCCTATGGTAAAATTGGGTTGTTATGTGTCATTTTGCTGCAGTTCCAAGAACCTACAGGTGACATGAAGTGAGGACTTTCACTATACACAAATGTACACCACACTGTCTTGGGGAAAAGAGGGTCTGTTCTTATAGCTCTCACATAATTTCTGAAATATGCTCTCTCGTTGGCTTACATTGGATCACTTTTCATTCTTAAATTATTTCTAACACTGAAGGACTGACATACCCTTCCCTCTTTGGGCCTAATCCTGGACCTTGAAGTGGAGTCAGTCTCATGAAATTTGTAGGGCTGAGAATAGATGCAAGTGAATTCCCTGAAATATAGTGATATTGCTTGGAGAATGCTACCGTTAAATAGCTAGTGGTGCCAGGATTGCATTTAAGACCTGTACCCTTTAGGTTATGCAGCAAACCTACCCCAACATAATCTCTGCTTTTAATCTACAACTGACATTTAATGGATAGAGGCCAGGGACACTAAACAGCCTGCAATGCATAATACCTATCTCCCTAAAAAGGCATGATCCAACCCAAATGTCAGTAGCACTGAGATTGAGAAACTTTATTCTGTGTGATTTGCCAGCCATGCTCCCTCAGCCTCATGGCCTGCCTCTTTCCTCCTTTTTCTTTAAACAGTCACCTTGACTTACCTTCCTTCATTTCAAATGCACCAAAGTTCTTTAGGCTTTAGGATCTTTGTATGTGATTTTCACTCTACCTGGATGCTGTCCTCCCCTTCCACGCCCCCCCCCCCCACAAACAATTCAGTTATAGCTTTGGCACCCCAGCCAAAGCCATTTCTCTTTCAGCATTAAACTCAAAGGGTAAGCTCTCAAGGGAGACTTTATCTCCCAGATTGGTCAGCTCCACCCCCTGTTGCCCTCTTTTACAATTCAACTTTTTAGCATTAATCATGATTTCAATAAGCTGTTCTATTTTTTTAATGATTATATATTTGCATATATTGTAAAATAATCACCACAATGTATTTAGTTAACATCCATCAATACCCATAGTTATTAACATTTTTTTTCTCATGAAAACTTTTTTTTTCTAGAAAGAACCCCACATTTTTATTTGGTAAGTATCAAATGTACTCAAAAATAGAGTGAGCAGTACAATGAGCTTTCATGTACCTATAACCCACTTACAACAATTACCAATTCAGGGCCACTCTTGTTTCATCTACACCCTACCCCCTGCACTGGATTATTATTTATTTTTATTTATTATTATTATTATTTTTAATTCTTTTTTTTTTTTTAGCTGAGCCATCCTGCCACCTGTTGGCAGCTCAGCGGCAGCTCAGCTCAGGCTGGGCATCGAACTGCTGTTGCTCAGAGCTCAGCTCGCACTCTTGAGCGAGCTCTTAACCAACTGAGCCATTCAGCCAGCCCTATTTTTTAATTATTTTGTAGCAAAATGAACATTTTTTAAAATTAGTTTCAGGTGTACAATGAAGTGCAATAGTTATACTTTTTACTCCACAATGTGACCACCCCCTCCCCCAATTCGCCACCTCACTGCCCCCATATCATACATATTTATTACAATTCCCTTGACCCCACGCCACACTATACTCCACATCCCATGATCACATACACATTCAACCACAGTTGGCATGCAATATTATACAACATCGGCCCCAGGTGTACAGTGCAGTGATCAAGCCTCCACTCCATCCATGAAGTGATCTCCCCAACAAGACATGTGACCATCTGACACTTCATAAAATATTTACAACATTATTAATTATATTCCCTGAACTGTCTTTCATATCCCTGTGGCAATATTGTAGTTACCTATTTATGCTGTCTAATCCCTTCCCCTTCTCTCTCATCCCCACCCCCTCCCAACTAGCAGCCATCAGTTTCTCCTCTATATCTATGAGACCGTTTCTGTTTACTTTGCTCGTTCATTTAGTTTTTCAGATTCCACATATAAGTGAGATCATCCGACTGATTTATTTCACTTAACATAATAGTCTCTAAGGCCATCCATATTGTTGCAAATGATACAATTTCATTCTTCTTTATAGCGGAATAGTACTCCATTGTATAAATGTACCACAGTTTCTTAATCCAGTCATCTACCGATAGGTATTTTGGTTGTTTCCAAGTCTTGGCTATTGTAAATAGCTCTGCAGTAAACATAGAGGTGCATATATTTTTTTCAAATTAGCATCTTGGATTCCTCTTTATTTTTACTGATATATCCCCTCAGGCAAGGGAAATAAAAGAAAAAATGAACATATAGGATTACACCAAACTTAAAAGTTTTTTCACAGCAAAAGAAATCATCAATAAAATAAAAAGGCAGCCTACTGAATGGGAGAAGATATTTGCCAACAATATATCCAATAAGGGGTTAATATCCAAAATTTATAAAACACTCATGAAATTCAACACCAAAACAACAAACAACCCAATTAAAAAATGGGCAGAGGATATGAAGAGGCATTTCTCTAAAGAGGACATACAGATGGCCAACAGGCATATGAAAAAATGTTCAACCTCACTAATCATGAGAGAAATGGAAATAAAAACCACAATGAGATACCACCTCACTCCAGTCAGAATGGCTATCATCAATAAATCAGCAAACAACAAATGCTGGCAAGGTTGTGGAGAAAAGGGAACCCTGGTTCACTGTTGGTGGTACTGCAGATTGGTGCAGCCAATATGGAAATCAGTATGGAGGTATCTCAAAAAACTGGAAATGGAACTACCTTATGGCCCAGCAATTCCACTCTTGGACAACTGTTGTATCTCTTACATCAAGTGAAAACTCCAGGAAGTCAGGGATTATGCATCTTTTGTTTCCCCTTTACTACCCTTAATATTTAGCACAGAGTCTGGATGGTACTTCAGGTGAGACAATCTGTGCCTCTGAGGGAAAGTATGGATACTCTAGGCATTTGGGTGTGGGGGGGGGGGTGAGTAGACCAGTCAGGAAAGATTTAGTGTGGAGAAGCATGAGCTTCTAAGAAGGTGGAAGAAGGATGGAAGAAGGATGGTTGGATCTAAAGAAGGTATAACTTATTTTTTCTGAGTTTCAGTTGGAAAGGGCTGATCCTTCTGTGTATAGACAATAGGCAAACTAGATTCAATCTGATGTTATTTTATCGAATGACTTAGTCTGATGTGCCTTGTAGAAACAGCCTGAGGCCTCATTTCCATTTGAGCAGTTTTTGTAGTGCACTGAACCCAGTGCCAGGTAACCAACAGTCTAGAGCTGGCTCTAACACTAATTGTGCTTTTTCATTGTTTTCCTCTGGACTTGTTTATTTGTGAAATGAGAGAACTGAACTAATGGATCTGTGCTGCCCTCCCAACCTTAACATTCCTTCCTTACAAAACCAGAGGAAGTTCTGGCTAGCTGAGGTCAAACTATATGAACCTTCTATTTTAAATGTTATAGGAGCAATGTTATCTAAAAATGCAGTTTATGCGCCTCAGCTAATAAATAATCAGCAGAGTTTTATGAAAATAATTGAATCCTTTGATAACTGGGGATTTTGATGTGTCCGAGAGTTTTGCGTTATTTCATACATTTCATATAAATACAGGAGATTGATTAATAGATAGTCTAACCTCAGGATAGATCTTAAAGTTAGTGTTTTTTGATAAATCCCTAGACAAACCTTTTCCATGAACTTTTCCTAAAAAGTGAAGGATGGTGTATTCATCAAAGCTTTGATCTAGTTGAAGTATTTATTATTTTTGTGTATGTGTATTCATTTGCTAACTATAGGATGCCAGAGGTCTGTTTAGTGCAGGGTTTCTCAACCTTGGCATTATTGATATTTCAGACTGGACAATTCTTTGCTGTTGGGAAGCTATCTTGGGAATCTCCAGATCTACTGAATAGATGTCAGTAACAGCTCCCCATCCCAGTTTTGAAAATAAAAAATGTCTCAAGACATTGCCAGGTATCCTCTGTGGGGCACAAATGGCCCCTGTTGACAATAGTTTAATGCAACCTTTTAGCTAGGGCACACTAGCCAGATGGGTACAAGTGTTACTGCTTGGTAAATTTAAATAAAGTTAAATCTTACCCAAATAAATCTAAATCCCTCATTGATGGTTAAAAGCATCTCTCTATTTGTATAACTACTAGATGCTCATGGCATAGTCTGAATGACTCAATCAGTGACTTCCTTACATAGACAACGATTCCTGGAAAATTTGGATAAGTTGTCAAAAGAAATGCAAAAGAAAGCAGTCTGATGATTCAGCTTGTAACTTGCCAATGATATCTCTTTACTTTTAAGATTAATTCTCTGAATCCTATTGAATGATAGGGTAGTGATAGTGAGCCTGTGCTGTTTTTGTGGTTATTGATATTGTTATGCATGTGTTAGGTGGCCTTCTAAGAGATAGGGTGTTTTTTGTTTTTTTTAATGACCATTTCTCCATTCACCCCCTCAAGGATATAAAGGGTTTTGTCCTTAGCATTTTTCAGGTTATAATAATTCTCATTCTGACCATTTAGTAAATAAATAAATAAATAAATAAATAAATAACAGCTTCGGGTTTTTTAAAAGGAGGCAGATGTGTAGCTATATACTCGTAAGCCTTATATATAGTTGGCATGGGGTGTGGATTCTCTTTCTCAAACAAAAGGCACAGAATAAATAAACTCTAAAATGTGTCATTTTACTTCTGCTCTCCTTCTGCTTAAAAAAATTACTATAGTGATCACAGGCCCAGACTGACAATCTTTGTATTCAGGCCTGGGTGATTTTTTTTTTCCTTTTTTCCTTAGCTGAGCCATCCTGCTACCTATTTGGCAGCTCAGTGGCTGCTCAGCTTGGGATGGGCATCGAACTGCTGTTGCTCAGAGCTCAGCTCACACTCTTGAGCGAGCTCTTAACCAACTGAGCCACTCGGCTGCCCCAGCCTGGGTGTTTTTGTTTTGTTTTGTTTTTAAGATTTTATTGGAGAATTGGGGGAGGGGAACAGACAAGTTGCTGTCCTTTTATTCTTCAGTCTATTAGTGGAGGACATTGCTTCACTGACCCATGTTGGTATTATCATTGCGCTCTTCCTGGCTGAGGCAATCACTCACTAGCCATTGGATGGCCACTCACTGCGGCTCACAGAAGCTTATGAAAGCACACGGCCAGCCCCACTGTAGTCTATGCTGTCGCCGGCATCCCACAGCAGCCCAGCTCCAGGTGGAGCTGTTGTTCACCATCTTAGCTGTAGAGGGTGCAGCATCACTGGTCCTCATGTAGGATCCGAACTGGCTGCTGCTCAGAGCTGGTGTCCCAAGCCAACTCCCAACCAACACACTGCTCGGCTGGCACAGGCCTAGGTGTTTTTTAGGCAAGCCTGTATTACACAAAGTAATCTAATATAAGTAGGCCTTCTGAAAGCAAACATAAACCCAAAGAAATATAATATTACAAAGTGCTTTGCTAATTTTACAGAAAAGTTTTTTACACTTATTTTGTTTAAAATGAATATTACTATTCAGCATTTTCTTCACCTTTAAATCCAAATAGACAATCTCTCATCAGAAATAGGCCTAAGTTTTTCAGATAGTTTGCTTTCTTTAAAAAAGTGTATCTCATTTCTTCTTCCAATCAATATGGAGTAACAGGGACTGGACTTATACTCCCACCTTAAACAATTAAAAATCTGGACAAAATATACAAAAAATACCCAAAGCAATATTCACGACACTGGACACTATGCAATGGAAGACAACGATCCCTCGGGATAGGAAACAAGTGAGACACATGATTTCCCTGTTGTGTTGCCTTGGGAGATATCCAGGCTATGGTACAGGAGGGGCAAACCAGGATGCACCCAACAAACTCCCTGAGTTGAAGAGATGGAGCTCAGTGTCTGCGAAGACCAAGGATGCTAGAGGTTAGAGACTACCAGTGAAGAGAGAGTTGCACAAAGACTACCAGAGATCTTCTCAGGGGCCTCCTATATGTTCTGAAAAGTACTGATTATTTTTTGTATGTGAGCAAACTACCTGAGCCCAGTGGAGTAAATACCTGAAAGGGTTAGAGGAAAAATTCCTGGCACTCACATAGGACTTACAAAAATGCCTGTTCCCATCAGGAAGACTGGAAAACCTCATAAATCATGGACATTGGGTATAGTACCCAATGGGTATAGTTCAGAGGGTTCTTGCCTCAGAAGTGGGGAGTAATTAGCCCTACTTGAAACACCGCTCAAGACTTGCCTAACCAATCTTATAAAGCAAGACTTGAAAAGAACAAGTTGTTTTCAAGTAACTTGACTGCATTTCAATGCAAAGCTCAAGAATATTTATAAAAATATAAAAATATCCAGCACTAAACAAAGTCAAATTTATATCTAACATCCAACCAAAAATTATTGGCCATGCAGAAAAACTGAAAAATATGACCCATAGTAATGAGAAAAATTAATCAAAACTGAAACAGATATTAGAATTACCAGACAAGAGTATTAAAACAGTTATTTAAATTGTATTCCATATGTCCTAAAATTAATTTGATATCTGAAATATAAAAGAAACCTCAAATTGTACTTCTAGAGAAGAAAATCACAATGTCTGGGATGAAGAATATACTGGATGTAACGAACAAAAGATTAGACATTCGTAAATTTGAAGACATTGCAGTAGAAATTATCCAAAATAAACAGAAATTAATTATCTATGAAAATACTTCAAGCATCCTAATACACATGTACTTGGAGCCTCTGAGAGACAGAGGGGTAAATAGAAAAATGTTTTAAGAAAAATTGGCTGAAATTTCCCCAGATTTGATGAAAACTATAAAACCCACAGATCCAAGAGACTGGACAAACCCCCAAAACAAGAAATATGGAGAAAACAACATCTAGGGAAATCATAATTAAGATTTTGAGAATTAGCAATAAATAGAAAAACTTAAAGCAGTCAGAAGAAAAAGATACACAGGGCTGACCGAGTGGCACATTGGTTAAGAGCTGGCTTCGGACATCAGCAGCCCCAGTTGGGATCCCACATATGAGGGCCAGTGTCACTGCCCTCTACAACTAAGATGGTGAACAACGGCTCCACCTGGAGCTGGGCTGCTGTGAGTCCCCAGGACAGCATAGCTGGAGCCCCTGCTGCAGTGGGCCTCCATAGGCTACAATGAGTGGCCGGCAGCCAGCGTAAGCAGCTGGAAGCCAGTGTGAGCTGCCAAGAGCCACTGTGAGCAGCTGTCCAGAGTCTGGCCACCGATCTGCCTCACCTAGGAAGAATGCAATGATAATACCAACATGGGCCAGTGAAGCGACGTTCTTCACAACTAGACTGAAGAACAAAAGGACAGCAACTTGTCTGTTCCCCTTCCCCAGTTCCCCAATTTAAAAAATCTAAAAAAAGAAAAAGAAAGATACACAGATGCTCCTTGACTTACAATGGGGCTATGTCCCAATAAACTCTGTGTAAGTTGAGAATGTTGTGAATCAAAAATGCATTTAATACACCTAACGTACTGAGCATCATACTTAGCCCTGCCTACCTTAAACATTCTCAGAACACAATATACAAAAGATGGTGGCAACACAGAATACTTTAGAGTATCGGTTGTTTATTGTTGTGATCCGCTGCCCAGCATCATTAGGAAGTATCATACCACATATTGTTAGCCCAGGAAATGATAAAAATTCAAACTCTGAAGTACAGTTTCTACTGAATGTGTATTACTTTTGCACCATCATAAAGTCAAAAAATTGTAAGTTGAATCATTGTAAGTTTGGGCCCATCTGTATTACATATTGAGCAATTAAGATAAGCATGCAGATTTCTCATAGAAAACAATGCAAATGAGTAGACAGTAGAGCACCATCATTAAAGTACTGAAAGAAAAAAACTATCAACCTAGAATTCTATACCTAGCGAAAATATTTTTCAACTATGAGGGCAAAATACAGACTTTTTGAAACATACATAAGCTGAAAGAATTCATCACCAGTGGACCTACATACAGTAAAAAGGTAATGTTTAAGGGAGTCTTTTAGGTAGAAGGAAAATGATACCAGATATAAATATGGATCTATAGAAAAGAATGAAGATCACCTTAAATGGTAACTTCATGACACATACCTTGGACTTCTGCTATCTATCTTGCTACATCATGAGTTAGAAGATGAGGGTGTTTCTGATACAGCTTCAAGTTTTCTGAAAGAAATATGTGACAAGACATGAGGAGGAAAACAGTGATAAGAACCTGGCCCCTGTCTGAGGAAGGAGAATAGAGATGCCTGACAATCTGGACCACTCACGTGTAAATTTACTGAGAGACTAATAAAAGTCTATACTTTTTAGGTGTCTGTATTGTAGGCTACTACTGACACTTCAGATTCACTTTTACCTTAGTTAAAACAACTATTTTTGAAGCTATAAAGTTGTACCTTCTACATTGAGATCTTTAAATTAATAACTTGAATTTTTTTTCCACATGAAGACGTAGTTGATCCAGAACATCCTAATGGAAATGCCATATTTTTCTCAGTAATTTTAAATGCCAACTCTGTCATATATCAATCACCTATATGTGCAAGGAACTCTTTCTGGGATATTTGTTCTGTTAGTTTATGTCTCTCTGCATCAGTATTATGATATCCATGCACTAATTAAATATGTTTATACAAAGACTTGTTATCTCATAGGGCAGATATTTCAAATTTTTTCTTCTTTCTCAAATGTATCATGTTCTTAGCATATTGAATTTTTAAATAAATTTTACAGTCAGTTTTTAAAGAGTAGATGGAGAGGTTACTAGGAGCTACAGGTATATCACATTGTTTTATTATGGGTTGATACATGCAGAAGTCTCCAGACCTATGACAAGGGTTAGTCTAACAGTGATGTTTTATCATCACAATACTAGTGGCAGTAGCAGACGTGGTAAAGAAGGGCTGACACTGCCTACCTAATGGACATCTAGGGATCAGTTCTCCTCCTTCTCTCCCAGAGTTACCCACATTCCCCTAGAAATAAGGATAGCATTTTCCACTTGGTCACCATTAGCTTTGGTTATTTTGGTGTAGATCACATGGCTACAACTTCATTACTATAATCTTATTTAAGTGTATATTAACTGCACAATGAGGGCTCTTTCATGGCATGGACAAGATTAATATTTATCAGATTCTCAAAGAATAAAATATACAGCTCTTATCTTATTCTTCAAGGTTTTCAGCTGACTTCTTGACAGATTCAATGGTTGAATTCTCTATAACTCCACTTTAATACTATGTTGGGGAATTTAGGAAATTCATTTAACATTCATCACTTCCTGTTGAGTGCCTACTTTGCTCTTAATACAGAACTAAGTGCTGAATATTCAGCAGTAAGGATCCTTCTATCATGGGAAAATCCAACATTTAAGTGAAATAAACAGAAATGTAAATATTTAATTTATAATTGTGTTTAATGCTATGAAGGGAAAAAATATAATTTTATATGAGAATAAATAACTGGAGAGAGAGTAATACATTTTCCATGTATTAAAACATATTATATATAAATGAAATGATTTAACTTGTAATGTAATCATATTTATGTAGCAAATTAAATGTAGTTATTTTTCTATAGTAAATCTATTCATTCGTTTATTCCACAGCATTCCTGTGGGCTCACAGATATTGGGCTCACAAAAATGACCAAGACCCAGTCCCTGTCTTTGAGGAGTTTGTAGTTTAACAGTTCACATAATTAACAGTGTGTCTCATTAAAATAATTGCATACCAAATGAAAACCTGAGAATATCTTTTTTCTTTTTTTCTTTCTTTTTTTTTAGATGAGGATAGGCATTCACTCAGGCTCTGTGCTGGCTGGAGTTGTTGGAGTAAGAATGCCACGATATTGCCTGTTTGGAAATAATGTCACTCTGGCAAGCAAATTCGAATCAGGAAGTCACCCTCGGCGCATCAATGTCAGCCCAACCACTTACCAGTAAGTGTTTTCTGGTCTACTCCCTGTCTTTGGCACTGCCTTTAGCTAATATCCTGTCATTTGTAAGACCCTGTTCTTTTTCTGGATCTAGTCATTTTCTAAGATAATATAAGTAGATCTACCCAGCCTGTAAAACAGCAATTGTGACAAACTTTTATTTGCACCCTGAAAGAGTGCATGAAAACCTGACTTGACTGAGAGGTAAATACAGGTTTGTCATTTCCCACAGTCTGCATTCTTCTGAGATATACCTGTTTAAAATACAGGAGAGTAAATGTTAAGGGTATGCATTACACTATAAATTCTAATTTTTTCAAAATGTTCCTCAGTATTTATAAAAATCAAAGGAATAAGATAAAGAAGGTGGTTTCTATTTTTTTCTTTTGAATAATGAATATAAATAAGGATTCCCTCACATGAAGTATATACTTGGTACAGATTAAAGTTTCAAACCCTATTTATCATATTTAACAACTGTATGCATTTTGACAACCAAACTCATCCTTATTTTGTACCTGGTTGATGTCACCTTACCAATTAGATATTAAGTACCATATGGGCAGGGACCATGTCTGTTTGGCTCATTATTATATCCCCAGAACTTATAAAAATATTTAGCATATCATAAGCACTCCATAAATATTTATTGAATTAATGAATAAATGCACTAATAAGATGGACTTCTCTAGAATAAAAAACAGTATGACTATCTCCTCCCTGCTAGACCTTGGCTTTATGCCAAGCATTAGTGTGCAAGCTCTTTATTTATTTTTAGTAATTTAAAAAATATTTTCAACTACAGTTGACATTCAATATGATTTGATATTAGTTTCGGGTGTACAGCATAGTGGTTAGACATTTATATAATTTAGGAGGTGACCCTCTTGATAAGCCTTTTACCAACCTGGCACCATACATAGTATTACAATATTATTGACTATATTCCCTATACTGTAATTTACATCCTCATGACTATTTTGAAACTACCAATTTGTACTTCTTAATCCCTTCAACCTTTTCACCCGGTCCCATAGCATTATTTACAGCAGCCAAGATATGGAAGCAACCTAAATGCCCATCACTGGATAATTACATAAAGAGGATGTGTATACACATACACACAATGGAATATAAGAAGAATTAAATCTTACCATTTGTGACAACATGGATGGACCTAGAGGGTCTTATGCTAAGTGTAATAAACCAGCTCTTTAATTAGTGCCATGATTAAGATGACTTAGAAATCATATTGTAAAACTATAAAGTAGAAATAGTGACCACTGACATTTTTTATTATGGCTACAAAAAAATTCTCAAGCAGAAAATTTGTATATATAGATAACAAAAGTTGATTATAAAAATAAACAAAATGGCGATACTTTGAAGCTTTTGATATCACATCTATATAGAGGGAAGTTAAAGTCTTTTAGATGAAAGACAAGTATTTCCAGATTCCTCAGGAGCAGATGAGAAAGGGGACTGAAATTATAAATATAAAATCAAGAGAAAGTTGCTTAAGAACTACTTGTCATTTTTAGGGTATTTATGTAAGGGTTTGCCCCTTAAATTTCTCCAAACTTCCTAACACAATTCTGGGCATAATACAGATGATCTGACAATAATTTACATAATGAATTGAATTTGGGAAACCTCTGTAGATCAGTGATTCTGACACTTTGTGCTCTAGACCATGAGTCGAAGAAATGTTTCTAAAGATCAACCCACTCACCTAAATCTTCTTACCATGGTTATGATTTTTCCCATCATGATGCTTATACTAATATTTCATGTTTGTGTAATTTAGTGTAGATTTACATCTGCTGTGGAAATTCAATTTTAAAAAATGATGTGGAAAGAATGAATCAACCATAGGAGGAGTTCATATCCTGAACTTAGTCATCATAACTGTAGCTGGCTTTGTTTACGTGTAACCAATAAAGCAAACCCTGCAAGCTACACAGGATCTGTGCATTTGGATACTGTCTCTGTGTTTTCATAATCTTTTTCACATTACTTGAGTTTGTGATGATCATTGATCAATAGGTCTGAAGGAATGAATCATTTCAACCAGTGCAAGCATTGAAACATTTTGTTCTGTTATGGTCTGCCCTCACTCTTCCTGCCCCCAAACAAAACAAAACAAAAAATGGAGCCAAAGGTACACATTCAGCTGCCAGTAGGTAGATTCTAAAAGACAGTTTCTCTGATTGGCCCCAAATCATGTAATTTCTACTATATGTTTATAAACGCCTTTTTACACTTAGTCTACCCTCAAAATAACCCTTTTCCTCCCTCTCCCTGTGTTCCTCCTTTCTTTCCTTTTTTCGACAAATAATTGTTGAGTAGTACGATATTCCAAGTACTATGATAGACACTAATGCTACAGCGATGAATAGTATAAATATGACCTGTGCCCTCGTGAAGGAGACTACAGACTAGATGGTAAATTCACCTGAGTTAATAACTACCATAGAAGAGTGTTGCAGTCAAGAAACCCAGATTAGAGTATTGGAGCATGAAAAGAAATGGGCTACACTGAGGATGGAGAGATAAACTGAAGTCAGACCAGCCAAAGCAGATAAGTCAAGTTAAGGAGTCTCAAGCTAACCCTAAAAGCAATGAAGGACATGAAAAATTTTGAGCAGAGGAGCTACTTGACCAGATTTATACTTTCAAAAAATCACTAAGGTTGTAGAAAGAAGACCAGATTAAGAGGTGGGCAGGGTCACAATCTAGTGATTGAGAGCAGGTAATCTTATCCCCATTTCTTTTATGGAAGCTGATTATTGAGACCCTAGAGTCCCAACCATTACTAGTTCGGCTTGTCTTCCCATGCTTCAGAAAAGTGGTTGGGTTCAATGACCATTGACATCCATTGTAATCTGGGGTACCATTAAAAACAGCGTGGCTCCTGGTAAATTTCTAGGAAACTAAATTTAGGTGTATGATCTCAGTGTGATAGGGTTGTCAGATTTTGGATAAATTTTGTGCCTAATACTTTCTGTCCATTTTGTCTACGCACCTTAGACAGTTCAACCACATATAACTGTTGCATTCCCAACAGTACAGGTGGTTTTTGAACCTACAGGGGAGTGTACTCCCCTTTCCCAGGACACTCACAGTGAAATGCCAGGATTGACTTCTAAGGGACATTTTCTGTTAGGAAACAAATCACACTTCCTTATAGCAAATAAGAATTTGTGAAATGAAACTGAGTTTTAAGCTCATGAGAGCTTGAGATTTCTAATTTTCTTTCCTGAATTAAATCCTGTAGAATGTCCAATACTGCCTGGTGATGGTGAAATCTTCAGAGAGGTTTATATTCTTTTTATTTTTAGTAAGATTATATGATTGTCATAGACTTGAGTGAATGGATTATTTGGGTATTTTGATAAAGTGAAATAATTTTCTGAATAATTTATTCCAAGTACATTCAGCCTAGAATATTTAAATAGTTGATTTCAACAAAACACTTTTATAATTTTTTTGAAATATTAAAAATTAAAAGAAATAATATAATACCCATGACCCCACCAGTGATTTAATATTTATTATATGTGCTTCAGTTATTATTTAATCAAAATAAATAAAACAGTTCCTTTAGAATTTTTCCTCCCTTTCACTGTGACAAATACCCTAATCAATTTGGTGTGTTTAAAAGTCCATTATTTCATCCATTAACTTTCTCATATATATCCTTAAAGAATACAATTTTATTTTACATGTTTTAATTTCTGTGATATTTCTATGACCCTTTCTCTAACTTTTTAAATTTCATGTTTTAAGATCTATCCATGTTGAGACAAATACATCTAGCTTAACATTTTAATTACTATACAACATTCCAGTGTAGGACTACACCATATTTTAATTGTTATTCATCTATTTCTCTATTGATGAACACTTAGAGGTTTTTTTCCCCTCTACTTAATTATTACAAAGTGTATTCCTATGAACATTACTTATCTGTCATTATATTAGTTTTATATGATGTAATTAATTGAGTTTTCTATAGGTTGTTAGAATTGAAATGATCAGATTTTGGTTATCTCAAAATTCATTTGAACATTAAGAATAAAGATTTTAAAATCAGGGCCATAACTTTTATATGATGACCTTCGTTTTTTTAGTTAGTGTATGAGTCATCTTACTGCTTGTACTAATGCCCAAGGACCATTTCCTCTTCTTAGAGCACTTTATTACTAGTTTTTTTCTGGACAAAATTAAATCTTCAGTGAGTTTTGAATTTTCCATGTTTGATTGTTTTCATTTTTCTCCAATAAATGTGATGTTTACTCATCTTTGTTCCCATTCATCCAAATTTTAAAATAATGTGCACATTACAAACAATTGTCTGTTAACATCAAGCTACTGATATGTGAAACTGAAATAATTATACTAAGGAGAATTTCAGCAAATTTGGAAATGGCATGAATCATCAAATGATTTACCTGAGCAAATCATTAATTGTATTTCCTTGTTATGTGCAAACTAAGAATGTTGAGATTCTTTAATTATTTTGAATAAAATTATCCTTTCACTTTTAATATTTTTGCTTTTCTCATTTTACAGTTGATCTACTGGACTTTTCATGATGCCTATTTTTTATTCACTGGGAAAGGCCCCTTCTTCTGTTCAAACCAAGCTACCTTCGAATCACTCTTATATAAGCAGCTCACCATGTCACAGGCTGTACAATGGAGCAGGATAGGGTAGTGTTTAAAGGCACAAACCCCAGAATTAGAGTGCCTAGGTTGAATCCAGGCTTTAAAACTTATTGTCGGTGAAGTTCAGCAACTTAATTCTTTGGACCCAGTTTTTCTTATCTGTAAAATTGGTACCTGTTTCAGAAGAGTATCGTTAGGATTAAATATGACTTTTATAAAGCTCCTAATATTTGGAACATAGTAGACATTTATTTATTGCTTCATTCTGTTCTTTCCATGAAGGAATATTTCTGCACTTGATTTTCATATTTTATAGGTCTAGCCATGTTGAATTATGTATGATAATTAGATTACATACCTCATTTGGCAATCCCAAAGAAATAGTGGGTTTGGTAATTCGGACCAAGGTATTTTAAGCTCTGACTCAGTGCTGAGCTAGTAATCAGCTTATTCCTACAAGGTTTTATTAGCAAAAACATCTTAGTAATGACTAAATCATAATCATGTGATAAAAACTATGTTCTTGGCAAATCCTCCAATTTATGAAGAGTACATAATTACATATTTGTTAATTAGATTACCACAAACTTAAATGACACAAACTTATCTTACAGTTTTGTGAGATAAAAGTCTGATATGAGTCTCAGTGGGCTAAAATTAAAGTGTTATCAGGGCTGCATTCTTTGCCCCTTTCAGCTTTTAGAGACCACCTGCATTCCTTGGTTCATGGCTTCCTTCCCCCATTATAAAGCCAATAATATTGCATCTTTCTGCCACTGCTTTCATTGTCATATCTTTTTTTTCTGACTTTTTTCAGAAAACGAAATCCTCTTCTACTTTTAAAGACCTTGTGATTACATTAGGTCTATTGGATAATCCAGGATGATTTCCTTATTTTAAAGTCAGCTGATTAGCAACCTTAATTCCATCTGCAACCTTAGTTCGTTTTTGCTAACAGGTTCTAGGGGTCCTGAAACAGATTTTTTTTTTAGGGGGTAGAGTGTTATTCTGCCTACAACAAGGGGAAAATCTAAGGGATCAACTCTGCCTACAACTAGAGTCCCAATCCTACTTATCCTTCTTCATCTTTGCACTTGGCCAATACCCTATCCTTCTCCATTGTCCACCTCCTAATATGGTGACCTGTTTATATAACAGTGGTTAGAAGGCAGTGTGGTTTTAACAGGAGATTCACAGTGAAAGAAAAATAGGCATTCTGAAAATTCCAGAAGCAGATCAACTATAAAATGAGTAAAGAAAAGCAAGCCTGTTAGTTAAGCATACTTATTCTTTTTAATGTATCAATTATGTAAAAGAAAAATCTGGGGAAGAAACGGACTTTTGCAAGATGAGCACTCTGGCTTCTAAAGGATTTTTGCTGGAACTAAAGATATAGAATACTAAAAAGAGAAGCCTGCCATAGGGCTGTCCTAGTCATTTTGTGCTGCCATAACAAAGTACCACAGACTGGGTGGCTTATAGATAAGAGAAGTATATTTCTCCCGGTTATGGAGCATGCATGTTGGAGATCGTAGTACCAGAATGGTCAAGTTCTTGTAAGAACCTTCTTTGTAGCTTGCAGAAGGTTGACTTCTCCTTGTTTATTCATGCAGTGGAGAGAGAAAGCAAGCCTTGTCACCACTGTTATATGGGCACTAATTCTATTCATGAAAGCTCCACCCTCATGACTTCATCTAATTCTCACTTGCTCCCAAAGGCCCCACCTTCTAACACCATCACACTGAGGGGCAGGGGTTCAACAAATGGATTTTGAGAGGACACAAACATTAAGTTTCTAACAATGACTGAATTATATTTCTATATTTAAGAAGCAGTGGAGTCCATGGCATGAGGAGGAGACTAAGAAGCAGTCCTGAGAAACATGGAATTTTTATAAAAATGACTGCAGTCCCCTCACTTTACAGTCTCCCTCAGACATAGCTACCTCTCTATAATCTCTAAAAAAGCTGGGCACTCAAGAAGTGGTAATATTTGATTTACAGCTATATTTAGATGACTAGAACCAAGTTTAAAGCTCCACAAACAACATTGTTTAGGCTAGAGTTTGGTATATAAATTCCTATCCTAGGAATCAAGAGAACTAACCTTCATCTTGGTACAGATATTAATTTGTAGTGTAATTTTTGGCAAACCAGGTAATGTTTCTGTGCTTGGTTTCCTTATCTGTATAATGAGGAAAATGACCTAGATGATCTCTAAAATATCTTTTTTGCTCTAAAATGTCATGATAGTAATAGAAAACATTTATTGAACTTATAGTTCATTCTTCCTAAGCAATTTATCCACATTACTTCATTTAATCTGTACAGCAAGGCTGTGAGTTAAGCATGGCTATTGTCTTTATTTTTCAGAGAAGAAACTGAGACTTAGGAAGGTTAAATAAGTCACCAAGAACACATAGCTGAATAAGTGTGGGAGTCAGGATTCAGATTCATAGCTGCCTTATTATAGAGCCTTAGTTCTTATTCATGGCCAAACTTTTTGAGTCATTAACTAATTTTTGAATATCACTCACTTTGATGTGAGGATTCCCTCTGGTAGAGAACAGTAAAGAGAATAATAGGGATCAAGCAAGGAAGATTCTGTTCCTTTCTCCTTGCAGGACATTTGGTTCTTTTCAAAATATCCACAGAGACAGTTGGTCCATGCCAACTCATCTACCTAACCCCATGTGCAATTAATCAGCAAGTCTATGGAGGCCAGAAGGGTTATCATTAACAAAACAGCCACAATGCAACTACTGGACTAATAAAACATGATAGTGTTTTTAATGTATAATCCTGTACACAAAAAATATCAATAAGTGTCATGGACTAGTTGAACCTAGGGATGTTTTCTTACCTTGGACAGGTTTCTTTTGTTTGTTTGTTTTTCTTTTTTAGCTGAGCCATCCTGCCACCTGTTGGCAGCTCAGTGGCAGCTCAGCTCGAGCTGGACATCGAACTGCTGTTATTCAGAGCTCATCTCACACTCTTGAAGTAGCTCTTAAACAACTGAGCCACTTGGCCGGCCCCTTTAGTGTGGATGTTTTTAACAAGACCAAATATCAAGAACCTTTTGGCCTGGCCCAAATGTCTCCATGTATATTTTGGACAGGACCAAATGTCCACTAATCTCCTTTCCTGTCTCTGTGTATGTAAATGTGCCCAGGTTGCACTTTTGCTATCCTGGAGTTCTTTTCATACTCAGGGTAATAAAGAAGAGGTATGTACTTCCTAAAATATTTACTTGGTGTCTCCACATTTCTAACCATGTCAGTATCTCTGTCTCTGGATCTACACCTAAGTGTATATGACAAAACACTTAGAGGCTTCCAAGTTAAACAGAAAACAGTCTTTTGTTTCTGTGAGGCTAAAACATTTTGTGTCTAGTGCATATAATAAAAGTCACAGAGACTTGCTATTCAGAATTTTACTTTATATTCAATTTGGAGGAATGCATCTTTCTAGTATATTAAGATATGCATGGAATAATAGAAGAAACATGAAGTTACTTAAGTATATATTTTTTGCATGTAAAAGTTAATAATAACACTAGTTAAAAATACTAGCTAGAAAATCTGTTTCTATTCCTTTGTCAATATAATTGTTATACAAGACGGAGATACTATATTGTACTTACTCTTCTTCCTGTAGATACTTAATGTGGGGAAAGACATCCAACAAACTTCAGGAAATCCCTGTCTAGGAGTTCACCTCTAGCCACCTGTTTTTAAAAAATTCAAAATGCTCGTCTGCATAAGTGACTTGATATTTAAAGACAATAAAAAGTATTTGGGCTGATTAAAAGACTATCTTGTCAGTCTTTTTAAGTGACTTTATTGATCATTTCATCCTTTATAGAAGCACCAAAACACTATATTTTACAAAAAGAAATATAATCAGTAAAGACAAATGACTTAATAGTTTTCCTAAAAGGAAACCTTGAGCTTTGCCTCAGGAATCATATTTCTATTTTTTCCAATTACAGACAGAAACATTAATATTATTCTTTTAAATATGCCCATAAAAGTCACATCTAGCAAAATTGAATGAGATATTTTACACGTTCTGACATTCTTATTTTGCTCTTTTGTCTCCCTGCTGTATAAAGTATCATTTTCCCCAGGAAATATAATTCTAAGAATTGGCAATCATAAGCCTTCCTAATTTTTAAAAATAAATCTAGTCTAGTTTTTTGACCTTTAGAATATCCTACCTCAATCATTCCAAGTATTTACCAGCACATTTAAGGTCATAATAGTAAAGTCTTTGAAGATCAGAATGTAATGTGCGGTTATTTTTATAGTAAAAATTGTAAGTATTAGCTTACTTCTATAGGTCTAATCAGTTAAAATAGTTGTCAGAATCAATGCAAAAATATATAAATAATACTGTATAATAATGGTTAGTTATTTTTATTTTTTATAGATCTGAAATTAATCAGTGGGTCTGATAATTTTGCCATTTTTTTCTTCATAATTTGGTTGACCATTTGGCATAGATGTGGTCTGTATGATTAGGCAAATGATTGAATGTAGAGATATTACTGATCCTATATAAGAACATATTCCTTACTTTTTTTGAAGGGTGTTTCTTTTTTTCCCATGACAGACTTGTGCTAAAAAGTTAATTACATAGTTTAGGGTTCAGAATTTAAAGACATTAATCTGATTCATGCCAATAGTTCTTATGTGTGGGACAGTTTTTAATTTCACACAGAACAGAATTTCTGTGAAGTAAAAATAATGATTATTTTATTGGCCATAAATAATATGTTTATAAATAATGCCAAGTTTAACTAAATTTTTGACATTATCTAAATCACTGTAAAGTGAAAGTTACTAAGATAATTGAGCATAATCTAAAGCAACCCACATTTTCCTTTTTCTTTCTCCTTTAAAAAATAGCACCATTTCAGGTGACCTGGAGGTCAATGTTTATTTTACAATTAACAAAAGATAAAGGACACTTTCTGAATATTTTTAGATGTTCATATTTTAGCTAAAAAGACCAAGTAGTAAAGTAATTTTTAGATACTTCTTGGCTATGGAACTAATTCAAGTAAAATCTGATTTAGAAATCCAAGGTAGAACATCAGTAAAAGTTGTTGAGGTATTGGGGTATTATGTATGATTTATGTTAAGTCTCAGGATTAATGTGTTTATGAGTTTTCTGACACATTTTGTGTGTGTACTCATACATGTACTTTTCTGGAAAGAAGTTTTTTCAAATGCTCTCATTAGATTTCCAAAGTGGCCCATACAGAAAATATTAAGAATTTCTACTGTATGGTTAAATAATTAATGACCAGATAAAAGATATCTGGAGACTGAAGTTTTTTATTACTGTCCTGCCACTAATTAGTTTATGACCCTAAATAAGTCACATTAATAATCTCATCCTCCATTTCCTCATGAATTAGAAAAAAACAGTTAGTCTAGATTATTTCCAAAAATTTTACACTTAAATCTTGGAACAGAAAAAGGACATAGTGGAAAAGCAGTGAAATCTGAATAAGGTTTGTAATTTAATTAATAATAATATGCTTTTATTAAATTCTTAGTTTTGACAAATGTACTGGGGTTATGTAAAATGTTAACATTAGGGAGAACCAAGTAAAGAACGTAGGGAAACTCAACTGTATCTTTGCGGTGATTCTGTAAATTTGAAATTATTTCAAAATAAAATGTTTATTTAAAACATTACAGTTCTAACATCTAGTGAGGCTGAGAATTTATTTTCAACTTAGATAATAGTGGATCTTATATGCTATTGGAGTACCCGTGAATGTTTTTGGCCTGGAAAAATAGGATCAAAGGAAAACATATCCAGAGGTGATGTTCCACAGGGAGTGAAATAAGGAAAACTACAGGAAACATGACTCCTAAGAGGACACAGTGTTGTTCCAGGCCTGAGGTATGGTCATGCATGAACTAGAACTGTGTTAGCAGGAATATAAGGAAAGCATATAACATATGAACACCTTTGAAGAAGTAATTATAGCACTGACCAGGCAAAAACACATAACTATTGTATGTATTGTGTCATTACTACTGAGCCTTAGAACTAAAAAGCCATTTTTACTCATTTTTAAAAATAATAATCCCTATGAACTTATTTTTTTCTTTTGAAGTTCTTACTTTTGGGTTAGCGTGTAATCAGACTTCTACATCAATTTCTCTTTCTCCCTTTTGTCATTTAAACACATTGTTCTTTAAAGGAATTGACAAATTTTAATTGATATAAATGATGTCATTTCTATAATTATATATAATAACAACATATCACATTTTGGATTGTTTGTATATTGTATTGCTACATTAAGTAAATACGTATGTTTCAATTCCCTTCCAAACAAAGCAGTCTACCTTCTCGAAAAATAAATGACTATGAATTGTATTATGAGAATACATTTTAATATCAAATAGAGTATGTTTGGAGAAGTAATTTTTAAACTAAAAAATTGAAAGTGATCTCAGTTGGAACTTAGTCTTTATCAGTCAGTTCCTCTCCTGACTTTATCAGTCAGTTCTTTTGTGTGTAACACTGTTCTAAATGCTATGCTCAAGAATCCTTTTCATGGCTCTGATTAAAATACAAAGATTCTCATGCATTAGTCACCCACTACTAAATCAGGATTGCTCTAGAATCAACTTTTATAATATTGGCCAACACAACAGTGTTTTCTCTGAAGATCTTGAGATGTATTCATGTTTTTGTAAAGTCTAAAACTAACGTGACCCTCTACAATCTGAGGAATATTTCAATACTCAATCTCCACTAAATATTAGAGCTATAAATCATCTTTGAAATAAATTAGATCCAAATCTTTTTCTTTCCACAAGGAAACTGAGAGGACCAGAGACTTTAAATGACTTAACCAGAGTCACAAGCTACTTTGTTCCTATGCCACCTGTAAGGGATAGGGGACCCTAAAATGTAAGAGCCCAGATTCATAGAGTTTACCTACCAACCTCTTTACCTGTCTATCTACTACCTTACCATAATAGCTTTCCACAAACATTAGTATTTCTGAGAGATAGCACGTTAGGGGAGTTTCCAGGGAATGTTTGCTATAAAACATTGTTCAAGAAGAGGTGAAAAGAAGTGGATAAAAGTTTTCTTGAAGAAAAGGAAAAAAGTTCACCTTTTGTTTTGTAGCCCCTAAATATTTTCTTCAGGCTGATTTGTCCTCTTTGGAACTGACGTTGTTACAATTATGTGTATTCTGACAGTATATCTAGGTTAATTTTGTTTCTGCTGGTTCAGAAATACATAAAATATAGAATATAAAATTCTTTAAAATTGATTCTGGTTCTAATTTTTTATTTATAGTGAAATCAATGAAGGATTGTCCATTTTCTAGAAAAATAAATGTTCATATTTTCTTCTTTCCACTCCATCCTTTATCTTTTTACAGAAAGAGCACCATGATGTTGAACTTGTTCTTAAAAAAGAATTTTGGATGGAATTGTGATAGATATGTATGATATAGGGGGAGGAAGCGGTTGATTGGGGGATGAGTGTAGTCATTTTGTGAGCGGTGAAAAGTATAACTATTGCATTGTTTTGTATACCTAAATCAAATAATCAAAGAAAAAAGAAAAAGAAAGAATTTTGGTCAGAGTAATGAAAAAAATGTGAGGCAATTATTTAATTTAGAAGTGCTGAGTATAGTTATCTTTTATGATCTCTCATTTGTTATCTTTTTTAAAGCTCTGCCTATAGGCATACAACATTTTTGAGTATTTTGAGTTTTAAACCTTATTGGTATTTAGTCTGTTAAATGGAATTTTCAAGCTGTTAAATGTCAAAGTTGACAATGTCCACGGAAGCCAATCATGTGGATGGAAGCACCTTTAGCTAGTCAGCATTCTAAAATCCAGAATTTAGGAGGCATTCGTTTTGCCTCTCAAATAGGAAATGCATGCCATAATGTGCACCCTGTAGCAAGCACCAAGCACACAGACCATGGAATCCATAGTAAGTATACTCTGCCATTCATGGTAACTCAGGGCGGCTGCAGGAAGAGCTGGGGTGTCACAGTCATGCCTCTGAGGCTTTTCACCTTAAAATTCAGGATACATGCAGGGAAAGTATCCCTTTTTGATAACCTACCCATTAACCTACAATTTTAAAACCCACAAAGTAATGATCTTATAAAATTTCCACAAAATGTGCAACTTAAAATGTTTATAACCTTAAAATGCCTAAAAATTTGGTGAGATCCTTCTATTTTATTTCATGGTGAGCTAGACTTACTTTCTTTATTTGGACAGCATTGTTATTTTCAGAGAATGAATCATTGAATTTCAGGGGATTTTATGTTGCCTATCTGACTGAATAACTATAGTGTCATTGGGCCTATCTTCCCACCATATCAGATCTTAGAGCAGTAAAGCAAAAAAGCAGAAATACAGAGCAGACAGAGTTCCTTCTTTTCTTCCACTCAGGTAGAAAAAAGAAGGTGAATAGGATCAGGAACTACAGAACACGGAAAATATAAGGAATCTTCATTTTTTTTATTTTCACTTTTCAGAACTGTCATCCTTCTCAAACACTCAGATATAGTGTCTAATTCCATTATAATTAGAATCCAAATGCATTCCTTAAAATATTCCAAAAAGATATTTTAATGAATAATTAACAACTATAGAAACTTTTAATTTAACATAGCAGATTGAACACCTGAGTTTATCATTAATCTCTTCTGAAACTATAGTAAAATGATAGTAAGGATATAAAAGAAGTATAACTCCCTTCCAGCATGTACACACAACGAATGGAAAAGAACTTAACAATAGAAGAGAGCAAGATGGAAAGTGTATGCATGAGTAGTATATGGCTTAGTACACAGGAGAAAGCTGAATCTCAGGTCCTTCAGAAAAAGGTACAGTAAGAAGCAAACATATCCACTCTAAATCTAAATAGCAACAGAAAGAGAGAGAGAGAGAAGGAGAGAGAGAGAGAGAGAGAGAGAGAAACTAATTAGAATATTAATCTACAAGGTCCAATATATGATGGAGAGGAATTCCAAAAAATGTACAAGAAGTAGAAACCACCCCAGGTATTTTAAGCAGAAAGAGATTAAATACAAGTAATGATGTGCTCACAGAATCAATGGAAAGGATGAGAACAG
This sequence comes from Aselliscus stoliczkanus, assembly GCA_033961575.1. NCBI lineage: Eukaryota > Metazoa > Chordata > Mammalia > Chiroptera > Hipposideridae > Aselliscus > Aselliscus stoliczkanus. Next base: position 58,857,121 of record CM066736.1, read on the forward strand.
GTTCTCAGCTGGACATATTGAAATAATATACACAAAATATAAAACTGACCATCTCTGAGGCCACCACAGAAGCTGTAATGGTCTAGGTCTGGAGCCATGGCCACAGCCTGACCAGACTTTGAACATCAGGAAGCTGAAAAGTGGATGCCTAAATATGTATTCCAGTGATTAGGAAGTTAGGTGAAAATGTCACCAATACTGGGCCATTTTCTTCACACTCTAGAAACTGGATCCTTCTTCTGTGAAATTGTAATCTTGATAGCCAGTGTTAACAGTCAGTTGCCAAAGGAAAATAGAATCCACTTCACTTCTGCCACTCAAGTCTTGGGCAAATTAATCTAATTGTGGGAGTCTAACAATCAGTCAGAACTTCAGTGCAAAGAAAATTGGGAAATGTAGTTTCCAGCTGGGGAGCCATGTGTTTATCAAAAACTCTAATTACCAAGAAAAAATAGATTTGAGGGGAAAAGTAACTGTATTAGGATATAAGAGTTTTGTTTTCCTGAGATATTGAATCAAAGAGGCTGTAAAGTCAGGCAGGCGAGTAAAGGGAGATTAATGTAAAAGTCTGCACACTGAACGGTGAGAGTCCCAGCCCATTTCCTCCATTGAAATTCCAGAATGCCAGAAGCCAGGTACAATCCCACAGGCATGATTGGAACATTGGTACTTGGGCAAATTGGTCCAAGGGAAAGACACTAAATATATGAAGCCATAATGAGAGGGAAACCCACTATTCCATAAAATTTTGCCATACATAAAGCTTCCAATCAGATTTTTATGTCTCCCACTTAAACAGAAAGAGACTTCTAAGAATGTTAGTAATTTGTTGAATGCCTTTAACATGAAAAAAAAGACCAAAATAAACAAGCAGTGGTGAAAACCTGGGAAAAAGTGCCCTCAAACAAGAGCCGTGAATCAGAGACCAGCTTCTTCTCAGCAGTGGTGAAGGAGCAGCTCCATGAACCTCCAGGGTATGAAGCTTCCCTCACATGCTTGAGGGCCACCCATTGATAAAAAGCAGCAGTGAATTTTCATGTTGAAAATCAATTTGTAGTAAAAACTCTGTTGAGAGCAGGGAGGGTGACAGGCAGGTAAACTAGGATTTGTGTGGCTTCATAATACTTACTGAACATGTTGCCGAAACACCCAGGTTGTGTATCAACCAGCTGGGGATTAATTTAGATATATGTAGAATATAAACTTCCATATCAGTCCTAAATTGCTGAAGAAATGGATTGTTAGGCAGAGCTTTAGAGCCAGCTCTGGAACTTGAGCTTAGAGCATTTCAGAGGGAATCGGAGGTTCTGGGGTGATTAGTGTCTAGAACACTTAATCCCTGTATACACCTTTGATCATTTATTCAGCACCATGACTTATGTCATTCCCAGGCAGGCTGTGTAAAACATCCCTGCTGACCTCCTGCACAGACCCACCACTAACTCACTCAGGGTGTCCTGCTGGAAATCATCTGAATATTACACTTCAGTGTTCATATATATAAAAGCTTCTAAATCCTGTCTCTCACTGGAGTTTGGATCATTTTATCCTATGTACTCTCATTTTTATTTTTGAAATATAAAACTGTATTTATTGACGCCAAAATGTTTACTTGGAAAAGAATAAAACCTGGTAAAAGCTATTGTCTCTGTGACTTTTTAACATGGTATACACGAGACATATTTAAATGTCAAGAGATCAATTCACTGTGAAGAGCTCCGCCCCCAGCAAAGTGCAGTGAATTAGTTAGAAGCCTAGCATCCAAATCAGCTAATGTCCTCCTTCTAGTCATTTATAAGTACTTTCATAGATGTAACCCCAATTTATCTTTCACTGTCAGAAAATCTCAGTTATAGCAAAATATAAAGACCTTGGTGAAGCAAAGAAATTGAAGGAGAGAAATTAGGGGGCATAAAATATAGGGAGAGAGGAATGTAGCCTTCTCTTATTTGTTGATTGTAGGTCTTTAAGAAAACTTGTTGGAAACCTTGAACCTATGGTCTGATATAGTCAGTAGAAGTGAACTTTATTGCTCTGGTTCCTGACTTTTATACTAAGATCCACAGCCATCACCTCTCCCTTTTTCCTACAGAGTCCCTCCTTTAGATTGTTTCATGTGTGGTCAATATAATGCCTTGTATTGCTAATTTTATCAGTATTTCTTGTCTTTTAAATGTTATATGAACACATTCTGTGCATCCACACTTACCCTCCTCCCTCCCTTTAGAGTACTGTTTTAGCATGTCACAAGCACTCAGCAAATGTTTGTTGATTGATTGACATCGCTGATTGACACCCACATGTTGCACATCAATGACTGTTCTAATTGAGCTAAGCACCTAAGCAAAATCATTGTAGAATTTGTTGCTAAATTAAACTATTGTTTAGAAAATCTGAACATATATCTGAAGTGATTAATTAAATAGTGTATGTAAAGAAAATCAACACCTGTGAAAACGAAAGGAAAGCACACAGTACTGATGACTTTTGTTTTGATTGTCATTAACACCCCACCTATATCAGTTTAGTTGTTTTGTGGTGGAAAGCTATGTTCCTGTAATCTTAGTACTTAGTATTTACTGTAGGGCTAAGCTTGACTAGGAATTAACAGACCTCAATTCCAGTTCCAGTGCCACCACTATCTTGCTATTTCCATGAGCGAATCACTCTAATTCTGGACTCACTTTCGCCCTCCATAAATTGTCAGAGAAGAACATGTTTGGCTTTTGCATAGGGTTATGTTATATGGATGAAATGAGATAAGGCATTTGAAAGAATTTTAAAATATGACAATGAGCCTCTTTGTATCCCAAGTTCTTCTTTATATCCCAAGTTAATATAATTGTTGTGTAAATGTTTTTTAAGGAAGAGTGAATTAGAACTATTTTTTAATCCTTTACAAAGCAAAAGACTACAACTCTGGTTCATAAAAGTAAATATCAGTTGCTCATATGGCAAGAATTCTGAGGACCACCTTTATCTTCTTATCCTTTAGCAATGTTTGAGACAGATGATTATTTTTTCTTGTTTTCCTTAGTGTATAAATGATTATCAATGCTTGTACATTTTCACATATCCTGTGTTCTCCCTCCACTCTTTGCGTCTTTTGACTTTGCTTCCTCTGTCACCATGGTTCCTTGCCCCACCCATCTCTTACATTTCACAACTAGTTAACATTAACCTGTCTTAGGAGGATGAATTGTTTTTAGGAAAAGGGTGATGGGTTTGGCTCCACTGTGCCTTTCAAATAAAGTCTAAACTTTTAGTTTAAGATTTCAAAACTTTGTCTTAACCTACTACTTCAGCCTAACTCTCACTCTTACCTTATCCTGTGATCTTATCAAATGCCTAAAAATTTGTTGATACTGTCATAATTTGTTTTAAACCTTTGATTATGTTGTGTTCCACATTCATTTATTAAACGTCTTCTCATCTTTAAGTACCATGTCTTCTATGAAGACTTTGGGGTCCTCCCACTGCAAACATTTTTCCTCTTCTAGACTTTAGCACCTTTTATACAATTATCTACCTTTCTTATGCTATCTAGCCTGTTCTGTTTTTCACTCTTTTATATTACTATGAGTTTTTGTTTGTTTATTCAGTTATTATTTTCTGCTTCATTTATTCCCTGTTTCTGTCTCTGTTGACAAAACTTTGAACTTCTTTGATTGCGTTCTACTTATCATTATATTTAGAAGAGTGTCTAGGAGATTTTTCTCAGGTAATAGGAAACAGCCCATTAGAGTTGTTGAGTTAAATTGAATTGCTGGGCCATGTTTTTAAGTATGAGTATCAAAATGAACCTTTCATGGAACTGAACAAGATTAAATCTCCAATGTTAGTGTACTAGGAAAGAGCCTTTAAGTGTGACTGGAAGGAAAGAATTCAGCTGTTGGACCAATAATGCTAATGAATTTATAAAATGTGGATTGCCAGAAATCAGTAACAGATCAGAGATACTTGGACTCATGAATGTTGTTCTACAAAACTAAATACTTGATTTATGTGCCCGAGACATAGGACACACATTTAAAACTTATCAAGAGTCTACAAGACATAAAAAGAGTGCTTTAGAATCTGGGCAGGTTTTAAAAACATAAAGGGTAAATCCTTCATGTTTGCATGAAAACTTGTACTATAGTTTCCTTAGCCTTTTATTTAAGGAAAAAAAATCAAATTTGAATAAATATTTTCAAGTAACGCTCTTTAGAAATAAATCAAGCTTGAACAAATATTTTCAAGTCATCCAGGAACAGCTTTGTACTATTATTATTATTATTATTATTATTATTATTATTATTATTATATGACAGATCTTTTCTGAGAAATCACATTTCCTAGTATTTGCAATCCTATGAAGGCCACATCTCTACAAAGAAATAGGGGTGTTAGCATGAACACAGTCACTGATTGGCTTCCTGAGTCTTTAGCATTTCTGTCCGTTCATTCACATTTCCCCTGCCTATTTGATTCACGTTATCTATATTTCCTTCTTAGATTATTAAAATGGGAAGAAAGTTTCACATTCATCCCTCGGTCCCGTGAAGAGCTTCCAGACAACTTTCCAAAGGAAATCCCTGGGATCTGCTATTTCCTGGAGGTAAGGACTGGTCCTAAGCAGCCAAAGCCTTCTCTTTCTTCATCAAGAATCAAAAAGGTTTCCTACAACATTGGCACCATGTTCCTCCGGGAGACCAGCCTCTGAGACCTGCTGCAGATCAAAGACTCCTCCAAAAGCACAAGCCCAGAGCGTGGGTCATGACAGGAGACTGGAAAGAGATCCTCTTTCATTGTTTTGTTGAGAACAAGCAGGGGAATTTCTGTTATGTCAGGCAATAATCCTAGAAAAGGGTGGGTGATGACTATCAATAAAAAAAAACAGAGGGTGGGGGGAACAAGACGTGTCTATCCATATGAGTGTTTTTGATCATATATATATTTTAATTACAAGTATGAACCCCCTTTCAGAGCTAACTAATAAATAGATATCATGTTTTCTTGTTTGTCACACATACAGGTATGTTTCCCGATATATTTATATCACTTTTGAGATCCAGTTTTTATTATGCATTCCTGCATTTAGTGAGTTGGTGAAGAATATTTTCTAATTTTGTTTTTCTGAACAGACATTTCATACATATATCATGGTAGTGTGGTAAACTTCCTGGCAGGAAGAACTGTAATTCAGCAAAATATTTTAGGGATATTACCTATTTTTATACATATCTCTTCTTCTAGATAATTACACTTCACACAACATTATTAGATTTTCAGAACCTGCTACTGCATAGTTGGTATATTATATAACTCTCACCTATTAATTCAGTATAGTTTTGGTTATCTGAAGACATTAGTGCGTGGACTAAGAATACATATAACCAAGGATTTCAGATGCTGAGAAAGTATTATCTGTCTGCTTAGTAAATATATCCTTTAGATTTAATTAAAGAAATCCAGAGGAAATGGAATTTCCTAATAGCAGAAACATCTTTTTGCCAACTTATATCAAATGCTCTTTACATTGGACCCTTTTCAATTGAACACTTACAAATACAAGTAATTTTTGTACTGTACCAAACTGAATTCTAATAGACAGCATCCAATTAAATGACATGTTGTATTCCCCCTCCCCCTCCCTCTTCCTGGTGGATGCCACCTGAAGGCCAAGGCCAAGGCCAAGGCTGCTCTTGGGAATAAATTCCTAGATACTAGCCCTTAGTTTGAAAGAGGTGCCAAACAGTTTGCCAGGAATGTTATTTCTTCTTGCATAATAGAAAGCAAGTAGAAGCACCTGTTTATATGGCTTTGAGACAACAAAAAAATGTTCTTCTGCAGGTTGATTAATGTGGCTTTTAAATTCAGTGAATCACCTTCAGAACACTGAAGCAGACCTAACCTTCAGACTAGTAATCACCATAGTGACAGATAGGCTTCCATTGCATGTTCCACTAAAATGAAGACCAGTTTCCAATAATTAACACTGCATGAAAATATTATTACAGATACACCCTGAAGTTAGGAGCACAGTGTGGCCAGAGTTTTTCTATTTTGGATCAGATATAAAGCCTAAGTTTCTATTGAAGTTAATGAGCTGGAAGCATTTGTCTCCTTGAAACCTTGAGGTGGCCATTTTCTTACTCTAGTAGGTACACACATGAGTAGCTTGTATCTACTGAATGCAGTATGTTTCTTCTGGTCAGGGATTTGGGCTGCATTAGATTGGTTATGATGTAACTCAGCTAAGGAACATATTAACTAGTGTCCACTGTCGTCTGTGAAGCTTAATTAGTGTTTTTAATTCTCTAAATGTGTAGCTAGAAAACACACTTAGATATGCAAGTATTTGTTATAATGGTGATGACTTTTATCATTGTCGAATTCTGGGGCTGGCTTATGAGGACACTAGTGCAGCACTGTCCCTGCATTCTCTGAATCCTTGCCTGTTCCTCTCTTTCCTGAGTCTAGGTCTCTGTTTTTAACCACATGGGGTGAGAAGGCCAGAGTGTTTACAGGAGGCTGTGTAGGCTGGACACAGGGTGCTCTCATGGGCCTAATTGCTCACAAAACTATTCAAGGGACCGGGAGGTTAACGCACTTCCTTCACAGGGAACAAGGGGTCAGGTATGGAGTCAGCTTGGACAGAGCAGGCTGGGAACACCTCAATCCTCATGCCTCGAATAGGAAACACCTTAGCTGTGCTGAAGAGCTCCTTCTAGCCTAGGAGCACAGGGAGAGAACCAGGCTCACTACAGTCACTTATGCTTATTCTGCCTAGTCACTTAGAGCTTATTATGAGATGGTAAATCAATAAATGTTTTGGTGGTAAACAATATGTTCTGTAACCATATGGCTAAAAGGGCCTTCCAGGAATCACCCCATCAATTTCTCTGCTTCCTGTAAAGATTTATCTAAGCAACTCTTCTAAACATATGGCTGTTCTCTCATATTTAAGATCATCTATGCGGAGCATATTTTAAAAGTATCATTGAAAACTATCCCCTTTCTTACTCAGTAATTGTAATAGGGCCCAAGACAAGAACTGTATATACATTCAATTTGTCAGAAGAATAACAAACTCTTTCTTGGTTTATATGATTTTACTTAGTGAAGAAGTAGCCGTTTACTTTGTCACAAATGTCACAATGAAGAATATGCCAGAGACTCTTATATATCACAGACAGGATGTAAACTACCTTTTTCATATAATATAATCTAAATGTATCTTCGAAGCTATAGTCTGAAACAATGGTCTAATCTGCTACCATTTTGCCAAACTAGTACAGTTTATTATAGTTACACTGTTGCTATATGTGTTTGCAAGGTACTGCTTAACGTGGCTGTTCATTCTAGCTGCAGTCATAGAATTTAGAAGCTGTGAAAAAGCATTATATTTTTATCCTATATAATACAGTCCACATATCGTCCATTAGGAAATGTGACTATAACAATGGATGGTAGTCGGTACTTCATCTGACTAATATCTATACAGCATTCTCACCTCCAAACTATTATATACATTATGCATTTAAGTGTGGCAGATTAAAAGAAATTTAAATGGATGTCTCCTTAGAAATGAAGCAGTATTAAATTGGGGAAATGGCTGTAACCCACTCTAAAAAGGATACTTGAAATATAATTTGGCACCTAGAGCTCCTCTGTTTTAGTGTTCTTTCAGGCAGTGAATTTGAAGAAGTCATTTTCTGACTAGCCATCAGTACCAAAGCTTTTCATTGGCATCAGTATCATTTTGATGGAGAGATTGTCATTGTTTGCAGATAAATCAGTTGTCTCACAAAGTCAGAAACCCCATGTGTACCCAAGACATACTGTGCAGTATGTGCTGTGTGAACCTTAATAAATAGGTAACATTGGCCATCTTAAAAAGAATAATAATCAGTGCCTGGAGAACACATATAGTGGGTCTCTTGGCTGTATGGTATGTGTGGAAAAGGACCCAACTATTTAAAATCTATTTCAATATTCATCTCTTATCTTATATTTTAAACTATTTGGGACTTCCTTTTTAATAAGTGATTATATGTGGAGTCCAATGATCTATGACCTACTAAACTTGAGAGTGGGTTCGTGGACTCAGCACTTCCAATTTAAACTCTCATGGTCTCATACTTGTTCCTCTTATCCACTGACAGTGGTCTCAAGAACATAGTGTTTTACCGAGAAAAGACAAAAGCGGGTCCTCCCCAAGAAAATCAGAGCAAACCAAGACAAAAACTTAAACAAAAGGCACTTATGTTCACTAAGACTTTTAATTTTGCAAATTCCCCCAAAGGGTTATAGCAATAAAGCAAAATTAAATTGATAACATGTGAAAGGCAAGGCCACAGAGAATTTGTAAATCCAAGGGGCTGTTTTTTGTACAGAGTGACATTGCTACCAATTGAAATAGTGTATTTGAGGCTGTGAGGTATCGAGAGGGAGCTCAAGATTATAACCATCATTAAATATATGTCAGGGAGGTTCCTTGGCTTCCTGACTTGCTGAGGGTATGTGTTGTGGGTCAGCAGGGCAGAGAGTAAAGTCTCTGAACATGGATTTGTATCTTGTCATGCATTTTGACCACTAGTAGCCCATGCCCAGACCCTCTCGTATTCCATGGCATCCCTGGAAACTATCCCACACCCTCAAGTCTGGCCCCATCAAATACCATCCTCTCTGTACCTCTGAAGATAACATGGCCACAGAAAGTTTCTAATGCCTGTTTCAGACTGATAGGAAGATTCGCACAATGTCAGGCCCAAGTAACAATGCATTTCTGAATTGAACTAACCATTCCCAGTGGTTCTGGGACATGGCTTACATCTACAGCTTCTCTCTGCTTTTTCTTCAAAACACAATCTGACTGCGAGCACTTGATATAACTTCACTGAATGCTCCTTTAGAATGAATTATAGATGACTCTAAATAGGCTTTGGGTGGCATCAGATGCCTTTCAGCCAATAATACCTATAAACTCAAGTCCACGGACCAAGCCCAATATTGTAATCTGGATATTTCCATTATGAGATTACAGATCTTCAACTATAAAAATGGTCATTTCAGAGGCTTCTGTAACCAAACCTTATTAGATAGAGCCTGAAAAACATGATGCATGGGAGACTTAATTATAAAGTTTAACACATTCTATTCTGAATGATGATTCTTTGTGGGTAGTTCTGATATGATTCTTAATTCACAACCAGCAGATTTAACATACATGTAAATAGTGTTTAAATGATTGAACAAATTTTACTGTTAAACGGGTAAATTGACCCCATTTGTGAACTCAGTTTCAGGAGCCTCCTGATGGTGACTGAAAAGCAGACACTGATATTAAAATCTGATATTATATACAGACTAAAATAAGTCTTGTCAAAATATTTTGAGATAGTGTGCAAAATTCCTTCCTCACACTTGATTTAAACAATTGAAACCTAAATATTATTGTCCCTTCACTTTTCTGTTTCCTTTTTTCCTTTGTTTCTTCTTTCCTTCTTTCTTCCTTTCATTAAAGAAAAAGGGCATTGATATATTTGTAACACAGAAAGAATCACAGCAAAATTCATCTAGTAAAATAGTTTTAGTTTTATAAAGTAATGAATACTCTGTTTCTGTGTGTGTTTGTTGATGTAGCTATTTTAAGATTAAATAGAGTGACATTTTAGAAGGACAAGGTATATAGAGAAGTAGAGTTTGTGTTTTTGAATTCTAATATATTGTGCTGAGACCACACAACTTCAGTCAAGTGTCTCATTGCTACCCCATCCTCATTAAGAATTAATTCTATTCAATGGTTGAATTCATCAGGTTGGCGGTATCTGACTGGCTTCATAAGAATTACCTAGGAAGCTTTTAGGAATACAAATTACGGGGATTTACCTTCAGAAATTTGGATTAAGTAGGTCTCAGGTGGGCCTAGGAATCTGTATTTAGAAAATCATTTTAGCTAATGCTAATATATAGCCAGATTTGGGAATTATTGAAAAGTATTCAAATAATCCCAATTACTAGGAATAAATACAAGTTGACTGAGATAGAAATATATTATTTCATTTGGAGTTATTATGACAGCTGAATGCTCTGGGCTTCATAACATTATTTCTTTCACAAATTTTAATTTTAGTTTTGGTTTCAAATTTATGATCTGCTTCATAAATATGAGTCTTCAAATTTTCTAGAGACAGAAATCTACACCAATAAGCATGAGAGATGAATATTGCTCACTATAGGGCTATCAGGCATATGGTACTGCTTTCTTAATTCCTGCCAGAGCTGTGAAGTATGTCACAATGTTTGCTGATCCTCACCGCCGATATAGAAAACCTTTTGGACAGAAAAGCAAATGTCGAAGTGACAGCCTTATATCTGAATGCTTTGCAGTTTATGTTATGAAAAATCACCAACTTAATATTCTTGCTCTGTACATTTCACATTGGACTGTAAATTCATCTAAAAACTATTCCCTAGCAATACATTATAACAACCTTTCAAGCAATAATGAAAGCCATGGTGGTGATGCTATATGACACCTGCTCTTCTGTGCACTTCATAGAACTTTTTGGGAAATAGAGACATGTTTAATATAAGCAATAATAAAGCTGATGTGGACTTTTAAAAGATATTCACCACTCTACTAATGCAAAATGAGCAGCAAGTGATGGCTTATAAAAATTATCTGAGCAAATGACAACATCCTTAATCTATATCAGAAGACATTAATTTATATGCATGCTATAAAGTAATGTACTCCAATCAGGGTACTTCTGTTGTATAATTTTTAAAATACCTATCATATAATTTCTATTGCTCTCAAAATGGGTGGTTATGTGTGTGTGTGTGTGTGTGTGTGTGTGTAATGTTGCTCAAATTTTCAGATCTGTGTAGTGTATAATAGTAAGGAGCAGTTAAGGATGTATATATGAGTAAAGTAAAACATAGGTTGGATAAGTTGATTGAGGATGTAGGCTTTGCAAAAATATAGATGGATCTTGGGACAAGTTGATGAATTTAACTGTTGGTTTGATAAAGTCATAGAAGATGAAAGATTAAAGACAAAAAGAGCTTGTTACCACTGTTTTCTATGATGGCAAATATTTAGTAAGTATAATAGTATTAAGGCTTCAGAATATGGTTGAATGTCGTCTATTGTATAATTACTAAACATCTGAAAATGATTATGTAGTCATATTGAAAATAACCTGCTCTTCTCAGCTATTTTGATGATATAGTACTAAAGGTTGCAGATTTCAAAATGAATAATCTACATTTTTACTTTTATTTCTTAAAATATAATTTAGTCAAATGTGGCACAGTCAGTAATATTCAGTCCTTTAATAGTTAAATTACCCTTCCATCATTTAGAATAATGTATTAGGATTACAGCTAAAAGCAACTGGTAAACTTATGTTACACTGAGGATCTTCTAAGCATCAAGTTCTTACTCAGCAGTCATATAAGTTTAGGATCCATTCCTAAGCCTCTAAATAAAATTATAGCTCCTATCATTGACAAGCCAGGTAAACTCTCTTCTAATCATGAATCTGAATTAAAATGGCGGGTGGGTTTGCTAGTATTTTAAGTTCCTATTACTCACAGCAAAACTTAAGTTAGCATCCTGCCCACAATTTAGAAAATTCCCTTATAAAAATCAAACAGCATTGTTGATTCACTAAGAAAGTTTTTTGACAGTTATATTTTTGTGTATCATTGGGTGCTTAACCCTTAATCAGCATGCTTTTGATTGTTATTAATAATGAAAAATAATGAATAATTTGAATCTATTAAATTACAGTGAATTTATCCTCTCAGTTAATTCTAGTTGTTGATCAATCAGATCATTCTTAATATTAGACCTCAGTGCTGTTACTTATTATTTGAAAGCAGAAGAGACAAGAAAAACTAAATGGCAAGCCTAAGCCATAGCTTGTTTCTGATTTTGATATATATTTTAAAATATAAGAATAAAGGAATCAGTTATTCAGTCTTCCTCTGTGGCCTTTTCACTATTTAGAGATAAAGAAAGGATTCTATTAAATATGTATTTTACTGTTGTCTATTAAATGTAATTAAGTGTCAGTAGGACAGCAATGTATTAATTGGGGTAAAATCAGAACTGTGCAAAATGGCTTCTCACACACCCCACTTTTTAAAGACAGTTGCTCCCTTTTTGCTGCCTGGCAGTTACACCTTGACAGGACCCTGGGACAGATGGAGGCGATGGGATCAGTAGGAGCTTTAGAAGACAACGAGCAAAGAAATTTAATTTTTTTCATCACAAAGGTATAGACACTCTTAAAGAAGAGGCAGTTTCATAATAAACATGTGTGGTTTAATGAAAGCCAAGTGATTTGACTACTGGTCATCTTATTTTAAAAAGAAAAGAGAAAAATCCTCCACAAGCCGTTTTCAATATTCTTAGGAGATAGCATCAAAGTCTCAGTCAGCAGCTGTACATATCATATCAGTGAAACCGGGATTAGAAACTCACAGAGCTATATATAGAAACTTGAAAGTGGCATATAGAACTAATCTTGGTTACACTGATGAAGGTAAATGAAAGTGTCAGAACATCTGGCCTAAAGGAACAAAGAAGGCCAAATGCCAGCACTGCCATATGTCACAGAAGAGCAGCTAAAATTAGCACAAAAGAACAGACTATCAGAGTGCAAGTGGTAGTAAAACAAAACATTTTTTTTTCTTTTTGAACATGCCTGGCTGAGCTAACATCCAGTCAGAAAAATACAATTTGCTTTTATACATCCTTTTTAAAATTCTTACGTTATAAAAACTATCTTTTCCTAGTTTGAAAAATTTAATCACAAATAATGAGAAATATTTATTCTGTGTCCTAAAACCTATAAAATCATTTCTGGGGCTATGTTATATTCCATATTCTTCTTCACATTGTTCTCACACAGGGGTTTGGCTGCTAGCAAAACAAGTTCTAAGCTTTAGTGTGGATAGAAGCCTTTATGGTCCCACAGGCCTCTGCATCTCACTTAAGGATGCTGCAGAGAGTTGAAACGAGGAAGAGAGTTACTCCACGTCACTTCACCCCACATCTGTGGGAGGAGTGGAGATGCACTGTGTCTTCCAAAATTAAAAGTGGTTAGGTAGTCTCTCAGTGTTATTCAGACATGTTTCACTTACATGTAATTGGTTAATTCAAGCAGAGTTTGATTAGAGCAGAAATTTTAAAAGGAGGAAACAAACCTGAACAATTTTTTTAAATCAAAACTATCAGTTAGAAAAATAATTTAGGACCAAGATTTGCTGTTTCAGAAGAGTCAAGTTACTTATATCAAAAAGTCAGAATGCTAGAGACTTTGGAAAGTTTTCTAAATGTATCAAGTTCTTCAATACCGAGAAGGAAAAATAATTTTGTTGATGAATCCCTTAAGGTTTCATCTCCTGGAGATAACACATAACTATAAATTAACTTTTTCTTCAAGAAGGTATAGATTAAAGTATTTTTTTCTCCGTTTTTTGTTTGTGGCAGAAAATAAAGATGTGGAAGATATCATAAATATGACAAATCTATAAATTTTGGCATTGAGCTATGTTTTGCAAATTTGGTAACATTCCTTTACTTAAAATACACTTTTTAACACTATAAGGGTTAAGGATAACAGTCAAATAATACTGTATTCAGACTTGTTCACATTAGGATATAGAGCAAAGCATCTCAAGCTTCTCAGAATAAAATCTCAGTCAAAGCTAATTTAGGTTTAAATCATTTGAACAACAAATATATTTTTACATCACCTCTAACAAGAAACTATGCATTTCCATACCCAATGAAACCTCAATTCCTAGAACAATTCTATTATTGCCTCCCAAGAAGCATTCCTTTATGGTCGATATCACTAACATTCAAGGCTAGCAAGATATATGGCTTTCTTCTGAGACTGCAATGATATGTATCAATATATTACATATAATCACTTAAAAGCCCCCCCCCCAGGGGAGTGTTCTTCGTTTGTTTGTGTTTAGCATTTAATTCAAAGCATCATAGTGAAAGTGAAGCAAAATATTGGAGCAACCAGATAGTTTTTCAACAACATGAAACCCCCCCTTCAATTTGATTGGTATAAATTACTGTGTTGAAATCAAAACCTAACCTTGGCTTGGAGTCTCAGATAAATTGCTTTTGTATTATTTGACTAAAAAGTATTATCAAGAAGAAATTCTTACGGTAGACCTCGTTCTAGCCAAGAAGCTCTAGGTAAACTAGATGACTGTATAATTATCTACAGTAATTCAGGGTTTTTTTTAAAAAAATTCTTTGATTTCTGTTCTTGTCGTGCAAAGATAATACTAGTGGATGGCAGCCAAAATTATTATTCCTATCTTTTTAATTGTATCACCAGGCACCTGTAAAATCCATCCTTTTCATTTATTATGTAACTCAATGACCTGGAATAATAGGTACTCATTGCTTTTTCTTTTGATCCTTGAAAATGTTTTTTCCGTCTAAAAGAATTTTCCTAGTAAAATGCAGATGAGTGTCTGACTATAGGAGGTATTCCATTTTATGAGTAGCTAAAATCCTTTAGCTGGGTTCAGGTGGACTGCAACAAAGACAACGAAAAGACACCAATAGGGAGATGAAAAGAGAAAAATCAAATTTTGCCTACATTAAAATGATGTTTACAGCCCAACACTGCTAACCTAAAGAAAGCTAAAAATAGATGGTAAAGCTAACTGATTACAGTTGACCCTTGAACAACACGGGGTTTGAACTGTTGGGAATCTGTGGATGCAGAGCGCCAACTGTATGAATTATTCTGCACCATTTTATATCAGCAACTTGAGTATCTGTGGATTTTGGTATCTGCAGAGGTCCTGGAATCAATGTCTCTCAGATACTCAGGGACAACTGAGTTTTGGGGGCAAAGTTATATGTGGATTTTCAGCTACGTGGGGATTGGTGTCCCTAATCCCCCACATTGTTCAAGGGTCAACTGTATAGATATTTAAATGCAATACTTATATTTAACAGAATATAAAATTCAGCATGTCAAACTTGGATAAAACAAACAAGAAACAAGAAAGGTGTTAATCAGAATGAAACTATTAAAAGGGACAAAAAGAACTTACATTACATATGCCCAATAGTACAGAATTTGTTTGCGGTTGGGGAAGTTTGGTTCTATGTCTCCAATCAATATTTGCTATATGATCTAATTAAACATTAGTATAGTCTTTATGACAGGATGCAAGAGTCCAAATATCAAGTGTGGCTATAACTTGAATATCAAGAGTTTGATACTATTTCTGAATAAGACTCTTGTTGACTGTAAAATAAGTGGGCTATATATATAGATATTACGTGCAGTATACTAATTAGGCCCTTAAACTTTGTCAGTATCCTCAGCTTCTCTCTTTCTTTTTTATTCTTTCTTTCCCTTCCTCCTTCCCACTTCTTCTCCTCCTCCTTCTGCCTCTCTCTTTTCTCTCTCTTTCCTTTCCTCCCTCTCTCCCTCCCTCCCTCCCTCCCTTCCTCTCTCTTTCTCTCTCATGAAGGATGTGAAAATAGTATTTCATTATTTTGACTGGGCCTCCCTGTTTCACTTTCATATGATTTAACTTTGTGAATACATGAGGTAAGGAAACAAAGGTGAAAATGTGAATATATATGTATCTTCATTTACCAATCCAAAGCCATTTTTTCAGGGAAAATTCAATCATTTCTAGCAGAGTCTTTGATTCATAAGGAAAAGGAAGTAAAATATTTTATTTATATAGATCATTTGGAAATAGAAATAACAGAAAATTGAGACTTTGTCTTTTAGAGGCTTCATCAGTAAGAGGAACATGAATCTAAAAAAGATATGGTGTTTTTTTTAACGGAATTTAAAAATTTTCTCAAGAAATATCAAGGCCAACCTTTTTGGACAACCCCCTATTTTTTATTTTTTGCTTCTGCATATATCTTAATTTAGAAAAATCCTCTTTCTTTCAAATAGTAAATTTTTACTTGGGTCTCACACTGCTAAAGATTGACATAGAAAAAAAGCTTCTTCTCTTTGTGGGGAAATTGTTTTCTAAAAACCACTTCCCAGTAAGGTGAATACACCAAATGCTACTTGATTCTACTGGCTCTTTATCTAGAGATAACTGATGAACTTGTCTCGCTTCCTGTATACCACTCTGCAGCTCAGTTTGACATAGCATGATGCTTGGGTTATTTTCTGAGGATTTGAAAACATTTGTCATCAATTTTATAAGTCTACTGTATTGAAAAAGCAATATACAATGTATTTTGTATTTCTTAGCTCCATGCCTTTGAGATGTTAGCGTATATTCAGATAGCTATTTATAATCACAGTTTTGACTTATTCACCAGAATTCACAAATTATCATATTCTTAAACACAAAACACAGAGGTTGGATAATTTTATGGTACATCAAGGGAATGATCATTTACAAAGCCCAATCCAAAGCCTTTTTTTTTTTTTTCAGGGAAAATTCAATCATTTCTAGCAGAGACTTTGATTCACAAGGAAAACGAAGTGAAACATTTTATTTAAAATAAAATGAGGAACATAGAAAAGCATGTCCTTCCACTTTAGGTACCCTCAACACCATAATAATTTGAACAAGTCTTGAACAAGATTTAAATAATCTTTAACCTCCAAAACTGAAAATGTTATTTTATTTGTGTATTTTCAGTTATTGTATTAATATTACATTCAAACTACTTAACAAATTGTCTCCATGGCATAAGTTTGTTTGTGTTCATTAATAGAAAATCATATAGAAATAATATAGCTTTGCACTTTCTGGAAAGATATGCTTTACTAAGTCAAATACCTTTAAATTTTGGGTCTTATTCTCTGTTCAACTCCTTTGTTATAGACCTCAGGGTTCTCCTACTCTAACAAAACAAGTAGTCAGAGGGAGAGAAAGAGATAATGAAAAATCCAGAAAACTTTAAAGCTTAAAAAGGGAAGAAAAATGTTTATGTTAGTCAACTTTTATGTATTTCACACTGATTGGTTGATTTTGAAATTGTGAAAAACAAATGAACAAAAAAAACCCAGTCAGCTACCATATAAATTGACATCTATGAAAATACCAGCAATTTTCTTCCTGTGATTTTTCAGTGTTGAGAAAGCCTTTGTCTTGAAATGATAAACAGTCTAAATACTTGTTCAAATGAAGAAATATGACCTTCAATATCTTTACCATTTTTATTTCTTGAGGGAAACATTTTTAATAGTGAAAGTAAAAATAGAAGAAATATGATTGAGGAAAACAGAAGAAATTAAGATGAAATTTGAACAGCTCTGATCCACAGTCCGAATTTCTTTCCTCTATTTTGTTGCCTCCTGTGAATTGATATGTAAGGCTCAGACTGGCAAAATTTACAAGCTGCTAATCATTGTCTCCTTTAAGAATCTAGAAATAAGCAAAAATTACTCCAACTATGTGGAAATTGATGCACATCATCATGGCAGGTTATGCCTACTAGGGAAGTCAGGTTAGGTTCAAATAGAAAAATGGTCCACGGAGAAAAAGACTTTCTGATTTTTCTTAGAGTTGGATGAACAGCTTTTTCCTTATTTAAAAAATAAAAATTTCCTGAGAGTTTTGCCTTGGAAAACCTAAAGTTTTATAACAGCTGCCTGTAACTGCATTATAACATTGGTTGTCAAGTGACAACACTGTCTCATTATGCTTTTAAAATGTACCAATTAAGTGCATTCCAGAAATAATGCATATCATTCTTCATTTCAAAATCAACCTACCTGAATTCTGACTCTTAAACTGTGAGTAGCCATTTTACAAAACCAAAGGGTCTCATATCCCAAGCAGTACTTTAGATTAAAAAAAAAAAAAACTTGCCTGCTCATTTCAGTGCATTAGATAAACAGCCAATGCATTTCCATCAAACATTCCAGCATTATATAATAATACACGTAGATTTTCCAACTCACATAATGAAAAATCATAATTATAATGTGTTAGGCCTTCATTCACTTCCTCTGCATGGAATAAGTTTTACTTAACCAGATACATGAATTATTTTAACATTTTGTCCAATTCGTTTGCTGTAATTTCATAGTCTAAAGTTTTGGTTTGGCTTGCAATGTAAATAATATTGTATATCTGCTATTTTGCTATCAGATTATACTTTGTGAATTATTTCTTTTAAAAATCTAGTTATCACAAACTTAAATTACAATGTCATCAAATAATACCAGATAAATATACTAATGTATCTGTAGGGCATGGTTAAATTGCACATATTTTGAAATATCAAGCTATTTTTTGTTTTTTTTAAAGATGAATGCATCTCTTACACCTGTACCATTAATAAAAAAAAGGTTTCATTTGGTGTTTCATACTATATTTTAAAATATTTTCCTTTATCCAGTAGTACAGGTTTATAGCAACTTTTTCTGATTGAAATCATAAAATATGCCTCATTTCACTAGAATTTTAAATAATAGTATGTGTAAAAGTATGCAAGCACCTATAGGATTATAAAAGTCCACTGTATCTTCTTGGCTTTTCATGTTACTCCAATTTTTACTTATTTGATTATGTTTATTTGTAATTATGCTAAATCATGCACAGTGTAAATAGCATGTTACATTAGGTGAAATGTCTTTGTATTTACAGATTGCAGAACAAGGTAAATTTGTATATGAAAAATGAGTGATAAAAACCTGGGATTCTTATAAAACAAAGTAGAAATGACTGTTGTGTGTTATATTTCCATAATTCATTACAAAACTCTGTTTAATTCATGCATTTATTTACAGTATAAATCCAAACTGTCACATAAAATATTTAAATCAATAAATGTTACCAAAAAAATGATGAGTCTATAGATTCTTTTTGGCATATATTTTCACACCACGAGCGATGAAGATTAACAGTGTGAATGAACATAAATGAAAGAATGGGGAGCAAATAAATGAATGAATGGAGTGTTTTCAGTGCATTATCATTATGGGTGAAGATGATGCTTTTAAAACAATATTAAGCAGGGACAATTTTGAATTATTTTTATAATATGAAATATCTGAATTCTCTTCCAAAGCCCAGCAGCACAGGTCACAATTTCTGTAGTTGTATGCACTCCAAGCGTATATCACACAGAAAAGGCATGACTCACATGTCTTGTTGCCAGACAGTTGCTTCCCAAAAAGGATAGACAGAGAAAAGGCATCATTTTACTGTCATTATTAAATGCCAATTGAATGCCCACTGGGTGCCTGTCAGTGCCCCATCCAGCTGTTAGATTAGATTAGAAGGAGAAGATCATTCTGGTCCATTGTTCCTATATTCCAGAAGTGTACAAAATCAGTCCATCTCTGTTATTTTCCTGTCCTTTCCTCCATAACCACTTGGTGTCAAACATACACAGTTATTTCTAGCTATTTCTAGCAGTTCCCAAAGGAATCTCTTTCCCATGTTCATAAAGCTGCTCCCGTCTTCTGCCCTTGTCTTATTGTTACCTGCTGCTTTGACGTCATGCCACTGAATTACTTTCCTAACCATGAGAGAAGTGATACTGAGTAGGCAAAAGTAAAGGAAGTATACACACACACACACACACACACACACTCACACACTCACATACTCCACACAGGCAGGATAATTGCATATTGCCATTAAAATTCCCATTCAAAAAATAGAAAGAAAACACAATGCAGTTCCCTGGTTCAAAGTATGATGGGCAGGTACTATGGAGTCTCTTCATTGTCTAGTAATCAGGAAGGAACTCCATTGCCAAGTGTTATCACCACTATGATCAAGTAAGAGGGTGGAAGGTGATGTAAATTCCTGAGGAGACAAAGCCCATCCTATGTATGTGCCAGGCACACAAAAAGGGGCTGACAATCTAGTTGAATGCAAAGCTGGTAGATGGGTAGGACCAAAATAAGGGTTCCTACATTAATGTAATTAGAATTGCAATGGCCAGAACAAAGGAAGTAAGGAACCCTAATTACCCCAGTACTGAATTGATTATGCACAATTTTGGGCTCTCAATTTGGGACTTCAAGCCTAGGGCATTTTCCATTATGAAAAGGCAATGTACATAAGGTTTCAACTTTCAAAGCTCAGAATTTACATAGAAGCACTTCACCAAATTTTGATCTGAATTTATGTTTTTTAGTTGAAAGTTATGCTTACAAAAGCAGATATGCAAAGAAGTAGGCACCAGTTGTTAATTTAAATGTGTGATGTTTGCAATTATACAGACCAAAGAGTAGGCCCAGTATGTGATTTATTAGCTAGGAAACAATAAGAAAATACCCCTATCTCATTTGATAATTATGCTTCTGTCAGCCTAGATTTCCATTGGGGGAAACTCTTCTCAGCCCTCTTGCTAAACCCCAACATGGGGAACTGGCTGAGTCTCTTTTTTAAGACAAAATGAAGCTCTTTAGAGTTATCAATTTCTTTATTTTCGCATGTAATTTATCCGATGCTCTCACTTCAAAGAAAGCAATGGTTTACATTTTCAAATGTTATTTGATGATGGATCCATGACTAATAAGCTTTTGTCCCTCCATACAGAATGCTTAAGGTGCCAACTTATAAATCATGTGTTTGGTTTTTAAATTACAAGTGAAAGGCAGGAAATCTGTTGATTTTAAGTGAATTCTGTGCAAACCTCTTCTGACAGC
Organism: Aselliscus stoliczkanus; assembly: GCA_033961575.1. Classification (NCBI taxonomy): domain Eukaryota; kingdom Metazoa; phylum Chordata; class Mammalia; order Chiroptera; family Hipposideridae; genus Aselliscus; species Aselliscus stoliczkanus. Next base: position 58,877,766 of record CM066736.1, read on the forward strand.
ATTCATGATTCAGCTGGCCTCAGTCTCACGATCGTGATGAAGTTTGTTGGGGTAAACAAAGAGCTAACTATGCAGACTAGACCAAGTATATCTTTTACCAAAGGCTAGCTTTACAGTATAGGCTGTCTTTAAATTACAGTCTCCAAGTTGTATTTACGCCATGCCTTCTATACAACTAAATAAGTGTTGATTAGTAGAAAGTAACGAGGGGTAGAGTCATCAGAACATGGCTGCAGATCAGATCAGCATTCCTACTTGCCTGCCTGGTATATCATACTATTTGGATCTACGCCTAATCAAAATTTAAATATATTCTATTATTCTACACATCATCTCTGTATGTTCTTGGCTTCATTATATTAATGCACTTCTGCTGGGTAAGTGTTAATATCTAGTTCTTCAATTACAGTAAATAAGCCACAGAATGTCCCAGCTTTAAGTTAAGCTTATGAAAAATGAATGAGCCTGTTTGTCCATTTGCATCAGCTGATTTATATATATGAAGAAATGTAGTTATATTCTAAAGAGAAGGAGATGTAGGTGGGCTCTAAAGAGAAAAAGAATGATAAAATTAAAAAGTGAGAAAACAGTATGGTATCAGCTCCTCAGGCTGGCCCCAGAAAATAAGTGTGAGCTCTTTCTGGGAGGAATTGAAAAGCCAAAGCCAGAGGAGCTGTTCCACCATCACCCATGTGATACCTGAACCACAGGAGGCGCTGCCTCACAGCCCAAGTGATGAATTTGACATTTTTGTCTCTCAAGCTCTATTTAAACTTTAGAAACACGATTTAAATGTAAAATGTCACTGAGTTTGTCGAGTTGAGGTCACATCAGATAAACTGATGGCATGATTTGATATAACATAACGTGCATTTGCTGTCACCAAATCCTGAAGTAGCTCCTTTAGAAATTCTCCAACCTCACCTTAGTTCTTGCCCTTATGGATGTTGCACATGCAACTATCCAGACAAATGCTTTGCAAACACTGGGCCTGGTGCAGCACTTGTCTCTAATAACTTTTCTTTGTGTTCATAACAAAAAATTTTTTAATTAAAAAAAAATTTTAAAAGAAGGAAAATTTTTTATGACGCCAAATCAATTCAACGTGAAAAACTTTTTAATCTGGAGACTAACAGAAAAGCCAATTTAGCTGTACGAAGAGTATTGACAGTGCATGTTTTTTGTTGTTGTTTGTTTTTTTTGTTATATTTTTCACTTTTCAGGAATATTTGCCCCTTTCCTGACTTACCCAGAGAATATTTATCGGTTCTTCAGTGACTACTCATCTCTTCCTTTATGAAATATTCTCTATCTGCTCCCTAACACCCTTACTATCACTGTGGGGTAATATTGGAATAGGGAAATGTTAGCCTCTATGTAATACTTTACCAGCCTAAGGAATCTAAAGTTAGAGAACAGAATCATTATTCATTCATAACCAATATTTTTTTCTCTTTATATTAAATTTATTGGTTTCACATTAGTAAAATTTTATAGGTTTCAAGTATACAATTCTATAATACATCACCTATATACTGTATGTGTGTTTACCACCCAGAGTCAGTTCTTCCATCACCAAGTATTTGACCCCCTTTAACCTGTTCTACTATCCCCCTCCTCTCTTACTCTCTGGTAACGACTAAACTGTTGTCTGTCTATGATTTTTTGTTTCTTTGTTTGGTTGTTTTGTTCATTTGTTGCTTTCAGTTATATATCCCACATATGAGGGAAGTCATATGGTTCTCAGCTTTTTCTGTCTGACTTATTTTGCTTAGCATGATAATCTCAAGATCCATCCATGTTGTCGCAAATGGCAGCATTTCATCTTTTCTTATGGCAGAGCAGTATTCCATTGTGTATATATGCCACTTCTTCTTTATACAATCATCTATCTAAGGACACTGCAGTCATTTCTATGTCTTGGTAACCATGAATAATGCTGCAATGAACACAGGGGTACATATGTGTTTGAGAATAAATGTTTTCAGATTTGAGGGGTATATACCCAGGAGAGGGATTGCTGGGTCATATGGTAATTCTATTCTTAATTTTTTGAGTAACCACCATACTGTTTTCCATAGTGGCTGCACCAATTTACATTCCCACCAGCAGTGTATGAGGGCTACTTTTTCTCCACAACCTCTCCAACACTTGATATTACTTGTCTTGTTAGTAATAGCCATTCTAATAGGTGTGAGGTGATATCTCATTGTAGCTTTCATTTGCATTTCCCTAATAGCTAGTGAAGTTGAGCATTTTTTTCATATATCTATTGGCCATTTGTATGTCTTACTGGGAGAAGTGTCTATTCAGGCCTTCTGCCCATGTTTTAATTGGCTTGTTTGCTTTTTGTTGTTAAGTTGTACAAGTTCTTTATATATTTTGGATACTAGCCCCTTATCAAAGGTATGGCTTGCAAATATCTTCTCCCATTCAGTTGGTTACCTCTTTGTTTTGTTGATGATTTCTTTCTGTGCAGAATCTTTTTAGTGTGATACAGTCCCATTCATTTATTTTTGCTTTTACTTCCCTTGCCTTTGAGGTAAAATTCATAAAATCTTCTCTGAACTCAAAGTCCATAAGTTTAATACCTATGCTTTCTTCTATGCAACTTATTGTTTTAGGTCTTATGCTTAGGTCTTTGATCCATTTTGACCAATTTTGGTACATGGTGACAGATAGCAGTCTAGTTTCATTCTTTTGCATGTGGTTTTCCAATTTTCCCAGTACCATTTATTGAAGCGGCTTTCTTTTCTCCATTGTATATTTTGGGCTCCTTTGTTGAAAATTATCTGCTCATATATACGTGAGCTTTTTCCTGGGTTCTCACTTCTAATCCATTGGGGTGTGTGTATGTGTCTGTTTTTCTGCCAATACTATGCTGTTTTGATTATTATTGCTTTGTAGTATAAATTGAAGTCAGGGAGTGTGATACCTGCCCCCATATTCTTTGTTCTTAGGATTACTTTATTTGGGGTCTTTTGTGATTCCATACAAATCTGCTTTTTTGTTGTTCTAGTTCCTTAAAAATGTCATTGGGATTTGATGGGGATTACATTAAATCTGTATATTGCTTTGTGTAATATGGCCATTTTAACTATGTTGATTTGTCCAATCCATGAACATGGAATATCTTTCCATTTCTTTGTGTCTTCTTCAATTTCTTTTAATAATGTCTTATAGTTTCCAGTGTATAGGTCCTTCATATCCTTTGTTAAGTTTTTTCCTAGGTATTTTATTCTTTTTGTTGCAATTGAAAAAGGAATTGTGTGTGGGTGGGGTTTTTTTGTTTTTTTTCCCCTGAAATTTTGATGTTAGTATATAGGAATGCAATGGATTTTTGTACGTTGATTTTGTATGCTGCAACTTTACTGCATTCATTTATTGTTTCTAATACAGTATTTTGGTGGAGTCTTTAGCGTTTTCTATATTAAAAAATCATGTCATCTGCAAAAAGTGACAATTTAACTTCTTCATTCTCAATTTGGATGTCTTCCTCTTGCCTGACTGCTCTGGATGGGACTGCCAATACTATGTTGAATAACAGTGGTGACAGGACTTGGTCCTCACACTTGCTTCCCTCGTAGGAGCAAAATTGCTTTGGGAGTACTTCTGTTCAGTCATTGAAGAAGATAAGATACTCTTTTCCTCTAGATAATGTGTGTAGATGTAAAGCCTGAAGCAAATCTCAAGTAATGACTTTGACCTGAGGAATACTGTTTTCTCATTATGTTTTTTAACCCACCATGATTTAAAGGAGCAAATTATACTGTTAGTTTATAGCAATAGGACATCCATGTAACTTTTGATTGGCTGCTATCTAATGGAGAAGGGATGAAGTAGATTTAAGGAGGCAGCCATAGTGATGCAAAATATTTCAGGATTATTTAATCTTCTTATGGGCCACCTAGAATATGCAACCTATTTTATGCACATCTGGTATCCTAGTGTAGCCAATTCAATGTACATATGGTCCCCATTTTATAATGGTTTGACTTATGATTTTTTGACCTTACAATGGTACAATAGTGATATGTATTCAGTAGAAACCATACTCCAAATTTTGATTCTTTCTGGGCTAGTGATATGTGGTAAGATACTCTCTCATGATGCTGGGCATCATCAAGGAGATGATTTTGCCCAACCGTAGGCTAGTGTAAGTGTTCTGGGCATGTTTAAGGTAGGCTGGGCGAAGCTACAATGTTTGGTGCACTAGGTGTATTACTAGGTGTATTAATGCATTTTCTGCTTAATATATTTTTAATTTATGATGGGTTTATTGTCACATAACCCCATTGTAAGTCCAGGAGCATATGTAGTAAAGATATTGGCATTTTCATTTTTAAAGTAGGAATCAACCCAATGGCGAAATGCTGCATAGAGGCTAACATTCCAGATGAATATAGTTTCTGATGTCCTTTAAGTCATGCTGTGTAGGTAGCCTTCTTCTATGTGCATGCATAAAGTCAGCTCTCTGAGCAGCCAAATTGAAGGTGAGATTTAATATCACTTCAAAATCATTCCTCTTTTAAACTGTTAACTGCGTTGAGGTCAAGGACTTTGGGATAGAACCTACCTTAAGAAGAGATATTAAAATCTCAAACAGATTTTTTTAAAAGTTCTCTTTCTTCTGCTCCTCATCTTTCACCTGGAAAGAATCCTGCATGTTCTCTCTGGGAGAAATTTCATATTCAGTGGGAATATTCTACAAGCTCATATTCCACTGAGCTTCTGGAAACAGCTGTCGTTATGTGACCAGAAGGCTGATTTTTCTTCTTTAGGATCACAGGTGAAGCACTTCATTATCAAGATGCCTCATTAAGATAATGTAACTCTGAGCATATTAGTGCTAATGTGAGAGAGTGAGAAGTGATTTAAATACCTAATACTAACACTTTCAAATGTAGAACAAGCTTTTCAGTCAGTTAAGGTGAAAAGAAATCTTCAAAGAAACTTTGTTATTCTCCCTGGATATGTGCAATTAATCAAGACTCATAGGTAAGAAAGAGTTAAATGGCCACTTAAGCCACCCCATAACTCAAGACAGGATGACTCAAACCCACTGCATATAAGCACAGTGGCCTCACATGCAGGTCTCCCGAAGAAATGACAAAGCTCACTGGCCTATTCCTGCACATCTTTATATTCAGGAGGGATTTCTTAAGGACAAGTCTAATTTTTTTTCATCTAAGTAAATTCTCTTTTAAAGTTTTCTTGGTGAAGAAGGGCTATAGTTATTAATAAAACTGAACTATGTGCAAGGTGCCATTTTATAGCCTTTATTTTACTTAGTCCTCAATACCCTTACCAGATAAGCATTATTATCTGTCATTAAAAAAAACAGAAAATGAGCAACATTTTGAAAATCACCTAGTAAATTATAAAACTAACTACAAAATTCAGATCTATTCTCTGTATTTCTCCAATGGTTACAGAGGGACAATGTCTTTCCTTTTGGTACTTTTCTTCATTTTAAAATCAGCTCCAGTTTTCTTTATCTAACATTACAGAGCTTACATTCCAACACTTAGATAATCTGTTAATTTTTCATCATCCTCCCCAGGTTCTCCATATTCATTCACTTATCAAATATTTACTGAACATAAACTTTGTGCCTGGAACTGTGCTAGATTCTGGGACCATCATGAATAAGCCAAATATACATGTTTCATCCTCGATTGTGTTGAATAAATTGTGGGAGAGACAAAGATTAATCAGAATTGCATAATAATGTATAATTACAAATAATGTGAAGTGGAAAACATACAAAGTATTGTGATAGCATATAATAGGGGTGAAGAAATACTCACTGAGAATGGAACTTTTGAGCTGAGGTTGCATAGGAATTCTACAGAAAATATTAGGGGAGCACCTCTTTCTCCAGCACTGTGATGGAGGAGAAAAATCTGAAAATATTTCTGTAAAAAAGAGCTAGAAATAAAGGATAAAATGGATAGCTTAATGAAGAATAAGATGAATCAGAAGCCAAATGTAAAAGGAACATGTAAACTGATGCTGTAGAAGCCTTAGAGTGGTGTAGGAAGGGAGAAAAGAGGTGGTTAAACCAGCATTAACACCCAACTGGTGTGAGAGGATAGACCACAGGGAATTGGACCCCTCAGGATAAAACCAGAACTCACATAGGATTGCACTGTCCTAAAATGGTGGACTAGCAAAGAAAAACAAAGAGGAGGAAGAGGAAGAGGAGGAGGAGGAGGAGGAGGAGGCCGAGGAGGAGGAGGAAGAGGAGGAGGAGAAAAAGAAAGAAAGATCTACCCTATGCTCAAATATTGCATGGAGGAAGTTTTTCTGTCTCAGTATTGCTCAGGTGGGCCAAAAACACTAGCTTCCCTGAAGCACTGATAACCACAGTCCACAGTTAGAATTTCTAAATTACACTACTATAAAATTTTCCTACATTGCCACATCAGTGAGATTCTTTTTATGTACCTATCAAAATAAACAAATAAATAAATAAATAAATAAGCAAAACCTATCTGGAGTAACAGTACTTCAACCCAGAATAAATTAATGCTTTCAGATAAAGCACTTGAAAATATTAGCTCTCAATCTAAAATTTTTAAAACAGAAATGGGGAAACTGCCACCAGGAAAGCTAGCAAACAATAGATGGCAGAAACATGGAGAGGAGAGGGGTTATAGATCTCAGTAAACAGAAATATCTCAGTCAGGAGCAGAACTTAAAAACAACCTGAGGAAAAACATAGATTTCCTACAATAGAATAATAATTAGACATCATGCTTCTCAGTAGCCATAACACAAGCCAGAAAGCAGCTGGCATATGTTAGTGTGCTGAGAGAAAAAGAATGCAAATTCAGAATTCAAGAATGAAGGCAAAATAAAGATATTTTTACATAAAGATGAACTCATCGAAAGAACTACTTAAAAATATATTTCTGGAAGAAATAAAAGGATCTCAGAAAGACTTTCAATATGTTTCTTTGTCTCTTCATTTTAGCTGCCTCCCTGTGTTTGTTTCTATGTATTAGGTAGGGATGTTATGTCTCCAGTCTTGGTAGAGTGGCCTTATGTAGTAGGTGTCCTGTGGGGCCCACTAGTGTAGTCTCCCTTGTCATCTGAGCTGGGTGCTCCAGGTGTGTCCTTTGTATACGTTGTGTATGCCTTCCTGTTGTAGTTGAGATTTGGTTGCTGTTTGCACATCAGTGGGAAGGGTTGACTTTCAAGCTGATTGGTTGTGAGTACTGGCCATGACTACAGTGGAGAAGTTATGCAGGGGCTGACACTAGAGAGCAGGATTCGCTTTAGCTGGGCTCTGGTGTCTGCTCAGTCTGTCCTTTGTATGTGTGGTTATTAGAGTTGGTTGCTTGGTGCTCTGGTGTGGTTTTATGCTGGTCACTGAGTGTGCTGGTTCTGGAGTTCTTGGGAGGAGCTCTTCCTCAGGCCATGGTAAGCTGCTTCCTGTGTGCAGCCTGGAGCTCAGTGAGTGAGTCCATCAGCAAGTAAATCCATGTGTGGGCCCTATAAGAGGAATGCCTAGGACTACAGCTGCCCTTCATATCAGCTCGATATAATTCCCACTGATTTTCATAGGCAGATGTGGAGACTCCTCTTTCTGGCACTTATGGGATGGGGAACTTGGTGTAGAGCTAGGAACTCTTCTTCTCAAGGGGTCCTCCACAGCTGAGGTATCCCTCCTGACTTTTAACTGCCACACACAGGTGTGGGACCAGGTCATTCCATGTCTCTGCCCCTCTTGACAGTCTCGATGTGGCTTCTTCTGTATGCCTTTAGTTATAGGATTTCTGTTCATCTAGACTTCAGGCAATTCTCAGAGGTGGTTGTTGTGTAATTTACTTGTAATATTGATGTGGTTGTGAGAGGAGGCAAGCACAGTGTTTACTTACTGTGCAAGTTTGATTAGAAAAAAATCATATTCTTAAATGTAGGAAACTTTCCTCTTGAACTTTGCTATATCCAGTAAAACTGGACATTGACATTTATGAGTTGAGGATTTCTAGCTAGAAAACAGAAAATGAATCCAGGGCTTTGTCTTTGTCCCATTTACTCAAACCACAAAGGGCCATACCTTACTATAAGGATAATCTAAAATATGATTTCTTCCTCCTGCCATATTCTACCACTCAGAAAACAGCAAAAACATCTGTCTGTCTCATTCATTGATATTGATTGGAGGAGGAAATAAAATCTCTCTTGAGCAATTATAACCATATTATGTTTCTAATGGAGGTATGAGAGCCAAATTGATATTAGCTGAGTTAGCTAAATAAAACCAAGAATTATTTTGAGTTGTCTCAGACTGGCTGCATCCCCAGCACCCAAAAAGCAACCAGAAAACTTCTAAAGGAACTTATATACAAAAACAATCAATCAGATAAGTTTTAAGGAAAGTAAGTGTATAACAGATAAAAACAACTAAATACAAAAGGAAATATGGCATTGTGAGGGGGAGGCAGGTGAAAAAAGTCAGAAAGCTAATGTGTAACCTTTCAGATGTTTGAATTAGTGCAAAGCAGAATATAAAATGAGAATATTTAATATGTTTCAAGAAATTTAGAAAGGCTTTATAGCAAGCAGGATATAAACAAAGATAAGCGAAGATAAGCATTGTTATATCATGCATTTCTTTAAACACAATCATTAGGCCAAACAGTACAATAGATACAATTTTTAAAAGAATAGTGAAATGGAAAATAGAATAAAGAAATTAATGGAAAGTGAAACAGAGGAAAAAGAAATGGAAAATAAAATAAAGATTAAAAGCTATGGAGGAGAGAGTTAGAGGAGCTAACATATGTTTAATCGGAATGCCACAAAGGCAGAAAATGGGTTTGTGGTGGAGAATGGGGCAGAAGTAATATTTGAATAGAAAATGGTTTAGACTTTCCAGAATACTTAGAAGCCAAACAATTCCAAAGAAAAACAAATAAGAAGAAATCTAAAGCTAGACAGAACTTTTTTTTTTTTTTTTTTTTTTTTTTTTTAGCCCAGCTCCAGGTGGAGCTGTTGTTCACCATCTTAGCTGGCCCTCATATGTGGAATCTGAACTGGGGCCACTGGCGTCCGAAGCCAGCTCTTAACCAATGCATCACTTGCCTGGCCCCCTAGACAGAACTTTTAATACAATGACGTTTAAATTAGTGACAAAAAAAAAATTGCTTCGAAAGGAATATAAGGTAGATTTACAGCAACATTGGAAGTCACAAGACAATCAGTTGTTTTCAAAGTTTGCAAATACAAAATAAATATCTACACACAACAAAAGTTTTTAAAGAGAGAATGCAAAAATAAAACCCCTTTTGTAAGGCAACATGGGCCAAAATATTCTCAGCAAAATTATTAAACAAAATTGGAAATGAGGAGACTTCCAGTAAGATGGCAGAATAGACAAATGCTGTGCCAACTGCCTCCCAGGATCACACCAAAATTATAAATAATTTATACAACATTCAACCCCAGAAGTCCCCAGAACACTAGATGAAGAGAACCTCTAAATGAAAAACGTAAAGAGGAGGCCACGTCGAGTCTGGTAGGAGGGGCGGAGACGAGAGAGTGTGAACCCCTTGAAGGACACCTCAGCAGTGGGGAGGCTTCTCCAGTTGGGGGCAAGAGCCGCTGGCACCACACCAAGCTCACCAGCCCAGAGTTACTTTGCTGGGAAGAGGAGTTCCACGATAGCTGGCAGTAGAAATTAGTGAGGCCTCTCTTTGTTCAGCTCGGTGAGCTGAGGGCGGCTGGAGAACAAGTGGAGCCAGAACATGGACTCGTAGATGGTGAGCACTCAGCTGGTTCCTGATGGAGGGAGTAGCTGCATGAGCCTGGCCCAGGAGCCAGTGGGGATGGACTGAACTGATTGCTTTGGCATGGGAGCTGGAGGTTTTGGGACTATTGTTCCCCTGGTGTGGAGCTTGCATGTGAGTGGTACACTGGAGGGAGCCATTTTGTCAGGGTTGGACCTTCCCACAGAGGGTCAGGTCCTGGAACGCATTGATCTGGTGGAATTGGCTCAAGAGTGCGTGTGTGCATCTGAGTGCATGCTGCCTTGGAGCCCCACCTTCCTGCGTTGCCAGGGAAACACCTTACAGGGGCAGGGTGTGTGTGCTCTGGCTCCAACAGGCTGAGATGTGGGAGTGTGCGAACCGCCTTGGATTACCACACTCTGCACTGCTTGTGCTGCATAGCCAGGGAAACGCCTGGCAGGAATGCTATGTCTCCAACAGACTGCTCATGGGAGTGCGTGAGCCACCTTGGGTCTCTGCTCTCCTTACTCCATGTGCAGAGTTGCCAGGCTGGTGATTGGTTGTTGGGCTCCTCGGCCTGATCTGCAAGCGGCTGATTGGGACAGGCTGAGACTGGGAGTTTTCCTGGGAGTGTTGGGCCATGAGCTGTGTGCCTACATGATCCAGCCAGGGCTTTCCTAGTGATCTATCTAATTCATCAAAGCAATCCCAGAGTGATAGCCAGAATGAGGAAACAAAGAAACATGTCACAAGTAAAAGATCAGAAGAAACCTCTAGAAATGGAACTAAATGAAACAGAGCGATCCAACCTTTCAGAGACAGAGTTTAGAACACTGATAATAAGAATGTTTAACGAACTTAGTGAAGACATAAGGAAGGATAGAGAAACCATAAAAAACAACCAGTTAGAAATAAAGAATGCAATAATTAAATGAAGTACACACTCAAAGGAATCACCAGATTAGATGAAGCAGAGGATCGGATCAGCAATTTGGAAGACAAAAATAGCAGAAATCACCCAGTTGGCACAACAAAAAGACCAAAGAATAAAAAACAATGAAAATAGTTTCAGAGCCCTATGGGACAAGATGAAATAAAACAATCACCAAATCATAGGAATACCAGAAGGACAAGAGAAGAAACAAGGGGTCGAGAATGTATTTGAAAAAGTAATGACTGAAAACTTCCCTACCCTGGTGAAGGAAATCGACATACATGCCCAGGAAGTGCAGAGGGTTCCAAACAAGCTGAACCCAAACAGGTCCACACCAAGACACATCATAGTTAAAATGGCAAAGGTTAAAGACAGAGACAGAATCCTAAAAGCAGCAAGAGAAACACAGCAGGTTACATACAAAGAACTCCTATTAGACTAACAGCTGACTTTTCTAGAGAAACTCTGCAGGCCAGAAGGGAGTGGCAGGAGATATTCAAAGTGACACAAAATAAAGGCCTACAACCAAGATTGCTTTACCCAGCACAGCTATCACTTAAAATTGAAGGAGAAATAAAGAGCTTCTCAGAATAGAATAAGCTTAAGGAATTCATTACCTCCAAGCCAGCATTGCAGGAAATGTTAAAAGGGCTTTTTTAAACAGCAGAAAGGGCTAAACAAGCTAATCCAGGAAGACCAGGAATACAACTAACAAAATGGCAATACATATGCTCCTATCAATTATCACTTTAAATGTGAATGGGCTAAATGCTCCAATCAAAAGACATAGAGTGTCTGAGTGGATAAGAAAAGAGGACCCATGTATATGCTGTTTACAAGAGACCCATCTTAGAGCAAAACACACACATGGACTGAAAGTAAAGGGATGGAATAAGATATTTGATGCAAATGGAAATGAGGAAAAAGCTGGAGTAGCAGTACTTGTTTGGGACAAAGTAGACTTTAAACTGAAGACAATAATAAAAGACAAAGAAGGGCACTATAATCCTAATAAACACCTATGCACCCAACATAGGAGCTCCTAATTATATAAAACAGATTTTGACAGACATAAAGACAGAGATCAATAGTAACACTATCGTAGTAGGGGACTTCAAAACCCCGTTGTCACCGATGGATAGATCCTCCAGACAGAAAATCAATGCAGAAACAGTGACCTTAAATGACACTTTAGACCAGCTGAATTTAACTGATATTTTCAGAGCATTTCACCCCAAAGAAACAGAATATACATTCCTCTCAAGGGCACATGGAACATATTCCAAGATAGACCACATGTTAGGCCACAAAACCAGTCTCAATAAATTTAAGAAGATTGAAATCATATCAAGCGTCTTCTCTGACCACAATACTGTGAAACTAGAAATCAATTATAAGAAGAAACCTGGAAAGCACACAAAAACATTGAGGCTGAATAACATGCTACTAAATAGTAAGTAGGTCAAAAATGAGATTAAGGAGGAAATCAAAAGATACCTTGAGACAAACAAAAATGAAAACAACACAACCCCAAATCTCTAGGATGCAGCGAAAGCAGTCCTAAGAGGAAAGTCCATAGAAGTTCAGGCCTACCTAGAAGTGGAAGAAAAATCTCAAATCAACAGGTTATCCTTACACCTCAGGGAACTGGAAAAAGTACAAAAGAAGCCCAAAGAGAGTACAAGGAAGGAGATAATAAAGACCAGAGCAGAAAGAAACTAAATAGAGACCAGAAAAACAATACAAAAGATCAACAAAAACAAGAGCTGGTTTTTTGAGAAGATAAACAAAATTGACAAACCTCATGCCAGACTCATTAAAATAAAAAAGAGAGAGGACTCAAATTAGTAAAACCAGGAATGAGAGGTGAAGTGATAACAGACACCACAGGAATACAAAAAGAGTTAAGAAATTACTATGAGCAACTATATGCCAACAAATTTGACAATCTGGAAGAAATGGATAATTTTCTAGAAGCATACAACCTTCCAAAGCTAACTCAAGAAGAAACAAAATCTGAATAGACTGATTACTACTAAGGATATTGAATCAGTAATCAACAAGATCCCAACAAAAAAAAGCCCTGGACCAGGTGGCTTCACAACTGAATTTTACCAAATACTCAAAAAATAACTGTCACCTATTCTTCTCAAACTATTTCAAAAAATGCAGAAGGAGGGAAGGCTCACAAACTCTTTCTATGAAGGCACTATCACCCTGATTCCAAAACCAGGTAAAGACAGCACTAAATAGGAAAACCACAAGCTGATATCTCTGATGAACATAGATGCAAAAATCCTCAACAAAACATTAGCAAACAGAATTCAGCAATATATTAAGATCATACATCATGATCAAGTGGGTTTCGTCCCTAGTACACAAGGTTGGTTCAATATAGTCAAATCAATTAATGTGATACACCACATCAACAAAATGAAAAATAAAAATCATATGGTCATACCAATAGATGCAGAAAAAGCATTTGACAAAACCCAGCAACCATTTATGATAAAAGCTTTTAGCAAAGTGGGAATAAAGGTATCATATCTCAACATAATAAAGGCCACATATGATAAACCTACAGTTTCCCCATACTCAATGGGGAAAAGCTGAAACCATTCCCCTTAAGATCAGGAACAAGAAAAGGCTGTCCACTTTCTCCTCTTTTATTCAACATAGTTCTGGAAGTTCTAGCCACAGCAATCAGACAAGAAAAAGAAATAAAAAGGCATCCAAATTGGCAAGGAGGAAATAAAATTGTCATTATATGCAGATGACATGATAGTATACAGAGAGAACCACAAAGACTCTATCAAAAAACTATTGGAACTGATAGACGAATTCAATAAGGTAGCAGGATACAAAATCAATATTCAGAAATCAGTTGCATTTGCATATACCAATAATAAACTATCAGAAGGAGAAATTAAGAAAACAGTCCCATTTAAAATTGCTTCAAGGCCGGCCGAGTGGCGCGTTGGTTGAGAGCTGGCCTGAGACGCCAGCAGCCCCGGTTTGGATCCCACATATGAGGGCCAGTGACACTGCCCTCTAAAAAATAAATAAATAAATAAATAAATAAATAAATAAATAAATAAATAGAATTGCTTCAAGAACTATAAAACACTTAAGAATAAATTTAACCAAAGAAGTAAAAGACCTGTACTTAGAAAATTATAAGACACTGAAGAAAGAAATCAAAGAAGACACAAATAAATGGAAACACCTACCTTGCTCATGGATAGAATTAATATAGTTAAGTAGTTAAAATGTCCACATTGCCTAAAGCAATATTTAGATTCAATGCAATTCCTATCAAACTACTAAGGGCATTTTTCACAGAAATAGAAAATATAATCCTAAAATTTATATGGGACTATAAAAGATCCTGAATAGCCTTGGCAATCCTGAGAAATAAGAACAAAGTCGGGGGTATCATGCTACCAGGTATCAAAACATACTACAACGCTACAGTAATCCAAACAGTACGGTACTGGCCTAAAAACAGGCACATAGATCAATGGAACAAAATAGAGAGCCCAGAAATAAATCCGTGCATATACGGACAGTTTATCTATGACAATGGGTAACCTTTACACTGGGTAAAGGTAGTCTATTTAATAAATGGTGCTGGAAGAACTGGACTGAAACATACAAAAAAATGAAACTGGACTACCTCCTTATGCCATATACAAGAACAAATTCAAAATGGATTATAGACTTAAATGTAAGACCTGAAACCATAAAACTTATAGAAGAAAATATAGGGGGTAAATTTGCAGACATTACTCTGAGCAATATTTTTACTGATACATCCCCGCAGGTAAGGTTAGTAAAATAAAAAAATGAACATATGGGACTACACCAAACTCAAAAGATTTTTTCCAACAAAGGAAACCACCAATAAAACAAAAAGGAAACCTACTGAATGGGAGAAGATGTTTATCAGCGATATATCTGACAAGTGGTTAATATCCAAAATTTATAAAATACTCATGCAACTCAACACCAGAGAAACAAACAACCCAATTAAAAACTGGGCAGAGGGTATGAAGAGACATTTCTCTAAAGAGGACATACAGATGACCAACAGGCATATGAAAATATGTTCAGCCTCACTGATCATCAGGGTAACGCAAATAAAAACCACAATGAGATACCACCTTACTCTGGTCAGAATGGCTATCTATCATCAATAAATCAACAAACAACAAGTGCTGGTGAGGCTGTGGGGAAAAGGGAACCCTGCTGCACTGTTGGTGGGACTGCAGATTGGTGCAGCCGCTATGGAAGTCAGTATGGAGTTATCCGAAAAAGTTGGAAATGGAACTACCTTATGACCCAGCAATTCCACTCCTAGGTATTTATCCTGAAAAAGCCAAGACACTAATTCGAAAAAATATATGCACCCCTATGTTCACTGCAGCGCTATTTACAATAGCCAAGACTTGGAAACGATCGAAATGCCCGGCAGTAGACGACTGGATTAAGAAACTGTGGTACATTTACACAATGGAGTATCGCGCAGCTATAAAGAAAGAAATTGTACCATATGCAATGATATGGATGGACCTAGAGAACATTATCTTAAGTGAAATAAGTCAGTCAGAGAAAGACAAATACGATATGATCTCACTTATAAGTGGAATCTAAAGAACTGAATAAACAAGCAATGTAAACAGAAATAGTCTTAGAGACCCATAGGAAAACTGATGATTGCTGGATGGGTTGGGGGTGGACATGAGGGAGAAGGGGAAGGGACGAGACAACATAAATTGGTAATAACTACAGTATGGCCACAGGGATAGAAAAGACAGTTTGGGGAATATAATCAATAATGTTTTAAATATTGTATAGGGGACCAGATGAACTCATGTCTTGTTAGAAAGACCACTTCATGGACGATGTAGAGGCTTGGCCTTTGCACTGTACATCTGCAGTTGCCACTGAATAATATTATATGTCAACTATAATTTAATACATATATAGGCATGGGATATGAAGTATAGTGTGGGAATGGAGTCAATGAAATTGTAATAGATATGTATGATATTGGGGGTGGGGGGCAGTGGATGGAGGTGGGGGGTTGTCACTTTGTAAGGAGTGAAAAGGATAACTATTGCATTGTTTTGTGCACCTGAAACTAATAAAAAAAATGATTATAAAATAACCAAATTAGCAGAGCAAAAATATAGCAAAAAATAAAAGTCAATTCAAAACAAGAAAACAAAGAAAAAACAAACAAACAGAGAATATGCTGGGCAAAAAAAGAAAACAAAAAACCATGCACAAAATAATGTTAGAAATAAATACAAATATGTCCATAATTGTGATACAGGGAAATTAATTTAAAGGTCAAGTTAAAAGAAGGGATTATCAGACTGTGGGAAAAGGTTCACTATAAGTTATTCATATAAAATATGTTTATAATATGAAAATATGGAGAGGTGAAAGTAAAAGGATAGAAAATAATAAATTGAGTAAATGCTACATCAAAAATTTAGCTATATTCATATTATGGAAAATAGATATTTAGGCAAAAAACATTACTAGATGGAGAAAGGTTTTTTTCATAATTATAAAATGTCCAGTTCACCTTAAAATAGTAAAATTGTAAATTTGTACTTACTAGAAAATAAAGTTTATATATAAATATATATATATGATATATAACTATATAATTAAATGTATATAAAAGGTAATATCATATACATGTCAAAAACATTGGCAGAACTATGAGGAAAAATAGGAAAATCAACAATTATAGTAAAATATATTTTTTAGGCACTTCACTTAGTGATTTATCAAGCAGACAAAAGATCCTTAAGGATGTAGTGCATTTGAACAACACACTTAATAACGTATTTAGAACAATTTACCTAATTGCTGCAGAATATTCTTTGAGTGCAAAAAATAGGTTTGAAATGTACCACACTGGGCTATAAGACATGTTTCAACAAATTCAAAGGATTACCATCTTTGAGTTTTAAATATCAGATAAGTTCCCTAATGGTATTTTCTTTGACCCATAAATCATTACACTTCACAATTTCAACATTGTAAAGCTTTTCTAGTGATCCTTGTAACATTCATGTAGAAAATTAGAACAAACCTCTAGCTCATATCATACCCATCATACATCCCAGATGGTTTTAAACTAAATATATAAGACAAAACCATAAAACTTTTAGAGGAAATTAGAGCAGAAAATCTTTATGATCTTAGGTCATGGAGGGGTTTCTTAATGAAACACAAAAAGTGTAAGTCATAAAGAAAAATGCTGGTACATTTATCTACATGAAATTCTGTTTATTTTAAGAATCACAAAGAAAGTGGTAAAGCAAGTTCAAAATGGAAGGACATATTTGCATCACATATACTCAATAAAGCATTTATATCCAGAATAAAAAACTCCTACAAATAGGTGAGAAAATAATAAACTACTTAATAGGTAAATGAGCAAAAGGAAAAGACATTTTACATAAGAGAGTAAAATTGACCCAAATACAGGAAGAATGTTAAATCTCATGAACAATTAGAGATACACAAATTAAAACCACCATGTGATACCATGTCTGCCCTTCAGATGGACAAAATTTAAAGTCAAACAGTATCAAGTGATAACCAGAAATGGAAATGCTCATTCACCTCTGATGGGAATGTAAAACAGAAATACTATTTTGAAAACTAGCTTGACATTACTTATTAAAGCTGAATATACACAACATACCTATAACTTACAGCCTATTAATTCCACTATCATGTGCATACCTGAGAAAATTTTTTTCCTATTTGCACCAGAAGTCAGGTTCAAGAATATTTACAGAAGCATTGTTATAAAGCAAAAAACATTCCAAATGTCCATCAACATTAGAAAGATTAAGTCAGTTATGGTATATTCTTAAAATGATCTACCACAAATTATACAAAATTAATTAAATAAAACATGGCGCAACATTGAGAAATCTCTAAAACATGTTAACCAAAAGAAACAAGTTTCAAAAAATTCATGTAGTATGATTTTAGTTACATAAAGTTCAAAAGCAAATAAATCTAAAGATGTATTATTTAGGGATAAACAAATATATAGTTAGGTACTAAAACTACAAAGGAAAGCAAGGGAATAATTAATTCAAAAGAGGAAATACAAATGGCCAAGACACATATGAAGGGTGCTAAATTCACTAGCAATTATGGAAATGTACACTGAGATAACAATGATGTCCTATTTCAAATCCAGATGTTTGCAAAAAATTTTAAAGTGTCGCAAAACCAAGACTTGGCAAGGAAAGGAAAGGCAACTTAAATTTTCAGATACCCAAATCCTGTAAATCCAACAATTCCAAATGTAGGTTTATATCCAGAAAAAAAATCATGTATACAGGCATGAGAAAACATGTACAAAAATAAAGTGTGATATAATTATATGATATCATTCTAATTAGCTAGATCTAGAATTACATGTATCAACATGGTTAAATCTAAAATCCAGAATAGTAGATACCTCTGGTGAGGGAAATGGTCAGGCATAGGTGCCCAGAAGGTGTCACTTGCCTGTCAGGTTTAATATTTTATTTTTTAAGAGAGAGTGATCTGAAGCAAATGAAGCAAAATTATAGGATTTCATAAGGCTAAATGGTGGGATGGCACATTGTCCATTATATTATTCTCTATATAATTTTATATGACTGAAATATATATTAATAATAATTATGTATCGAGAATAAGAATAAAAATAAGAATAGAAAGAGTAGGATACCATTTCTAGGTATAGGGGATAGAAATACTATTTTGGTATCCTGGTCTTCTTACTTTTCTGACTTGTGAAATCTGACCCATCTTCAAAATTCACCTGAAGTATCACCTCCTCTATGACCTGTTTTCCAGACTCACATAAAGAAATATTATACTATCCACCTTAACTGTACTTACATAGTATTTATCACTGTGTCATAATTGTATAATGTTTACAAAATGCACAGTAGCTTACAGGAGGGGCTGTATCATCAATTTTAATTTTTCTAGTGTCTAACACCCAGTGTTTGGCACAGAACAGAAAGCCAATAAACAATTGTTGATGGAGTTGAAAATAATGGGGCTATATTCCACTATAGTATAATGAAGAAATAATAGAATTTTAAGACCTATGTTCACCTTGAAATCCTAGGCCAACTTTCAAGTATATTAACCAAATTAATTAATCTTCCTGGGTTCCATTTTTTCAATCAAGATAACAAATTCATTGCCTAATTACAAGTATACCCCAGAAAATTAGCGATAGGTAATTTAATAAACTATACATACATTTTTTGATTGGATGTTATAACAGTATATAGAACAAAATTAATTCTGTAATCTGAAATGACTTGTACTATCTGAAGTGTTTTCATTGAAATGTTTCCACTCAGTGCCAGTAATGTATTTAGAGCCAATATAAGTAGCAAGGGTGGGGTGTGGAGCAGGGCGTGGGAGACAGCTTACTATTAAAGCTGAAAAAATATTTGAGGTCAAAAGTCCTAAGAAGAGGTATAATAGAAACTCAACAGTGTGTGTCAACTTGGTTGCTTATGACTGATGTCCATTCTGATTGAATTGTTTGTGCTGTACTGGTTGTTAAATATTTTGTCTATCACTCCTGTTTTGACAGAGTATGATAAAATCAAACATTTTAGTTTATATTAAACCCCTACATACACCACTTAAAAACTGCCAGGTTCCAAATAGGTAAAAGGAAAGACATCAATCCTTAAATTTTATCCAAATTAATGAAGATTATACTTTTTAAATTTTTTGGTGATTCCAATTTTTTTTTCCATTTCTTAAAGTGCTTCAGGGCTATTTAATGATGTTAACTAGCATTATATAGTGGTTGAACAGAAATGTAGGCTCACAGAGTCTCAGTTAAATGTGAGTCCATTGTTGCCCGCATTAAATTTTTGTCATCTAAACCTTGTCCTGTAGGCATGTGTGAACAAATGGAAGTAGAAAAAGAAATAATGGTAAGATTTAACATACTAGTTTTGCTTAAACTCATAAGTTTTTAAATTTAAATTTTTACAACTTCTTAGTAAGTATATATATTGGTATGTGAAGGAAAGACAAAAGCCTAGCTATCTCTAATTAAATGATAGAAAGTGGAGAAACTGAAAGTTTAGGTATTCCTTCTAAAATCTGGAAAAACAATGCTTTCCCCAAGGAGCTGGTTTAAGACAAGAATCTGACATTCTACAACTAGGATAAACTGTAGTTCTCCAAAGAGAACCAAAAGGAACAACAGCTTTCCAGAGAGATGTGAAAGGAAGAGGCTGGGAATGTCTAAAGTATAGAAAAGGAGAAGACTGGGACACATTTCTGCTGAGAGAAGTGTTTGAAAAATATTTTGTGACAAAGGGATTTCTAAGATTTTTTTGTTCAAAGTAAATGTTCTGTCCTTAGGTAAATGACACGCTGTGAATCCAAATCTCAACATCAACTCACCAGGACAGTGTGTGCAAAGAGAAATAGATTTTGAGGAAACCTGGACACAGTTTATAAACATTATATAAGCACAGGATTTTCTAGACTTTACTAAATTCTAAAGTGCTGATATCAAAAGGAAGCAAGTGGGATATACCAAGTATCTGGAGTTGGACAGAAAGGATATCTTTCATAACTACACTCATCCACCACTGGAATTGTTTGCAAGAGGGAATAGAAGCACTTGAGTGGTAGAGAGGGCTAAAGATAAAATATAATATTTTGTCTTCCATTGCAGCTGTGGAATTTATTGCATTGTTGGAAAAGTCGCATTTTTGCAACAAAAAAACGTAGAAAAAATACGTCATGACTTTTCTGACAACCCAATATATAAGAGAGGCTAGGGTTGACAATCTGTAGAAAGAGGGGCTAACAGATTGTTTTGAAGCAACATTTGTATATAAGCACATTGTTTTTATGCATTACTTTTACTATAGGTAGAAACCTACATCTTCTTTTAACATTATTATCTTTATTATCACTGTCAATGTCATTATTTGAGGGTATTACGGTACTGATGGAGATTACAGGAAGTAAAAACCACCTACTGACATTGCCATGGCCAGAGAATCTAAAAAGCTGGATTCATGTCTAAGAGTTTATCAGCTTTCTCAGGTGAAGGGAAGTTCAATTCTGCATGTTCAGTAATTATGATACAGGATTCTCAGCTTCTCTCACTGGAGATGAGGGATAGCATGACACTCCATTTTGAAATTTTGCTTCATTAGTGTTTTATGCATATGAGGTAACAACGAAATTGAGTCTTTCTTTGTATTTATTTTAAACATTTCAAATACACACACAAGAAAAAGAGCATAGTGACATGATGACTATATATATATATATATATATATATATAAAACAATTCAACAAATTTTTGCCAGACTAGCTTCATCTATAATTTTGTGTTGATATTTTATTTTTTTACATATAATTTGTACACAGGGAAATATATAGATCTTAAGTTGTACAACTCCAAGAGAGCCGATGAATGCATAAACCAAGGTAATTCATAGCCTTACATCAATAAATATATAGATTTCTTTTTTTTTTTTTTTGAGGGCAGTGTTACTGGTCCTCATATGTGGGACCGAACCAGGGCGGCTGGCTTCCCAAGCCAGCACTTAACCACTGCGCCACTCAGCCGGTCCAATATATAGATTTCTATCACCTCAGAAGGTCCCTCATGTCCACTTCTGATCAATTCTCATCTCCCAAAGGCAACCAACCACTTCTTTAAATTCCAATCCAATAGGTCAGTTATACCTGTTCTAAAACTTCATATCATTAAAACATTCAGTAATTATCCTTATTTATTTGGCTTCTCAGCTCAAAATAATGTTTTTAAGATTTATCAACATATCAGTAACCCAGTCCCGTTTATTGAATAGAAATTCATAAAATGAATACATCAGT
Source organism: Aselliscus stoliczkanus (assembly GCA_033961575.1). NCBI lineage: Eukaryota > Metazoa > Chordata > Mammalia > Chiroptera > Hipposideridae > Aselliscus > Aselliscus stoliczkanus. The sequence goes on from CM066736.1 coordinate 58,899,372, forward strand.
TTGTTTATTCTGTTGGTGTTGAAGTGTTTTTTGTTTGTTTGTTTTTGTTTTTGTTTTACTATTTTGAGTAAAATGGCTATAAACATTCTGTGCAAGTCTTTTTGTGGACATATATTTTCTATTCTCTAGAGTAAATACCTAGAAGTGGAATTGCCAGGTCATAGGATAGAAGTATGCTTACATTTTAAGTAGTTTCCAAGTTAGTTTTACAATATTACATCCCACCAACAATGTGTGAGTGTCCTGATTGCCTGACACACTCATTAACCTGTGATGTCATCAATTTTATTAATAGCCATTTTAGTGGGTGTGTAGTGGTATCTCATTATGGTTTTAATATGCATTTTCCTGATAACTAATGATATTAAAAATGATTTCATGTGCTTTTTGACCATTCCTTTGGAAATTATTCCTTAACTCTTTTCAATTTTTAAAAAGTTTTGTTATTGAGTTGTAAGCGTTCTTTGTATACTGTGGATGTAAGTTCTTTGTCAAATATACATACTCTATTTTCTCCCAATTAATGGATGACCTACTCATTTTATTGATGTGTCTGTTACTGGGTATTCCTGTGTCCAAACAGATGGTCAGTTTTTGAAAATGTTCTATGTATACTCAAAAGAAAAGTATATACTCCACTACATGTGTTTTAGGTTTTATATTTAACTGGAATAACCACCTTATGAAAGTTTTCACAATGTTTTATACAATTACTATTTTGCTATACTTGAAATTTCTAAGATCAAGAAAAGTGTGTTAAAGTCACCTATTTTAGATGTCTATTATTTCTTTTCTCTTTTGTATCTCTGCACTATGAAGGTTACAGCTATTTTGGGAGGGAATTTTTTTTTTCTTTGTAAGATTTTATTGGGGAATTGGGGAAATTGTTGTTCTTTGATCTTCGTTGTGGAGGGCGCCAGTCGCCATCTGGCTTCCTGAGGGCAGCTTGTGGCCTCTAAGCTCAAGGTGCTGAGTTCAATCTTACTTGCAGGTGAGTGTAGCCACCATTCCATACTGGAGTTGAACCAGCAGACTTGTTGTTAAAGAGTACATGCTCTATCCACTGAGCCTTATGGGCAGCACTTAGCTCAAGGTGCCGAGTTGAATCTTAGTTGCAGGTGGGCATAGCCCACCATCACACAGGCAATATTGTTGTTACACCAGCTGAGCCATCCTGCCACCTGTTGGCAGCTCAGCAGCAGCTCAGCTTGGGCTCAGCAGCACTGGCCTATGTGGGAATCGGACCGGTGGCCCTGTTGCTCAGTTTGCACTCTTAAGCCAACTCTTAACCAACTGAGCCACTTGGCCGGTCCCTGGGAGGGAATATTTTATGTTAAAAATTCTTACTTTAATGAATTTAGTTCAAAATTTTAAATAAATTCTTATGGTTTGAAGATTTGCTGCCCTTAAGGTTATTAAAAAATAAAGAAATAGAATACCAGCTCTAGGGATAATTCTTAAAGATTTTCCCTTGAAAGATTATTAACCTCCACATGGTCATATAGTGTACTTACAGATTTTCTGAAGACTTTTTTCAACTACTGTGTTCATGGTTTACTAACAGACATGAAGTGTATTATTTGAACCACACAATGTATTTAAATGACAAAGTTGAGCAGAATGCATCCACTAGTCCTTCCCACTTTCTATTTTATTATACCAGAATTGTTTCTCTCATAAGTGGTCCCTGCAGAAATCTCTAAGAATTCATCTTAGATCCCTGATCTTGTTTGGTCTAAGTATGTTGTTTGGTGAATCAATTTGAATCATGTTCTTGCTATACTTTGAGTATTCCAGACCCTCCTTAATCATGATTTGGGATATCTATACAAATATTATTTTGAAAGAGGAATCTATGGATATTGGTGGCTGGCTGCAATTAGCTGCATCTAAACTTTTCCAAAATAAATTTAAATCATATTGGATTTAATAGGATATTTCTCAATCAAGAGGAATTGCAGTGAGCTGTTCTTTCGATTCAAACCAATCATTAAATGCACCTGCTACCTGAGTCCTTATCATCTGACACAATGGTGTTGAGTAGTTTGTTATCTGACACAGAGAAGCTTGCTCGGGTATCAAAGGGCATGTCTTTCTGATCTTTGCAGGACTATTCCTGGAGTAATTTTCTTACACTCTTTGCAAATGTTTATGTTTACCTAGACTTTCTAGACTTCAGTATGGCAATGCAATATTGCTTCTATTCCTAGTAATAGAAAGGTCCTTGAATTTCTGTAGCACTTTTCACTCTCTGCCCCCAAGCAAATTCTTGGCTAACTTGATATTCTCTACATTTTGCCTTCTGAAATGACTACAAAACCCCAAAACAAAAAGTCCTTAGGTTGGGGGCAGGGTCTTGAGTAATTAATAGAATGTGGCACTTCAGAACTGTGATCTATCAAACTAATCTCATTTGTATCTGCTCCACCCATCATTAAGAAGACATGTGAGATACAGAAGCAGAGATGGAAGCCAAAGCTTAATGATGACCTGATCAGCAACCAGGGCAGACAGCCAACAGCTAACCTCACCTCAATAGTTCCATAATCCTAAATTCTAATATTGATGATTCATTCCTTTAGGTTATACCAGTCCTTAACTTAGCCATGAAAAATTAAAATATCAGTGAGTGAAATGAAACTATTCTCAAAAATCTTTACCTCTATTTTAGCAGATTTAAAAATATTTTCTCAAGTGTTTGTTATAAGCAGAGTATTGTCTACCTAACTTGCTGTTGACATGAGAATCAGTTTAAATTTTGGATATATATATACACACACACACACATATTTGTATTTATATTTCATTGAACATATTCCATAGTTTTTAACAGAATTAATTTTTACCCTGAGGGTTAATTCTTGTGTGTGTAAACCTGACTGGGTCACAAGGTGCCCAGATGTTGGGTTAAACATTATTCCAGGTGTATCTGTGAGAGTGGGTTTTTTTTCTTTTCTTTTTTTTATTAGTTTCAGGTGTACAACACAATGCAATAATTATACTCTTTACCCCCAAAGTGAAAACCCCCTCCCCCAGTTCACCACCCCACTTCCCCCCCCCATGTCATACATATCTATTACAATTCCTTTGACTCCCTTCCACAGTATACTCCACATCCCGTGACTATCTATATATTCAGTTACAGTTGGCATACAATACTATACAACATCAGCTTCAGGTGACCATCTGACATGCCACAAAAGTTTTACAACATTATTATATTCCCTGAACTGTGTTTCATATCCCTGTGGCAATATTGCAGTTAAACTTTATTGAGAACAGTGTGTTTTTTTCTAGGACCCATCCGCTCCAAGTCAAGTTGTCCTTCAATCTTAGTCGTGAAGGGCACAGCTCAGCTCCAAGTCCAGTCGCCATTTTCAATCTAGTTGCAGGTGGCGCAGCTCACCATCCCATGTGGGAGTCGAACCAGCAACCTTGTTAAGAGCACAAGCTCTAACCAACTGAGCCATCTGGCCGCCCTCTGCAGCTCAGCAGCAGCTCAGCTCAAGTTGTTGTCTTCAATCTAGTTGCAGAGGGCACAGCTCATGTGGGAATTGAACAGGCAACCCTGTTGCTCAAAGCATATGTTCTAACCAGCCACCTGGCCACCCAGAGAGTGTTTTTGGAGGGTGAGATTAACATTTGAATCAGTAGACTGAGAGAAAGAGATTGCCTTCACCAATATGTGCAGCCCTCATGCAATCTATTGAAAGCCTGACTAGAACAAGAGGCTGAGCAAGAAAGAAATTTATGCTCTCTGTCTGATAGTCTTGAGTTGGGACATAAGCTTTCTCCTGACTTAGGATCCAGACTGGAACTCAGACTGTTCTCACTCCTGGTTCTCAGGCATTTGTACTGCTGATCCTGGGACTTCTCAGCCTTCATAATCATGAGAGTCAATTCCCCATAGTAAATCTTTCTTTCTCTCTTAGAGAGATAGATAGATAATAGAGATAGATAGATAGATGATAGATAGATGATAGATAGATAGATAGATAGATAGATAGATAGATAGATCTCCTATTTGTTCTGTTTCTCTAGAAAGCCCTGACAAATACAATAGACAAGCCCAGATATTAATTTATAATCCAGGAGTGTTTGGCAGCACTTCCCGATTATGACTGGGAACGAGGAGAGGGAGTAAAATCAACCACAGGAGCTTAAATAACTTTGAGCTGTTAAACATTCTATTTCATTAATACCGGTGACAGTAAAGAAGACGATAGGCTCAGTGTAAGCCATTATTTTATAGCACAACCATAGAATGCTGTGTCTAAAAATCAATCCAGTTTAGTATTAAAGCACAAGAATCCAAATGTACTGATGGGAAGCATAAGAACAGATCTGGGCATGATGTGCACCTGATGTGTTCATAGAGATCCTTCATTAGCATGGTCTTTGCACAAAAAAAAATTTTAATATGAAAACACTGAGGATGCGCTAAATTGTTCATTTGTCAATTTGCTCTTCTGTGGGGAGAAAATGACATGTAATAAGTGTTCATTATAACTATTATGTTCTCCCCAAAGCATTTTTTAGGTGTCTGAATGCTATTTTGGGGATAAAACACTGTTGCTGATTTCCACAGTGTTCTTATTTCCTCTACTATCTATTAGAAGAAGAAACAAAGGTTTTAGCCTATTTTAGAATCAACCTGTAATGGGGAGAATAAAGGATATGCTGGCCAGTGATGGCCAGCAGCAGCACATCGATGTTATCTGGACATTTCCAGACAGCAGACAATATTAGGGCTGAGGAAGTTTGTTCCAATACCTCAAGTGTTGGCAGAAATCTTGAAGCCTGATAAGATGGAACCATCTGCATCCTGGGAAGAGGGAATGTGAGAAAAACAGAAACATCTATGCCCTTGGGGAAAATAATCATATGGTTTTTACTTGCAAGTAACTCATAAATAGAAGACAGACTTATTTGGGTGAATGTCTGGATTCTCCTTGACGAGTCAGCCAGCATGTACACAAGTTTTAGCACTCACACTAAAACAATGACAGATTCCAAAGGAACTATTTAATCATGTATATAGCTCATTTTATACCAAGGTTTACCAACCTCAATCTGAGTACTATTAACATCTGGGACTGAAAAATTCTTTGTTGTGAGAGTCTCCTGTGTATTCTAGGATGTTTAATAGCATCCTTGGCCTCTTCCAACTTGGTGCCAATAGTACTGTGACCCTCAATTATGACAACAACATCAGCAAAATGTCTGCAGACAATATCCACTGGGGAGAAAATTGCCCCAGTTGTGAACCACTGTTCTACACAAAACAGATTTTTTCTTTGAACAACTGCAAATTTTAAGACTTTAAAAAAATTAAGTTTATGGGGGTGACATTGGCTAATAACATAAGTTTCAAGTGTACCATTCTATAATACATCATCTGTATATTGTATTGTGTGTTCATCACCCAGAGTCTTGTTTCCCTCTGTTACTATATATTTGACCCGTTTACCATCTTCTGCATCCCTCCAGCTCCTTACCCCTGGTAATATTCATACTGTTGTCTGTGTCTATGAGTTTGTTTATTTTGTTTGTTTGTTTGTTGCTTTCAGTTTTATATCCCACATATGAATGAAATAATAAGTTCTTGTTCTTTTCCATCTAACTTATTTTACTTAGCATGATGCTTTCAAGATCCATCCATGTTGTTGCAAATGGCAATATTACATCTTTTCTGATGGCTGAGTAGTATTCCATCTTATATATGTACCATATCTTCTTTACCCAATCATCCATTGAAGGACACTTAGGTTGTTTCCACATCTCAGCTACTGTGAATAATGCTGCTTTGAACAAAGAGGTACATATATCCTTACAAATAAATGTTTTCAAAATTTTGGGGTAGATACTCAGAAGAGAAATTGCTGGTTCATATGGTAATTCTATTCTTAATTTTTTGAGGAACCTCCATATTTTTTCCATAGTGGCTATTCCAATTTACATTCCCACAAGCAGTGTAGTCACATGTGTGTTCATTTTTCTCTACAACCTCTCCAACACTTGTTATTTCTTGTCTTGTTCATGATGGCCATTCTAATAGGTGTGAGGTGGTACCTCATTGTGGTTTTGATTTGCATTTTCCTTATAGCTAGAGACGTTGAGCATCTTTTTATGTATCAGTTGACCATTTATATGTCTTCTTGGGGAAAGTGTCTGTTCCAGTCCTCTGCCCATTTTTAAATAAGATTTTTTATTTTTTGTTGTTGAGTTGTATGATTTCTTTATATATTTTGGACATTAACTCCTTATTGGAAGCATTGTTTGGAAATATTTTCTCCCATTCTGTTGGCTGCCCTTTTGTTTTGTTAATGGTTTTTTAGATTTTCTGAATTGACTTTTTAATGAGATTTTCTTTTCATGTCAAAGGCTTAAGACTTCTACACACTTTTGCCTTTTTAAAAAAAGAAGGAAGTTACTTTAAAAAGAGAGAAGTTCTGTTTTAAATTTTATATTTTCTTAAAAGTTAACCTTGTCAATGGATTAGAACAACTGTCAGCATTTTTTTTTTCCTCTAAAGGGCCAGAATTAAATATTTTAAGATTTGATGTAGTCTGTCTCACACGGTCTCAACTCTGCTGTTGTAGCAGGAATGCAGCCATACCATGGATAATATGTAAAAGAATGGGCTTGGCTGTTTTCCAATAGACTTTATTTATAAAACATGTTGCCCCCTACATTAGAAAACTAATGTAAAACTTTTTTATTGCAGTATAATTGACATATATTATGTTGTATTAGTTTCAGGTGTATAAGATGATTTGATATTTGTATATATTGTGAAATGGTCACCATAATAAATCTAGTTCATATCTGTCACCAGATAGTTACAGAATTTTTTTCTTGTGATGAGTACTTTTAAGATTTATTATCTTAGCTACTTGCAAATATGCAATACAGTATTATTAGCTATAATCACCATGGTGTACATTACATCCAGTGATTTATTCATTTTCTAACTGAAAGTTTGTAACTTTTGAATCACTTCATCCATTTTACCTCATCCCCTGATCCAGCAACCACCAATCTGTTCTCTATATCTTTGTGTCTATGAGCTTTCCTGTGGGGTTAGTTAGACTTCACATATAAGTAAGAAAATATAGTATTTGTCTTGTTTGACTTACTTCACTTGGCATACTGCTCTCAAAGTACAACCATGTTGTCAAAATGGCAAGATTTTATTCTTTTATATAGCTGAATAATATTCCTGTGTGTGTGTGTGTGAGAGAGAGAGAGAGACAGAGAGAGAGAGAGAGAGAGACAGAGAGAGAGAGACAGAGAGAGAGAGAGAGAGAGAGAGAGAGAGAGAGAGAGAGAGAAAACACGCTACATTTTCTTTATCCACTCATCCATCAGTGGACACTTAGGTTGTTTCCATGTTTTGGCTATTATAAATAATACTGCAATAAACATAGAGGTGCCTATATTATTTCAAGTTAGAGTTTTTGTTTCCCTCAGATTAGGACCCACAAATGGAATTGCTGGATCATATGGTTGTTCTATTTTTAATTTCTTGAGGAATATACATACTGTTTTCCATACTGGCTGTACCAATTTACATTCCTACCAACAGTGCACAAGGGCTCCCCTTTTCTTCACACCCTCACCATCACTTGTTTTGTTTTGTTTTGTCTTTTTTTATAATAGCCATTATAACAGGTTTGAAGTGCTATCTCATTGTGATTTTGATTTGCATTTCCCAGATGATTAGTTATGTTAAGCATCTTTTCATGTACCTGTTTATCATCTGTATGTCTTCTTTGGAAAGATCTCTATTCAGATCCTCCGTCTACTTAATTAGATTGTTTGTTTGTTTATTGCTATTGAGTTATGTGAGTTCTTTATATGTTTTGGGTATTAATCCTTGTCATATTGGATATCAACCGATATGTGATTTGCAAAATTTTCTCTCATTTAGTAGTTTGTCTTTTAATTTGTTGATGGTTCCCTCTTCTGTGCAGAAGCTTTTTAGTTTGATGTAGTCCCACTTGTTTCCTTTGCTTTTGATGTCAAATACAAAAGAACTTTGCTAATACCAATGCCAAGTAGCTTACCTCCTGTGTTTTCCTCTAGGAGTTTTATGGTTTCAGGTTTTACATTCAAGTATTTAATCAATTTTGAGTTAATTTTTGTGAATGGTGTAATATAGTAGTCCAGTTTTATTCTTTTGCATGTGGCTGTCCATTTTCCCCAACACCATTTATTGAAAGACTGTTCTTTCTCTCTTGGCTCTTTTGTTGTAAATTAACTGACCATATATGTATGAGTTTATTTCTAGGTCCTCTGTTCCATTGATCTGTGTATCTGTTCTTATGACAATACCATACTGTTATGATTCCTATATCTTTGTAACATAGTTTGAAATCAGGGAGTGCAATGCCCCCAAACATACCTAAATTTATGGGGTGCAGCAAAATCAGTTTTAAATGGGATATCTATAAGTAGATATAATGCCTAGCTCAATAATGTTTACCTCAAAAACAATAAAAATCTCAAATAAACAACCTAACTTTACACCTAAAGGAACTAGAAAAAGGGAAACAAGTGGAGCTCAAAGTTAGTAGAAAGAATGAAATAAAGATAGTAGAAATAAATGAAATGGACATTAAAAAGGCAATAGAAAATATCAATACAAACAAGAGCTACATCTTTAAATAAATATATAAAATTGACAAATCTTTAGTGAGATTCACAATGAAAAAAAGAGAAAGGACTCAAATAAGTAAAATTAAAAATGAAAGAGGAAAGAGGCATAACGAATACCATAAAAATAAAAAGGATCATAGGAGGCTGCTAGAACAATTATGTGCCAAAAAATTGGACAATCTAGAAAAAAATGATAAATTCTGAGAAACACACAAACTGCTAAGACTGAATCTTGAAGAAAAAGAAAATCTTATCAAACTGATTATTAGTAAGGAGACTGAATCAGCAATCAAAAACCTCCCAACAAACAAAAGTCTTGGACCAAATGTCTTTACTGTTGAATTATATCATTCAAAGAAGAATTAAAGCAACCTTTTTCAAAATCTTCCTGAAAAACAGAAGAGGAGGGAACACTTCTAAAGTCATTTTATGAGGTCAGCATTACTCTGATTCCATAACCAGACAAGGATACCACAAAAAAAGAAAATTAAAGGCCAGTATTCCTGATAAACACAGATGCAAAAATCCTCAACTAAGTATTAACAAACTAAATTTCACAACAAATTAGAAGGATCATACACCATAATTCAGTGGGATTTATGCCAGAGATGCAAGGATAGTTCAACATCCACAAATCAATCAATGTGATACATTACATTAATAAAATGAAGGAGAAAAATCATATGATCATTTCAATAGATGTGGAAAAAGCATTTAACAAAATTCACCATCCATTTATGATAAAAACTCTCCATAAAGTGAGTATAGAGGGAATGTATCACAACATGAGAATGGTCATATATGGCAAACACACAGCTAATATGATACTTAATGGTGATAAGCTGAAAGCTTTTACTCTAAGATCAGGAACAGGATAAGGATGCCTGCTCTCACCATTTATATTCAATATAGAGTTGAAACACTTACCCACAGCAACTAGGCAAGAAAAAGAAATAAAAGGCATCTAAATTGGAAGAGAAGGTATTTGCAGGTGACATGATGTTATATACAGGAAACCCTAAGGACTCCACCAAAAACCGTTAGAACTAATAAATGAATTCAGTAAAGTTGAAAAATAAAAATCAGTATACAGAAATCTGCTGCACTTTATACACTAACAATGAACTATCAGAAAAATAAATTAAGAAAAAAATCCATTTACAATTACATCAAAAAGAATACAAACCTAGGAATACATTTAACTAAGGAAGTGAAAGATCTGTACACTGAAAACTATAAGACATTGACTGAAGAATTTGAAGAAGACAAAAACAAATGGAAAGATATTCTCTGCTCATGGATTAGAAGAATTAATATTGTTAAAATGTCTATACTACCCAAAGAAATCTACAAAATCAATGCAATCGTTATCAAAATTCCAATGGCATTTTTCAGAGAAACAGAACAAAGAATCCTAAATTTTGTAGGAAACCACAAAATGTAAAACATTAAAAAAAAAATTTTTATTGGGGAACAGCCATGGTCATTGGTTACATATTGATTTAATGCTACAGTGGCGTAGTTGACTCTTCTAAGGAGTGCGTAGCTCACAGTGGCCCATGTGGGGATCGAACCAGCAACCTTGGTGTTATCAGCACCACACTCTAACCAACTAAGCTAACTGTTCACCCCCAAAATGTAAAACTTTTAAAGCACCTTTTTGGCAGGTAGCTACTATTAACTTCTTCACACTAGAAAACAGAGATCAAAAGGGGTTTAAATTAGACCTAAAAAGTCGAGAACCATATGATTTCTCGGATATGTGGGATGTAAAACTGAAAGCAACAAAAGAACAAGAGAAACAAACAAAGAACTAAAAACTGATCGACATAGACAATAGTTTAGTGGTTACTAGAGGGTAAGGGGGGAGGGGTAGAGGAGGGTAAACAGGATCAACTATATGGTGATGTAAAGAGAACTGACTCTGGGTGGTGAACACAAAATGTGATATATTGATGAATTGTATACTTGAAAGCTATGTAACTTTACTAAGCATTGTCACCCCAATAAACTTTACTTAAAAAAAAAAGAATTGCTCTCCAATTATAAAATATCGTATAGGAAGTAAAGGATTTTTCATTAAGTCTCTACTTCATGACATGCACTATGTATTTCACACAGAACTTCAACTGTGTGTGTATTATCAGCTTCAAATTACACATGAAGATATTGGTTCAGAGAATTTAAGCTATTTGAATAAGGTCACACCACTAATAAATGACAGAACACTGATCCAAACTTAATTCTCATGCTCTTTTCTTCAATGCCTGGGTCTGCTTGACTGCAGTATAAAATCATCTTTTTTAAAAAAATTCTGCTGAAAATAGTCTCCTCAATCTGGATTTTTCTGGTTCAGTAGTAGTGCCATAAGAGAGAGTTTCATAGCGTATGTCAACAGTATAACATTTTACTCATTTTCTGAAAGTTGCATTAGGATGCTGATACAAGTTACGATATGTGTGTGAAACTTTCAGATCAAGATGGCTGACTGGGCAGTTAATCGTTAATTCTCTCAACAAATATTTATTAAGAATATGCAATATGCATTGCCTTGTTCTAATGTTGAGGACACAGTGGTGAGGAAAACAGATGAGATCCCTGTTCTTATGTTGGCGTCCCAAACCAGCTCTTAACCAACGCGCCACTTGGCTGGCTCGGAACAACACCTTTAAAAATTGTAAAGCCCTTATATCTAGCTGAGAGGGTCTACAGGACTGGCTTAGTTTTTTCTAAGAACTTAACAAAGAATCTTGAGATCTTGACCCTAAATAATGATATTTTAACTGAGAAATTCTGGATTTGATATTTTCTCTAAGGCAATTTCTTACTTTGAGAGTCTTTGGCCAGGGATCTAGAAGGTCCTGACTTGGAAAAGTTTTCTCTATCTGCTTGAACACTGAACAGCTCCTACTTTAGTTCACTTTTTTAAAAATTTGTATTAATTTTTTTTTTTAATTTTTTTTATTCTATTTTTTTTTTACTTCTTTTTTTTTTATTAGTTTCAGGTGTACAACACAATGCAATAGTTATACTCTTTACCCTCCAAAGTGAAAACCCCCCTTCCCCAGTTCGCCACCCCACTCCCTGCCCATATCATACATATCCATCACAATTCCCCTGACTCCCCTCCACAGTATACTCCACATCCCGTGACCATCCACATATTCAGTTGCAGTTGGCATACAATACTATACAACATCAGCTTCAGGTGTACAGTGCAGTAATCAAGCCTCTACTCCATCCATTAAGTGGTCTCCCTAACAAGACATGTGACTATCTGACACGCCACAACATTTTTACAACATTATTATATTCCTGGAACTGTGTTTCATATCCCTGTGGCAATATTGTAGTTGTCTATTTATGCTGTCTAATCCCTTCCCCTTCCCCCCCATCCCCACCCCCCTCCCAACTAGCAACCCTCAGTTTTTCCTCTACATCTACGAGTCTGTTTACTTTGATAGTTCACTCAGCTATTCAGACTCCACACACAGTGAGATCACATGGTACCTGTCTTTCTCCGCCTGACTTATTTCTCGCAGCATAATAGTCTCTTCACAACATTATCGATTACATTCCCAGAACTGCCCCCATATCCCTGCGGCAACACTGTAGTCCCACCTACACTTTCCCAAACCTTCCCCCTCTCCCTCTTCCCTACTCCCTCCCAGCCAGCAACCATCAGTTTTTCCTTTATATCTGTTTGATATGACTTCAGTCTTCTTAAATTGTCTCTCTGGGTTAGCTTGTTTACCCCTTTCTTTTGTTTAAAAAAGCCCTTTTAACATTTCTTGCAATGCTGGCTTGGTGGTAATGAATTCCTTAAGCTTATTCTTTTCTGAGAAGCTCTTTATTTCTCCTTCAATTTTAAGTGATAGCCGTGCTGGGTAGAGCAATCTTGGTTGTAGGCCATTATTTTGTGCCACTTTGAATATCTCCTGCCACTCCCTTCTGGCCTGCAGAGTTTCTGTAGACAAGTCAGCTGTTAGTTTAACAGGAGTTCCTTTGTATGTAACCTGCTGTCTTTCTCTTGCAGCCTCTAGGATTCTGTCTCTGTCTTTAACCTTTGCCATTTTAACTAGGATGTGTCTTGGTGTGGACCTGTTTGGGTTCAGCTTGTTTGGAACCCTCTGCACTTCCTGGGCATGTATGTTGATTTCCTTCACCAGGGTAGGGAAGTTTTCAGTCATTATTTTTTCAAATACATTTTCAACCCCTTGCTTCTTCTCTTCTCCTTCTGGTATCCCTATGATTTGAAGATGGTTGCGCTTCACCTTGTCCCGTAGGGCTCTTAAACTATTTTCATTGTTTTTTATTCTTTGGTCTTTTTGCTGTGCCAACTGGGTGAGTTCTGCTATTTTATCTTCCAAATCGCTGATCCGCTTCTCTGCTTCATCTACTCTACTGCTGATTCCTTTGAGTGTGTTCTTCATTTCAGTTATTGTATTCTTTAGTTCTAACAGGTTGTTTTTTATGGTTTCCCTATTCTTCTTTATGTCCTCGCTAAGTTTCTTAAACATTCTTATCATCAGTGTCCTAAACTGTGTCTCCGAAAGGTTGGATCCCTCTGTTTCATTTGGTTCCATTTCTGGAGGTTTCTTCTGATCTTTTACTTGTGACATGTTTCTTTGTTTCCCCATTCTGGCTGTTACTCTGGGATTGCTTTGATGTATTACATAGATCACCAGGTGAGCCCTGGCTGGAACACACAGGTGCACAGCTCACGGCCCAACACTCCCAGGAAAACTCCCAGTCTCAGCCTGTCCCAATCAGCCGCTTGCAGATCAGGCCGAGTAGCCCGACAACCAATCACCAGCCTGGCAACTATGTAAGTGGAGTGCGGAGAGCAGGGACTCCAGGCGGCTTGCGCACTCCCGGGTCTCAGTGAGCAGCCTGTTGGAGCCGGATCACTCCCACTAGGCATTTCCCTGGCAACGCAGCACAAGCCAAGCGGAGGGTTGGGACCCAAGGCGGCTCGTGCACTCGGGTCTCAGTGAGCAGACTGTTGGAGCCGAGGGCACCTGCCCAGCGTTTCCCTGGCAACGCAGTATAAGCCTGGCAGAGTGTGGGGATCCAAGGCCGCAGGCGCGCACGCACATGCACACACGCACTTCTGCGCCAATTCCACCAGACCAATTTGGTCTCGGACCTGATCCTTTGTGGGAGGGCCCAAGCCCGACAAAATGGCGTCCTCCCTACACCACTCGCGTGCAGGCTCCACTCCACGGGAACAACAGTCCAAACTACCTCCAGCCTTTGCACCAAAGGTGCTCAGTTCAATCCTTCCCCACAGGCTCCCGGGTCCGGCTCACACAGCCACTCCCTCCACCAGGAACCAGGTAAGTGCTCACCGGCGAGCAAGCCCAGGCGCCGGCCCCACTGATTCTCCAGCCGCTCTTAGCCTCACCGAGCTGAGCACAGAGAGTCCTCACTAATTTACTGCCAGCTATCTTAGAACTCCTCTTCCCGGCAAAGGAGCTCTGGGCTGGAGAGCTTGGTGTGCGGCCGGAGGGTCTCTCCCCGAACCAGACAAGCTTCCCACGGCTGGGGCTTCCCTCACGGGGCTCGCCGTCTCTCCTCTCCGCCCGTCCTACCAGACCCGATGCGGCTTCCTCTTTAAGTTCTTCGTTTAGTGGTTCTGTTCCTCCAGTGTTTCGGGGACCTCCAGGGTTGAATGCTGTATAATTTGCTTGTAATTTTGGTGTGATCCTGGGAGGCAGTTAGCACAGCGTCTGTCTATTGCGCCATTTTACCGGAAGTCTGTATTAATTTTTTATTCATATCTTATAAGTACTGCTAAAGGAAAACAGGTGGCACTTCTAACATTATGCCTAGAAATTTCCTTAGCCAAATCTACAATGTGTATTAGGTATATTTTCTATTTTCTAAGTTACTGCAGATAACAGTGTTGACAAACTATTTGTCCTCACATTATATGGGTCACCATTATTGCAGTCTCCATTGAAAATTTCTTCCCTATCCTTATTAGCCTCCTTTGATAGTAAACTTGAGGTCTTTTGGCCTCAGTATGCAACCTATTCCCACAGCTATGCCACATGTTTAGGGTTTTGTTATAGCAATACCCCATCTCCAATTTATGTTTAGATTATTTATTGCTGCCCAACAAACCATCTAAAAACTTAATGGCTTGAAACAATTTTTTGTCTTTCATGGTTCTGTAGGTCGACTGGACTTAGCAGGTGGTTTTTGCTTTGGCTCTTTCCTGTGCTCACAGTCAGATGGCATACCTAGGACACCTGGGTGTCTTCCTCTCCAAGTAGTCTCAGGGCCTCTTTTTTCCCTGTGGCCTCTCCAAGCGTTCTCTCCAACAGGGTAGCTGATTTTGCATTATATGTGGCTCAGAGTTTCCAAATGCACAGAAGTAGAAACTATTAAGCCTTCTTAAACCTTAGGCCTGGACAGCACATGTGACTTCCACTGCATTAATGGGTTAAAATTAGTCATAAGAGAGGTGATATTCATTGTTATAGGCAGCTTTATGAAAGTATGGGTTCCTACAGGTCTAGTTATTAGGGGCCATTTTGGGAGACTAGCTACTATAAATATGTATTCTTTTTTGATGCAGGTTCTTTAATTAAGAATATGTTTGTAAGATTCATTCATGTGGTTTCACGTAGCTGGATTTCAGGGGTCTTTGTTATATTCCAGTCTAGAACATGTTACAATTTATTGATGAGGTTATTTGATTGATTCTAGTTTTTGTCTATTATGAATAATACCATCATAAACCTTCTCATGCCTGTCTTTCTATGCATATGTTAACATAATTATTTTCTGTATATAACTAAGCATGGTCTTGCAGAATCTAGAGTATACTTATGTTCAACATTAGTAGATAATGCCAACAATTTTCCAAACTAGTCTTACTTTTTAAAAAATTTTACCAGCCTGCTTCAAATTTTGCCTCCCTACAATTCACCCTGCACATAGCAGCCAGTTTAAATTTATAAATGTTAATTATGTTTCTACTCTGCTTAAGACCCTCAAATGAGTCACATATTTAGAAGAAAGCCCATACTTCTTGCTTCTGCTATACAGCCCTCCACAACCTTGCACCTCCTGACCTCTGCAACACAACTTCACACCATTTCCCTGTTACTGGGATGCAGGTGCATAGATCTCTCAATTTCATGAAGATGCCAAGCGCATACCTACTTAAGTGCTTCTCTTTTATTGTTCTCTAATTCTGGAATAATGCTCCCCTAACTTTTTATAAATGGCCTTTTTAAAATTCATGCAAGAATAATTTACTGAACAGCTAGCTATTATGTATAAGGACACTGTTGTAGGTTATGAGGATACATTATTGAACAGACAAAAGTCACTATCCTCTTAGTGCTTACCTTTTAGCAGAAAATAAGACAAAATAAATAAAATAGGTAAGATATAAATAAATTATACAATTTCTTAAAATATGAAAAATTCTATGGAAAAGTAATAGAGGAAAAATAGTGTCATAGAAAAAAATTAAAACAGGAGTAGGAAACCTGAGCAAAGGGAATGTTAGAATTTTGAGTAACATTTGAACAAAGGCTTAAAGGAGGTGCAAGATTTAAGATGTGGGTATCTGGAGAGAGAACATTCCTGTAGAGGACAGAGACTATACAAAGGCCCCAGGGTGAAAGCCTGTCAGTTCAATAGACAAAGGAGGCCAGTGTGGCTAAAACGGAATGATCAGAGATGGCTTCCGAGTTAATGGTCATTAGGCAGTGGTCAGAAGGATTTGAACAAGACTGAAGAAATATGAGGTGAATTTAAAAAATTTTAGAGGTGTTATCTGGCAGTAATATGGAGGCAAGAGTGGAAGCAGAGAGACAAGTTAGAGGTCCACTGCAGTAGCTCAGGAGAGAGATGAAGTGGCTCACACTGGGATGTAGCAGTGAGGCTGGTATCAATAGTCAGCAGCTTTTGAATGTAGAGCCAAGATATATGTGAAGTGTGGCACAGAGAGGTTTTGGGTTGAGCAACTAATAAGATGCAAATACCATCAATTGAGATTAAAAAGATAGCAGATAGAGTAGTGTTGGGGTCCAGGGGAGATCAGGTCAATTTGGTATATTTAAAAATAAAATATGTTAGAAATCAAAGGGGAGATATTAAATAGGCAATGGGATATATGAACCTGGTAGTCAAGAGAAAAAATTGTGAGATATAGATTTGGGGGCTTATCACCATATAAATGTTATTTAAAGGCAGGAGGCAACATGAAATCCCCATGGGAATGATGGGAATGAGTAGGGCTAGAGTAGAAAGGAAAACCAAGGATCTGACTTTGTACTCCAGCTCAGACTTTTATTTACTTTCTCTCTGACCTTGAGTGTGCTACTTCACCTCTCTGTGCTTTAGTTTCTTTATCTGTATAATGACGCACTAAGGTATGGAAAAGATTAAATGAGTTAATACAGCATATGTAATTAGGACAGGACCAGCACAGAATAAGCACTATATAAATATCACTCACTATCCAGTAGAAGGTAAACTTCATGGTACCAGAGATTTTTCTTTCTATTTTGTTTATTGCTGTATTCCCAGCACTTAGAACAGTTCATGGTCCATAGTTGGCACTTCAGTATTTGTTAAACGAATTTTGGGACCTGATTATAATGGTGAAATCCAGACAATTGGTAATATAAGGTGATGAGGAAAAATAATTCCATAAGTGTCTTATTATTACTTTAAAAGTCAAATCACTTGTTTCCACATGATGACCTGAGTTAAAGATGAGGGAAAGTGAAGGGGGAAGAGTCATATCTCAGGTGGCTATTCTGAATTGGTGAACCACATGCTGAACAGAGAAATGAGTGAATTCAGAAGAGGGGCTGGGATTGTAGAGTGTTTACTTAGAATTCTTATTTAATTCTCATTTGAAATCTCAATTTAAAGAAATCTCTACTTCTCCACTCACTGGTGAAATAGCTCTGTAATAAACAGGTATTTTAATTTTTGTTGCCATAGCATAACATCAACTCTTTGACCCAGTTGATGTGCTTATATTTTTGTTTCATTTATGATTATGAGATATGCTCCACCTGGAACTTATAGTATTCCCTATTATAAAGTTATATTCATGAACTTTCTTTTTAAATCACAGAGTTCTTAAAGTGACTCTTGGAAAGGAACTGATATTAATCATGCTTGAAATTTGCAGGTGGATTGAGTCTGTATTGCTGGCCAGTCAAGACTAATAATAAATTATTAGTCTTGGTTTTAGGAATTGAAAGGTGGAATTCAAGATTTTCATAAAAATAGTAGGCATGAAATTGTTGGCATTCAAAGCAACATCAAGATTGAATGGCTCGCTCTTCACATCTCCTCTGCCTCCACATGGGGAGTCAATAGACTTCAACAAAGGATCACAGTCATTATTTTGTTAATTTCACTTTTGCATCTGCTTTAGGAAACACCTGTTTTGGCACATTTGTTTGACATCAGATAGTCAATTAAGCTACTCCATGTTGGCATCTAAATCTCATTCTCTTTCAAAGAGAAAAAGATTAAAGAGCCAAATAACTGAACCACACCTGGCATCATTTGAAACAAACTGGACCTCAAATCACCACAGGTGAGCAAACTCAGCAGCTGACATTAAAGTAGCTAATGAATTGCAGGAATACATCTGGTAGTTCCTTTGGTGTACTGCTGTTTGGAGAAAATATTTCAATGTTTATCAAATAAAGTTTTGTTTCTGCACTAAATTTCTGAATTCAGCTGTGGGAATGCCATCTCTGAGTGCCCTGAGTGACAGCGAAAAACACAAGCCAAAGAAGCAAGAGACCTGGATTCTACACTTGGGTCTGCCATTAGGATTTTGATCATGTTACTCTTCCTCTCCGGATGTTAGTTTCCTGACCTGTCAAATGAAGAGTGGAACAGCTCATCTGTAAGGAGTTCGAGAGCTTTACGTCCGACTCCCCAGTAGACATCTACACTTTCATGTTCAAATTGATCTCAAATTATAACAATTCCCAAATCAAACTCACTATATTTCCTTTCTCTTCTTTATTTCTTATAGTTATAACTAGGTCCACCCAGTCATATAAACTAGCAGTCTAAAATCATACTCTACTATTCCATCTCCTTCTGTCCCATCATCTATATTGTGATCATATTCTCTGTATTTTACCTCAGAAATTCATTTTCACTCTGTTATCTTCATGCTAAGGTCTGAATTATTGTGTCCTTCCAAAATTTATACCATGACACTTAACGCCCAATGTGATGGTATTAGAAGGTGGGGGCCTTTGAGAGGTGCTTATGTCAAGAGGGTGGAGCCCTCATGAATGGGATTAATGCCTTTATAAAAGATACCTCAGAGAGCTAGCTTGCTCCTTTCACCATGTGAGGACACAGAGAAAGCGCCATCTATGAACCAGAAATCGGACCCTCAACAAATACCAAATTTGCTGGTGCCTTGATCTTGAACTTCCTAGCCTCCAGAACTGTGAGAAATAAATGTGCGTTGTTGAAGCTATCCAGTCCCTGGTATTCTGTTACAGGAGCCCATAGTAACTAAGATATATTCAGGCTACACTGGCAAGAATATAAAAAAATATATTTGTTTTCTGTACACATATCAGGCATTGATGATTAATCACATGTGCTTTCCTGCTCAGTCTTTCTGCAAACTCAGAATTCTTCTCAATACACTGTAGGCAGGCAATACTATGTTTTGTTATATTTGCTTTTACTTAAATTATTAGACACTACAAAACACATATGTAACAAATGACCTGTGTTCATTATATATATAAAGAATTCCTACAACTGAAAATAATAGACAAAAACAACACAATAAAAATTGATAAAAGGTTTGAAAAGACATTTCATAAAGCAGATACACAAATGGTCAACAAGCGCATGAAAAAATTATTAACTTCATTACTCATCAGGAAAATGTAAATTGAAACCACCAATAGATCCATCAGAATGGCTAAAATTTAACAGACTGACAACTGCAAAACTTGTGAGAATATGGAGTAACAGATTTTCATATATTATCTGATGCGAGTGTAAATGGAGTACAACCACTTTAAAAAACTATTTGGTAGTTTTTTTTATAAAACTGAACATTTATCCCACCCCCATAATCCTAAAATTCTACTTTTAGGTGTTAACTCAAGAGAAATAAACGTGTTCATGAAAAAAAAAAAGACATGTACAAGAATTCTCATAGCAGGTTTATTAATACTAACCAACTACTGGAAACAGCTCAAATATCCATCAATAGGTGAACAAATAGAACTGTGTTTAGTCATACAGACTATTGTATTTACTCATGCAGAGGAATATTACTGCTCAATAAAAGGAATTTGCTAATGATATACACAATGGTATGGATAAATCTCAAAAATAAATTATGCGGACAGAGACAAATCTTATACAAAAGAGTACATATTGTATAATTTCATTTATATGAAATTCTATAAGAGCCAAAACAAATCTATGATCAGAAGAAAATCAAAACAGCATTTGCCTCTGGGAGTGGGTATAAGAATTTGTGGAAAGTGGTATGAGAAAATTTTTCTGAAGGAGGGTAATGTTTTATAAGTTGATGGCTGTTAATTAAGTATAGGCATTTGTCAAAATTCAGCCAATGTACATTTAAGATTTGTGCATTTTATTGTACATAAATGTTTCCTGAAAAGGTAAAAATGTATGAAATATTGAACTCTGGTGAATAATATGCATGCTGATATATACAGTAAGAAGACAATATTTGAAATTTACTTTGAAATGAATAAAAAAATAAAATGGATTGATGGTTGGATAGATGGATGGATGGATGGATGGATGGATGGATAGATGGATGGATAAAACAAGTTTAGTAAAATGTTAATGATAATGTCTATTGGGTGAATATATGGGTGCTTCCTTTAAAATTCTTTCAACTTTGCTTTTTGTTTGAAAGTTTTCATAAGATGTTACAAAAATTATTAGCTACCCATAGTTATGGCCCTCTTTATTATTCATTTTTATTTTTGAACCAGGCTTTTATCCCATACCTTGTCACTGATATCTACTTTCTCTAATCCATATTCATATTGGTGCCAGAGTTATATATATATATATATATATATATATATATATATATATCATTATATATATATATCATTGATATAATGATATATATATATCATTAATTTTAGCTTGACATAAAAAGTCCTTCAAAATCTGACTCCTGTTTATCTGACCTTGCCCTATCCCACCTACATTGTGCATGAGCCATGTTGAGCTGCAACAGTTTCAGAGCACATCAAGGTTTTAAGGACAATCTTAGAAAGGTTTGTACTTTCCCTTTCAAGCCTAGATCAAATGTTGCCTTTAATGTAAAACCTGCTTAACTTTTTCAGTATCCATTTCATTTGTATTTCCACGTCATATACTCAACACCATATTGAAGCGCTGATTACAATGTGTTGCCATCTCTATGTGTTTCTATGTCATGCATTAGCCCAGTAATTCTCAAACCACAGTATACATCAGAATCACCCAGAGGACTTATTACAACACAGATTGCTACATTTCATCCTCAAGAGTTTCTGATTCAGTAAGTCTTGGATAAGGCCCAAGAATTTGTAGTTCTATTAAGTTCCCAGGTGATGCTGATGAGTCCACAGACCACACTTTTGAAACCACTGTGCTGAACAATGACTTCTTGAAGGTAGATGCTGTGACTGATTATTTTTGTGTCCATAAAATGTAGGCCAGTGCCTGGAAGAGAGCCAACCTTTAATAAGTCCAGGTTGAATTCCCAAATGCTATAAAGACACTTTTAAAAGGTCACACTATATGGAATATGGGGTGAGCTTTGTGGACACATGTTTTTTTTCTGAGGGCTGTGAGTGTTGGGCATATAAAACAGGCATTTCAGAGTTGCCCAGCTAAGAAAATCTGCAATCCCTTCTTGACAGCCAATTTTTTTGGCCATCACTTCAGTCATCGATAAAAGACATTCATTTTGCAGTAGTCAGACTGAACACTTTCCAGGTTTGGCAGATTAGAATAGAAGCGATATCAACCCCCCTATAGATGTGGCAAAGATGAATAAAACACATTTGGGAATGGCTGATTCATCTTTACAGGTTAAGCTGTTATGAGTGTTCTCATAGATAGCCACTTTGTTGTGAAATCACAGCAAACTACACAGCCTGCCCATAGTGAATGGAGCTGGGGAAACACAAGTGAATGATTCCCATCATCAGTAATCATAGCACATATTTGTTATGGGGTGAGCCAGTTAGGCCGAGGCAGAATTTTTAGTACTGTTGTGTGATAGGCTGCATAATCACACCACCTCCCCCACCCCAAAGAAGTCCACACATCCTAATCCCTAGAATTTGTGAATATGTTACCTTATATGAAAAAAACGGCCTTTTTTGACTAAATTAAAGGCCTGAAAATGGGGATTTTCCTGGATTATAGGAGTGGGTCTAATGTAATTACAAAGGTGCTTATAAAATGAAGGCAGGAGGATTAAAGAGAATTAAATGTGACAACAGAAACAACAGAGATCAGAGTGATGCTGGGCATGAGCCAAGGAATTCAGGCAACAGCTAGAAGCCAAAAAAGGCAAGGAAATGGTTTTTCCCTTAGGTCATTCAGAAATAATGCAGCTTTGCTGATTTTAGCCCACTGGGACTGATTTTGGACTTCTGACTTCCAGAGCTTCGAGATAATAAATTTGTTTCACTTTAAGCCACTAAATTTCTGATAACTTGTTACAGCAGCAATATGGAACTAATACACTTTGTCTAATAAAGGTATTCATGGCTCAGTTGTCTCTGATTAAGAGATTTGGTGACATTCACTGGTTTATATTTTAGCAGGTTTTAGAATTAATCCCAGGCCTGGGGGAACCTACCAGGAATTCAAGCTTAAAATCCTGGAGTCCGCAGTATTTATTATATAAGGTATAACACATATCTATGCAAAAAGAATCAGAATGGTGTCATAGTTAGAGCTTGGAATGAGATTCAGGTGAAACACATGTCACTTAGAGTCCATATACTTATCTGGGCAAGTCATTCATGTTTGTAGATCTAACTGAAAAACGTAAGAATTAGATTTGAAGTACATTATTTTTTCTTTTTTTTTTTTTTTTTTTTTTTTTTAACTGAGCCATCCTGCCACCTGTTGGCAGCTTAACAGCAGCTCAGCTGAGGCTGGGCATCAAACTGCTGTTGCTCAGAGCTCAGCTCACACTCTTGAGCGAGCTCTTAACCAACTGAGCCACTCAGCCAGCCCCTGAAGTACTTTATTTTTAATGGTACCTGTAGTACATTTATTTCTTTATCAAAAATGAGACACATTATTTGCCCATATTTATGTCAACTTATTAAATGAAGTACTCTAAATAGCTCATAGCTCTATTCTTCAGTGAGAAATAAACAGTACAGAATTTAAAGTTCATGAGGAGTGATAAGAAAAGAAGATATTTAGGATATTCCTCATTGTCATTATCATCAACAACTCTCAGCACTCAAACATTTCTATATTTAAATGATCACTTACACTGCATATTCCTATTAGGATTTTCCCTACCTAGGAACTAGGACTGTTGTGACGCAAGCAAAGGATGCAGCTACGTCCCTATGTATAGCAGACAAAGTGCATCTATTCCCTCTTTTACCATTTTTTTCCCTAAATGCGCTTCTGACCCATCTTTTGGAGAAAATTGTTAGGTGTTGATTTCAGAAGAAAAAAACTGATGCTCAGAGAAGTCAGTAGGTGACAAAATTCTTAGGTCCTCTCAACATTTTGATGTAGAGTGTTTCAGACTACTACAGAGATGACTTTACAATCCAGGCACCATTGTGTATCAGTGCATGACGTGCTAAAGGAGGAGGAAAAAGGGAAGGGGTGGTAACTAACCCTGGGTAAGCAACCATTATATACTAATGTTTCTTCGATCCTTTATCATTTAATCCCCAATATAATCCTAAGAGGCAAATATCATTTCCTAGTTTATTTAGAATTGTTTATTAACCATATAACCATGTATCAGGCACCATTCTATGCACTAGGAATAGAGCAATAAACAAGAAAGATCAGATGTCAACTCTTATAGTTCCTATATTCTGGTGGATGGGAGCATATGATAAGAAAAAAACCAAAGAGATAGTGTTTCTGAGAAAGCCAAATTTAAGTTCAGATTCAAATGACAAGGAAGGCCTCATCATAAATTAATCTCAGGGCTGGATAATCTAGGCAGAGGGCAAAGGCCCTAAGCTTCTCACATGCTGGGACTAAAAGAGTACTTGGAGATATTGAAGGAGAGGTTGAGTGGTTGAAGGGTTGCAGTTGGAGACTCGTGGGGGAGATCAGGAGGGCCTTACAGTCCAGTGCTTCTCAAACTTTAATGTGATTATGAATTATCTGGAATCTTGTTAAAAACAGTAACTGATTCAGAGGGTCTGCAATAGGGCCTGTGATTCTGCTCTCAGGTGATCTGATGTTGCAGGTCTTGGTAAGAAATTAATATACAATTCCAAGTGTCACTGATGCCACAAAGGATTTAAAATGGACATTGAAGTGATATGATTTACTTTTCAAAAAATGTACTTTGGGTAATGGCTTTTACTAGGGTAAGATTAAAGCATGAGGCCAGATTGATTAAACCATGAGAGATTCATTGCAGAAGAAATAGATGCTTAGAGAAGTTCAATAATTTGCCAAGATCTTCCGGTCAATCCATAAATCATGTCCAGGGCTGTCTGACGCAAATTCTGTGGTCCTTTATCTCCAGGTCATTGTCTATACATGAGAAAGCTTGCCTTAGAAGATGAACACTCATGTGATAGAAGTAGCCCAAGGCAAAGACAATGGGTTCATTGGCTTTTCCATGGGTGTTTCTAATGGTGATCTGCCAAATAAGTACCATTCATTGGGTGTTGGGAGAATTTCATTCATTCTCTGATTGTTTATGTTCAGCACATCTTAAGTACCAAGCACACTTGACAAGAGGCCAACTCCTGAACATGGGGAGCCCAATCCTTTTATGTGTGTCTTGGTGGAGATAGACCAACAACTTTCACCAACTCCCAAAGGTGCCTTTGGCAGCTGAGCTGTGTACTTCTTTACTGGCATTACCACACAGCAGGAGTGAACCTCCAACAGAAATGGGGCACTTTCCAGCTTTTGTACCACATAGCAGAGACATTGCTCAATCACCCTCTGAGAGGTTGGACCATTAGGACAAGGAAACAGCAGCAGCTGCTTAATTGTGTGTTCTGTCATTAGAAATGAGTCCCACATTTCTACATCAGAAGAACCTTCCAGATGTTTTACTTCTTGAACAGCCTGGTATGCATGCAGCTCATCACAAAGTTCGCTCTTGGATTGCTACAAATCTAGCCATTTATTCCATGAACCTATCTTCAGAAAAATGCCATGCCTTTTCACATGTGAAAGAATCTGGTGTCCTTTTTAGTAATGCCTACATTGCTACTTTCTTTTTAACTGATATTTTTTCTCACCTCAACTAAATCAATATAGGGTGGAAGAATATAACTTTTTTAAAATTCCATTTGGGGTTCTTCAAAATGTTTTCCCACCTGGTATGACTGGTAATGGTGAACATTTATGTAGCAATCGCTCAGTCAAAGACTGTGCTAAGCACTCTACAAATATTATCTTAATTAGACTTCTTAGGAGCCTAGAAAAGAAACTTTCTATCTCTGTTTCTATCGCTGAAGAAGCGGACATTTGAATGGAATTCAGTAAGCTACCGAAGTTCTCATAGGTGGTGAGTCACAGGGTGAGGATTTTTAACCTAAATCTGTTATTGCTCCCAAGCTGTGTTTTATCACTAGACCAGTGATTATCCAAGTGTGGTTTCTGGATCTGCAGCATTAGCATTGACTAGGAATCTGTTAGAAATGCAAATTCTCAAGTTCTACCCCAGACCTTCTGAATCAGTAACTCTGGAGTGGCTACCTCTTTTAGAAAACCCTCCCGATGGTTCTGATGTATGCTAAAATTTGACAACCACTGATCTAAACCCAGGTTTGCAAACTGAGGCCAAAGAGCCAAGTCCAGCCCATGATCTATTACAAGGCCCTGTACTGAGAATGTTTTTTACATCTTTAAAAGATAGTCAAAAATAAAACAAAAAACATGTGACAGAGAATGTATGTGACCAGCCTCACCTAAAATATTTACCACCTGGCCTTTTATAGGAAAAGTTTGCTGACCCGTCACCTAGACTATACTTTTCAGGTGACTGTGATGACTGAACTTATGGTTTATTCCATTACTGATTGGTAACAAGTAATTACTACTTCCCCATACTGCCTCCCTTAGTTTCTTTCTCTCCATCTTAATATTTTTTCACCCCAATATTTTTAGCAAAGTATTAGCACTTTTTTCTATACATTATTGATATTTTATATTGGGATAGCTTTAGAGATTTGAGTTTGCAGGAAGTGTTCTAGAATTTGTTCACTTACTCTGGGGCACTTTGTTTTCAAGCACCCAACTCCCTGGTGACTTTTTTATGGTCTTCTCCCTAAAAAAAAACAAAAACAAAAAAAACCCCAGGATGTACTTAAAAGTACATCCAAGTATAGGTGTATTGACTAATATACTTATGGGATGTCTGCATTTTTTTCTTATGGGAATATTTACTTTTATAAAGTAAATTAAGTAGTTTTTTTAATTTATTCTTTTTATTCTTATTTCATTTACACTTTTGGTGTTGTACATTTTTAAATCTCTTAAATAAAGATGCATCTTAAAATTTATGGTGCCAAGTTTTTGACTTGGCCAGTAGTCATGCCTTAGTTTTCATTTCCTACAAGGAGGAACTAGGTCATAGCTATGCATATTTCTAGAGTTATGAACATAATATTACCCTTGTTGTGTTCAACTGCTGTTTAAAATATATTAAAATGTTACATGATGTTTATGGATTAAAAGGAAAACTTCTCTTTATTCAAAATAGCACTGGAGGGCCGGCTGAGTGGCGCGGTGGTTAAGCGCTGGCCTGGGAAGCCAGCGGCCCCGGTTCGGTCCCACATATGAGGGCCAGTGACACTGCCCTCAAAAAACAAACAAACAAACAAACAAAATAGCACTGGAAAAGAAGAGAATGCAGCAAATTGTTGGGAGAATGACAACAACTTTAAATTTTCTTGTAAAACAACCAAGTGCTTTATATAATGAAAAAAAAGGAGGACAGTCACAAGCATATGAAACAGTTACATTCTGTTCATGAGAAAAGTACAGAAGTATCTATCTCATGACACATATTAGGAAACATAGTCAGGAGAAACTACCAAGATCACAAAATAGAGGAAAGTGATTTCCAAGCAATAAGAGGCTGTGTGAACAATTCATGCATCATACAATTTTTTTAATGTATTGTACCTTATTTTATGAGGCAGAGTTTTTGTCTTTCTTAGTGGTTCATAAAATAATAGTAGGTTTTGCAATTGATGTTGTCTTAAATTTTAAGAAATAGAATCTTAAAAAAGGTATGATGAGTGTTGCTAAATGTTATGTAATTAAAAGCTAGTTAACACAACTTGAATTTAATAATATATTTTTAAGTGCCAATATTTAGATGCTACTTATGCTACATATACAGATATCATTAAGGTTGCTCACAAATACAGATAACATCAGGGTTGCTTAATTAACTGGTCTTATCCTAGCTTAATTAGAAATGTTTTCTAATTTATCCTAAATCTATTAAACTAAACTCAATTTTTTTCTTTCCTGAGGTAAAAACAGCTAGGACACTCTTGATTTAAGTCTGTGTCAATTTTTTTCCAATTGCTTCTTGTTTTTGTTTTATTTTGTTTTACATTTTGTTTTTACAAAAAAGACTTAACCACCTTTAATCTATCTGAAGAAAGGATTAGATTACTTTTCTGAGTAACCATATTCAACTCCAGCTTCACCAGAGAAAAAAGAAACAAAGAAAAAGAAAGTTCACTCACCATCATGAAAGCAATGGCTCTTATACATGCCCATGATTATATATTTCAAATTAAATATAAAAGAGGGGATTCTCTACCCTTACTGAGAAGACTTCATTGCTTCATCCTTCCATTTGACATTTGTCCTCCTGTCAATTGTAACATGATGACTTCTGAAAACTGCTTAGCAATAGGAAAAAAATAAACAAGGAAAACCAAATCAATGGTCAAAATCTAACAACTTATTCTTATTCAAATGATGTGTGCATTTAAGAAATTATAGCATATAATTTAGTGGCCTTTGTTAAAAGAAAAACTTACTCTTGTGCCCTCTATCTGAATCAAGAGAAATCCAAAATTTATTTCCTATTTGACCTCCCAAATCATAATAGAGCAAATTGTACAGTGAAGATGGATGGGTGATAATTTATGGTTCAAATGCTGCCCTGCCCAATAATGATCTGGTAGTATGTGATTGCTTCTAGGTGAGGAAAGATGTGTTCCTACACTTGTAATTGCAAAGATAAGTAGTAACTTGAATTTTGTGAGTAGAAGATTGGCACTGGCAAACCAACGGAATCTTATGTTTAGCTCATTTCCCCTGAATTTCATTTAAAGGAGTACTTTGCAATAAATGTCCTGATGAAATCACAACGTGCAGTACTAGTGATGCAGAAAGAAGTAGATGAACACTGCTTGAAGCAAAGCTTGAATGGTGAAAAATACAGCATTTCCATGTTAGCATCTTCACTATGATGATAATAGGAAAATAACAGTGTTCCCCTGATTCAGGGACTTCTTTACTATCTAACAAAAGCTTTGTGAGAGAGAACATTTTCTCTGCTTAGATTCCTTAACAACATCCCATAATTTGAAAAAAATTGTGACTCTAAAGACAGACTGCTTTCTGAACTATGGGCACAAATCCACTTTAAAATGAAGAAGGCTTGAATTTTTTTCTTCATTGTATAAAAGCAATAAATCAAAATCAAAGATTCATCCAGTATTTTAAAAATATCATTTAAAGGTTTTCTTGATTAACTTTTCAGAGTAAGCTGAATGATCAGCTGGTCAGTTGGATTAAGAGTTTCATCATGATAAGATCTTGCTGAATCATTTATTTGTGTCAACATAGCATCTGGCATAGCACACAATAAAACGCTGATAGGAACATAGGAAGGCAGAAAGGGTAAAGGAAGAAACAGAAAGAGAGAGAACAGAAAAAATGGAAGGAAGGAAAGAAGGGAAAAAGGAAAGGAAGGAAGAAAGGGATGGGGAGAAAGGAAGAGAAAAATGCTAAGATGATTGATTGTAGAATGTGTTGGAAAAACACTTAATATTTTGGCTGATTTTCCAAAATATGTAGTTATATATAATAACAGAATCAAAATTTGAATTAAAAGAGCTGAATTTGGCTATTTTCATTATTAATTATAGATGAGAAATAGACTCACAATGCTGATCTCTGGCAGAAATAGGGGGACTATAAAATAAAGCACACCATGAAAAGGCAAATGTGCCTATATTTTATATGGTAAAAGAGTCCTTTGGCATAACTTAATTAGATGTTCTAACTTTGTATTCAAATACGGTGAGCATGGTAAGTGGCTATCAAGGACCCATCTTTGATTGATGGGGTACATTAGATCTAAAATCATATAGCAGTTGAAGCTGGGCTTATTTTTGCTCCTTGAGCAAGACATAAACTTGAATAAGTCTTGTTTTCTTTGTTTTGCTCCTGGGGAAATTTGTGTGTGTGTGTGTGGCAGGGGGCACAGGGCGGTTATGGTTGGAATAAGGGGATAAGATTCTAAATGGGAGGGCTTGTGCTGGCATGAGAGGCCAACTCTGGAAAGGACTGGGGGCAGGACCCACAAGGTAGACAGGATTTATCCATATCATGCACATCCGCTCCTCGCTGTTAGTTTTGATAGTTTAGCGTTGATTGAATATAAGGACATTGTAGAGTGTGGGGGATGGTTCATTAATCATCACAGTTCTTTGAACTCTTTTGGTGTAAAGTAAAATACATTAATTTAATTGTTATCTATTTCTGAAGTCAAACAAACATAACAATGCTAATAGTCACTTGTCATTTAAAGTATGTGTAGCAAATTGCACCTCATTTGGCATAATTTGATGTATTTGAAAATGTTATCAGTTTTTTGCTTTTGTGTAAAGTGCTCATTTGGTAAATGAGTAAAGTGCTCATTTACCGAAATATAAAAGGTAAAGATAGAGGAAAACATGAAGAATAAAATTTCCAGTATGTGAGGAGGTCATGTAAGGAGTATTGAGAAATTTAACAAAATATTGTGAATATACTTGAGTTTTCTTGGAGAAAAACTGAATTTTTAGAAGGATACACAGAAATTTCCTAGTAAGCTGATTAAAGTTTCTAACAGAACTGTCAAGTCTTTCCTCTTTCATACAAAGTGAACATTGAATAAAATGTGCCATCAGATAGAAATCTAAACATCAGAATCTGCCCACTATTTGTAAATATTTAAATGAAAGTTCTTACTTCTTGACCTTATTAAAAATCTAATGCTTCATTCAGTTCTTATGACATTCTTAGTACTGATTCTGTCCACACTGCATTTTATTGTTAGGTATATTTGGAAATATATGAGTATATTATAAATTCCCAAGTATCAGGTTTTGGTTTTCATTTTAAATTACTACCGTTCACAGAAATGGAAATTTAAAAATCACTAACATTTACAGAGTTCACCATGTGAAATTACATCTATTATCACCCATCTTCATAATAACTCTGCAAAGCAAGTTTCTTTAGTCTATTGTATTGACAGTACATAGTTTGGAGTAAAGAGTGTGGGGTTTGTAGTGTCACAGAACTGGGTTCAAATCCTAGCTCTTCTCCCTATTAGTGATGTTGGACAAACATCACATATGATGTGATGTAATGTCCCCCTCACCCTCACTGATAAAATGGAATTATTAGTACTTATTTCTGTGATGTATTATAAGAATCAAATTAGAAATGCATTGGCATATAGTAAGTACTCAATATACCTTAGCTTGTATTACTTTAAAGTGTCTTGAATAAGGCCATAGAAGTAGTAAATAGAAATCCCAGGAGCCATATCTGGGTCTATATAACTTCAAAATGAAAATCGCATTTTCTACTATATGCTAGTCACAAATCATCACAGAGGGATATTTCAAATGCATTTAAAGTGTGCAATAAGTAATACATAAATTCACTACATTTTGAGTCTAGGATCACAGAAAATAGATAATTTTCTATATATAGTTAGTGCTTTGTTATTTGATTTTAAAAAAATAATATGTCTCATAGCCAAAAGGATTTCACATGGTTTACCATTTGTAATGTTTATTAAAACCTGGGAGTGCCTTCAGCTGGGCATCTGAAAAAAATATTGAATTTATTTGAAAGCAAAACTTGTCAGATAAAATTAGGAAGTGATAAATTCTTAAAATAATAATGGAATAATTATAATGGAAAAATTAATGGAATAAATAATAGTTTTTTTTTTTAGTTTCCTACTTTCTCAATGACATTATGTTAAGGCTTTCAAATTCACTGTCCCAATTGAACCTCCATACAAAACTCATGAGGTAGTTCACATACTTTTCCCAATTTGTAGCAGAGCCATGGAGGCTTGAAAATTTTCAATAACCTATCCAAGAGGCAAAGATAAGATTTGGGTCCAAAATTGGCCTGATGCCTCACACTAAGGAATTTTGTTGTGTTGTGTTTGGTTTGGTATTTCCAGACCACATTTATTCTGCTGACATATTTTAATATCCATCACAATGCCTTATTAACAAGGAATTATTAGCTAAGGAATTTCTTCCTAGGTTGTTAAGTCAGGGTACTAAACAATCAAAGCCTAGCTAGCTTTTA
Organism: Aselliscus stoliczkanus; assembly: GCA_033961575.1. Classification (NCBI taxonomy): domain Eukaryota; kingdom Metazoa; phylum Chordata; class Mammalia; order Chiroptera; family Hipposideridae; genus Aselliscus; species Aselliscus stoliczkanus. The sequence continues at coordinate 58,930,866 of CM066736.1, forward strand.
ACCGTTAAATCTAAAGTGAATTCAATAGGACATCTGAATTAAGGCACAACAATAGTTCTGAATAGAACCAAACATTAATACGTTTAGATGTCCATCTCTAGAAATATCCTCAGTGGGGAGATATTTTAAATTACTTGTAAAACTCTTAAAGGGAAATATCTTATTCAAGGGCTGCTTAACCTGAACTGCCTCTAGCCTCCCAGCCACCTGAGTCCTGTCCTCCAGACGCCCCAGGTCTCTTTGGTTCCACATCCTGAAGCTGTAAAAGGCCCAGCCACCAGGAGTTGCAGAGGTATCAGCGGAAGGTCGGTCTCCTTCCTATAACTTCTTATACGTGTTCTCCTCACTGCCTGACAAGGATGATTAAACAACTAACTTCTAGTCTACATGTGGAGCAAAGGTAATCTATTCATATCACTTTGTATCTCAACCTACCTGACATCTGAGCTCCCAAGGTAATGAACCATCTTGCAGCCCTGTCATTTGCTACCATTGGCCAAAATGCTTGTCTTTCTTCAACTCACAAAACACTATAATAGAGGTAACCAGTGACCTCATACTAGTCAAAGCAAAGAACTCTTTCCAGGCATCTTATAGCTGATCCTTTATGTATTATACTACTTGATATTGTTGTTCACTCAAGCTTTCCTGGAAGTTTGTCTCAGTTTCTGCACTGTCCTCTGTAATAACAAAGCTCTTAGCATAGAACACTCAACATGGTTTATTAAATTTTAAATATGCTTATTATTACCTCTTTCATCAATTTTATCCATGACCATACCTCCCTGCATTGTTTCCTATATATACAGCTAACTGGAATAGGTATAAATGACCATTTGTAGATTTTCAAACATTTTATGATGCTTTATAGCCCTAGTTCTCTATTCCTGATATTTTACTATCCTACTCCCTTTTTTAATTTCCCAGCTTTCAAAATTTAGCTCATGGATAATTTCCCCTTAAAAAGTAATTTCTGACCACTCTATATAAAATTGAACACTCCCTACTTTATATCCTTGCTTAACCCAATGCATATTTCAGTTTTAGCACTTAGAGAGCTCTATTGCACTTATTTTTACTCATCTCTTCTATAACTAGACTGAATTCATTAACTTCCTATGGACCAACTATAAACTGTATTTAATGAAATTAAATCTGTCTATTCTCCCTACTTCCAGCCGCAGTTCTACTCTCCAATACAATCAGTAACAGATTCATGTGTATGCTACCAGAAACTTTCTATTCTTTTCTATTTATAATATTTAGATTTCTATAATTATTTACATATGTGAAATAGTATTCAGATTTGTCTGAAGCATACTTCTTAATATATTTAACACTACCATGGACATTGTTCCATATCAAGACATTCCTTTAAATAATGTTTTGATATTTTATTATATGCATATACCTTAACTTCTTTAAATAGAGTTGGAATATATTTTACTAATTTTGTGTACCTCCCACTTACTATGGTGTTTGGTATACAGAGCATACATAACAAATGTTAGATGAATTATCCAAAAAGAAATTCATGTATTTTCCACTTGTAAAAGTGTAAAGGAGGTGGCCTTTTGCTTGAACAAAGTCATAGCAATTTACCACTGATTCTTTCTACACTCTGCCTTCCAATTCCTGACTTTTTCCAGACCTTAGTTTTGGACTGAATAATCATGACTTTATCTTTAGAATATTGATTAAGTCTGGCTTTTTAAAAATTTTTTGCTTTAAGAAGAGGATCATTTGGAGGAAAACTGAATGCCTGATTCAGAAATTGATCATCGAGATGTTTTGGATTCTATCCTAGTACCGCTTCAGTGCTACCCCTTGAAAATTAGGATGTGCCAGACAGCAGACAGCAACATTGGCCTGATCCACATTTGTTCTACTCAATTTGTGGCTCTCATCAAGGATTTGGTGGTTGTCTTAGTCAGCTCAGGTTGCCATAACAGAATACCACAGACTGGGTGGCTTAAACAACAGAAAGTTATTTTCTCACATCTCTGAGAGAGAGAGAGAGAGAGAGAGAGAGAGAGAGAGAGAGAGAGAGAAGCCATTTTTAATGCCTTCATGTTGGATTAAGTGCCCATTTTTGGTGATCCTATAGAACTCAGTGCTTATACTTTCTAAAGCATTTATTTTATTATTATTATTATTGTTTTAATTCTTTTATTATGCTGTGTTGCATTGAACACCTGAAAGTAATTTTTTTAATGTCTATTTTATTATTCTTTAATAATGGATTTAATTTTCACTTTCCTTGACTTGCTCTAAGTACCTTTGCCAACATGGAGGCATTACATATGGCTTATTTTATTTATTTATTTATTTATTTATTAGTAGTTAATTAATTCATTCATTTTTTACAACACAGCGCAGTAGTTATACTTTTTACCCCTCAAAGTGACAATCCGCCCCAATCCATGCCTCTACCCCATCCCTAAAGTGGCCTCCCCAATAAGACATGCGACCATCTGCACCCTACAAAATATTCACATTATTAATTATATTCCCAGAACTGCCTTTCATATCCCTGTGGCAATATTGTAGTTACCTATTTATGCTGTCTAATCCCTTCCCCTTCTCCCTCATCTCCAACCCCTCCCAGCTAGCAACTGTCACTTTTTCCTCTATATCTGTTTGATATGATTTCAATCTTCTTCTTTTTTTTAATTTCCAAAATTTATTGAATCATGCAGACACTGAGGTTTTTTGTTTTTGTTTTTGTTTTTGTTTTAGCTTCAGGTGTAAAACACACTGCAATAGTTATACTTTTTACTCCTCAAAGTGACAACGCCCCTCCCCCAATTCTCCCCCCCACTCCTCCCCCCCATATAATACTATCTATTACAATTCCTTTGACTCCCTTCCACCGTATAATCCACATCCCGTGACTATCTATATATTCAATTACATTTGGCATACAATATTATACAACATCAGTTTCAGGTACACAGTGCAGTGTACTCCATCCATAAAGTGGACTCCCTAACAAGACATGTGACCATCTGACATTCCACAAAATTTTTACAACATTATTATATTCCCCAAACTGTCTTTCATATCCCTGTGGCAATACTGTAGTTACCTATTTATGCTGTCTAATCCCTTCCCCTTCTCCTTCATCCCCACCCCCTCCCAGCCAGCAACCATCAGTTTTTCCTTTATATCTGCTTGATATGATTTCAATCTTCTTAAATTTACTGAGACTTGTTTTGTGGCCTAACATGTGGTCTCTCTTAAGAAATGTTCCATGTGCACTTGAGAAGAAGGTATATTCTGTTGCTTTGGGGTGAAATGCTCTAAAAATATCGATTAAATCCAGCTGGTCTAAAGTGTCATTTAAGTCCACTGTTTCACGTTGATTTCTGTCTGGAGGATCTGTCTATTGGTAACAACTGGGTGTTGAAGTCCCCTACTACATTAGTGTTACTGTTGATCTCTGTCTTTATCTGTCAAAATCTGTTTTGTATAATTGGGAGCTCCGATGTGGGGTGCATAGATGTTTACTAGGCTTATGTCCTCTTGTTGAATCGATCCCTTTATTATTATGTAGTGCTCTTCTTTGTCTTTTATTGTAGTCTTCATTTTAAAGTCTATTTTGTCCGAAATAAGTATTGCTACTCCAGCTTATTTTCTCCTTTCCATTTTCATGAAATATCTTATTCCATCCCTTTACTTCAGTCTCTGTGTGTGTTTTGCTCTGAGATGAGTCTCTTGGAATCAGCATATACATGGGTCCTGTTTACTTATCCACTCAGCCACTGTGTCTCTTTTTTTTAAATGTATATCTATCTATTCCTCTTCCTATGTATTTTTATTTACAAATATATAATTTTAATATTTACAAACTTGTTTTCTTGATGTAGATATCTTTTTTTTATAATCTTTTATTGTGAAATAAACATTTTTTTAAAAAAAATTAGTTTCAGGTGTACAACACAATGCAATAGTTATACTTTTTACCCCTCAAAGTGACAACCCCTCTCTCCCAGTTTGCCACCCCACTCCTCTCCCCCCATATCATACATATCTATCACAATTCCTTTGACTCCCTTCCACAGTATACTCCACATCCTGTGACTATCTATATATTCAGTCACAGTTGGCATACAATATTATACAACATCAGCTTCCAGTGTACAGTGCAGTGATCAAGCCTCTCCTCCATCCATGAAGTGGTCTCCCTAACAAGACATGTGACTATCTGACACGCCACAAAATTTTTACAACATTATTATATTCCCCGAATTGTGTTTCATATCCCTGTGGCAATATTGTAGTTGTCTATTTATGCTGTCTAATCCCTTCCTCTTCTCCCTTATCCCCACCCCCCTCCCAACTAGCAACCCTCAGTTTTTCCTCTATATCTATGAGTCTGTTTACTTTGCTCGTTCATTCAGTTTTTCAGATTCCACATATAAGTGAGATCATATGGTACTTGTCTTTCTCCGACTGACTTATTTCACTTAACATAATAGTCTCTTCACAACATTATTAATTACATTCCCAGAACTGCCCCCATATCCCTGTGGTAACATTGTAGTCACCCACCTAGGCTGTCGAAAACCTTCCTCCTCTCCCTCTTCCCCACTTCCTCCCAGCCAGCAACCATCAGTTTTTCTTTGATATCTGCTTGATATCATTTCAATCTTCTAAATTTACTGAGATTTGTTTTGTGGCCCAACGTGGTCTATCTTGGAAAATGTCCCATGTGCACTTGAGAAGAATGTATATTCTGTTTTTTTCAGGGTGAAATGCTCTAAAAATATCGATGAAGCCCAGCTGGTCTAAAGTGTCATTTAAGGCCACTCTTTCTGTGTTGATTTTCTGTATAAAAGGTCTGTCCACTGGTGACAATGGGGTTTGAAGTCCCCTACTATGATAGTGTTACTGTTGATCTCTGTCTTTATGTCTGTTAAAATCTGTTATATGTAATTAGGAGTTCCTATGTTGGGTGCATAGATGTTTATTAGGGTTATAGTGCTCTTCTTTGTCTTTTATTGTAGTCATTTTGAAGTCTATTTTGACCAAAATAAGTACTGGTACTCCAGCTTTTTTTTTTCTCATTTCCATTTGCATGAAATATCTTATTCCATCTGTACACAGCATATACATGTGTCCTATTTTCTTATCCACTCAGCCACTCTCTGTCTTTTGATTGGAGCATTTAGCCCATTCACATTTAAAATGATTATTGATAGGGGCATATGTATTGCCATTTTGTTATTTGTATTCCTGGTCCTCCTGGGTTAGCTTGTTTACCCCTTTCTTTTGTTTAAAAAAGCCGTTTTAACGTTTCTTGCAATGCTGGCTTGGTGGTAATGAATTCCTTAAGCTTATTCTTTTCTGAGAAGCTCATTATTTCTCCTTCAATTTTAAGTAATAGCCGTGCTGGGTAGAGCAATCTTGGTTGTAGGCCTTTATTTTGTGTCACTTTGAATATCTCCTGCCACTCCCTTCTGGCCTGCAGCATTTCTATAGATAAGTCAGATGTTAGTCTAATAGGAGTTCCTTTGTATATAACCTGCTGTGTTTCTCTTGCTGCTTTTAGGATCCTGTCTCTGTCTTTAACCTTTGCCGTTTTAACTATAATGTGTCTTGGTGTGGACCTGTTTGGGTTCAACTTGTTTGGAATTCTCTGCACTTCCTGGGCATGTATGTTGATTTCCTTCTCCAGGGTAGGGAAGTTTTCAGTCATTATTTTTTCAAATACATTCTTGACCCCTTGCTGCTTCTCTTCTCCTTCTGGTATTCCTATGATTCTAAAGGTTGTTGTGCTTCATCTTGTCCCATAGGACTCTGAAACTATTTTCATTGTTTTTTATTCTTTGGTCTTTTTGTTGTGCCAACTGCGTGATTTCTGCTATTTTGTCTTCCAAATCGTTGATCTGCTACTCTGCTTCATCTCCTCTACTGGTGAGGCCTTCGAGTGTGTTCTTCATTTCAATTATTGTATTCTTTAGTTCTAACTGGTTGTTTTTTATGATTTCTCGATCCTTCCTTATGTCCTCACTAAGTTTGTTAAACATTCTTATCATCAGTGTTCTAAACTCTGTCTCTGAAAGGTTGGATGCCTCTGTTTCATTTGGTTCCATTTCTAGAGGTTTCTTCTGATCTTTCACTTGTGATATGTTTCTTTGTTTCCTCATTCTGGCTGTCGCTCTGGGATTGCTTTGATCTATTATATAGATCACCAGGAGAGCCCTGGCTGGATCACACAGGCACACAGCTCATGGCCCAACACTCCCAGGAAAACTCCCTGTCTCAGCCTTTCCCAATTGGCTGCTCAGAGATCAGGCCGAGCAGCCTGACAACCAATCACCAGCCTGGCAACTCTGCAAGCGCAGTGCAGAGAGCCAGGACCCAAGACACCTTTTGCACTCCTGCGTCTCAGTGAGCAGCCTATTGGAGCCGGAGCACTCCCACCAGGTGTTTCCCTGGCAACACAGCACAAGCCGGGCGGAGGGTGGGGATCCAAGGTGGCTCGTGCACTCCTGGGTCTCAGTGAGCAGCCTGTTGGAGTCGGAGGGCACCTGCCTAGCATTTCCCTGGCAATGCAGTATAAGCCGGGTGGAGGGTGAGGATCCAAGGCCGCATGTGCACCCATGCACACACGCACTTCTGCGCCAATTCCACCAGACCAATGAGGCCCCAGACTGGACCCTCGTGGGAGGGCCCCACCCTGACAAAATGGCGCCCTCCTGTACACCACTCGTGTGCAAGCTCCACACCAGGGGAACAATAGTCCAAGAACCTCCAGCTTTTGTACCAAAGGTGCTCAGTTCAGTCCGTCCCTGCAGCCTCCTGGGCAGGGCTCACATAGCTACTCCCTCCACCAGGAACCAGGTAAGAGCTCACCAACAAGCAAGCCTGTGTGCTGGCCCCACTGATTCTCTAGATCCTCTTAGCCTCACTGAGCTGGGCAAAGAGAATCCTCACTAATTTACTGCCAGGTATCTTGGTACTCCTCTTCCCAGCAAAGGAACTCTGGGCTGGTGAGCTTGGTATGTGGCCAAAGGGTCTCTCCCCCAACCGGAGAAGCATCCCCACAGCTGGGGCTTCCTTCACAGGGTTCGTCCTCTCTCGTCTCCACCCCTCCTGCCAGACTTAATGTGGCCTCCTCTTTAAGTTCTTCGTTTAGAGGTTCTGTTCATCTAGTGTTCTGCGGACTTCCGGGGTTGAATGTTGTATAAATTGTTTGTAATTTTGGTGTGATCCTGGGAGGTAGTTAGCACAGCATCTGTCTATTCCACCATTTTACCAGAAGTCTGGAAATGTATTTTTAAAAAATGGATGTCTCTGACATCCATGACTTTGTACTCAAAAGGCTCAAAGGCCTTGGAGGTTGGATTTTTTCCATTCCCCTAATGAAGATTTATACATTTTTAACATTTTTCTGTTTAACACTCCCTCTTCCTCCCCCCGCTCTGCCCCACAATCAAATCGATAGGGGAGAGTTGCTTATATATTCCATTAATATCAACAAGAATATATTTGGATTTTGCTATAAAATAACAAGATTTCCAAAACATACCTTTAGGTCCTACTGAGCTTTTCACAATATGTTTTAAGAGCCATGGAATAATGGAAATCTGAATCAATGTTTGGTTGCCCTGTTTTACAATAGCTATGATCTCATCTTTTAGCTATGTTTTTTCTCCAAATTTAGAATATTCAGTTTATTGTCTCTTATTGAAAGAAAAACAACTGTTAGGTTTTTTTTGAAGTTAGGTTTTACAAAAATTATATAATTTGATCCGTTGCTTGTTGCTAGAGATTTACAAAGGGCATACCTGATCTAGTTCCAGAAACAACATAGGAAGATAAACAAACAAGGAAGATAAAGAAAAGTCAACAATTCAATGAAAAAAATTACATTTCCCTCTTTTCATATAATGTATTTTCCTGGCTTTAATATGCAGAAGCTGCAAGTTTGGGGTGCACAGAAATCTTTGCTCAAATGCCAAATTAATAGTTTGCATCTTCATCTTAAGTACAATGGAAACAATTCATGTGTTTTGAACCAGGGATGACATGACCTCACTTATATTAAAAATAATGCTGGAATGGATTAGAGAGGATCAGAGGTTGAAGTACAGTAAAGTGACTTTAAATTACAGTGGAGACAATGGAAATAAGGGAAGTGGACTGATTCAAGATATCTCAAGATGTATAAACACACACACACACACACACACAAAAGTTGTATCCAATCTATCAGCAAGTTCTGTTGTTTATAATAGGAAAAGAAAAAACAAACATGATTTGGGTTTAAGCAGTTGGGTGCATTTTAATGCCATTTACTGAGATGGGAAAGATTGAAGAAAGAGGGTCCTCTGGACTGAATAGTTTCCCCAAAAATTCATATGTTGAAGCATTAACCCCCAATACGGCTGCATTTGGAGATAGGTCATGTGAAAATGTGGTGAAAGTTAAATGAGGTCATCAGGGGTGACCGTAATCCAATAACTCCCTTATAAGGAGAAGAAGAGACAGGAAAGTTCTCTCTTTCTCTCCACCATGTGAGGATATAGCAAGTAGGCGGCCATCTACAAGCCAGGAAGAGCTTTCAACAGAAACCAAATTGGCTGAATCTTGATGCTGGACTTCTAACTTTCAAAAGTTTGAGAAATAAATTTCTGTTGGCTAAGCCACCTATCCTGTGGCATTTTGTTATGGCAGCCCAACCCGATTAAGACATAGGGGCTTTGAAGCGTGCTTGTAGATTGAGATGGGTTTGAGCTAATGGATGTAATGGGTCTGGAGCTCAGAACAAGATCTAAGCCACAGATCAAAAACATTGAAAAGTTGGGGCCGGCTGAGTGGCATGGTGGTTAAGCGCTGGTTTGGGAAGCCAGTGGCCCCAGTTTGGGTCCCACATATGAGGGCCAGTGACACTGCCCTCAAAACACACACACACACACACACACACACACACACACACCATTGAAAAGTTATTTGGAGTCACAGATATAAATGAGGTACTTTAAAACAAGTGTATAGATGGAGAAAAGAACAGGAACCAAATCTTGAGAACCTTCTACAGAGTTTGGTGCAAGAAGAGTAGCCAGCCAAATAAATTGAGAAGGAGGGCCAAAAAGGTGAGAGGTTTTTATCAGGACTCTGTGATGTTAGGAAAGCCAAGAGAAGAAAGTATTAAAGCAGTAGATACTAGTCAATTATGTTGAATATTGCTGAATGTTTACATAAGAAAAAGATAAAGATGCTTCCATTAGATTTGGCATTATGAAAGTCTTTGGTGAGACTCATTGGGAGAATAGTTTTGGTATAATGGTGTGGTAGAATCCATATTGAGTGAATGAAAGGCAAAGAAGTGGAGGCATCTTTCATAAATTGTGTGTGTGTGTGTGTGTGTGTGTGTGACTGTAATTAGAAGAAGAGTAATAGGAGGGTAATTGAATCTAATGTGTGTTAATGACTCCTCAGGGTGGATCAGATCTAGGATGAGTCACATTAGTTGCTCCTTAGGCAATGAAAATGGCTCCCTACCTAATACCCTAGAAATTATATAACAAAGTCTTTCACTATCATCTCTTACGGAAAAATTACTTTTGACATACTTATTTTGGGATTAGCAATCCAAGAATTCACCTCATTGCTATGACAACAGATGTCTACACTTCCATTTCTTTTAAATCCTTTTATATCCTCTCCACAGTCCTTTCTTTCAGGAAGTAGCTTTGTGCCCCTGGATCATGGCTACTTTGGTTGAGTCTTTGTGACTTACATCCAGACCCTTTGAACAGGCTACCTGACTCTCTAGTCCTCTGCCTATCTTCTGCTTCTTGAATTTCTTTATATGGACCTTGGCCCATCTTCAGTGAATTCTTTCTGCATACTTTGAGACCTCCATGATGACAACTTGACTTCCTGTATCATGTTCTGCTACCTGGTGTTTGACCTCCTTTGGCCACCTGCTCTGATTTTCCATTATAATGGCATCCAGGCCAACTATGGGCTATACCCATAATGGGTTAAGAGCTCAAGTCTTGTGGAATGAGAGATGTGGGCATAATGACCACTCACACCACCAACAGCTCTGAGTCCTTGGCCATGTTTAGCTCTCTAAGCCTGGGATCTTTCTCTGTTAAGTCTGCCATAAGTACTAAATTAAATACCGTCTAAAACATTTACCTAGAGTATGACTATTGCATTGTGTTGTACACCTGAAACTAATAAAAAAAAATGAAAAAAATAAATAAAACATTTACCTAGAACAGAGAAAGTTTTGAATTAATGGTGGCTACAATTATTATATTCAATAGTGACCTAGAAAATTTTTTCTTCTTAGTTTTGTGATATAGTTTGTGTTATTAAGTCTACTGAAGTCTAAATACTTTTTTAAAAGTGATTTTTAAATCTGTCTCACCTCTTCATTTTAGAAATTAATAATTTTAAACAGTCTATAACACTATATAAAATGATAGTCTGCCTTTATGATTGCTTTGTGATTTAACACTTATTTGCAAATAGGACAAAAAAGTCTTTATATATGGCTTATTGGCCATTCAATTACTTATTCCACATGGCATTTCTGGACCCTTGTGGAATCACATTCTCTAAAGTATACGGAAGAGCACTGATAAAAGAAGAGTAAGTGTTGTGATCAAAGCCTCCCAGAAAGTCAGAAACAAATGTCATATTATACCTCTGCACTCTTCTCTCTGAGTCAACTTCACTCTAGTACCAATTAAATGATAGGAGACCTATGTCCAATACAAAATAATGCAACCACATATGTAATTTTATTTTTGACATTTTCTTCACATATGTAATTTTAAATTTTCTACTAGCCACCTTTATTTTAGTAATTCATTTTTATTCATTATTTTATTAATTTTCTTTTTACCAGCAAAAAGATATGTAATTGGCATACTATACAATTCACTCATTTAAAGTGTATAATTCAATGTTCTTTAATATATTCATAGACTTGTGCAATAATCACCATAATCAATTTTAGAACATTTTCATTATCCCCAAAAGAAACCCCATACAAATTAGCAATCACTCCCCATTTTCCCCCAGTCTCCCACTGCACCCCTAAGCAAACATGAATCTATTTTCTTTCTACATAGAAGTGCTGCTTTCATTTAGCACAATATATTTGAGATTCATGGGTCTTGTAATAAGTATTAGTGGTTCATTTCTTTTTAATCCATTGTATGGATACATCACAGTTAGGTGCTCATTCACCTCCTGATGGACATTTAGGTTATTTCTACTAGTATGATTATGAATAAGTTGCTATAGACATTATCATACAGGTTTTGATATAAACATAAGTTTCAATTTCTCTTAAGGGAATACCTAGAAGCAGGATTGGTGGATTATAAGGAAAATGTTATATGTAAATTCGTAAAAAATTGTCAAACTGTTTCCTAAAAAGGCTGCACCATATTACATTCTCACCAGCAGTGTGTGAGGTTTTCAGTTGTTCTGCATTGTTGCCAACATTTGGTATGGTCAGTTTTTGTTGGTTTGCCAGTCCAATAGGTGTGTAGTAGTGCAGCCATATTTTTAAAAGTTTAAAAAGGGTGAAATTAATTTTAATAATATATTTTATTCAATCCAGCATATCGAACATTATCATTTCAACATGCAATAGATATAAAATTAATAATTTAATTATATTATTAATATTATTTTTCATACCAAATTTGGAAATCTGGAGTACATTTTACACTTATAGTACATCTCAATGCAAATGCTAAATATCCACATTTTAAGTGAAGTAGAGTCCTATGAAAACAAAGTTGCATTTATTTTTTTAATTTTTTATTTTTTAGCTAAGCCATCCTGCCACCCATTGGCAGCTCAGTGGCAGCTCAGCTCGGGCTGGGAATCGAACTGCTGTTGCTTAGAGCTCAGTTCACACTCTTGAGTGAGCTCTTAACCAACTGAGCCATTCGGCCATCCCCAAAGTTGCATTTAATTCAGTATATTTTATACTGCTTCAGTTTTAAATTTAAGTTGCATTATATTATATTAAATTAAATTAAAATTCAATCCTTGAGGTGCAGTAACCACATTTCAAGTGTCCACTATTTACATGTGACTGATGGTTACTGTATTAGGGCAGCAAGGGCAGACATATTCCCCATTCACTCCCACCCACAATATATGATTGCCTTCCCAACCTCTAAACCATAGGGCCCTGTAAGGAATATATACTTACTGAAAACTAAACCATATGGGAGACTTCCGGTAAGATGGCGGAATACACAGAACCTGTGACAACTGCGTCCCAGGATTACACCAAAATTACAACTAATTTATACGACATTCAACCTCGGAAGTCTCCAAAACACTAGATAAACAGAACCTGTAAATGAAGAACGTAAAGAGGAGGCCATTGAGTCTGATAGGAGGGGCAGGAGGAGAGAGGATGAACCCCATGAGGGACACCTCAGCCATGGGAAGGCTTCTTCGGTTGGGGGAGAGACCCTCTGGCCCCACACTGAGCTCACCAGCCCAGAGTTACTTTGCTGGGAAGAGGAGTTCCAAGAAAGTTGGCAGTAGAAATTAGTCAGGACTCTCTTTGCTCAGCTCGGTGAGGCTGAGGGCAGCTAGAGAACCAGTGGAGCCAGCACACGGACTCGCTTACTGGTGAGCATTGACCAGGTCCCTGGTGGAGGCAGTAGCTATGTGAGTGGGGCATAGGAGCCTGCAGGGGAAGTACTGAACTGCCTTTGGAGTGGGAGCTGGAGGGTTTGGGACCATTGTTTCCCTGGTGTGGAGCTTGCACATGAGTAGTGTACAGGAGCATGCCATTTTGTCAGAGTAGGGCCCTCCCACAAAGGGTCAGGTCTGGAACCACATTGGTCTGGTGGACTTGGCGCAGGAGTGTGTATGTGCTTGTGTACGCATGCTGCCTTGGCTCCCCACCCTCTGCCCTGCTTGTGCTGCATACCCAGGGAAATGCCTGGTGGGCCCACTGCAGCTCCATCAGGCAGCTCATTGAGACATGGAATTGCACGAGCCACATTGGATCCCCACTCTCCACACTGCACATGCAAAATTGCGAGGCTGGTGATGGTGGTTGAGCACTGTACATGATCTGCGAGCAACTGATTCAGGCAGGATGAGACAGGGAGTTTTCCTGGGAGTGTTGGGCCATGAGTTGTACACCTGCTTGATTCAGCCAGGGCTTTCCTAGTGATCTATCTAATATATCGAAGAAATCCCAGAGTGACAGCCAGAATGAGGAAACAAAGAAACATATCACAAGTAAAAGATCAGAAGAAACCTCTAGAAATGGAACTAAATGAAACAAAGGGATCTAACCTTTCAGAGACAGAGTTTAGAACACTGATGATAAGAATGTTTAATGAACTTAGTGAGGACATAAGGAAGGATAGAGAAATCATAAAAAACAACCAGTTAGAACTTAAGAATACAATAACTGAAATAAAGAACTCACTCGTAGGAATCACCAGTAGATTAGATGAAGCAGAGGATCGGATATGTGACTTAGAAGACAAGTTAGCATAAATCACCCAATTGGAACCACAAAAAGAAAAGATAATAAAAAACAATGAAAATAGTTTAAGAGCCCTGTGGGACAACAAGAAGTGCAAGAATATTTGCATCATAGGAATACCAGAAGGAGAAGAGAAGAAGCAAGGGGTCGGGAATATATTTGAAAAAATAATGACTGAAAACTTCCCTACCCTGGAGAAGGAAATCAACATACATGCCCAGGAAGTGCAGAGGGTTCCAAACAAGCTGAACCCAAACAGGTCCACACCAAGACACATCATACTTAAAGTGGCCAAGTTTAAAGACAAAGACAGAATCCTAAAAGCAGCAAGAGAAAGACAGCAGATTACATACAAAGCAACTCCTGTTAGACTAACATCTGACTTGTCTACAGAAACTCTGCAGGCCAGAAGGGAGTGGCAAGAGATATTCAAAGTGACACAAAATAAAGGCCTACAACCAAGATAGCTCTACCCAGCACGGCTATCACTTAAATTTGAAGGAGAAATAAAGAGCTTCTCAGAAAAGAATAAGCTTAACGAGGTCATTACCACCAACCAGCATTGCAAGAAATGTTAAAAGGGCTTTTTGAAACAAAAGAAAGGGGTAAACAAGCTAACCCAGGAAGACCAGGAATACAAATAACAAAATGGCAATACATATGCCCCTATCAATAATCATTTTAAATGTGAATGGGCTAAATGCTCCAATCAAAAGACAGAGAGTGGCTGAGTGGATAAGAAAATAGGACACATGTACATGCTGTGTACAGATGGAATAAGATATTTCATGCAAATGGAAATGAGGAAAAAAAAAGCTGGAGTACCAGTACTTATTTTGGACAAAATAGACTTCAAAATGACTACAATAAAAGACAAAGAAGGGCACTATACCCCTAATAAACATCTATGCACCCAACATAGGAACTCCTAATTACATATAACAGATTTTGACAGATATAAAGACAGAGATCAACAGTAACACTATCATAGTAGGGTACTTCCAACACCCCATTGTCACCAATGGACAGACCCTTTAGACAGAAAATCAACACAGAAAGAGTGGCCTTAAATGACACTTTAGACCAGCTGGGCTTCGTCGATATTTTTAGAGCATTTCACCCTGAAAAAAACAGAATATACATTCTTCTCAAGTGCACATGGGACATTTTCCAAGACAGACCACGTTGGGCCACAAAACAAATCTCAGTAAATTTAGAAGATTGAAATGATATCAAGCAGATATCAAAGAAAAACTGATGGTTGCTGGCTGGGAGGGAGTGGGGAAGAGGGAGAGGGGGAAGGTTTTCGACAGCCTAGGTGGGTGACTACAATGTTACCACAGGGATATGGGGGCAATTCTGGGAATGTAATTAATAATGTTGTGAAGAGACTATTATGTTAAGTGAAATAAGTCAGTTGGAGAAAGACAAGTACCATATGATCTCACTTATATGTGGAATTTAAAAAACTGAATGAACGAGCAAATAAACAGACTCGTAGATATAGAGGAAAAACTTAGAGTTGCTAGTTGGGAGGGGGGTGGGGATAAGGAAAAAGGGGAAGGGATTAGACAGCATAAATAGACAACTACAATATTGCCACAGGGATATGAAACACAATTCGGAGAAAATAATAATGTTGTAAAAATTTTGTGGCGTGTCAGATGGTCACATGTCTTCTTAGGGAGACCACTTCATGGATGGAGGAGAGGCTTGATCACTGCACTGTACACCAGAAGCTGATGTTGTATAATATTGTATGCCAACTGTGACTGAATATATAGATAGTCACAGGATGTGGAGTATACTGTGGAAGGGAGTCAAAGGAATTGTGATAGATATGTATGATATGGGGGGAGAGGAGTGGGGTGGCAAACTGGGAGAGAGGGGTTGTCACTTTGAAGGGTAAAAAATATAACTATTGCATTGTGTTGTACACCTGAAACTAATTTTTTAAAAAAATGTTTATTTCACAATAAAAGATTTTTTAAAAATTACATTTCCATTTTAGGTGATGGAAAACTGCTACTGTGGCTTCAACATTGTTATTTGAAAGTTGGTTATCTATTCCTGAATTTATATTGATTTGGAAGACAAAGGAAGAAGAGCCAGCTCTTTGGGCATGTATACACAGGTCCATCAGGATATAATACTTTTAAATAATTTGTATAAACTCTTATATAGACATTTTGGGAGCAGCCACCCGGTTCACAGTAACCTAGAATGTTCCCCATTCACAACCCCTTTTGTAGAAAGTAACTCCTGACTACCAACTGACTTGGCTAAGGTTGTATGAAAACAGAAGAACCAGTGCATAAACTGGTTTGAACTAATGGATTCTTTCTCTTGAGAAATTGCACTTGGAGACACAGGGGCTATTATTCAGATGGTAGTGGAAAACTGAACTGAAATATCAGAACAAGTAGAGATGTGGGAGAACACATGAAGCTAAAGTAAAGAAAAAAAGAAAGAAGCAGAGATGAGGAAGAATCTTATGCTTTAGAAACACAAAGAACGATCGTGTGACAGACTTCCCTGTTCTATTGCCTGTCCCCATGTGGCTTGACTCCCATTTCTAATCCTTAAATGCCTGTGAGGTTGCCTATTTTAGCCTAAAACTAAATTCCTTTTAATTTAAGCTTGCTTAATGGGCTTTTGTTACTTGCAACCAAATCCTAGGCTGACATATTATTTTATAAAAAGGTCTACGGCTGAAGTTAACTAGTTCCCCTCCTCAAATCAGTCTGTAAATGCACACACAGCTTGAATGTGCATAAATGAACTCTTGGCTCCTTAGTCAGCAACATCATTTCTTTTAACCAGTCCTTGCACTTTTAAATTGACAATGACCATGAAAGAGAATTTTCCAGGCAAACTCTCATCCTATTTCTCCAATGCAGGGTCTCCGTTGCAGACACACAGTTCCAGCAGCATCCTTCAGAAACAGCCAGGAGGGAGTCATTACATCTGGGGATTTTGAGCTCTTAATGCCAATTTCCTAGCCATGGTAGGTAAGGTCTTTGAAGCTCCATCCTAAAATGGCAGTGCTCTAAATAACACAGTTGAAACATTTGAGATGGGTTCAGAACTTCCTGCATAAAAAAATCTCCTGCTGACGTCAATGGGAGTTTATCCTGAGGGCCTAAGAATTAGGTGAGTATTAATAAATTTTACTGACTTACTTCAATCTGATCTGAAAGCTTTTGCTGTTTCCTTCTGAAGAGTGGCTGGAAAACAGGAGGATGTGACTATGTGGGAACACTTTGATGTTTCCAGTTTTTTAGTTGGAGATTTTATTTAGGAAATATGAGTTAGAAACTTAGCATAGGTTTTTATTCCTCGTTATGCTTTGACTCTCATCTACCTTTCTAACCCCTTTCTTGTGTTTTTGCACTTCTCCCACATGGTTTCATTTTCACTTAATATCAGAGAAACTTCTGAAAATGACATTTATATTTAAAAGCAGATGGCACATGCAGATGTTAAATATTTAATCATTAAATTTGGTGGTCTTGGTGTACTCGGTCTTTTTTTCATTGTTTCTTTTAAGAAATCAGCTTGTTTTTTGGCAGGGTGGGTGTAAGCACTTGAAGTAATTAATTTTGGTGAAACCAATAAATTAGACAAAACCTTTCAGATAGTGTAGAAAGGAAAATAGCTTGTAAAAAAAGAAATATTATGACTTTGGAAATGCATAATGTTTTTGCAAAACCATATATATATATATATATGAAAAGGCCACTCTGCATTTTCCCAGTTGGAAATTCTTATTGTATAGACTACAATTCATCATTGGAAATACATATTTTTCTTATGTTTCAGGTGTTTAACAAAAGAATGCTAAAAATAAGCATATTCTCATAACTTATTGTCCAAATTAGGGTACTTTGGGATTGAAAGGGTACTCTTAATAATTACACTGAGACAACAGGTATAAACCAGTATATCTCACAAAAAGGCATAGTTGTCACCATTTTCTCCTAAAAGGTCAAAATCATTGAAAATAGTTTTCTTCTAGCTTTCTAAACAAAAGAATAGAAATGTTTTTCTACTTAGTTCATAGAACTGACTTTAATAAAATTTCCCTTACTGTAGACAGCTTGAAATTCATCTTGTTTGAGCTTTCAAGTTAGTTTTGACTCTATTTTATTTTTTCTACTACTTACCAGGCCATTCTAATTTGATCGTTTGATGTTTGATTGTTTTTACTGTGAAATATATAGGAATAAAACAAAAGTTTATTGGAATTTTTATTAAAAAAACACCTATATAATAATCTCCTACGTAAAGACATGTATCATTGCCGTTACCCTGAAGCCCCCCGCAAGCATTTCCCCTTAAAAATATTTTGTCACCCCCAAAGGAAACCGCTAAGGCAACTACTTACTTGATTTTTTAAAAAACAGTTTTAACTCTGAGGTATGAATTCCTAAGTAAAATATTTTAGTCTTGTTAATCTTACTTGAAATTTATGTAAATGAAATCATATTGTATGTGTATATGTATAGGTCTGACTTCTTCTGTTCAATATTACATTTTTAAAAATCATCCATGTTATTATGTGTAGACATACTTGTTCATTGTTATTGCTGTATGTTATATTATTGTCTGACATGCCACGAGTTGATTTTTCATTCGATTGCTGATAAATATGGATTTCTAGCTTTTGGTCATTAAAAATAATATGGCTAAGAAACATTCTTATACATGTCTCTTGATGTATAAAAATATAAATCCTTGTAGGGGACATGCTGAGGAAAGGAATTATTGGGTAGGCTATGCATAATTTTACCGTTAGCAGTTAATTCTAATCAGTTTTCCAAAGAGATGCTATCCATTACATTCCCACACTTATATTATCAGCACCACCAGGGAGCTTGTTAGAAATTCAAACTCACATGACCTTCTCTAGACCAATTGAATCAGAAACTCTGAAGGTAGGGCCAATAATTTTTGTCCTAACTTGTCCTCTAGGTTATTCTGATGTAAACTCAAGAGCAGTAGTTCCTAAACTTCACTGCACAGTGGAATTATTTTGGAATCTAAACCAACCAACAAACAAAACACAAATGCCTAGCTCACTTTTTCCAGATGTTCTAATTTAATTGGAAGGGGGTGTAACCTGCAAGTTAACACTGAGAAAGTGGTTTTTAATCTTAGTTGTTAAATTAAAACCATCTTGGGAGCCTTGTAAAGAAAAACACAAAAAACGTGCCCTCCACAAAGATTCTGATATAATTGTCTTTGGGGGATGAAGAGTTTAGGTATTGATCCTTGTTTTGTGGTTTGTTTTTGTATCATTGAAAATAGCTCCCTTGGTAGTTTTAATATGCTGCCAGGATTCAGACCATTGCTTTAGAGTGGGAAATGATAGCATTATAAATTCCCCGGTCTTTTCAATTATCTCTCATCTCTTCACTCCCTCCCATCACCGATGATCACTTTCTTCAGAATAGTTCAGCTCAATTAGAAAGAAAGAAAGAAAGAAAGAAAGAAAGAAAGAAAGAAAGAAAGAAAGAAAGAAAGAAAGAAAGAAAGAAAGAAAGAAAGAAAAGAAACAAAGATGATTTAACTGAATCAAACAAATGTGTGAACAATGAATAGACTCAAAGTCCTAGAGTTATTTCTTATTTCATACTGAATTATCTAAAATGAATCTGCAATTGGCCGGCTGAGTGGCTCTGTTGGTGTAAGAACTTGCTCAAGAGTGCGAGCTGAGCTCTGAGCAACAGCAGTTCAATGCCCAGCCTGAGCTGAGCTGCCGCTAAGCTGCCAACAGGTGGCAGGATGGTTCAGCTAAAAAGAAAAGAAAACAAACATGCTAAAATGAATCTGCAATTCGCAGAATTTCAGGTAGAGTAAAAAACTGAAATAGAGAATAGTTTGGAGCAGAAACAGCTATTCAGCAGTTCCTAAATCACACAAAGCATATTCCATTTGAGAATGTAATAACCTTTTTTTCTTTAAAGTGTCCACTTCTCATTTATTTTATAATATGGTAGAGATTATTTTACCTCTCAATCATCAATTTCCCATTGAAAGGTGTCCCTATTCTCTTTAAAATGGCATTTGATGGAACATTTTGATAATGTTGTAAAGTATTTTGGGCACTTACTTGAAAAACAAAATCACATACATTCAGTTTATTTCAAGAAGGTATATGGGTTCCAACCTTTTACCACTTAAATCCAAAGTAAGTATTTAAATAAAGAATTACAAATAAAAATTGATCAGGTCAAATTTTTAGAAAGGCCAAAAAGCTGTTTAGCATTTAACCTATTACTTAAGGTGGCTCCTATTCAAAATAATATATCCTATTTCTGACCACTCCATGATCCATATAATGTTTGAAGCTAAAGATATATAAAAGTCCTGTTATCAGCATGTTTGTCCCAACAACCTTCGTGAGTTCTGTTACCTCAGAGCAATTTTACCATGTAGCAAATAGTGAAAAAATGTATTCAATAATTTTTTTAAAAGGCTTTTTAAAGGCCTCTAATTTAATCAACACCTATCTACAGGACAGAGTACTCATGATTCTCAGCCAAAATCATGTTTTTCATAGCTCTGGGGTGATGTTAGTGAGGACCAGTCCATAAAAGCAGGATCACATTCTCCTCTCTGATTCCTGCTTCAGACATTTAGTATGTGCCCAGATTTCTTCTGTTTGCTGATGCAAAAATGCAGCAGTACAACAAAGAATTAGCAGATTGAATACAATGAAGTATTAAATGAATTATATACCACAACCAAATGGAATTTAGCCCAGGTATACAAGTGTGGTTCAATATTTGAAAATTGATGAGTATAATCCATCACATCAACAGACTAAAAAACAAAAATCTCATGATCATATCAATAGATGTAGAAAAAGCATTTGACAAAATCCAACATCTATTCATGATAAAAGCTCTGAGTAAACCAGAAATAGTGAGGAACTTCCTCAACTTGGTAAATAATACCTAAAAAAACCCTACAGTTATCAAACTTAATGATGAGAAACTTGAAGCTTCCCCACTAAGATCAGGTACAAGGCAAGATGCCCTCTCTCCCCACTCCTTTTAAACATCATACTGGAATTTCTAGTTAATGCAATAAGACAAGAAAAGGAAATAAAAGTATACATATTGGTAAAAAAGAAATAAAACTGTTTCTGTTCATAGATGAGATGGCCATCTATGTAGAAAATTGGAAAGAATAAATTTGAAAAACTCCTTGAAATAATAAAAAATTGTAGCAAATTTGCAGAACACAAGGTTAATATACAAAAGTCAACCACTTTCCTATATGCCAACAGTCACCAAGTAGAACTTGAAATTAAAAACACAATACCATTTACATTAACAACCCCCAAAAGAATTAAATATCTAGGTATAAATCTAACAAAATAGGAACAAAATGAGGAAATGTATAAACTTTGATAAAGGAATCAAAGAAGGACTAAATAAAAAGAAAGATATTCCATGGTCATAGATAGAAAGACTCAATATTGTCAAGATGCCCGTTCTTCCCAAATTGATCTATAGTCTAGTGAAATACCAATAAATATTACAGCAAGTTATATTGTGGATATTGCCAAACTGATTTTAAAGTTTATCTGGAAAGACAAAAGGCCCCAAATAGCAAAATCAATATTGAAGGAGAAGAAAAAAATTGGAGTACTCTCCTGAACAATTTTTAAAATTTACCATAAATCTACAATAATCAAGATAGTGTGGTATTGGTGAAAAATAGACAAACAGATCAATAGAGCAGAATAGATAGCCCAGAAATAGACCCACATAAATATAGTTAACACATCTTTGACAAAGAAGCAAATGTAATACAATGGAGCAAAGACAGTTTGTTCAACAACTCGTGCTGAAACAACTGGACATCCACACACACAAAAATTAATGTAGACACAGACCTTATACTCTTCATAAAAAAAATAACTCAAAATGGATCACAGACTTAAATGTAAAATGCAAAATTATAAGACTGCCAGAAGATAACAAAAGTACACCTAGATGACCTTGGAATGGTTATAACTTTTTAAATAAAACACCAAAGACACAAGCCAGGAAAAAGAATTGATAATTTGGACTTCATTAAAGTTAAAAACTTCTGTTATGGGGCTAGCCGAGTGGCACGCTGGTTAAGAGCTAGCATGGGACGCCACATATGAGGGCCAATGACACTGCCCTCTCTCTACAGTTAAGATGGTGAAAACAGCTCCACCTGGAGCTGGGCTGCTGTGAGTCCCCAGGACAGCATAGCTTCAGCCCCTGCTGCAGTGGGCTGCCATAGGCTACAGTGAGTGGCCGGCAGCCAGCGTGAGGGGCTGCAGCCAGTGTGAGCTGCCAAGAGCTGCTCTGAGCGGCCGTCCATAGGCAGGCGACTGATCTGCCTCACCCGAGAAGAGCACAATGATGATACCAACATTGGCCAGTGAAATAATGTCCTCCACAACTAGACTGAAGAACAAAAGGACAGCAACTTGTCTGTTCCCCTTCCCGGGTTCCCCAACGCTGTTCCCTACCCCCAGTTCTCCAATAAAATCTTTAAAAAAAAAACTTCTGTTATGCTAAATACAATGTAAAAGTAAAAGGGCAAGCCACAGACTGGGAGAAGATATCTGCAAAAGAAACATCTGATACAGGACTATTATACAAAATATACAAAAAACACGTAGAATTCAACAATAGGAAAAACAAACAACCAGATTTTAAAATGTGCCAGAGACCTTATCAGACACCTCACCAAAGAGCACATACAAATGGCAAATAAGTATTTGAAAATATTCTCTATACCATATGTCATTAGGAAAATGCAAAACAAACAAACAAACAAAACCCAACAATGAAATGTCACTACACACTATTAAAATGGCTAAAATCCAGAACACCAACACCACCAAATGTTGATAAGCATGTGGAGAAACAGGAACTCTCATTCACTGCTGGTGGAAAATACAAAATGATACAGCCGTTTTGCAATGGTATTGTCAATGCAAAATTGCCCCAACACAATCTCAAAGTGGAATTCTGGAAATATGATAGACCAATGCTTTTTCTTTATTGTTGGCCCTAGCCAAAATATTTTGACATTCATCTCAAACCCTGTACTTTACAAAGGAACAACTAGAAGAAACCCAACTGGCATGACGTTTTTGTGAGCAGTCATGTTCACAGAAAAATTAGGATGAAGATATAGGGATTTACAGTATGTCCTCCTACCCCCACACTATGACATTTTTATTTTTTATTGTTACATAAATGGCATTAAGTGCATATATTGGGTTGTCAGAAAAGTCATGACACATTTTTGCAACGAAAAACAGAAAAAATATGTCATGACTTTTCTGACAACCCAATACATTATTATATAACTATCAATACTATCCGTTTCTAGAATGTTTTCATCATCCCAAGCTGAAACTCCATATCCATCAAAAAGTAACTTTCATTTCTCTCTCACCAGTCCCTAGTAACCACTACTCTACTTTCTGTCTCTATGGATTGACTATTTTGTATGCCTTATATACATGGAATAATACAGTAATTGTCCTTTGGTGTCTGGCTTATTTTGATTAGCATAATGTTCAAGGTTCATGTATGTAACATGTATCAATTCCATTCCTTTTTAAGGCTGAATAATATTCCATTATGTATATATCACTTAACTAATAGATGGACACTTGGATTGCTTCCACATTTGGCTACTGTGAATAATGTTGCTATAAACATGGGTGTACAAGTATCTATTTGAGTCATTGCTTTAACTGCTTTTGGGTATATACCTAGAAGAGGAATTGTTGGATCATACAGTAATTCCACTTTTTTTTTTTTTAGATTTTATTGGGGAATTGGGGGAGAGGAACAGACAAGTTGCTGACTTTTTGTTCTTCAGTCTAGTTGCGGAGGACGTTGCTTCACTGGCCCAGGTTGGTATCATCATTGCGCTCTTCCCGGATGAGGCAGATCGGTTGCCGGCCTCTGGATGGTCACTCACCACGGCTATTGGCAGCTCATGCTGGCTGCCAGCTGCTCACACTGGCTGCTGGCTACTCACTGTAGCCTAAGGCAGCCCACTGCAGCAGGGGCTTCAGCCTACACCATCGCCGGGGCTCACACAGCCCAGCTCCAGCTGGAGCTGTTGTTAGCTGTAGAGGGCAGTGTCACTGGCCCTCATACATGGGCTCCGAACAGGGGCTGCTGGCATCCCAAACCAGCTCTTAAACAATGCGCCACTCGGCCGGCCCCCAGTAATTCTACTTTTAATTTTTTTAAGGAACTGCCAGTCTGTTTTCCATAATAGCTGCTTCATTTTACATTCTGACCACTAGTGCACAAGGGTACCAATTTTTCCACAACCACACCAACACTCATTATTTTTTTTTAATTCTTCTTCTTCTTCTTCTTCTTCTTCTTCTTCTTCTTCTTCTTCTTCTTCTTCTTCTTCTTCTTCTTCTCCTCCTCCTCCTCCTCCTCTTCTTCTTCTTCTTCTTCTTCTTCTCTCTCTCTCTCTCTCTCTCTCTCTCTCTCTCTCTCTCTCTCTCTCTCTCTCTCAAAATAATAGCCAGCCTAATGAAATTGAAGTGATATTTCACTGTGGTTTTGATTTGCATTTCTCTAATGATTAGTAATGTTGTGCATCCTGCAACTTTGCTCAAACTGCTTATTAATTAACAGCATATGTGCAAAAGTGTTTTGGAGTTGTATAGCACTACCTGTAATTTATTTTGAAATGCATGAAAAATAAGGCAGATAGGTGAAGAGAGGGATTATGGATAAATGATAAAATAAGTACTGTTCAATGGTAATGGTTATCTATAGCTGAAGATGGCAGAATAGACAGATGCTGTGCCAACTGCCTCCCAGGATCACACCAAAATTACAAATAATCTATAGAACATTTAACAAAGAAGTCCCCTGAACATTAGATGAAAAGAACCTCTAAATGATGGACCTAAAGAGAAGACCACGTCAAGTCTGGTAGGAGGGGTGGAGACAAGAGAGGGTGAGCCCCGTGAGGGATGCCCCAGCTGTGGGGAGGCTTCTCAGGGTTGGGAAAGACCCTCCTGCCCCACACCAAGCTCAGGAAGAGGAGTTCCATGATAGCTGGCAGTAGAGATTAATGAGGACTCTCTCTGCTTGGCTAGGTGAAGCTGAGAGCAGCTGGAGAACAAGTGGAGTCCGAGCATGGACTCGATCGCTGGTGAGCACTCACCCAGTTCCTGGTAGAGGGAGTAGCTGTGTGAGCCTGGACCAGGAGCCTGTGGGGACAGACTGAACTGAGCACCTTTGGTGTGGAAGCTGGGGGTTCTGGGACCATTGTTCCCCTGGTGTGGAGCTTGCACACAAGTAATGTACATGAGAGCATCATTTTTTCAGGGTTGGGCCCTCCCACAGAGGGTCAGATCTGGGACCACATTTGGTACAGGAGTGCGTGTGTGCTTGCGCGCATGCAGCCTTGGATTCTCACCCTCCGCTCTGCTTGTGCTGCATTCCCAGGGAACCGCTGGGCAGGTGTGCTCCAGCTCCAACAAGCTGCTCACTGAGATGTGGGAGTGCACGAGCTGCCTTGGATCCCCATCCTCTGCACTGCTTGTGCTGTGTAGCCATGGACATGCCGGGTGGGTGAACTCCGGATCCATCAGGCTGTTAACTGAGATGCAGGAGTGCGCAAGCCGCCTTGGGTCCCCACTCTCTGCACTGTTTGGGTAGAGTTGCCAGGCTGGGGATTGGCTGTTGGGCTGCTCAGCCTGATCTGTGAGCAGCTGATTAGGACAGGCTGAGACTGGGAGTTTTCCTGAGAGTGTTGCGCTGGGAGCTGTGCCCCTGCGTGATCCGGTTGGGGGCTTTCCTGGCAAGATTGTGTGGACTGGTTGCTGGTGCAGAGTGCATGATGCTCTGATTTGGTGGGGGCCACAGACCACATCCAGTGGTGCCTTGGGAGCCTGCCCTACCCACATAGAGCTGTGTTGTCAGAGGAACCCTAAGCCCCTGGTGCCAGGCTCCACCTCTGCAGGCCACAGAGGGTTTTTGAAGCAGTAGACAAACTTCAACAATCTGTGTAGATTTTTGGTAGTGAACACGGTTCCAGAGCACATAGCAGCTAATTGTGGAAAGCTCAGTGCAAGCCTGAGAGAATGGCTGGCGTATAACATGTTAAGCCCTTCCCCCCAACCGCTGGTGCTGAGTGGCCCAGAGACTCGCTATTGCTGAGCAAGTGGTCCACAGATTAAAGGAGACAGTGCACCACAACCCTTTTTTTTTCCTTTTTTTCTTTCTTTTGTTTTATCTTCTTTTTTTCCTCTTTTTTTTTTCTTTTTCCTTTATCTTTTTTCTTTATTTTTTTTCTCTTCTTTCTAGGTGATCTATCTAATACATCAAAGCAATCACAGAATGACAGCCAAATAAAAAACAAAGAAACATGTCCCAGGTAAAAGATCAGAAGAAACCTCTAGAAATGGAACTAATTGAAACAGAGGTATCCAAACTTTCAGAGACAGATTTAGAACACTGTTGATAAGAATGTTTAAGGAACTTAGCTAGGACATAAAGAAGGATAGGGAAAGCATAAAAAACAACCAGTTGGAAATAAAGAGTACAATAACTGAAATAAAGAACACAATAGAAGGAATCACCAGTAGATTAGATGAAGCAGAGGATTGGATCAGCGAATTAGAAGACAAAAGAGCCTAAATCACCCAGTTGGAACAACAAAAAGAAAAAATAATGAAAATAGTTTAAGAGACCTGTGGGAAAACACAAAGCTCAACAGCATTTACATCATAGGAATACCAGAAGGAGAAGAGAAGAAGCAAGGGACTGAGAATGTTTTTAAAGAAATAATGACTGAAAACTTCCCTACCCTGGTGAAGGAAATCAACATACATGCCCAGGAAGTGCAGAAAGTTCAAAACTAGCTGAACCCAAACAGACCCACACCAAGACACATCATAGTTAAAATGGCAAAGGTTAAGACAAAGATAGAATCCTAAAAGCAGCAAGAGAAAGACAGCAGGTTACATACAAAGGAACGCCTATAAAACTAACAGCTGACTTTTCTACAGAAACTCTACAGGCCAGAAGGGAGTGGCAGGAGATATTCAAAGAGATGCAAAATAAAGATCTATAACCAAGATTGCTCTACCCAGCATGTCTATCACTTAAAACTGAAGGAAAAATAAAGAGCTTCTCAGAAAAGAATAAGCTTAACGAATTCATTACCATCAAGCCAGCATTGCAGGAAATGTTAAAAAGGCTTTTTTAAACAGAAAACAGGGAGAAACAAGCTAATCCAGAAAGACAAGAAATACAAATAACAAAATGGCAATATATATGGACCTATGAATAATCAGTTTAAATGTGAATGGGCTAAATGCTCCAATCAAAAAACAGAGAGTGGCTGAGGGGATAAGAAAACAGAATCCATTCATATGCTGTTTAGAAGTGACCCAGATCAAAAGACACACACAGACTGAAAGTAAAGAAATGGAATAAGATATTTCACAGAAATGAAAATGAGAAAAAAGCTGGAGTAGCAATACTTATTTCGGACAAAATAGACTTTAAAATGAAGACTACAATAAAAGATAAAGAAGGGCACTACATAACAATAAAGGGATTGATTCAACAGAGGACATAACCCTAGTAAACATCTATGCACCCAACATAGGAGCTCCTAAATATATAAAGCAGATTTTCACAAATATAAAGACAGAGATCAGCAGTAACACTATCGTAGTAGGGGACTTCAACATCCTCTTGTAACCAATGGACAGATCCTCCAGACAGAAAGTCAACACGGACACAGTGGCCTTAAATCACACTTTAGACCAGCTGGATTTAATCAATATTTTTGGAGCATTTCACCCCAAAGCTAGAGAATATACATTCTTCGCAAGTACACCTGGAACCTTTTCCAAGGTGGACCATATGTTAGGCCACAAAACAAGTCTCAATAAATTTAAGTAGATTGAAATCATATCAAGCGTCTTCTCTGACCTCAATGCTATGAAACTAGGAGTCACTTACAAGAAGAAACCTGGAAAGCACACAAATACATGGAGGCTGAATAACATGCTACTAAATAGCGAGTGGGTAAAAAATGAGATCAAGGAAGAAACCAAAAGATACCTCAAGACAAATGAAAATGAAAACACCACAACCAAAAATCTCTGGGTTGCAGCAAAAGCACTCTTAAGAGGGAAGTTCATAGCAGTGCAGCACTACCTAAAGAAGGAAGAAAAATCTCAAATCAACAAACTATCTTTACACCTAAGGGAACTGGAAAAAGAACAGAAAAGAAGCCCAAAGGGAGTACAAGGAAGGAAATAATAAAGACCAGAGCAGAAATAAATGAAATAGAGACCAAAAAACAATAAAAAAGATCAGTGAAATCAAGAGTCGGTTTTTTGAAAAGATAAACAGAATTGACAAACCATTACCCAGACTCACCAAAAAAGAGACAGAGGACCCAAATTAATAAAATTGGAAATGAAAGAAAAATGACAACAGATACCACAGAAATACAGAAAATTTTAAGAAATAATATGAGCAACTATATGCCAACGAATTCGACAATCTGAAAGAAATGGATAAATTTCTAGAAGCATACAATCTACCAAGTCTGAACCAAAAAGAAACAGAAACTCTGAACAGACTGATTACTACCAAAGAAATTGAATCAGTAATCATCAACAAGCTTCCAACAAATGAAAGCCCTGGTCCAGATGGCTTCACAAGTGAATTTTACAAAACATTCAAAAAGAATTAGTACCTATTTGTCCTCAAACTATTCCAAAAAATACAGAAGGAGGGACGGCTCCTAAACTCTTTCTATGAAGTCACTGTCACCCTGATTCCAAAGGCAGACAAAGATATTACAAAAAAGGAAAACTATAGGCCTATATCCCTAATGAACATGATGCAAAAATCCTCAACAAAATACTAGCAAACCAAATTCAGCACCACATTAAAAAGATCGTACACCACAATCAAGTGGGATTCATTTCCTGGCATGCAAGGTTGGTTCAATATCCACAAATAAATCAATTAATGTAATACATCACATTAACAAAATGAAAAAAATAAAAATCATATGATCATATTAATAGATGCAGGAAAAGCATTTGAAAAAATCCAGCAGCCATTTATGATAAAAACTCTTAGCAAAGTGGGAATAGTGGGATCTTATTGCAACATAATAAAGACCATATATGATAAGCCCATAGCAAACATCATACTAAATGGGGAAAGGCTAAAAGCTTTCCGCTTAAGATCAGGAACAAAACAAGGCTGCCAACTGTCACCACTTCTAGTTAACATAGCTCTGGAAGTCTAGCCACAGCAATCAGACAAGAAATTGAAATAAAAGGCATCCAAATTGGCAAAGAGGAAGTAAAATTGTCACTATATGCAGATGACATGATACTACATATAGAGAGAATACCAAAGACTCCACCAAAAACTGCTAGAACTGATAAATGAATTTGGCAAGGTAACGGGATACAAAATTAATATTCAGAAATCAGTTGCATTTGTATATACCAATAATAAACTATCAGAAGAAGAAATCAGGAAATCAATCCCTTTTACAATTGCTTCAAAAACAATAAAATATCTAGGAATAAATTTAACCAAAGAAATGAAAGACTTGTACTCAGAAAATTAAGAGTCGCTGAAGACAAAGAAGATACAAATAAATGGAAATACATACCATGTTCATGGATAGGAAGAATTAATAAGTTAAAATGTCAATACTACCTAAGGCAATATATAGATTTAATGCAATTCCAATCTAACAAGCAAGGACATGTTTCTCAGAAATAGAACATATAATCCTAAAATTTCTATGGAACCACAAAAGCCCCGAATAGCCACGACAATCTTGAGAAATAAGAACAAAGTGGGAGCCATCATGCTACCTGACATCAAAACATACTACAAGGCTACAGTAATCAAAACAGTATGGTACTGGCATACAAACAGACACAGACCAATGGAACAGAATAGAGAGCTCAGGAATAAAATCATCCATATATGGTCATTTAATCTATGACAATGGAAGCAAGAATTTACATTGGAGTAAAGATAGTCTATTTAATAAATGGTGCTGGGAAAATTGGACTGACACATGCAAAAAAATGAAAATGGATCACCTACTTATACCATATACAAGAACAAACTCAAAATGGATAAAGACTTAAATGTAAGACCTGAAACCATAAAATTCCTAGAAGAAAATATAGGGAATAAATTTGCAGATATTATCCTGAGTACTATTTTTACTGATATATCCCCTTGGGCAAGGGAAATAAACGAAAAAAATGAACATATGGGATTACATCAACCATAAAAGTTTTTCACAGCAAAGGAAATCATCAATAAAACAAAAAGGCAGCCTACTGAATGGAAGAAGATATTTGCCAATGATATATCTGATAAGGGGTTGATACCCAAAATTTACGAAACACTCATTGAACTCAACACCAAAAAAACAAACAACCCAATTAAAAAATAGGCAGAGGATATGAAGAGGCATTTCTCTAAAGTGGACATACAGATGGCCAACAGGCATGTGAAAAAATGTTCAACCTCACTAATCATGAGAAATGCAAATAAAAAACCACAATGAGATAGTACCTCATTCTGGTCAGAATGACTATCACCAATAAATCAACAAACAACAAGTGCTAGCAAGGTTGTGGAGAAAAGGGAACCCTGATGCACTGTTGGTGGGACTGCAGATTGGTGCAGACATTATGGAAATCAGTATGGAGGTATCTCAAAAAACTGGAGATGGAACTACTGTATGACTCAGCAGTTCCACTCTTGGTTATCTACACAGAAGAATTTAAGACAGTAATTTGAAAAAATATATGTTTATTGCAGTGTTATTTACAATAGCCAAGACTTGAAAACAACCGAAATGCCCATCGGTAGCCGACTGAATTAAGAGACTGTGGTATATTTATGCAATGGAGTATTACTCTGCTCTAAAGAAGAATGAAATCGTACCATTTGCAACAATATGGATGGCCCTAAAGACTATTATGTTAAATAAAATCAGTCAGTCGGAGAAAGACAAATACCATATGATCTCACTTATATGTGGAATTTGAAAAACAATGAATGAGCAAAGTAAACAGAAACAGTCTCATACATATAGAGGAAAAACAGGGTTGCTAGTTGGGAGGGGGGTGGGGATGAGGGAGAAGGGGAAGGGATTAGACAGCATAAATAGGTAGCTACAATATTGTCCCAGAGATATGTAAGACAGTTTTGGGAATATAATAATGTTGTAAATATTTTGTGGGGCGTCAGATGGTCACATGTCTTGTTAGGGACACCACTTCATGGATGGAGTAGAGAGACTTGATCACTACACTGTACACCTGAAGCTGATGTTATATAATATTGTATGCCAACTATAATTGAATATATAGATAGTCACAGGATGTGGAGTATACTGTGGAAGGGAGTCAAGGGAATTGTAATAGATATGTTTGATATGGTGGGGAGTGAGGTGGTGAATTGGGGGATGGGAGTTGTCACTTTGAGGGGTAAAAAGTATAATATTGCACTATCTTGTACACCTGAAACTAATTTTTTTAAAAAAATGTTTATTTCACAATTAAAAACATGGTAATGGTAGAATCTAAGTGGTGAGTATTTGGGAGTGTACTATAAAACTCACACAGTATTACTATATATTTGAAAGTTTCATAATAAAATATATTTACATAAATATATAAATTAATTATGCTTGCATATGTATAAAATACCTTTGAAAAGTTATCCAAGAAGCTAGTATCTTTGGCTGCCTTCTACAAGTGCACACTGCATGGCAGAGAGGCTCCCTTTTCTTGTATACTTTCTTGTACTTCTGAATATACACAACATGCATATATGTATGTATACACAGAGGGTGCCAAAAAAGTGTATACGCATTTTAAGAATGGAAAAAGCTGTACTAAAATTGTAATAATATATGCCAAAACAAAAGATGAATACAAGTCATGTTTGACTTCTGCAATTATAACAGGTGCTCAAAGTGGTTACCATCATTGTAATTGTAGTAGTTTTTTCCTTGCTTAAAATGTGCATACGTTTTTTTTGGCACCCTCTGTAATATAAAATGAAAGAAAGCACATCTCTAATAAAGACCTCCTAACCTAAACCCGTACACAGTAAATCACTATTATTTTACCCTACTTTATCTTTATGATAATGAAGTTATACTATGTATTATTTGTTAATACGTTTACTGTCTGGCTTTCACAATAAAATGTAAGCTCCATAATGGCAGGGACTTTGTCTTGCTCACCATTGTGTATCATGAGTCTCTAGCACAGGCCAGGGGTGTTCTCAATTAAAAGAAACAAACAAACAAACAAAACCCCCCAAACTTAACCACTTGGTCTCAGGAGAGCAGGCAGGGGGAAGTATTCAGTCACTTAGTGGCTGGGTTTGAGCAGGGAAGCTAATGGGTACTGGCCCTGTAGATGACTGTTGAAATGGGAGAGAGAACTACAAAGAATTGTGAGAGCAAACAGAAAACAGGCAGCTCTACTGTCTCCAAAGTTGGAACTCAGTTTTTATTTTCTTTTGACATTGATGGGCTTTGGAGGATACTTTTCTCCCTCTGAACTCAGACCACTGTGGGTGCTCATTAGCACATGCTAACTCTCTGGGCTGCTGACAAAGCTACTTTTCAAATCTGAACAAGGGAGGATATTCCCTTAGGAGCCAATCTTGGTCCTCGTTTGAAATAGTCATATCATTTCCTTCCTTCTCAATATAGTACATTTCCTAAGGGCCACTTTCGCTTAAATAAAACCCAAATCCCAGGTTGTTTTTGCTTATTTTCAGCCTGTCCAACCCCATGCTGCCCTCACATTTTGAAATTACCTGGAGCAGCTGCACAGCCCATAGGTAGGAAGACTCTTGCTCTCTTGCTGGCTAAGCTTGAGGGCAAAGTTTTTATTTCTTTGACAACCTGGGTTTATTTTTAGAGATATTAGGATGACTCACCTCTCCTGACATTTGTTTCTATAAAAACTAACTTTAAAATGTCACACTTCCAACTCTGTACAAGGAGCGAGAGAAAAACTGCAAAGGCAATTGAATCCGAAGAGGACTGCACTTGAGAGTTCCTTTAACCCTGACTTGTCTGTCCTCCCTCCCTCATCCTTCCAGAGATTGATATGCCTCTTGTGACCCCCCTGCCCCCATGCACACACAGAGCCATGTCCTGCATGTGTTTGTGTGTGCAGAGTAACCTTACAACAGACATCTGGGGGTAGGAGGCCAGTTACACAAGCCCAAATAAAATGAAGCGATATTTTCACTGCTACTTCTGCAC
Source organism: Aselliscus stoliczkanus (assembly GCA_033961575.1). Taxonomy (NCBI): domain Eukaryota; kingdom Metazoa; phylum Chordata; class Mammalia; order Chiroptera; family Hipposideridae; genus Aselliscus; species Aselliscus stoliczkanus. The sequence goes on from CM066736.1 coordinate 58,963,729, forward strand.
ATGAATAACTGGAAACAATATTATTAACAGTTAAAGTATGCATGTGGTTCATATAGAATACCAAAGAAACATTAGAAATAATTGTTGGAAGGATATGCAACACAGAAAAGTTTTCTCACAATATATTCAGTACACTGCACCTCCCTTTTATTTCATTTAATCCTCTCAAAACAAGTTACAGATTCGAAACAAAAAGGGTAATGAAGAATATGAGGCAACTGTAAGTATGTTGTGATCCACTTCAATATGAAGTGGGGAAAAAAAAAAAAAAGGCAGGCTCCAAAATGAAAAGATAAAAATCATGGATAGAAATGTAAAAAATGAAAAAACATATTCACAAAATGCAAAGTTTATTGTGAAGCTGGGATTATAAGAATTTTCTTTTCTGTGTCAAAAAGTTCTAATGTGCATGTGTTACTGTTAAAATGAAAAAGAGAAGTATAATACGCAGTCTGACAATTACTTTTGCGAAATCATCCTAGAAAAAGTGCTACATACCTCATTGCTAAATATCACTGTGGTCACCTTCAAAGTACTCCCCTTGGGAAGCTAATGGACAGATGCCAGTGCTTATCTACCTTTCAGAGCAATTTTGGAACTCTTTTTCTGGAATGGCCATCAGAGCTATCATCGTATTACCTTTGATGTCCTGAATGTCATCAAAATGTCTTCCTTTCAATATTTCCTTTATCTTCATGTAAATAATGAAGTCATTGGGGGCCAGGTCAGGTGAGGAGGGAGGGTGTTCAAATACAGTTATTTGTTTACTGTCTACAAACTCCCTCACAGACAGTGCCCTGTGAGCTGGTGCGTTGTCATGATGCAAGAGACATGAATTGTTAGCGAAAAGTTCAGGTTATTCTCGTCTTTTTCACCCAGCCTTTCTAGCACTTCCAAATAGTAAACTTGGTTAACTATTTGTCCAGTTGGTATAAATTCATAATAAATAATCCCTCTGATATCAAAAAAGGTTAGCAACATCGTTTTGACTCTTGATTTAGACTGATGGAAATTTTTTGGCTGAGGAGAATTGGTTGACTTCCATTGTGCACTTTGACACTTTGTTTCAGGGTCGTATTATACACCCATGTTTCATCACCATTGATAACCTGGCCCAAAACATGGTGTTGCCTCTCCAAAAGGTTTTGACAAACTTTGACTCTCTTTTGCTTTTGTTCATCGGTGAGATCCTTTGGGACCATTTTTGCACACACCTTTCTCATGCCAAGATTTTCAGTTAAGATTTTCCTGTTTCTCTTTTGATGTTTACTTGGTGTGCTATGCTTCTCAGAGTCAGCCAATGATTTTGACACAGAATTCAACAAATGTTTGCATGTTTTCGTTAGTGCTGCTTGCTACTGGCCATCTTGACCTCTCTTCATCAGTGACACGTTCTCTCCCCTCGGAAAAAACATTTAATCCATTTGTTCACTGCCGATTTCTTCATGGCATTATTTCCATAAACTTGGACTAACAGGTCCCTGTTTTCACTTCCACTCTTGCCAATTTAACAAGAAATTTAATGTTTGTTTGTTGCTCTAATTCAAGCTCATGCATTTTCAAGATGGCGCACATAAACAAGCAACAACAATAATGAATGCCACACAGAAAGACACTGCCACATGTTGACTCAGCTGTGAGACACTGATATAACAAGGCTATGAAACCTTACCAAGCTATTTGTACTGTGCAGCCAATGTTAGCACATGGTGGCAAGTTCACCAACTTAATGGTCAGATCTCATAAACTTGGAAAAATGCTATTTTTATCAATGTCTCTAAATGAATGTGTGTGTGTGTGTGTGTGTGTGTATGTGTATGTTTAAAATGTATTTACCTTTGGGGCTCGCTAAGTGGCTCACTTGGTTAAGAGTTGGCTTAGAGCATGTGCTCTGAGCAACACAGCAACTGGTTCAATTCCCACATGGCCCAGTGAATGCTGTGCCCAAGCTGAGCTGTCGCTGAGCTGCCAACAGGTGGCAGGATGGCTCAGCTGGTGTAACAAGAAGATTGCCTGTTCAATGGTGGGCTATGCCCACCCACAACTAAAGATTGAACTCAGCACCTTAAGCCGAGCTGCCACTGGAATGGCTCAGTGGATAGAGAGTGCGCTCTTAACAACAAGGCTGCTGTTCGACTCCCACATGGGATGGTGGCTACGCCCACCCCCAACTAAGATTGGACACAGCACCTTGAGCTTAGAGGCCATGAGCTGCCAACGGGAAGCCAGATGGCGACTGGTGCCCTCCACAATGAAGATTAAAGAACAATAACTTGGCTGGTCCCTTCCCTCAATTCCCCAACACTGTTCCCCTCCCCCAATTCCCCAATAAAATCTTTATAAGAAAAAAAAATGTATTTACCTTTGAAGTTTGGGAATATATAGATTGGTAAACATTTAAGGATTCAAGGTAGCCAGTCACCAAACAGTATAAATAAGAATCCATCATGACTCACGGAGCCCAAGAGGTATGGGAGCCAGTGGGGGAGAACAGGGCAAGAGTTCTGGCTGGCAGACATAAGCAGTAGATGTCAAAAACTGCTGAGAAAGATCTTATATATCCCAATTAACTAGAGAATAAGAGAATTAACTCAACTGGAGTTCTGACCTTCTTAACTAGCCAACAGATTTGAAATATTTCCCAAGCACTTATCATGCACTAAATGCCCATATCTGAGCTATTGATAAGTTCCACGGGAAAAACAATAGATATAATATGCCAGTTTTTAAGGTATATACAATCTAAAAATAACACAGCCATTCTTCAAGGCTTAAAAGATGTGAGGCCATTGTACATGCGAAGGGGGCCTAGAAAATGGAAAACCAGAAGGAAATTTAGAAAACTCTAGATGACAGAAGGAATTTGGCTGAATCTTGAGTGATGAATGAGACAAAGAAGAGTATTAGAAATGGAAATATCAGTCTGCTCGTTACACGTGGACAGCAAGAAAATTTGAAATGAACTTCATTTCAGTGTATTTTAATGTTTCCAAATGTATTCACAGATTCTCAATAAATACTGTATTATGAATGAATGAATGACTAGGCAGGTGAGTGAATAGTAAGTCCATTTTAAAGTGAACTGTGCAGATTTTAAGATGGTGGTAAGGGCTAGAAACTTGTGCATACTCTGCTCCTGACTCTTGATTCACTCCCTGCAGATTCATGCCATAAGTATTAAGGTCTATGACCTTAATACTTAAGGGCAGACAAATCTGCCCTTAGCATCAGGAATTTCTCAAATCCCTATTCTCCAGCACCTGATTCAAAGTCTTTTTTTTTTTTTTCAGCCTCTTTGTTCATTTCAATAGCCTCTGTAACTCTTTATTCATTGTCTATTTCTACTTGGGTTGCTGACTCATTTTCAGTTTGTGTCCAGCCTGGAACTCCCTCTGGACATTGCTTTCAGTAACTCTCCCATTGCTCCCATCCTGCAAAAATGGGGCAGGGACAATACCACTACTGGCCTGTACTCAGGCTTCCAGGCCTTGGCCTTCAGGGTCCTATCTGAAGAGGGTTTTCAAAATTGGGCTTGAATTCCACTCCACTGATGCTGTTGTGAGTCTGCTATGAAGAAGGCCGGATTCCAGTTAGGTTGACCCCATTAATTAATTCTAGGCTCTATAATTCAGAGGCGAACAAGTCTCTGCCCTCATGGAACTTACATTCCAATAAAGGAGAAGATGTGGGACATAATAATTTTGGAGTTAAATATAAGAAATCATTAAAGGATGTTAGGTTCCTTAGTGATATGACCTCATTTATATGTTAAGAGATTACTCTTGCTACTGTGTGTGGAAGATGACTTGAGGGAGGTAGGAGCAGACAGTGGGTGGTCAGTTAGGTGATGTTAAAGTAGATCACAAAAGAAAAGATGGTAATTGGGACAGATAAAGAGAGTGAAATTAGGGAGAAATTGGTGTATTTAATATGTATTTGGAAGGTAAATTTGACAGGTCTAGTTATTGCAATGGAGTTGGGTGACAGAAGGCAGGGATAATGATTCACTCTGGAAAACCTTGGGAATCAGTGAAGTCCCAGGACTCTACTGGCTTTGTATTGGTTCTATAATTCAGTGAGGCAAGAAGCGCCTGAATATTAGTATCATAATCAGTCAGCCTCAACCCAGCAAATTTTTCAGTGTAAGTAATTGCCCTAATGTAAGTAAGCCAGATCTCACATCTCTGTAGTTTGGCAGTACCTAGACTAGATGTTTGTCCAAAGCAGTGAACATACAGTGCCCAGATTTAAGACCATATGTTGGGTGGGATACAGCTCACTAAGAAGCAGATCTTCTAGAGGTAACAGTGGCCAGCTGCCAAACACAAATGAGACAATTACAAACCAGAGGAAGTCACTGGTGTTTCCCTGAAAGACGTGATTTTTGAGTAAAGCTCATGGCAATTCCTACTCCTTGAATTGTTTCTTCTAGTGATTTAAAAATAGAAGTAATCAATTATAGGAAGCCACTTGGAATGGCACAATGAATGCCATCTGTCTTGGTCTATGAAAGTATTTTGGCAGCCTGGTTGACTTATTTACCTGCCAAGGCTATTATCTCCAGGCCATCATTTCTGATGAGAGATCATTAACAAATTTACAGATGTCAATGTGCTGGCTTCCATACTGGGTCTTCATCCTCTGGACTCTGACAGGGCTACAAAAAAAACTCCCTGTGTGCATAGGGATACTGCATGGCATTATGAGGACCCCAAATATTTTACAGCTAAGGAAAGTTCTCTTTCAATTCACTTGGCCTATATTCTCAAAACTGTACATGCTTTCTTCTCTCCTTAAAATTTCCAAAGAATACACAGGAGATTTGAGAATATTCACTTTCCTCCACTTCTAGGGCCTTACTACATAAGTGGTCTGCTTTTTTTTGAAATTACTTTGATAGTACTCAAGAAAGATCAGGCAGAGAAGAAGTGATGCAAACATTTGAGTAGATCAGAGGTGAGAGAGGTTACTTTCAGGCTCAAGAATTAAAGGATAAAAATAATGCTTCATTAGAATGTCTACTGTGCACTAGGTTCTGTTAGATATTTTACATCTGCTTTTCTATTTAAATTTCACAGTTACCCTATAAAATATGAACTGTTTTTCACATTTTACAAAAGAGAATCTAAGACTCAATCACCCTATGGATCTGAGGATTAAATGAAGATGTTCTGGTTGAGTAAATGAATGAGAAATGTATGTATGAAAATTGAAATCTGCAATAATTATTGGGGCTAGACATTGATTGTTCTTCAGACCCCCAGGTAACCTCAAAGTATTGTCTGAATGAAAGCTGACTTCCTGAGATTTCATACATTTATAAGGGAACTCTGCCCCTGAGGTTTCTGTCACTCAGACAGTTGAGATAATATGAACAAAACAACTTGGATTATTTTTTTCTCTCCATTTATTTGCTTAATGTATAGCAATTTGATAAATATATTTCTCCTCTCTCTCCAGCACATAAAAACTCAAGCTTATAACTATAGCATTATTTGTAGTTTTTTGTTATCATGTCTTACTAGATTAAAGGTATTTTTCATTCTGGATTTAGCCAAATAAAAATCATTGTTAAAGTGTTACCTGGAAAAGGTAACAAACAAAACCAGGAAAGATACAATAGGAAGTTTTAAACATCTAGGTTCCTATTAGTTTTGATAAATGAAAGATAAAGGGGAAGAAGAAGGAGGTAGTCTATGTTGGGGAATGGGGTCTGAGGTGGGTGAAAGAGCAGGTTACCCAGAATTTAGTGTGAAGGTGGGGTATGGGGGGATGAAGGAGGGAGAGAGGGAGAGAGAGAGAGAGAGAGACAGAAGAGGAGGAGGAGGAAGAGAGAGAAAAGGAGAGGAAGGAGAGAGAAGACAAGAGGAGAAGAGAGGAGAGTGGAGGGGAGGGGAGACAGAGAGGGAAGGGGATGGAAGAGGAAAAAAGCGAAGAGAAGAAGGAAAGGGAGGGGGGGAAATTGGAGAGGATGGGAGGAAAGGGGAGAGGTGAGAAGAGGAAAAGACAGGAGGTGAGAAGACAGAGTAAGAGCATTTGGTATAAGATGTGCCACCTAACAAGTTTCATGTAAACAGCCCAGTGTACAAATACACTGAAACTTAAATCTCAAACTCATTTGTGTTTAGATTCTACTCTCTTCTTAAAGACTGGTTACATGACCAAGGTGCTTTCTAAAAGTCATATTACTTTAAAAATAATTATCTCTGAAAATATACTTGAATGGAGACTAAATCATGGGGCTCTATGTTAGATATATCTTTGTTCCATTGCAACTTCATTAGTCATCTTGAAAATGAATGATGCCTTTTTAGGGTAATCAGTGGGAGAACCATTGTATGTTTACACACCAGGAGAAGAAAAAAGGAAAGAAGAATCATTAGGTGCCCAGAATTATCTTATGCTAGGTGATCCACTTTCCAGGGATGATGAATGTAACCTTTTCCTCCAATGACCAATGACATCAGAAGGTAATAGTCATAGAAGAAGTGATCCTACTGTAGGTAACTTTTCCTGTCTTGTGATTTTTGTATTCCACTGGAGTAAATGTGATATTTTCTGAAGACTTAGAGACCTACTTGTGTTGTCATGGGTTTCCAGTCTCACTGAAATGTGACTTATTGTTCTTCCCTCTCTGTTCAAGCAGGACCAATAGTTTCCTTCAATAAATATTTAGTAACTCTCACCAAATCCCAAGTAGAAGACTCAGTGCTGAGAATAAAATAACCCATAAAGCATAGTCCCTGTCTTTGAGGAACTCAGTTTATTGTATCTGATACTTATGGTTTTCTTCATGCCCAAGAATTGTGAAAGTTTTGTGGTCAATTTATATTTTCAGTGTTGCAGTAGCAACCTAAGTATATTAATTATTTACCTTGGATACTTCACGTGTAGTTGACCAATGGACCGATGGTAGTACCATAGCTATTTTTGTACATGGACTGATTAACAAAACCTGAGCTCTTGCTTGCTATTCACCAGTGCCAGGCCCCAGCAGTGGCCCTGAATCCAGTATCTTCCAGCTTGTATATCTCTAGATGAATGTTTATTATATACCACTGTATATAATATACCATTGTAAACCTCCAGTGTTCAGGAGCAGGAACTTGGTCATTTTTGTCCACACTGTATCAATCAAAATAGTATGTTTTATTGATAAAAGATGATATGAAGAGCTCTGCTTTATAAGCTATTCGATTTTCATATCTGATTCTTCAAGGTGCCATTTTTTGATGAGATTTATAGTAAAATAAATTAGTGATATAAGAAAAAATTGAGTGAAACAAGAAGAAATATTCTGCATTGAAATTGGAAAACTTCAGTAAATTTCTCTCAGTAACTAATAGACCAAGAAAACAAAAAATGTCATCCAAACTATCAAACACTTGAATACTGTATTTACAAAGTTAAGCTAATTGACTATATACAACATTGTATATAAAACTCTAGAACACTCATTGTGTTTTTTTTTAAGTGCACATGGGATGTTTACTGAATTGACAATACAAAAGGTCTTAAAGCAAGTCTCAACAGATTTAGTGGATTCATATCATACCAGGTTTGTTCTCTGACCACAGTGAAATGGAATGATGTTAGAATTATAAAAAAAGATAACTAGGAAATTCTCTTATATTTGAAAATTTAAAAATGTACCTTTAAACAACTCAGGGTTAACTGAAAAAATCACAATGATTAGAAAATATTTTGAACTAAGTCATTATGAAAATAACACATCTGAAAATGCATAGTATATAGCTAAGTCCATGCCTACTGAGAAACTTACAGATTTAAATGTATATATTATAAATTACAATCAATTATCTAAGCATCTATATCATGAAGTTAGGAAAAGAACACAAAATAAGCCCAAAGAAAATGGAAGAAAAAAAAATAAAGGAATATATAAATTAAAAATAAAGTAGAAAACTTTATGGCTATCCATGAATGGAATGGAGAAAATCCTAGAAAAACACAACTTGCCAAATTTATCCCCCAAAGAAAGAGAAAAACAGATTAGTTTTATAACTATGAAATACATTGTATTCATTATTCAAAACCTCCCTGAAAAGAAGTCTTCATGTCTAGGTATTTTCTACCAAATGTTTAGTGATCTCTAACAAACAGTGAAAGAAATGATGATATCAGTCTTACAAAAATTTTTCTAGAGAGTGAATAAGAAATACCAACACATTTTATGAGATCCATGTATTCATAATATCAAAACCTAACAATTACATTACAAAAATGGAAAATGTAACAGAATCAATATGGCCTCCTTCAAAATCACAGGAGAGAGAGAGAGAGAGAGAGAGAGAGAGAGAGAGAGAGAGAGAGAGAGAGAGAGAAAACTGGTAAGCTATTTCTATAATGTACATATATATATAAACTACAAGTTTAACAATAACTTAGACAATCTTGAAGATGAGCACATATGGAAGAAACACTAAGTTATATATCAAGACTTATGGACTACATTAATTAAGTCATATGCCATTTGTGTAATGATAGACAAATAGATTAATGATTCAGAATAGGATTCTAGAAACAGATCCATACATATATGGACATTTGAATTACAAAAAAGTAAATACTTTAAGGTTATAGGGAAAGGTTACCTATTTAAAAAATAGTACTGGGATAATTGTCTATGGTGGGGGTATGTGTGTGAGGAAATCTGATTTCTAGCTCATACTTAAAGATAAATTCCAGATGAAATTAGATCTAAACATAGATAGCAAAACATAAAACATAATTTTTATACTTTATTTTTAAGTTTCACACAAAAAGCATTAATTTGACTATATCAAAATTGAAATATTACTATTAATAAAAATATTCCATGAAGAGAGTGAAAAGGTAAATTCACAAATTAGAACATATTCTCAATACTTACATCTTACTAAAGGCTCATTTCCAAAATACATAAAAAACTTAAAAATCAACAGAAAAATATAGTCAAATCAGTTGAAAAATTGGCAAAAACCAAAAACAAATTAAAAAACAATCTTGGAGAGGAACTTCGAAAACAAGCACATTCAATGACCATTAAAAAGATACTTAACCACCTTTCTCATCAGAGAATACAAATTAGAATCACAATGAGAGTCCACTACACAACCACCAGAACTGTTAAAATTAAAATGATTGGCATTGTCAACTCTTGTTGAGAATGTAGAGCAACTCAATTTTCATACATTGTTGATGGGACTATAAATTGCTATAGTACTTTGGAAACCTTTTTAGCAGTATTTGCTAAAGTTGAACATACACATATTCTTCCACCCAGATATTTCAATCCTTGATATATCTAATAGAAATGCATGCAATAACTGTGCAGTTGTAATAGTCCCAAACAGAATAAATTCAAATGTCTATGAACCGTAGATGGAAAAAGAAATTGTAGTACATTATAGGGTATATTATACAGTAATGAAAATGAATAAACTCTAGCTTAATGAAACAATATGGATAGTTCTCAATAGCATAACATTGAAAAAAAGACATCAGATGTAAAATAATATACAATGAATGAATCCATTTATAAAATATTTTAAAATATTTTATTCCATATTAATCCATGGAGTTAGAAGAATAAATCTATGGAGTTATAAGAATTAAGGGGGCGGGCCGCCCGAGTGGCGAGGTGGTTAAGCGCTGGCGTGGGAAGCCAGCGGCCCGGGTTCGGTCCCACATATGAGGTCCAAAAACACTGCCCTCAAAAAAAAAAAAAAAAAAAAGAATTAAGGGGCAATTGCAATATCTTATCCAGGAAAACTATAAAGGTCTTTTTTAGAATGATAGCAGCTAGTAAAGAAAGAGGGCTGGGTATTTAAAAACAAATACAAAACCCTCATGAAAACTGAACAAATTTTAGGTTTGCTTGAATTTTTGTTTTGGCAGTGCATTTTTTTATTGGTCTTAACCAATATACACTCAGGAATGTTTGATAATGTGCAGATAAACCAGATTTTTAAAAAAAACACCCTAACTTGTACTGATTTCCTTAGTGTCAATATTCCCACCATGGCCAATTTCAAGGTACCCAGCAGGGTGTTGCTGAACTGAGGGCCAGGAGGAGATAGATACACACAGTCGGCTCTCCTGAGCCTGTAGAAACTAGCTCCAGTGTACCACTGAATGGAACCCATAATCAGTAACTGATTTAAAATCTCACAAGTGGTATCCCTTAATTTTGAATTAATAGTATTTTCAGCATAACCAGGTTAAATGCCATTTTGTGCTGTTTGTAAAAAAGGTTTTGTTGAGAAAATTCAGTTGAACAATATTGAAGGGATGTAGTGGTAGCGTGGTGCAGTAGAAAAGGCAAATATTGGGAGTCAAAGCCCTATGGCAAGTGTCACTTGTGATGGTAACATTCACTATGCTTGCAGTATTCCTGGGAACACACCTGAAAGTTTTGGCCATGCACTGACAGGTAATTTTGCCAGCATAATTTATAAAATTTTTAATTATGTGTTCTCTTAATAACTATTTTCTTTTTGGGTTTTAATTCCTTTCATACTATGTTTGATGTACCTTTTACTGTCAGTATATTGTTTTTATTGGCAGAAAAGATAGAAGTAAAATAAGCATTGAGTCATTCTGCTTACCCTGTCATTTGTTAAAATTATACCTTTATCTAAGCAATGGCTCAATCCTCTATTCAAAATTCATTGATCCGAATGTAGCTATGAGAATGTGTATGTATGTTGTGTTTACATTTTTACATGTCAGCTTATTTCAGTGCCTGGTGCACAGGTCCACACTTAAGATGCATTCAATATAACAAAATATTTGTCATAATAAGTACATGAGAAATAAAAAATAAACAAATAAATGGATTTCAGGTGTTAGTATTCATACTATATGCTTACAAGTTTGTGTCACTTTCTTGTACTTTTTCTTAGCTAACTCTAATCCATCATCTATAGGTGATCTATTGAAATTTGAGCACACTGGCTGCTCACTACTCAGCAAGCAAGGATTTTTTCATTTATTTCTTCTTTCCAAAAAGATTATTAATATGCAACTGTTTATACAAATATTGATTTTAGACAACCTTCGTTCTATTGAGATACTCTCTATATTTGGACCTTTGTTTATGAGAGCTCATGGAATCTAATATCTTAATCTTTTGAAAATCTGCTTATCTAAAATTCAGATAAGTGGTTTAGCAAATTAGTATCAAAAGTAAATCACTGTGTCACTAAAGACTCCCTTACATCAGTAATTTCAAGACCTGGCATTTTATTAAAATCACCTATTAAAATTTTTAGTAGTTCAGAGAGTTATTTTTAGTAAATCTGGCCTGTGAGCTTGGCAGTTGCATAATTTAAAGGTAACTGAGATGTACACCCTTGGGCTTGAGCATAGTTTCTCAAATATTAGGTGCATTTGCTTTGTTAATAGTGCAAGTTTTGATTTAGGAAGTCTAGGGTGGGCCCCAAATTCCAAATTTCTAACAAACTCCTGGGTGATAAAGCTACTGTTTCCACACTTTGAGAGCAAGGGTCTCAATTAAATATTTGTTATCTTATTGGTTTGAACTGGTAAGATATGACTATACTTGTTACGACTACAGAGTGAACTTCTATTTAAATTTCACATAAGAGTACCTAGGATTTTAAGAACATACAGTAACATCTGAAGGTAGGACATTTAAACAAATAAGTATTTTTCTGTTTTCCTTTTCTTTAAAAAAATTTCCTCTCATGAAATAAACAATATTTTGTTTAGTTCATTTCTGGAGCTTTGCTCTGTTGTTCATTAAGGATATGTTCCTTTGTCTCCCCATTTTGTCTGCTTCCCTGTGTTTTTTTCTATGTATTAGGTAGGGCTGCTATGTCTCCTGATCTTAACAGAATGGCCTTATGTAGTAGGTGTCCTGTGGGACACAGTGGCGCAATCTACCTGGTCACCTGAGCGAAGTGCAAGAGATGTGTTCCTTGTGTGGGTTGTCTGTGCCCTCCTATTGTAGTTGAGCCTTGGTTGCTGTTTGCAAGTCAATGGGTGAGGTTGATCCTCAGGCTAATTGGTTTTAAGGACCGGTTGTGACTACAGTGGAGAAACTGTTGTGCAGGGACTGGCCCTACAGAACAGGATTTGCTTTGGCAGGGCTGTGGTTTCTCTCTAGTCTACCCTTTGGATGTGTCATCCATGTAGGCAGCCAGGTAGTGCTCTGGTGTGGTTCCAAGTCAGCTGCCCAGTGTGCTGGTCTTAGAGTCTCCTAGGAGGGCCCCACTGCAGACAAAGTTCAGCCACAGCCTGTGCCCTGCCCAGGACCACCTGGCATGAGCCACAAAACAATCTGCAGATGGCAAGCTAGGTTTGAAGGTTCCTGAGAGAGGTCAAGGCATGAACTGAAGCTGGCTGCCACTAATGCCAGGCTAGGGGCTGCTCAGCAAGTGGTATAGGACATGTCAAAACCACATGGTGCTTGTTTGGGTTTTGTAAACCTTTGAGACATTTTAGGAAAGTCCACAACATGAGCCAAGGTAGCCGCTTGTATGGAAAAGCCACTAGAAGTGGCTTGGGTGTGTCAGAAAATTGGGTAGGGTCTCAAAAAATTGCTATCGCAAGGTAAACAGTGTTAGTCAGATTCATGGAGCTTCAGATATGGCAATCTCCTGCATATGCATGAGTGGAGTTTGGGGTGAGGGGTGGGGGGTGGGGCTCAACAAAGAAACAATGGATTCTGCCAGCACTTCTGTCTGGGAGAAAGCTGCCCCAGCAGTGCTTCCTGTGAAGGCAGATAATTCAGTTTCTCCCTGTATGTCCCTGGCAACTTTTGTGCTACTTCCCCAAACCTAGAGTTCAGTGAGTGAGTCCATCAGTAAGTCTGTGTATAGGCCCATTAAGAGGAATACCTGAAATTCCAGCAGCCCTCCATCTAACTCAGCCTGGTTTTTCACAGACAGAATTTGTGGGTACTTCTCTTCCTGACATTGGAAGCATGGGCTGGGGATTCTGGTTTGTGGCTGGGACTCCTTGCTTTTCAGGGGGAACCTCTGCAACCAAGATATCCCTCCTGATTTTTAACTGCCACATGCAGATGTTGGACCAGCTCGTTCCACATTTCTGCCCCTCCAACAGTCTCACAGTGACTTCTTCTGTATGTGCTTAGTTGTAGGACTTCTGTTCAGCTAGACTTCAGGCGATAGTCAATGATGGTTGTTTTGTAGTTTAGTCATAATTTTGATGTGGTTGTGAGAAGATGCAAGCACAATGTTTACCTATTCTTCAATCTTGACTGGAAGCCCCCCATGGAGTCAAGCAATTTATGAGACGCAGAGTTCAAAACACTGGTAATAAGGATGCTCAATAATAGATGAACTTTGTGAGAACTTTAACAAAGTGATATGACAACATAAAAATGGAGATAGAAAACATAAAAATGAACCACTCAGAAATGAAGACCATAATAACTGAAATTAAGAATGCATTAGAGGAAATGAACAATAAATTAGATGAATCAGAGGACTGAATCAGCGATTTAAAAGACAGGGTAGCAGAAAACACTAAATCAAAATGGCAAAAAAAAAAAAGAATTCAAAAAAATGAGGCTAGTTTAAGGGGCCTATGGGAGAACATCAAGTGTACCAACATTTGCATCATGGGATACCAGAAGGAGAAGAGAGAGAACAAGGAACTAAAAACCTATTTAAAGAAATAATGATGGAAAACTTCCCTAACCTGGTGAAGGAAACAGACATACAAACCCAGGAAGCCCAGAGAGTCCCAAACAAGATGAACCCAAAGAGGCCAACACCAAAACACATCATAACTAAAATGTCAAAGATTAAAGACAAAGAGAGAATCTTAAAAGTAGTAAGAGAAAAGCAATTAGTTAAGTACAAGGGAGCTCCCCATAAGACTGTCAGCTAGTTTCTCAACAGAAACTCTGCAGGCCAGAAGGGATTGGCACAAAATATTCAATGTGATGAAAAGCAAAGACCTACACCAATATTGCTTTACTCAGGAAAGCTATCATTTAGAATTGAAGGGCAGATAAAGAGCTTTCCAGACAAGAAATAACTAAAATAGCTCATCATCACCAAACCAGTATTGCAAGGAATGTTAGAGGGACTTCTTGAAATATAAGAAGAATAAGGAGGAAGAAGAAAAAGAGGAAAAGAAGGTGAAGGAGGAGGAGGAGGAGAAAAGAAAAAAATATATAAATAATAAAATGACAATAATTACATATCTATCAACAATTACTTTCAAGTGAATTACTTTCAAGATAAGTGGATTAAATGCTCCAATCAAAAGATAGGATGGCTGAATAGATAAGAAAACAAGACCTTTACATATGCTGCCAACAGAAGACTCACTCCAGATTGAAAGACATACACAGACTGAAGGTAAAGGGATGGAAAAAGTTATTTCATGAAAATAGAAACAAACAAACAAAAAAGCTGGAGTAGCAATACTTATACCAGATAAAATAGGCTTTAAAATGGAAGGCTGTAACAAGAGATAAAGAAAGACCCAGTAATCCCACTTCTGGGTATTTACCTGAAGAAACCTAAAAAGCTACTTTGAGGGGATGTGTGCATCCATTTATTCATTGCAGCATTGTTTACAATGGCCAAGATACGAAGGCAGCCCAGTGTCCATCAATGGATGAATGGATAAAGAAGAGGTGCTACACATATATACATTGGAATATTACTCAGACATATAAAAGCATGAAATCTTGCCATCTGCAACAACATGGATGGACCTAGAGGTTATTGTGCTGCGAGTAGTAAGTCAGACAGAGAAAGACAAATGCCATATGATTTCACCTATGTGTGTAATCTAAAGAACAAAATAAATGAACTCATAGATACAGAGAATATTTTGATAGTTTCCAGCTGGGAGAGGGGTCGGGGGTGTGGATGGAAAAGGACAAAGGATTAAGAAGTACAAATTAGCAGTTGCAAAAATAGTTATGAGGATGTAAAGTATAGCATAAAGGATATAGCCAATAATGTAATAACTATGTACGGTATCAGATGTGTACTAGATTTATCAAGGGATCACTTCATAAGTTCTATAGATGTCTAATCACTATGTGGTACACCTAAAAGTAATATAATATTGTTATGTCAACTGTAACTGAAAAATAAAACAATTGTTAAAAAAAGAAATATACCAGTAGATGTATGGCTGAATAGTTAACTATAACTGTGTCAAACTAAGGCATTCAATTTTTATGAATATAAACAAATATTTATGGAATATTTCAGTGTCTTCTTAACTCAGATATAACCCTGTGGTCTCAATGGTTTCATTAAGGTAGTTTGGCTTTTTTAAAGAAAATTAGTCTTGTTTATTGCATGCAGTTCATTAATATGCAATGACTATTAAGCAAGCTTTTGAGAGTACTACATTTTTTTCTTTAGGGGAGGAAAAGAAAGAAATTATTATAAGCTTCCAAAATTAACACAGCATCTCTCAATTTAAATAGCACCAAAATTATTAGAAAAGGGATTTGTAATTATTTACTAATTGTCTCAGTTGGAGGCATAATTAGAATTCATTACTGGAAGCAGTAGTCCCCACTTATCTGTGGTGGACAAGTTCCAAGACCCCCAGTGGATGCTTGAATCTTTGGTAGTACTGAACCCCATATATACTATGTTTTTTCCTATACATACATATCTGTGATAAAATTTTATTTTTAAGTCAGAGCAGTAAGAGATTAATAACATAGATTAATAAAGTAGAATAATTATAACAATATTCTGTAATAAAAGTGATATTGAATATAGTCTCACTCAAAATATCTTATTGTATGGTAATTGCCTTTTCAATAAACACAAGCACTGTGATACCCTGACAGTCAATCTGATAACCAAAAGGGCTAACAGCAGAGAATGCATACAGCATGGATAAGCTGACAAGATGATTCATGTCCAAGATGGGCAGGACAGAGCAGGACAGCAGGACGTTTCATCACACAATTCAGAATGGTATGCAATTTAAAACTTGTGAATTGTTTATTTCTGGAATTTTCCATGTAATGTTTTCAGGCTGTGGTTGACTGTGGGTACCTGAAACTGCAGATAAGGGGGACTACTATAATGGTACAGTGGAGAATGTTCAAAACGATTCCCTGTTAGTTATCACCCAGCAACTTGCAGACAATTAATTATAACAGCACATAATGTTATATATATAATTTGAAAATAAGAGATGGAAATAATTCACACCTAGGAGTTCCTATTGCAGAAAAGTGTGGAGGAGAGGTGAGGGACTAGAATCCATCTTGGCATTTGAACAGTGATTTATATACCAGAACTTGACCAGTAATTAATAATCAGACTTGTCTAGCCTTAGTTTGTCTATCATGTCTATGAATTAAATAAGTCATGGGCTAGGGTTTTATACTTAGTTACAACATATTCCTTGTTCAACAGGCAGAAGAAGAAGAACAAAAAAATGTAAAAACAGCTAACAATTATTGAGAGCTCTTTGTGTACCAGGCTCTGCATTAATGCTTTACATTCATTATGCTTTTTAGTACTTACAACATCCCTAATAGGATAGTGGGAGTACAGAGTATGAGAGGCTCCCTGAATAAAAGGGTAAAACCACAGAAAGGGGCATCTACTGTGGGGACAGCTGGAGGCAGAGACATTTACTTTTCCAGGAAAAACCTAATTCTGTTTTCTTCTCCCAGATAAGGATGTTGCTTTGTTGACACTTATTGTAGCTCAAAAACCAAGAAGGTTGGGAATATCTATAATATTTCAATTTTAAATATTTTAATTTCTAATGACGTTTTATCTGTGACATCTTCTAAGTAATAATAATTTTGAACTTCACTTGAGCCTCGTAATCCTGGAAAACAGCGATCACATCTCCTAAGTAATGATAATTTTGAACTTCACTTGAGCCCCGTGATCCTGGAAAACAGCAATCGTTAAAGGAATCCCCCTATTCCTTGTGTTCCAGGAAATGAAAAGAGCCAGGATTCCTACATGACTTAGATAAGGCTCCTGAATAATCAGTCCCCTTGTTTACCTTAGGACAAGGCCAGACACAGACCCTCCAAATTCCTCCAAATTCCTCCAAATTTTTTTCTCTTCAATGATTAGCTAAAATATTTGTCTCCATTGGTCAATTGGAACAAATTGTTAATTTCACTGCACCAAACTTTAATTAAGCTTCTCCCTATCCCACGAACTCTGAACTTTGACCTGAACTCAGATCCATCAGTGCTGTTCCTCAAGACCCTTCCCATGCAGCATCTGATGACAGGAGCATAGGAATAATTCTCTGTTCTGCCCTACCCGATTCTGATTCTTTCTAGCTTTGTTACTATTCAAGAAAAGTCCTGGGCCGGCCGGGTGGTGCGGTGGTTAAGTGCTGGCTTGGGAAGCCAGTGGCCCCGGTTCAGGTCCTACATATGAGGGCCAGTGACACTGCCCTCAAAAAAAAAAAAAAGAAAAGTCCTTTCCTATATGAGCCTTGAGATACTTGCAGATCTTAATGTCAGAGTGTTCTCCCTATTATGATAGTCTTTAAAGTCTCTCTTTATCTAAGTGTGGGTCTGTTTATACGTCACAGCAGCCTCCCTGTCTCCAGGAACACTTCTCCAATTCATCCCCCCATGATTCCACAAGCAGGACTGCCTTGTTACATGACTTCAGAGGGTGCCATTTACATGGCACAAGAGGTAAGTGACATCCCCTGGAATGATACAAACATAATGTCTGTGGTCATACATGAAAGCACTGGCTGAGGAGTGGCATCTTTAAATCTCAAACTCCTGCTTAAAAATATAATAATGATTTTCAAGTGTGAGTAGAAAACTCCTTGATTTAACATACAGGGACTTTTACCATTTGGTTCTCACTTATTTCTTGAGTTTCGTCTTCTACCACCCTCTCTGTATGTCTTTTAAGTCTTAGGATCCATCATTCCCAGTCAATTCTTTCTGTTGCTGGACAGACTGTTTCCTCTGCCTAAAATATCTGTTCTCTTATTTCTAACGGGTACACTCCTTCTCATCACTCAAGGTTAAGTATGAGTGTTCACCACTGTGAAGCCTTTCTCTAATCCTCTGTTTGATTTAAAGTCAGATCTGGACATTCTGGACATTCCATAACATGACTAACTGTGTACTAAGACAATAAAAAATAATCTACAGGGCCGGCTGAGTGACACATTGGTTAAGAGCTGGTTTTGGGATGCCAGCGGCCCCCGTTTGGATCCCACGTGTGCGGGCCAGTGACACTGCCATCTACAGCTAACAACAGCTCCACCTGGAGCTGGGCTGCGAGCCCCAGCGATGGTGTAGGCTGCAGCCCCTGCTGCAGTGGGCTGCCATAGGCTACAGTGAGTGACTGGCAGCCTGCATGAGCGGCTGGCAGCCAGTGTGACCTGCCAATAGCTGCGGTGAGCGACCATCCAGAGGCCAGCGACCGGTCTGCCTCATCCGGGAAGAGCGCAATGACCATACCAATATGGGCCAGTGAAGCAACGTCCTCCGCAACTAGACTGGAGAACAAAATGACAGCAACTTCTCTGTTCCCCTTCCCTGATGCCCCAACGCTCTTCCCCTCCCCCAATTAATTCCCCAATAAAATCTTTAAAAAAAAAATCTACAGACATATTATTAAAATTAATCATTGATTTTAGCAAGGTTGCTAGATACCGGGTTAATATTTAAAAGTCAATTAATCGTATTTCTTATACCAGCAAAAAATAAATAGAATGAAAAAATTTAAAAGATGCAATTTATAGCAGCATTTAACAGCATCAAATATCTTAAGAATAAGTAAATCTCATGAAAGATCTCTACATGGAAAACTTCAAAACAGGTTGAGAGAAAGTAAGGACAAAGAAAGAGGGCTACCTTTCCAGTTGTGTAGATTAACTGATTTGCTCTACTACTGTAAATGGCTAGAAAAGTAGAAACAATATATGTGGAACCACAAAAAAAAAAAAAAAAAAAAAGCTGATTTCATAGAAACAGAGAATAGAATGGTTGTTGCCAGGGGCTGTGGTAGGGAGAAATGGGGAGATGTAAGTCAAGGGTACAAACTTCAGTTGTAAGAAGAAGTCCTGAAGCTCTCATACACAGCACGGAGACTATAGTTATAATAGACTATTATATACTTCAAAGTTCTGAGAGTAGATGACAAACATTCTCAAGACACACAGAAAAAAGAAATTAACTATGTCATGTGATGGATGTGTTAATTACCTTGATTTTGGTTATCATTCATATATAAATATATAAAACTTTTAACATATATAACTTATATATATATAAATTATATATATATATATATATATATATATATATATATATATATATATATATATCCCATTGTTATGGTGTTAGTTCCAAAATAAATTATGCATATATCAGCAGCTTACCTACATCCTTTCAATAGCCAGATAGTAAAATTCTTTGTTTCCTATAATCAAAAGCACTATTAATTACAAGAATTAAAATGGGAACATTGGTAGTATCCTCAAGTGTTAAACATATGTGTAACTCATAAGATAGCAATTCCACTCTTTGGTGTATATCCAACAGAATTGTTGTATGTGCATAGTCACCAAAAGATCCACTAGAACATTAATAGCAGTAAAATAGCTCCAAACTGGGAATACACATTGCCCACAAATAGGATGAATAAATGAATTGTTAAGTACTCTATAGCAATGGGAATACACAGTCTATAACTACAATCAACAATGTGGATGCATCTCATAAATAAAATGTTGAACAAAAGAGATTGGACACCAAAATGGTGAATATGATTTGATTATACTTACATAAATTGAAAAAATAGACAAAAGTAATCAGGAGGAAGTCTGAATTGTAGTTATTCTTGACAATGAATAGTGAGTAGAAGAGAACACACAAAAATATTCCTTAATGCTTGAAATATTTTGCTTTTGGATCCAGACAATGTTCACATTGGTTTATTCAATTTGTGAAAATTGATTGAGCTGTATCCATTATAATATGTGCCATTTCCTGTATTTAAATTTTACTTCAATAGTATTTAAAAAGAAAAAAAAGTAGGAATTCTCCACACTGCTGGTTAAAATTTGCTGTAGTGAATTTAAAGACAATATAAATAACTGAACTCTAAAAACTCTCAAACTTTTCAAAAGCATAAAATTAATAACTATCAGCCTCATATTCCAAAGGCTGACAAGGACTTTTTGTCAGTGCTTACTGAAGAACAAGAGAAATAATTTAGTACATGTCATCAATTCATTAAAAATTTCTACCTTTTTATCCCTTTGTCATTTAGTTGAATGCTTAACCTAGAGAAGTCTGGATTGGAATGAGCTCATTCCACTCTTTTTTTTAAATAAATTCAGTGTATAGCATATAGTGGTATTTTCCTTGTGTTTGTGTGTATATTTGGTGCTTTTGTTCCATAGTATAAATTTCTTCTTCCAGAAACAATAACCCCCGTCTTTCAGGGAGCTAATCTTTCCCCTCCACCAGAATGGCCAAAGAGAAAAAGACTGATGGTACCAAGTGTTAGTGAGGATGCAATCAATTGCAATTATCTTACCCTGTTGTCTGAATGGGAAGCTGTGGAGAGTGTAAATGTCCTGGGAAGAGTCAAAGAAAATTTCACAGAGCATACAGTTGAGTCATCTTGGAGTTTACAGTTTAGTAGAAGAGATAGATAATAAACAAAGTAAGAAAAATATAGAGAGTGTGTCAGATGGTAATAAATGCTATATTAAACATTTATGGAAGAATGTACCACTCTGTGAGGGACTTGATAACGGGGGAGGCTATGTACATGTGGGGCTAGCGGGTCTATGGAAAATCTCTGTACCTTCTGAATTTTGCAATGAATCTAAAACTGCTCTAAAAATAAAGTTTAAGAAAAAATATGGAAGGAGGAGACAGAATGTTTAAGCTGGGGGTGTGTGATTTTAAAATGTGAACCAAGAAGGCTTTCCTGTACCTTTGTATCATTGTACAAAAACGGAAGGAGATGAGGAAGCCAGCTTGGTAAATATGTCACAGAAGAGTGCTCTGGTGGAGAGGAGATCAAGGGTAAACAATGAAAGAGGACAATGTCTAGTGTCTTCCAGGGCTAGCAAGGGTCAGTGTTGCTGAATAGAATGAATGAAGGGGAAGAGTTTCTAAAACAAGGTTTCAGAGGTAAGGAGAGAGATAATGGGAGAGCTAATGTTACAGGGCCTTATAAGTATCTTCAAGACTTTGGCTTTTACTATAAATGAACTGAGAAATCATTGGAGGTTTCCCCTTTCCCAACTTAATTCCTTTTCAATAGTACTTTTACTTCTAATACTTTATACATTTGCTTATTATCATGTTAATTATCAGCCTGTTTCTGATAAAATGTGAATTCCACTCAGGGTTTTTTTTTTTTTTTTCACTATTTTGTCCACTAATGCATTCACACCCCAAAAATAATACTGGCAATGTAGTATTTATTCTATGATCGCAATAAGTACGAGGCCTCACAATTAAGTTTGCAAACTTGCCACCATGCAATTACATTGGCAGCACTGTACAAACAGTTCAGTAAGGTTTCATAACCTTAGTATATCAGTGCCTCACAGCTTTGTTAGTGTCGACATGTGGCAGTGTCTTGCTGAGTGGAGTTCATTATTTTTGTGTTTTTGTGTGCTGTCATGAGAATGTCTGAGCTTGAATTAGAGCAATGAACAAATATTAAATTTCTTGTTAAACTTGGCAAGAGTGAAAGTGAAATCAGGGACACGTTAGTCCAAATTAATGGGAATAATGTCATGAAGAAAACGGCAGTGTACAGATTAAACATTTTTCTGAGGGGAGAGAATGCGTCACTGATGCAGAGAGGTCAGGGCGGCCAGTACCAAGCAGAACTGATGAAAAAAATTTAAAAATTTGTCGAATTATGCGTCAAAATTATTGGCTGAGTGTGAAAAGCATAGCAGACCAAGTAAACATCCACAGAGAAAGTTCGGAAAATCTTAACTGAAAACCTTGGCATGAGGAAGATGTGTGCAACAATGATCCTGAAGGAGCTCACTGATGAACAAAAGCAAAGGAGAATCAAAGTTTGCCCAGACCTTTTGGAGAGGCAAGATGATGTTTTGAGCTGTGTTATCACTGGTGATGAAACACAGGTGTACCAATACAACCCTTAACCAAAGCGTCAAAGTTCACAATGGAGATCAGCCAATTCTCCACAACCAAAAGAGCAGTCAGTCCAAATCAAGAGTCAAAATGATGTTGCTCATGTGTAGGTAGGGGGTCCCTTTGATATCAGAGGGATTATTCATTATGAATTTATATCAACTGGAAAAACAGTTAACCAAGTTTACTATTTGGAAGTGCTGGAAAGGCTGCATGAAAAAGTTAGATGAAAACGACCTGAACTTTTCACCAACAATTCATGGCTCTTGCATCATGACAATGCACCAGCTCCCACAGTACTGTCTGTGAGGGAGTTTTTAGCCAGTAAACAAATAACTGCATTGGAACACCTTCCCTAGCCACCTGATCTGGCCCTCAGTGACTTCTTTCTTTACCTGAAGATAAAGGAAATATTGAAAAGAAGAAATTTGAATGAAATTCAGGACATTAAGGGTAATACGATGACAGCTCTGATGGCAATTACAGAAAAAGAGTTCCAAAATTTCTTTGAAGGGTAGACTAGGCAGGCACTGGCATCAGTTCATAGCTTCCCAAGGCGGGTACTTGAAACAAGCATCCGAAGCCAGCAACCTAAAAACAATACTCACTAAATCACTTTTCTTAATTTCCCTTCTAGCTGTTTGCTTGACCTATGAATGGACTCAAAAAGGCCTAGCATGAACTGAATAATGATAATTAGTTTAAATAAAACAAATGATTTTGACTCATTAAATTATGAATAGATTCATAATTATCAAATGATCTTAATCTATGTAAACACCATCCCAGCCTTTACAGTATCTTCACTGGACCTACTACTTTATTGATCCTGCCTAATGTCTTCACTCCTATGCTTAGAAGGCATAATGCCCTCTATATTTGTCATAGCAGCAGTTATAATCCTAAATACGCACCTCACCCTATTAAGCATAATGTCCATCATACTACTAGAATTTGCTGCCTGTGAGGCAGTCCTAGGTCTATCTCTACTTGTTATAGTATCAAATACCTATGGAGTTGACTACTACAAAACCTAAACCTTCTACAATGCTAAAAATTCTTATTCCCACACTCATATTGATCTCCCTTGTATGACTCTCAAAGCACAGTATCATCTGGATTAACCCCAGCACTTCAAAGGTGACTATAGTGATATTCAGCAATGAGATATGTAGCACTTTTGTGATCTTAATTGTCAGACCTCGTATTTGTAATGGGAGTGAATGAATTAATTCCTCTATGGAAAATCCTTTAGTGGTTCTTTGTGAACAATAGAACATTAATGTTCAAGATCTTTAGCAGGTCATACAAAATCTTCCTTGAACAAATCCCTACTGATCTCTCAAACTTTACCCTCTGCAACCCTTTCCTTGCTCTTTAAAATTACATCACGCTACACACTTTCCACATGTAAAATGATGTCTAATGCCTCCATATCATAGTTGGGGCAGGGAGTACTTTCATGTTTCACTGTTGGGTTATTCTCAGTTATTCTTTATTTTTTAGATTTTATTTTTTACTGGGGAATTGGGGGAGGGGAACAGATAAGTTGCTGTCCTTTTGTTCTTCAGTCTAGTTGTGAAGGACATTGCTACACTGGCCTATGTTTGTATCATCATGCTCTCTTTCCGGTGAGGCAGATTGGTCCCCGGCCTCTGGACGGCCACTCATGGCGGCTCTTGGCAGCTCACACCAGCTGCTGGCTGCTCATGCCGGCTGCCAGCCACTCACTGTAGCCTATGGCAACCCCACTGTAGCAGGTGCTGCAGCCTACATGGTCGCCGGCAACTCACTGCAGCCCAGCTCCAGGTGGAGCTGTTGTTCACCATCTTAGCTGTAGAGGGCAGTGTCACTGGCCCTCATATGTGGGATCCGAACCAGGGCCCTGCTGCTCAGAGCTGGTGTCCCAAGCCAGCTCCTAACCAATATGCCATTCGGCCAGCCCTCAGTTATTCTTTGATACTCAATCCATCCTCAAAGTGCTTTAAAATTGAATTTCAACCATGATTTTACTCATTAAAATTTTTATAGTACTGAGCTCTCTGGTTATTTTAATTTCTCTCATTTATTGTTTTCATTGATAACAACAAATATTTATCAAACATAAACTGTACAAATCTCTCACCCAGATGCTTTTGATATAGGGATAAATAAACCAACTATTATAGTTTAAGGAGCTGCTTTAAAACATTCAAATGTTCCCCAAAGCTTTTATAATAAGGTCCAAATTCTTGGCTCAACATAAAAAGCACTTCAGAGTCTCACCCTGACTTCCTCCCTCTTTAGATTCATTAGTATGGACCAGGTGCCCACTCTGTTCCAGTGATTCTAAACAATTTGTTTCTTATTATCTCATAGCTCTGTATTTTTACTAGTGTTGGTCTTGTTCAAATCTAATTTTATTTAAAAAAATCGAATAAAATTTTAGCTCCAGTTAAAGGTTTGTATATATGGTGGTGCTGGGGAGAAGGGTACTAGTGTAAGATGTTGACAAGAAGTACAGCCCCACTTAATGGGGGGAAAAAAGGCTTTCTTAAAGACCTATAGCTGCTACCGTCTCAATGCTTTTTGTTTTCCAGAAGCTTGTTATCTGTTTCCCTTTCTTCTTCCTCTGAGAGTTTTCTATGCTTACTTATGGTTTCTGGTCCTACAGCATGTTGACACACATATGATACTGGCTCACTGCCTTCTCTCTAGCCCACTTCAACCTCAGCATAGAGTGACATACCAGAGCAGCAGACCATCACACATGTATAGTCTTTTTGTTCACATTCTTGAGAGATAATCTCATTGACTCAGTTCTTCCTGTTGATAGGTTCACTGTGGGTCAGGTCTGCTGCAGCTGGCAGGAGAGAGGGCCTCAGGAGCTGTTAGGCAAGGCAGGTTAAACGAGAAAGAAAAGTCTGGCACATGTGGCAAAATGTGAGTAAATTGTGCCCTCAGTGTTCAGACCTGTCCCCTCTTTCAGCTTGTTAGAAAAAATATAAGTATAAGGAATCTATGTACACCTAGATCCCAGTTCTGTTATTTATTTCCATGGGAACCTTGAGCAATTTATCTGAGTTTCTGTTTCCTCATATATAAAAAGTAGATAATGTACCATGTAGGGTTACTGTGGTGATTAAATGAGAAAAAGATCATTAAGTGACTTGCATAGGGATTGGTTCATGGTGGATACCCTTAAAATATTAAATTCCTTTCTTTGTATCCATACGTTTCAGCTCTAGTATCATTTTATCTTGTAAATCTGCTGGGACTCCTTTTAATACCACACAGAATTGTAAGTTGTTCCTTTCTGTGTGCTATTAAAATACTTTTTATTATTTGTCTTAATGCATTAAATTCTTAAAGTAATTTATTAAGTAATAATTTATTAAATTATTATAATTTCTGTGGTTTTCTCCTCTGCTATAGTGAAAGCAACTTGAGGTCAGAGACCTTTTCTTATTTATTCTGTACCCCCACTGCTAATACATTGCTTAGCATATAGTAGAAATTCAATAAATGTTTTTTAAAATAAATGGATGAATGGGTGCTGAATGGATGAAAATGAATGAATAAAAGTATGACAGTGGGATGGAGCCAGTCACTCTATAATGTAATGCCACTGGTCACAAATGAGGTTAACAGTCCTATTCTACTCACTCTAAATAAAGCAGCTCAAAGGACCAGGCCAGCATCCTAGCCTGGTTCACAAACAGAACAGTTTCTGTGTGCCAGTGGCATCACAGTCTGTTTGAAAATATTTTTCTTCTGAATGGAAACCCAGGAGAAAAGAGTCTAAGTAAAAAGCTCCATAGGCTATGAAGAAAAAAAATGAAAATTTGGAGTCATGAACTAAGCCCCATTTCAACTTTAGATAAAACACCTAGTTAGACTTTCTATACCAATGAGGAAGGAAATTTTAAAAACCTGGAGGCTCTGAAAGTGTGAACATCATATTTTATATTTTCAAAATATTTTAATCCTCCAGAGGTTTCAGTGTGTGTGTGTGTGTGTGTGTGTGTGTGTGTGCGTGCATGCGTGTGTGTGTGTGTGTGTGTGTGTGTGTGTGTGTGTAGTACTTGCTGTATTCCTATTCTATTTAAATCTGGTAGTGTTGTACTTCAGACTGAAGAGATATAAATCACTACATTTTCATGGCTGAAAATCTTAAAGTGAAGAACACTCATCATCCAAAACTGGGGTTTCTCAATCAGTACTATAGATATTTTGGGCTGGATAATTCTTTGTTGTGGGGTTTTGCCCTGTGCATTGTAGGATGTTTAGTAGCACCACTACAAGAGGACCAATGGAGAAGCAATCCTCAGAGGAGAGGCCGGTTTCAGTTAGAGAAAGAAAATGAAGATGGTGTTGGGAACACCAGAAATTTTGCTGATGACTGATCCTGTGATCCAGGGAGTACAGTTAAAGGTTTTGGAAGATAGGTAAATGTGGAAGATGGTGTCAGGAAAAGGAATGTCCAGAGTCATATGGGAATAACAGCTGGGAGGATGGTGGATGACTAAGAAATCTTGGGCTTCTTGTGGTGACATTTGTAAACAGGAAGAAAAGGTATGTTAATCTCCGTAGGCTATGAAGAAAAAAAATGAAAATTTGGAGTCATGAACTAAGCCCCACTTCAACTTTAGATAAAACACCTAGTTAGACTTTCTATACCAATGAGGAAGGAAATTTTGAAAACCTGGAGGCTCTGAAAGTGTGAACATCATATTTTATATTTTCAAAATATTTTAATCCTCCAGAGGCTTCAGCATGTGTCACATGACAGATGGTCACATGACAGATATAAAGACTTGGCCAGGAACACACTGAATTCTGGGGATCCCTTTTAACTACAGCTTATAGAAGAAGCATGGAGGCTAGGGAAAAAACAGCTTATGGGATCTGTACTGATTTCTCCTAACACCATCCTCATTAATTTCAGTCCCTTGACCATTTATCTTTTAATAATATTGTCCTCCATCCAATCTCAGGCACTCCCTCCCATGGACACATCCTCTTACTATAAAATTTCCTGTAATTGAAACATCTCTGTAGGTTCAATTTCAAGCATCACACTCTTTAAGCCCACTTCCTATTTAGCTCACTCTCTCCAATTTTCAGAATTTGAACATTCTTCCATACAAGGAAGCTAAAATCCACTTATTCTACCACTTTTCACTGTCCCTTCCACCCTCAAGCCCTCTTTTCCCTCCATACCTTGCTACAATGCCATGGTTGGTCTATATAATCACTCCTTGTTTACATCCCCCACTCCTTTGCACCTTTTTTGCTTTCTTGCATCCACTTTTGTAAACCGAAAGTTGAATTCAAATAAAAATTTATTTGATTGCTGTCTATTATATTTGTCTAGTCCATTTATCCTCCCACTCTCTTAGATGACTATTTCATACCTTCTTTTCTCTCAGATTCCAACATCTCTTTCCCAATGCCATGCTCAGCTGATGAACTTCCTTTCATTTTTAAAAAAAATTTTATTAAACTTTTTGGGGTGACATTGGTTAGTAAAATTATATAGGTTTCAAGTGTACAATTCTATAATAGATCATTTGCAATACCTATATTGCATTGCATGTTCACCACCCAGAGTCAGTTCTCCTTCCATCACCATATTTTTGACCCCCTTTTCCCTCTTCTATCACCAACCTCCTCCCTTACTCTCTGGTGACCTCTAAATGGTTGTCTGTGTCTATGAGTTTTTATTTGTCTTGCTCATTTGTTGCTTTCAGTTTTATATCCCACAGATGAATGAAGTCATATGGTTCTCAACTTTTTGACTGACTTATTTCACTTAGCATGGTAATCTCAAGATCTATCATGTTGTCACAAATGACAGTATTTTATCTTTTCTTATGGCTTCCTTTCAATTTTACTGTGAAAATAGTAGAAAGAATCAAGAGAAATATCCATACGTTCCCACCAGCATATTTCTCCCCCATCTGTATCTGTGTCCATGGAATATGCTTCCCCTTCTCTCTATGTGAATATAGAATCAGTGATACTAATAAACACCATACCCTACACTAGATTACACCCCTTTGCTTTACAAAAGGATATGCCACAGCAGTTCTTCCTTTTTATGCGTCATTAGTTTTTTCCATCCTTGTTGGATCTTTCTTAGCCAATGAACATGCTCTTATTACTTGCATCTTTTAAAAAAATTCCTTTTTGACTTCATTTCCCCTTTCAACTACTACTCCATTTTTTTCCTTCTTTCTACAGCAAAAGTCCTTGGAACACTTTTCTACACTTGTTATTTCCAATTGTCCTACTCTCATTCTATCTTAACTCCATTCTAATCTGGCTTTCTCTTATAAGACTCCAAGAGGAATTTCCTTTATCAAAGTGCTAAATCCAAGAATAAATTCTTATTACACATTGTACTTAACCTAACTATAGCATTTGACATGGCTGATTATTTCCCACTTCCTATTCCTAAAACATTTGCTTCACTGGCCTGCCAGAACCCTCTGTTGGTTTTCATTCTACTTCTTTAGCTATTCCTTCTAATTCACCAATGTATTAATGTCAGCAGATGCCAGGGTTTAGTACTTGGACTTTCCCTCTTCTCAACTTATTCCCATATCCTTGGTGACCTCATTCAGAATCTATATACTATATAGACCTCATTCAGAATCTATATGACTCTATATACAACCTATATGCTGATGATTCTCAAATTTTCATTTCCAGTTTGTATTACTTCCCTCAACTCCAGACTCATTTACGCATCTGTCCACTCAAAATAAACCACTAGATGTCTCAAAACTAACATAACCAAAATTGGTTTATTGATTTGCTTTTCTGTCTTAGCAAATGACAATTTAAATTTTCCAGTCACTCAGGAGTCATTCCTGAATCCTTCCTTTCTCTCATGTCGATATCAAATTCATCAGCATATCTAGAATGCTACCAATTTCTTACCACCACTAACATTTTAGTCCAGGCCATAATCATAATCTGTTACTAAATATTTCAATAGCATCGTAACTGGTCTCCTTGATTCTATCCTTAACTACTTACAGTTTATTCTCAGTATACAAGGTGTGATCAAATAATACAGTGAATGCTTAAAGAAAAAAATTTACTACAGTAAATGACACATTGTCATTAATCCCCCTCAAAATACTCCCTCTTGCTTTGCACATACTTATCCCATTGTTCTTGCCACTTTCTGAAATAGTTCTGGAAGTCCTCTTTTGTAAGTGTCTTTAGTTATGCTGTTATGGCAGCCTCAATGTCCTTAATCAATTCAAAATATTTACTTTTCATGGTCACTTTGACTTTGGGGAAGAGCCAGAGATTGCACGGTGCCAGATCTGGTGAATAAGGAGGATGAGAACACACTGTAATGATTTTATTTGACAGAAATTGCCTTACCAGAAGTGATGTGTGACACAGAGCCTTTCCATTGTGATCAGAAAATATGGTGAATGCTGCTGCCACATTCCACCCAATATAGGGATCTCCAATACAGGAAGCGGCAGCTTGAGCCTTAGGAATAGTGTGTGACAAGTTTCAAGTTGTCTGGTGCAGTCAGTTGAATGTGAACTATAGTTGCGAGAAAGTGTGTTTTAAAATGTGCCATAAATCATCCTTCATCATGACAATACTCCATGTGACACATCGCTTCTGGTACAGCAATTTCTATCAAATAAAAACATTATGGTGTATCTCAT
This sequence comes from Aselliscus stoliczkanus, assembly GCA_033961575.1. Classification (NCBI taxonomy): domain Eukaryota; kingdom Metazoa; phylum Chordata; class Mammalia; order Chiroptera; family Hipposideridae; genus Aselliscus; species Aselliscus stoliczkanus. The sequence continues at coordinate 58,993,537 of CM066736.1, forward strand.
CCACCTTATTCACCAGATCTGGCACTGTGCGACTTCTGGCTCTTCCCCAAAGTCAAAATGATTCAGGCCATAGAGACAGAGATAGCCAAGACAACGCAACTGAAAACACTCATGAAAGAGAAATTCCAGAACTGCTTTAGATGGTGGCAAGAATGATGGGATAAGTGCTTTTAAAGAGAGGCGGCATATTTTGAGGGGGATTAATAGCTATGTGTCTTTTACTGTAATAATTTTTTATTTAAACATTCACTATATATTTTTTTTATCACACCTCGTAACATGCAATGATCATTTTCAAACCAGTCTTAGTCAGTTCAGGCTACTATAACAGAAACACTACAGACTGGGTGGCTTAAGCAACATTCACTTCTCACAGTTCTAGAGACTGAGAAGTCCAAGGTACAGTATCTGGTGAGAGCCCACTTCCTGGTGTATAGATGGCCACCATCTAGTTGGATCCCTAGATGACTAGGAGCAGAAAGAGAGGAAGCAAGCTCTCATGTCTCGTCTTATAAAGACATTAATCCCATCATGAGGGCTCTATCCTGGTGACCTAATTACTTCCCAAGTCCCCATCTCCAAATAACCTTGCAGTTTTAACATATGAATTTTGAGGAAACACAAACATTCAGTCCATAGCAAAATCTATACCAGATCATGCCACTTCTCTACTGAATACTCCTCCCCCATCTCCACAATAGATTTTAAACTGACTATGAGAAAAAGCTTAATTCTTACTAAGGCCTGAAAGGCCTACACAATCTCCTCCCTCCCCTAACCCATTTACCCCTCTACTATTCACTAAGGTATTCATCTACAACTACCTAAGTTTCCTGTTGTCCTTCAAACATGCCAAGCAAGCACCTTTGGACTTACTGTTCCCTCTCTCTGTGCTTCATTCCCCCAGATATCTATAAGATTGAATTCCTTTACCTTCTTTAAGCTATTTGTACATAAGACCATTTCTGACCACACTGTTTCAAATTACCTCCCCCTAAAAACAATCCGTTTTTTTGTTTTTTTTTTCCCCTGAATTAATCTTTTATTTCTTTTTTCTTCTTCTTCTAAAGATTTTATTGGGGAATTGGGGGAGGGAACTGCATGGAGGAATTGGGGAAAGGAAATAGACAAGTTGCTGTCCTTTTGTTCTTCAATCTAGCTGTGGTGGACGCCGCTTCACTGGCCCATGTTGGTATTGTGATCATTCCACTCTTCCTGGCTAAGGCAGATCGGTTGACAGCCATTGGATGGCTGCTCACAGTGGCTCACATCAGCTGCTAGCCACTCACACTGGCTGCCAGCCACTCAGGGTAGCTTATGGCAGCCCACTGCAGCCTACGCCATCGCCAGCGATTCATGGCAGCTCAGCTCTAGGTTGAGCTGTTGTTCACCATCTTAGCTATAGAGGGCACAGCGTCACTGGCCCATGTGGGTTTCGAGCAGGGGGCCCTGCTACTCAGAGCTGGTGCTCCAAGCCAAATCTTAACCAACAAGCCACTCAGCCAGCCCATTAACCTTTTCTTTATCACATCATAATGTAACATATAAATTCATACAAATTCATTTATTTGACTGATTTTATTATGTGTTTTTCCATTCTAGCAATCTAAATGAATAATATCAGCCTCTAATGCACATTTTGTTTAGGTTTAGTTTGGGTTAATATTTTTCACCGTAATAGAAAATGGTCTAAAGGAGAAGCTATCATTGCTGGAAAAACTAGGAAAAAGAAGCACCCACTCATGTTGCCAAGGTTTTAAATATGTTGTCAGCTATCACAGTTACAAATTCTACCTAAAAATACTATTGTACATGACATCATTTGTAGAAGGCTTACTTCATAAGTTATTTATGCTCATTTTCCTAATAGTATGGAAATTTTAAATGCAGGGAGAAATCATAAGGATGAGAGAAATTTAGAAATGTAGGCTAATTAAAGAAGAGAAAATATTCAGCTAAAGTTTTAAATAAAGCAAAATAGAAATAGAGACAAAAGAAGGGAAAATATGCTTTATGTGAACCTTGTAAAAATAAAACCAGTTGTGGATTTTTAAAAGCTATAGAGACAGTAGGGCCTGGAAGAAGTTTGGTCTGGTTTAAATCATACAAATAGTTAGAAAATAACTGATAGCTGGGCAAAAACATCTAATGGGAAGAATTACCAGCTCAGTAGTAGACCCTCTTTATGTACATAAATATATAAACTGTATACATATAATCCTATATAACTAATATAAAGGAAAACTAAATAATGTGATATTTTATTATTTTAAATATATCTTCCTCTGCTTTGTATTATAAAATATACAATAGATATTACAAAATGGATAATAGAAGATGTCAGATAAATGAGCTAGACTTAAAATATACATTGAGAGTCATAGCAAAACATTTTTATAATAATAATAATAATAATAATAATAATAAATGAGATTAAGAAAATGAGTGAAGAAAGAGTAGTGATCCAAGCAGCAAGCCTTCTGAGTCTTGGGGTTGAGACTAAGGGGCTTGGAAGGGAGAAGAAACTAGTAAACTTAGGATGATAAGAAGACTGTAGAGTTGTGTTTTGGCAAGCAAAGAAGGACTTTTTGTTTGTTTTTTTAAGAGATTAGTGAGCGACTGTGTGAAATATTGTTTAGTTCATGGAAGATGAAAACTGAGAACTTATACTTGGATTTAGCAAAATGGAGATTTTTTTTTTTTTGAGGGCAGTGTCACTGGCCCTCATATGTGGGACCCGAACCGGGGCCGCTGGCTTCCCAAGCCAGCGCTTAAACACTGCACCACTCGGCCGGGCGAGATTTTTTTTTTTTTTAATTTGATTTTGGTAGAGCTGTAAAAGTTGAAAAACAGATTAGAGTGGGACAGAGAGAGTATCAATGAGAGATACTGGAGAAAGTAAGTTTGAATATGTGAAGGCGAGAAATGGAGTTGTAGATTAAAAGGAGTTATTGTCAAGAGGTTTTTTGTTTTTTTCTATTTTCTGTATTTGTTCTATTTAAAAAATTTTTTTATTAAAGATTTTATTCAGAAATTGAGGGAGGGGATCAGCGTTGGGGAACCAGGGAAGGGGAACAAACAAGTTGCTGTCCTTTTGTTCTTCAGTCTACTTGTGGAGGACATTGCTTCACTAGCCCATGTTAGTATCATCATTGCGCTCTTCTCAGGTGAGGCAGATTGGTCGCCGGCCTCTGGACAGCCACTCATAGCAGCTCTTGGCAGCTCACACCGGCTGCCAGCTGCTCACACTGACTGCTGGCCACTCACTGTAGCCTATGGCAGCCCACTGCAGCAGGGGCTGCAGCTGTGCTGTCCCGGCGACTCACAGCAGCCCAGCTCCAGGTGGAACTGTTGTTCACCATCTTAGCTTAGAGGGCAGTGTCGCTGGCCCTCATGTGGGATCCAAGCCCAGGCCGCTGGTGTCCCAAGCCATCTCTTAACCAACATGCCACTCGGCTGGCCCATTTGTTCTATTTTTTTAAATTAAATTTATTGGGGTGACATTGCTTAGTATAATTATATAGGTTTCAAGTGTACAATATCATCTATATATTGCATTATGTGTTTGCCACCCAAAGTCAGTTCTCCTTCCATCACCATATTTTTTTACCACATTTACTCTCTTCTACCATCCCGTTACCCCTTTACCCTCTGGTGACCACTAAACTGTTGTCTATGTCTATGAGTTTTTATTTGTTTATTTGTTTGTTTGTTGCTTTCAGATTTATATCCCACATATCAGTGAAATCACATGGTTCTCGACTTTTTCTGTCTGACTTATTTCGCTTAGCATAATTATCTCAAGATCCATCCATGTCACAAATGGCTGTATTTCATCTTTTCTTATGGCTGAACAGTATTCCATTGTATATATATACCACATCTTCTTTATCCAATCATCTATTGAAGGACACTTTGGTTGTTTCCATGTCTTGGCCACCATAAATAAGGCTACAATAAACATTGGAGCACAGTGCTCGCTTCGGCAGCATATTTTAGTATATATGCTGCTGGAACGATACAGAGAAGATTAGCATGGCCCCTGTGCAAGGATGACATGCAAATTTGTGAAGCATTCCATATTAAAAATAAATAAACATTGGAGCACATACATCTTTACAAATAAAATTTTTCAGATTTTTTAAGTAGATACCCAGGTGAGGGATTGCTGGGTCATATGGTAATTCTATTCTTATTTTTTGAGGAACCTATATACTGATATCCATAGTGGCTGCACCAGCTAACATTCCCACCAACAGTGTACGAGGGTTTTTCTCCACAGCCTCTCTAACACTTGTTATTGCTTGTCTTGTTGATGATAGCCATTCTAACAGGTGTGAGGTGGTATCTCATTGTGGTTTTGATTTTCATTTCCCTAATAGCTAGTGAAGTTGAGCATTTTTTCATGTATCTATTGGCCACTTGTATGTCTCCTTGGGAGAATTGTCTGTTGAGGTCCTCTGCCTCATTATTTATTTATTTATTCATTTAGGGTGAGATATATGAGTTCTTTATATATTTTGGATGTTAACCATTTATTGGAGGTGTTGTTTGCTAATATGTTCTTCCATTCAGATGGTTACCTCTTTATTTTCTTGATGGTTTCTTTTGCTGTGCAGAATCTTTTTAGTTTGGTAAAGTCCCATTCATTTATTATTCCTTTTACTTCCCTTGCCTTTGAGGTCAAATTCATAAAATTCTCTCTGAACTCAAGGTCTATAAGTTTAGTACCTATGCTTTCTTCTATGCAATTTATTGTTTCAGGTCTTATGTTTAGATGTTTGATCCACTTTGAGTCCATTTTGGTATATGGTGACAGGCAGCAATGTAATTTCATTCCTTTGCATATGGTTTTCCAGTTTTCCCAGCATCATTTATTGAAGAGCATTTCTTTTCCCCATTGTATGTTTCAAGCTCCTTTGTTGAAAATTATCTGCCCATATACATGTGGGTTTATTTCTGGGCTCTCAATTCTTATTCCATTGGTCTGTGTGTCTGTTTTTCTGCCAATACCATACTGTTTTGATTATTATCAATTTATGTATAAATTGAAATCAGGGAGTATGATAACTCCAAACTTGTTCTTTTTGGTTAAGATTTCTTTGGCTGTTCAGGGTCTTTTGTGATTCCATACAAATCTGATGATTTTTTGTTCTATTTCTTTGAAAAAATGCCATTGGGATTTTGACGGGGATTAAATCTGTATATTGCTTTGGGTAGTATGGCCATGTTGATCCTTCCAATCCATAAACATGGAATATCTTTTAATTTCTTTTGTCTTCTTGAACTTCTTTTAATACTGTATTATAGTTTTCAGCATATAGGTCCTTCACATCCTTTGTTAAGTTTATTTCTAGTTATTTCATTCATTTTTTTTTCAATCGCAAAGGAAATTGATTTTTTCACTTATTTTTCTGAAATTTCATTGTTAGTACATAGCAAAGCAATGGGTTTTGTATTCTGCAAATTTAATGTTATTTATTGTTTCTTATAGTTTTTTGGTGGTGTCTTTGGGGCTTTCTATATAAAAAAATCTTATCACCTGCAAAAAAGTGACAATTTAACTTCTTCATTCCCAATTTGGATGCCTTTTATTTATCTCTTGCCAATTGCTCTGGCTAGGACTTCTAATATATGTTGAATAACAGTAGCAACAAGGTGCATCCCTTTCTTGTTCCTAATCTTAGACAAACAGCTTTCAGTTTTTGCACAATTAAGTATGATATTAGTTGAGGGTTTGTCATATATGGCCTTTATTATGTTTTTACTCTCCTTCTATACCCATTTTATTGAGCATTTTAATCATAGAGATGTTGTATCTTGTCAAATGCTTTTTCTGCATCTATTGTTATGATCATATGATTGTTATCCTTTGTTTATATGGTATATGACATCGATTGATTTGCATACGTTGAACCATCCTTGTTCCCCTGAAATGAACCCCCCCAAATCATGACATATGCTCTTTTTAATGTATTGTTGTATCCAAGTTGCTAGTGTTTTATTTAGGATTTTTGCCTCTGTATTTATCAGAGATATTGGTCTGTAGTTTTCTTTTGGGGGTTATCTTTACCAGGTTTGGTATTGGGGTAATGGCCTCATAAAATGAGTTAGAAGAGTTTGAAGAGGAAAGGTATCAAATAATCTTTGAATGTTAGGTAGAATTCACTAGTGAAGCCATCTGGTCCTGGACTTTTGCTTTTGGAGAGGTTTTGGATGATTGTTTAAAATTCCTTACTGTTGATTAGTCTATTTAGATTTTCCAGTTCTTTGTGATTCAGTCTAGGAAGGTTATGTCTTTCTAAGAACTTGTCCATTTCTTTCACATTATTGAATTTGGTGGCATATAGTCCTTCATAGTATTCTTGTAGGATCCTTTCTGTGGTATCCATTATGACTTCTCCTTTCACTGGAATTAGCTACAGTGAGCACCTCCACAGTGAGACAGGAACTGTCTCTCCAGTTCTTAGAGCTATAGATATTCTGCTCTTTAACCCGAAATGGCTACCGTTTCTTGTGGGGCCCGCTGCTAGCACTGGGAGTATGTGGCAAAGCCAACTTCTGAGTCATCGCAGGGAGGCTGCCAGGCTTTGTTATTTGCTTGGGAGTGTGGACTGTGAGACACAGCTGTCACACTCCTGTATTTGGTTTTTGCCCGAAGGAATCTGCCCCAATTGTCAGGTTCAGCCATGTTATATGCTGATCACTCAGGCAGAGTTGCTGGGGTTGCAAAGTGCACCTGCCATTTGATTCCTGCCCTCTTCTGGGACTGCAGTAAGCTCCTGGCTGCATCCTGTGGCCTCCCATAACCCCCATCTCTGCTCTTATCTCTTCCCTCCTCCCATTTGCCCCAGTTCACCCATCTTCAGATGTTGCCATGCACAGATCTCTCAAATGTGTTTGTATATTATGCAGGGAATCTTTTGTTGAATTATAGCTGTTTAACTTGTAACTTCAAAGGGGGAGATCAAGGAGGACCCCCTCACACTGTCATGTTTCTGATATAACTTTTGAGGGGCTTTTGTTTTTTGGGTGTTTTTTTAGTATTAAAAGTAGGTGTTTAAGCTGGTGAAAAGATAAAATAGGAATGAAAAAGTCTTGATGCAGGAGATTAAAAGGAAAATCTGGGGCAATTTCCATGAATAAAAAAGATGTGATCTAATGCACAAATAAGAGTTTGAAGTTTGTTTAGGTTACTGAAGGATCATTAATAGCCAAAGAGAAGGCAGAGTATTTGGGTACAGAAATAGGCAGGTTAGTAGATGTAATGGTGAGAAATTGTGTAAGTTTTCTTAATGGTTTCCTTGATTTTCCTCCAAGAAGATACTACTTGTCCTGTCATAAGAAACCCATTAGTATGATTTCTATAACTTTATAATGATACATCCTTTTATATTTATGGGTCTTTATATGTGATTTTGTATTTTCCGTATTAATTTGTTAATGGGAACCATCCCTAGTCAATCTTTTTTTTTCTCTCCTTTTAGTTATTAGGATCACAGGACCTAAAACACAGAATGTGATCTTTTGAAATACACTGATGTGTCATTCAATTGCAGAATATAAGTAATATTCACATCCTTCTAAATCTCTAATATATAATAAATGAGGACTCTATATTTGGGGTGGGGGTGTCAAACATTGCTCTCTAAAAGACTATTATTTAAGGAAGGTAGCAGAAGAGACAAAATATACTGCTCAGTCAGCTAACCTCAAATAGAACTAAATCTTAGGGGGTAAATTAATCAAATTTCAAAAGCAGTGACTTTGCTTCTGGCTAAGATACAGTAACAAGACTGGACTTACCTTTCTACCTGAAACTACTAAATGAACTAAACAAGCTATGTGAAACAATGTATTTCAACATATTGGACATGAGGCCACAAAGGTAATTATCATCCAGACAGGAGAAACAAATGAGACGAACCCTACAATTGACAGTTTGCCCAGAATTACATTGCCTCTCTTTCCAGGACCCCTGGAGAGATGTTTTAGGCCTGATTGCAGGGGTCCTGGAAAGAGGAACAATGTACTTCTGGGCAAACTGACAGAATTGAGAAGACAGAACGGGAAGTATGAAGAAACCAAAGCAGCTAGTTCACAGGACAGAGTACTGGAAATGAGGAAGGTGCACAGAGAGATCACTATAGAGATAGACACAGAGTCCTAGTCTTCCCAATAAGCTCGGCTGAGAATTTACAAGTACAATCCTGTGAGGAAATTTTATAAACCCAGGGAAAGAACTGGTCTGATGAAATTAATAGAAAATGATATATAAATGTTTCATATGTTCAAGAAGTTAGAGGACAGATTGTGTATGTTAAATACAGACAGGAAATATATTTTAAAAGGATACAAATCAAAATTTTAGGGATAAAAGCTTTAATGTCTAAGATAAAAAATACCCTGGAGGAGATTCATGGCAGATTGGGTATTGCAGAAGAACCAAGTAGTGGACTTGAAGAAATAGTAATAGAATATATCCAATATGAAACACACAGAGAAAAAAGACTGAAGAGAAATGAAAAGAGAATTAGTGAGTTGTGGGGCAACTTGAAGAAGCCTAATATATATGTAAATTCAAATTCTCAAAGGGGAAGGGAGAAACATAAAATTATTTTAAGTATTTAAATAAGGCTGAAAATTTTCCAAATTTGAAGTAAATTTGAAACCCACAGATCCATGAAGCACAACAAGCCTCAAGTTCAAGAAGCATAAAGAAAAGTACATCAAGACACTTCATAATTAAATTGCTCAAAACCAGGGGTAAAGAGAAACTCTTAAAAGCTATCAAAGAAGACAGATATAGAGGGGGAAAAGATAAGGATGACAGCAGATATCTTATAAGAAACAATGCAAACTAGAAGGCAGTGGACACATTTTTTTTAGGTAAAGAAAAATTTAAAATATCAATTTAGAATTTTCTATTCGGTAAAAATTTTTTTCAAAAATAAAGGTATAATACTTTTTACAAACAGAAAAACTAAATAAATTCACCACCAGCAGACTTCTACTACATAAAATGTTAAAGGAATCCTTGAAGAACAAAACTAATAGTAAATAAAAGCTGGATCTACATAAAGGAATGAAAAGGTACATACCTGGGACCATAGGAACTTATAAGAGGGACATTTAATCAAAGCTAGAATTATGAGGAGGGAAGACATCAGGAAAAGCATTCCCAGAGGTTTCTATCTGAACTAAGTTTAAAAGAAATAGTAAGATTTAAACAAATAAAGATGGAGGCAGGGCAGGAGGCAGAGGAAGCAATCTAATCAAAGGAATAAAAAAAAGTATGGCACATTTGGGGCTTTGAAAATAGTGGTGGAAGAAAGAATTTTAGTAGCGGCAGTATTATTATCAATTTTAGTTTTTAATAGCTGGGGTAAGGGCTGGCTTCATGAGCATGCAACCTGTGTACTCACAGGAATCCCATATTTAGAAGTACCTTATGCTTCATTTAATACTCTGCTGTCCTTATCTTAAAATTCCTAATAATATTTGAACAAAGCACCTGTATTTTTATTTTGCACTGGGCCCCACAAATGATAAGTTGAAACAAAAGACAGTAATGAGTGAGAGGTCACCTCATAAGACATTCTCAGAAACATGGTTTAGAGTTTGAGTTTTACTTAAAGGTAACTGTAGCCACTAAAAAGAATTTAAGCTTGGTGTGGACACAATCAGTTGTGCATTTTACTAACAATAACATTGATTGGAATATTAGAAAATGAATCGAATGAAAGGGAGCAAGGCTGGAGGTGGGGAGATAATGAGGAAGGAATTCAGAAAGGAATTAGTACCATATAAAATCTGAAAATGAAAAGAGATAAAAATTTCCAGAAATAATTGGGAGGACTAATTAAAGGACTTATTGACCAATAATATGAATGAGAGAGAAGAGTCAGGGATTATTCTAGACCAAGTCATTCACCAAAACAAAATATTCAGGAAGAGGAAGGCTTTGGGGGAAGAGAACTTTCTTAATCTTGCTGTATTCCAGCTGCACATACAGTGCAGGAGTTAGACAGTCATGCCTATATAACGTGATATGAGAGGCTTTATATATTCCTCCTCTTCCAATCTACCCCTGAAAAGGTGGGTGATGATTGCAAGTGCCACTATTCATCACTATCATTTGGGCTAAGGCATTGGGAAAAGAAGGACTCTGGCAAGTTGTAGATATTTTATCTGATAGTGGTAATCAACCTCTCATTACTTGGACAGGGGGAATTGGGATAGAGACGGAGTGGCAAGCTTGATTGTGCTGTTTGATGGTCTAGGTTGTTGGAGTTGAAGAAGGAATCCAAAAGAAAAGCAAATCAAGACCTGTTTTTACCTCCTTATTTGTGAAACAAGGTAGCTCTTCATAGAATGGCATTTTGGAGAACATAATTCAAAGGGTCATTTTAATTTTCTTAATAAATTGTTCAGTAGACAAGGTATTTTAAATAATATGCAGTAAAACCAAGAACTTCAACAGCTTTACCCTTCCTTTTGGAAGCTTGTATCTTGGTTTAGATTCTAACATAAAAACCTTAAGTATAATATTTGGTTATTCTGAGCAGTCCAGTATGATGAAGCACCCATTAGCAAACATTTACTGAAGGTAGAATTTGAATTATGAATACCAAGTTCAAGATTTAGATAATTTAGAGGCATTTTGTTGGAAAATATTTACAATTTATGCATTATGAATCCCAGACACACAAACATACACATTTTCACCACAACTCCTTTCCTTTGAGGGAATATTATGGAGAACTCCCCAAAAAAGGAGAACAATAACAACAAAATAAGATAGAAAAGAAGAAAAAACTAGAAATAACTAGAAGAAAATAAGATGAATATTACAGATTCTAAAATTGAAAATAGGAATTTCAGAAAGATATAACTCAGTTATATAAAGGGATTATATTATCAAAATAATAAATAAAAAGAAATTTCTAAAACCAAAGGGCCTAAGTTTTGGGGCTGAAAGTGCCCAAGTGTCTGGCAAAGTGGGTTAAAAAAGACATACAGCAATATACATCATCATGAAATTTGAAAACACCATGAACAAGGAGAAGATCCTAAAATCTGAAACAGATACAAACATACATGAGAGTAAAAGAAGGAGGAAGAAAAGAGATTATTTTCAAAGTATCTAGAATTAGAATGCCATCAAATTTATAATGGCAAGGATTCCAAAAAACGGCAGAATAGACAGACGCTGTGCTAACTACCTCCCAGGATTACACCAAAATTACAAACAAATTATACAGCATTCGACCGCGGAGGTCCCCGGAACATTAGATGAACAGAACCACTAAACAAAGAACTTAAAGAGGAGGCCACGTCAAGTCTAGTAGGAGGGGCAGAGATGAGAGAGGGCGAGCCCCGTAAGGGAAGCCCCAGCCATGGGAAGCTTGTGTGGTTGGGGGAGAGACTCTCCAGCTGCACACCAAGCTCACCAGCCCAGAGTTATTTTGCCAGGAAGAGGAGTTCCAAGATAGCTGGCAGTAAATTAGCGAGGACTCTCTTTGCTCAACACGGTGAGGCTAAGAGTGGCTGGAGAATCAGTGGGGCCGATGCATGGGCTTGCTTGCTGGTGACCACTTACCTGGTTCCTGGTGGAGGGAGTAGCTGTGTGGGCCAGGCCCGGGAGCCTGCAGGACGGACTGAACTGAACACCTTTGGTGCAAAGGCTGGAGGTGTTTGGACTATTGTTCTCCTGGTGTGGAGCCTGCACGTGCGTGGTGTACAGGAGGGCACCATTTTGTCAGGGTTGGGCCCTCCCACAGAGGGTCAGGTCTGGGACCTCATTGGTCTGGTGGAATTGGCGCAGAAGTGCATGTGTGTGCATGCGGGCGCACATGAAGCTTTGGATCTCCATCCTCTGCCAGCTTATACTGCGTTACCAGGGAAACGCTGGGCGGGTGCCCTCAGGTTCCAACAGGCTGCTCACTGAGATGCGGGCGCAAGGCGCCTCAGGTCGCTGCGCTGCACACTGCACTTGCAGAGTTGCCAGGCTGGTGATTGGTTGTCGGGCTGCTCGGCCTGATCTGTGAGCGGCTGATTGAGACAGGCTGAGACTGGGAGTTTTCCTGGGAGTGTTGGGCCATGAGATGTGTGCCTGCGTGATCCAGCCAGGGCTCTCCTGGTGATCTATCTAATACATCAAAGCAATCCCAGAGCGACAGCCAGAATGGGGAAACAAAGGAACATGTCACAAGTAAAAGATCAGAAGGAACCTCTAGAAATGGAACCAAATGAAACAGAGGGATCCAACCTTTCAGAGACAGAGTTTAGAACACTGATGATATGAATGCTTAAAAAAACTTAGTGAGGACATAAGGAAGGATTGAGAAATCATAAAAAACAACCAGTTAGAACTAAAGAATACAATAACTGAAATGAAGAACACACTCGAAGGAATCACCAGTAGAGTAGATGAAGCAGAAGAGCGGATCAGCGATTTGGAAGACCAAATAGCAGAAATCAGCCAGTTGGCACAACAAAAAGACCTAAAAATAAAAAACAATAAAAATGGTTTAAGAGCCCTATGGGACAAGATGAAGTGCAACAATGTTTCGACTCATAAGAATACCAGAAGGAGAAGAGAAGAAGCAAGAGGTCAAGAATGTATTTGAAAAAATAATGACTGAAAACTTACCTACCCTGGTGAAGGAAATCAACATACATGCCCAGGAAGTGCAGAGGGTTCCAAACAAGCTGAACCCAAACAGGTCCACACCAAGACACATCGTACTTAAAGTGGCAAAGGTTAAAGACAGAGACAGAATCCTAAAAGCAGCAAGAGAAAGACACAGGTTACATACAAAGGAACTCCTATTAGACTAACAGCTGACTTGTCTACAGAAACTCTGCAGGCCAGAAAGGAGTGGCAGGAGATATTCAAAGTGACACAAAATAAAGGCCTACAACCAAGTTTGCTTTACCCAGCACAGCTATCACTTAAAATTGAAGGAGAAATAAAGAGCTTCTCAGAAAAGAATAAGCTTAAGGAATTCATTACCACCAAGCCAGCATTGCAAGAAATGTGAAAAGGGCTTTTTTTAACAAAAGAAAGGGGTAAATAAGCTAACCCAGGAAGACCAGGAATACAAATAACAAAATGGCAACACATATGCACCTATCAATAATCATTTTAAATGTGAATGGGCTAAATGCTCCAATCAAAAGACAGAGAGTAGCTGAGTGGATAAGAAAATAGGACACATGTATATGCTATTTACAGATGGAATAAGATATTTCATGCAAATGGAAATGAGGGGAAAAAAAAGCTGGAGTACCAGTACTTATTTTGGACAAAATAGACTTTAAAAAGACTACAATAAAAGACAAAGAAAGGCACGATAACCCTGATAAATATCTACACACCCAACATAGGAACTCCTAATTACATATAACATATTTTGACAGACATAAAGACAGAGATCAACAGTAACACTACCATAGTAGGGGACTTCAACACTCCATTGTCACCAATGGACAGACCCTTTAGACAGAAAATCAACACAGAAAGAGTGGCCTTAAATGACACTTTAGACCACCTGGACTTCGTTGATATTTTTAGAGCACTTCACCCTGAAAAAACAGAATATACATTCTTCTCAAGTTCATATGGGACATTTTCCAAGATAGACCACGTTAGGCTACAAAACAAATCTCAGTAAATTTAAGAGAATTGAAGTCATATCAAGCAGATATAAAGGAGAAACTGATGGTTGCTGGCTGGGAGGAAGTGGGGGAGAGGGAGAGGAGGAAGGTTTTGGACAGCGTAGGTGGGTGACTACAGTGTTGCCACAGGGATATGGGGACAGTTCTGGGAATATAATTGATAATGTTGTGAAGAGACTATTATGTTAAGTGAAGTAAGTCAGTCGGAGAAAGACAAGTACCATATGATCTCACTTATATGTGGAATCTGAAAAACTGAATGAACGATCAAAGTAAACAGACTCATGGACATAGAGGAAAAACTGAGGGTTGCTAGTTGAGAGGGGGGTGGGGAGGAGGGGGAAGGGGAAGGGATTAGACAGCATAAATACACTACTACAATATTGCCACAGGGATATGAAACACAGTTCAGGGAATATAACAATGTTGTAAAAATTTTATGGCGTGTCAGATAGTCACATGTCTTGTTAGGGAGACCACTTCATGGATGGAGTGGAGGCTTGATCACTGCACTATACACCTGAAGCTGATGTTGTATAGTATTTTATGCCAACTGTAATTGAATATATAGATAGTCACGGGATGTGGAGTGTACTGTGGAAGGGAGTCAAAGGAATTGTAGTGGATATGTATAATATGGGGGGGTGAGGACTGGGGTTGCAAAGTGGGGGAGGGGGTTGTCACTTTGGGGGGTAAAGTGTATAACTATTGCATTGTGTTATACACCTGAAACAAATTAAAATAAATTTATAATGGCAAAGGTAGAAGCTAAAATAATATGGTACAATACTTTAAAACTTCTGAGGAAATATAATTTTCAACCCAGATTCTATTTATAATCCAAATAATCAAGGCGAGGGTAGAATAAAGATATTTTCTATCATGAATCTTATGTTTTACTGTCCATGCTTTCTCTGATATTTACTGGAATAAACCAAGAGAGAGGAAGTTACCGGATCTAATACTGGAGAGAGGGAAAGAGAATCTCCAAGATGGTAAAGAGATGTCCAAGGATAAGAGGGTTGCCACAGTTCTAGGAAACAGCCTATCCAGATAGTATTCGGAGAAAAGAAAACTCCAGAAGGAATGTGTCAAAGACAAAGGTGAAATGAATACATTATTCAATATGTTTAAACATATCAGGGAGATTTATACTTATGGTAGAGAAATCATGGATAAGTTAATAAGTACATAGAAAATAAAGCAACCATGAATAAATCAATTATTAACTCCAGGGAAAATAAAAGAGTACAATCAAGTAATTCATACTATGTGATTTAATTATAAATAATATTTACATTGTTATAATAATGTACATAGTGAAGAGTTATGAAATCAAAACTCATAAACATAAAAATTATCTTGGAAGCATACAGAAAAGAGACAAAGTATACATAGTTAGCAGAGGAAGCTCCCATAGTGGGAGGTCAAGAAGAATGTGTGAAACTGAAGAATATAAAAAGCAAAACAGAAGCATAAATATTTTATTTGGCAATATGTACATAAATATCAAAAGAAGCAGCCACAAGAGCTGAAAGTAGTTGCCTCTGGGAAGCATAAATGAGATTGAGGAGAGGTAAGAGACAATTTACTTTTTAGATTACACTTTTAAATTAACTGTTAGAAATTAAAAATTCTAAATGAGGTGTTGATGAGACAGTTATGGATGTGGTTTCCCTGCAAAGGGGACAATATGAGCTGAGGCAAAATCTGTGATGGCAAATGGTATCATTAGTCACTATCATGTCACAAGATGTGACCCAAATAAAAAACTAGAGAGGGAAAATAAGTAGTAAATTGGGAGGTTGAAAATAAATGCTGAGACCAGATCAGTGAGATATTTAAATACAATATGAAAGGATTTGGGCCTTAATTTTTGCCTGAGGTGGCTACTTATTGTGTGTTTTGCATAGCCTTTCTCTGAGAACTGCCACCCTCCCTCAAGAAGACTCCAAGAAGCCATGTTTCTGCCAGCTGACCCTGTGGAAATAGCTAACCCTTGAAGGGTCGACAGCTGACCCATTTTTAGTTAATTGATTCCACCTTAGGAATTCAAAACTTTAAATTCAGAAACAAAATAGTAGGAGTTATTAGCAACTGAATAATGTTACTTGCAGTATTCAGAGGAAAAATCTACAAATTGCCACTCATTGTATTCCCAGGAATGCTGTGATTCCTGTTTTTCTGCAAGCTTGCTCTGGATTTTGTGAGCAATACATTTCACTGTCTGCTTTAGCTCTCAGAGTCTGGTTTTGTTATTTATATCTTAAATAGCACATACAAGCAATTAAGAGCAATTATGAAATGTCCTAATAATAAAACATAAATACTGATCACAAGTGAAGATGCTTAATGAAGAAACTATTATGACTGAGACCCAGAGTCTCAACTATTATGACTGAGACCCAGAGTCTACAACACAATGGCTACTTGCTCCAAATTTTCTTAAGATTGACACTGATGTAAGAATCTCTTCTCATGGAGCATACAAAAGCCAGTTGCTTCACTCTCTTCTCATGGGCCCACTTCTCAGGGACTGTGGCTCTCCTACTTAAAGTTTTCAGTTCTTCAGGTCTACTTCCTCTTCAAAGAGAAACAGCTCTACCTAGGGCACTGCTGAAAGAACAGTGACCAAATTTTGTAGTAAGATATCCTGGCCCCTTAGTCAGAGACCATCAGACAAAGGTTGGAAACTTGACACAAGTACAATCAGTCAATTGAAAAGCAAACAAATTACTGTATGATCCATAATTTTAAATTAGTGGCCTGTTGTGAAAAGATCTCCTGAGACCACCAATTTCCTCTCCAGGGATTCCTGGATTGAGACTATTAGAGAAGGCAAATTCGCATAGAGGGATTCCATGAGGAGAAGTCCGGGCAAAGTTGAAATTTGAAACAATCAGAATTTTTAAAAGTACGAAAATCTCTGGTTGATAATAGTGAGGTGCCTGGAGCATATTCACAGAGAAAATCAAGAAGCAAAGGAGGCTACCCTGTGATAACTGAGAGAAAATGAGTAGCCAGTCCCGAGGGCTGCCTTAGTTTCTGTCAATGTTTAGTTTCCAGTTCATTGGTATTTGTAGAATAAACTATCCTTTCTTTGACCTAGTGTGAAATGTTTGTTCACTGCAAACAAATGAGCCATCAACTTTAAGCAACAAGAGATCCTATTAGGATTTAATGTAACCTACATTCCTTTGCTTATATCAATGAGAGGGGCAAGGTTGGCAGTATAGGGTCAGGGATGATTACTAATGCTTTGCTTGTTTGGAGTTAAGGGTGCATTTAATGAAACAGTTAACAAAGTTTTGAATGACAGTAAATTGTTAAAAGCAATGAAGTAACATAGTAAGGGTCCAGGTTCTTAAATCAGCCCATTTGAGGAAAAATAGTCAATGAAGTAAACTCCTGAACCAATGAACAAAACAAACAAGAAAACTTGATTCCACTGGACAGACTAAATAATAATAATAATAATAATAATAATAATAATAATAATAATAAATAACAACAAGGAACATTAGACATGGATAAAAAAGGAGCAGTCAATATATCAAATTAATGAATATCTTAGTTTGGGAATGGAGAAGTCACACTAACATTCGAGTCTGAATTCTGGATTTGTGTAAATAAAATAAATGTATTCAAAACTGTGGTCTTGAATTCTTAACGTGTCAGTCATATTAGGAATGGGGTTATTTTGGTACTTTCATGAATTATTTGTTTATTTCTGAAACATCAAGAGGCAAACGGCTGGGCAAGGTCTAGCTAAAGGATTACTACTAGTTTATGGGCGAGGGGAGAGAATAAGAAAACCCTGAGAACAAAGTCCTACACTGTTCAGCAACAGATTGACTCATTATTTTGCAGTGAGCTACTGAGTTATGTGGTTTAATATGCAACCAAGACAGGACTGGATCTGAACACTTGGGAAGCACTATGCAAGGGAACCCAAGAAGATATCACAAACCTATCTTTCCATTGCAACTTCCCATTAATTCACCATAGGGGAGCTTATTTGTGAATTGTCAAATACCATTGACTGTTTAGTGCTTTTCACATAGTCTCACTATGCATAATTCTCTCTTTCGCTATTAAATTTACCTTTTTTTTTTTCAAAGCCAAGCTCAAATTCCACCTCTTCTATAATGCCTTTCTGGTCCACTGGGATTAATAGAATTTATCCAATTCTCTTACAGAACTCACTGTTCCTATTTATGTTGAAAATTATATTAATTTTCAAGGCATTGCTTATTTTGTCAGTTTTAAAATTAGCTTATGTACTGACTTTTCATATTTGACTTTTTCAAATGATTGGGCTTGTTTATATAAAACATAATAATAAAACATATTAACATGTTTATTTAAACATATGTTAAGCTCCCTTCATGTCACTAGGTTTTAAACATAGGACCTAGCCTGATGCCTATTATCAGGTTATTAGAGTTAGCTCAGAAGTCACTAGTCACTGCTATGAAAGAAGGGGACATACCAGGTATTAAACGCCATTCTAACTCCACAGCTTCTTTTACTGTGATCCTCAGCCCCTCTTAGAAAAGTTCTTAAGTTACAGAAAATGCACCTAAATCTGTGATCCTGTGGGACATGGTTAAGCATCAGTTTTCAGTACTCATGTAGGCAGTCATTAGCAAACAGCTTGGATTTGTTTCCATGGCTTACAGTGTTTCTAGTGAAAAAGGGTCAACCCTCTCTAGAGAGTCTACCTCATTCCCTAAAGTAACTGGAATAGTGCTTGTCCTCAGGTTGATAATTTTGGTGCTATTTTCTCTGGAATAACTCAAATCTCAAACTTGACATGAAAGCATGACTTTCAGAGATTTCAGTTTAATTTAACTTAACTTGATTAAAATTAATATAAGTGAAGACTGGAACCCATCTCCTCACCTCTACACCAGGCTATGGGAAAGGACAGCATCTGGTCTGGAGACATAATTGAGTCTTTACAAATGACAATGTTAAACCCATGACAAGAATTATTTATAGTTAAGGGATATGTCACTAAAGGGTATGTGGCTCAAAGATGAGCCTTTTTATTATTTCTAGTATTTCTAATGATACATATTTTGGACCAAGATGCTGCTGAAGAGAAGGAACTATTACCACCACTTTGCATAATAATATGAAGGACCAATTTACGAAGTGTAGAAGCTGAGTTGTGGTTATGAAGCAGAGATATGTTTCTTTTCCTCAGTAGGCTATGAAACAGTGAACTATTAACAACAATCCTTGGGAAGAGATAGGTGTGAGTGTGTGTGTGTGTGTGAGTGTGTGTGTGTGTGTGTGCGCGCGCCTGGTCATTTCATTTAGTTTGTCCTCCCTTCTACTGTTAAATAAGTTCAACATAACTTATGTTGGGTGGTAGTAGCTCGGGAGAGTGATGGGTGGGTCAACAGGAGATCCAAGGATTGCCGATATTAACTGCTAGTCCACAGCCCACAGCACAGGGAACATGGTGGCCCATGGCACAGTGCACAGGATTAAGAAACATGGAGGAACATTGCTGAGAGTGCATCGAGCCCTTACTCACATGCCTATCTTCAACAATCATCATTTTGCCTAAGTTGGTTCACCTACCCCAACTCCTTTTAGGCTGGAACAGTTTAAAACAATTTCCAAACATTATCCTTTCACTCCTGAATAACTCAGTAAATTTCCAAAAAAGGAGAGGAGGGATTTCTCATACCATCACAATATCATAGTCTCACTTTTCCACTTATTAACAATTCTTTAATATCATCTAATGTTCGATTTATATTACATTCTACCCAACTATTCCCCCAAATGCCTTTTTAGTTAATTTAGTTACATTATACTTTTTAAAAAGTCTCTTTTAAACTTGTTTTAATCATTTTTTTAAAACTCTATTGCATTGTTGAAGGAAGTGTAGTAGGTCCCATATTCCGGATTTAGGTAAATACTTCCCATGGTTTCATTTCACTTGTTTTCCATCCCTTGTATTGCCTGTCAACTGGAGATAAGATTTAAAGCCTAGAATATGTATGTATAGAAAAAAATAAATGATAGACAGTGCTGAATTCTTCATATCCTTTCAAATTATGAGGCACATCATGTTTACCATACTTTTAGTCTGCTAAAATTGACCAGTGAAGTCAGTGATAGGCTGTTCTCTTTATCGCGATCATAGAATAGTCCGACATACCTTTGCTGGAATTGCACCAGTTTCTGCCAGTGCTCCTGGCATAAGTATTAACAGTGTACCTTTCACAAAATGTCGGTTTAGACAAGGAATTACCCATGAACTTCACATTTAATAATTTCATCATCTATTGATGAGAATTACTAAGTCAGTCATTTCATTAGGGGCTGCATAATGATTTCCTAATTTTATCATTCTTTCTGCATGTATTAACTGAAATACTTGTATATGGAACTCTTTCCTACATCCATAGAACTTATGGGATCCCTTGATATACAATTTACTTCAGAATAGCAAAGCAAATGCTTAACTGTGTTCCTTCAGTTGCCAATTTTCAGAATATTGAACTGGTGCCCAAGCAACCTCTAATGGATGTCCAATGTCCAATGAGTTTTGGTTTGTTTCTCTCTTTAAAATATTATGAGTGCATGGCTTTTTGTACAATAAATGTGTTTCAATCAATCATTATTCTTTTTGATGCTCAAATTATCCATATTTAGACAATGAAAGTCCATTCAGTTTGGTTCATGTGTCATTTTGACAATACCTCATTTCCCTTTCATGGTTTTCTTATTTTTTAGTGCACAATGTTCCAGGTTTATCTTCTATATTTCTTCTCTTAGATATGAAATCAAGTATTCCACAGGAGCTGTTATTATGCGATAAGTTAGAAGAGAGCTTCAGGCAAAATCTCCTCTATTTTCCCCAAAATATTATCAGAAAATAGCCCTTAAGAAGAAAAAGCTGACCTTTGGATTATATCAGGACTTGACAGTGACTCCATATAAAGCTAAATAGTGACAGCAGAGCTACAGAGAGAAGAAATATGGTCTATGTCTTCAAGAAGTTTATAGGTTAGAAGGAAAATCAGACTTTTTCCAATAATTGTAGGTGAATTTAGTATGTCATAAGCTCTCCAGCATTGCAAACTTAAAAAATTTCTCCTTAATTCAATTGCATATAAATAGCACACACCAATGTTTTGATTCTCTACTAATTGACTTAATAATGATTTTCCCCTAAACATTGTTTTGTCGTTTCCCTGGCTGAAAAACTTAGTAGGGGATTTATAGACTTTGCTTTAATCAGATGAGAAAGTGTATATATTAATTTCCCTTTCTTATGATTTTTTGTAATGTATATAAATATTTACAAAGAAGCTACCAGTCTATTTATATCAGAAGTCTCAGTCTATTTAGAAAAATAAACAACTGCCTTTCATTATCTCAAAAACATTACAGTGACAGGAACTTTACCCACTGCACTTATCCTTCTGAGAATGAGTCCAAAACCACAGATGAAAAATCTCAAACATGATTACTTTTTAACATTTAGAAAAACAAGGAAATAGTTTCTTTTCTAGTAAATCTTTGGTTCTAATGACCTAGAACTTTGTAGATTCCAGGGCCTTTGCATTATGGTGGGAAAATTTTGCTAAGTAACAGAAATGGCTTCAGCTTGTTAAGAGTTCAAACATGCTCTGGTGTTTGCCACTTAATATCAGACTCTGAGCCCTGGACTCTGCAGTTGACAAGTGAAGTCTTCACTAACAGCTACTTAGCTGTCTCTAGGACTGGTGTGGGAGTTGGCAGAGTTTACTATCAGTCTTAAGTTCTAAGTTGTTTTATATTCACTCTTTTCTGTTCTTCTTACCATTTCCACAGCAACACAGACAAGAAAACTAACACAAGTCATATTGAAAATAAAAGCTAGAGTTAATGGAAAATATGATTGACTTCACGAATGAGTATATTTAGTTACCCATCCCAAATAAGAGAATTTTGTTCATTCAATTTTTTTCTCTCACCACTTACTCAGATATCCTGTATCCACTTCAAAAATATTTACAACGTTAGTTGCACCAGGTTGTATAGCTGTCATTCAGAATAGAACTCTTTATAATACATGATTCCTATCCTTGAAGTACTCATAGACATGTGTGAGACAAGCTTATAAATAATTATAGCATAACTCAAATAGCAACACTATTACAAAGTATCATGATAGTGCTATGTTTAGAAAAGTTAAGTAAGGCTTTATAGAGGTGTTATTGTGTGAGCTGGATGTAAAGAATTAGTAGAAGCCACCAGATAAAAAGGGGCTGGGCATTTAAGCAGCAGGAATAGCAAGTATTGAGCTATTTAGTAGCAGGCCGCTAAGTATGGTTTAATGTTCCCCCTGAAAACCTTGGTTTCAAATATTTGAAACTGTGATCCGACATGTCTCAATTATATGTCTGATTTAATTTGAAAAAATAGAATCATTTAATAGTTAACTAAATAAGAGAGAGAAATAAGCATGTTTTCCTTCTGGGTTTTTTTTTTTTTTTTTAACATTGAGATATATCTTCATTAAAACAAGCAAACTTAGAATTATTAAGGAATATTTTGTTATAGAAGAATGAACTTAGCCAATTTAATACTTCTTCCACTAAGTACTTGTTTTAAGTTATAATTCTTGTTTCGCTTTTTTTTGATAAACAACAAAGGGATTATTTGCTACTGAAATCTGGGTTCTTCTTTCCCACCACTCTTTCTTGAAGATTCTCTCAATTGTCTCAAGTGAGAGAAACAAAAATTTTTTTAAAATTAAAGGACAGAAAGAAACTCTATGATTTCCCCTTTAGCTGTAGTTCACAAGTTACCTTGTCATTTTTGCTCAGAAAACTGAGATATAACTCCATTTTCTCTTATCTTTTTTTAAAGTTTAAAATTTGCATCAATTTTGCCTTAGCCCAGGATTAAATTTCTGACTGATTACTAGCTCTAAGATCTTAAAATAGGTATATAAACACTCTTAGTTTTTCTAAATTATAAATCTGAAATTCTCTTTTTCTCACAGAGCTGGCAAGTCATGAATATCTTCATAGAAGTTGGTGTCTCCCCCTTCTTTTAACTTTTTATAGAACTGGAAATCTGAATTTAGTGGTTTCTGTAGCAACCAGCATTTTTTAACCAGTTGTTAATAGATTAAAATTTATGCCCAAAAATGTTTCTTGAAAATGTAATCACTTTTTTCCAGAATGTCATCTAAAAATAAATATTTAAGTACACACAATAATATAATTTAAGCATGAATGATTGGTCTTTAAGACACAAACTTGCAATTTGGGGAATTTGATGTTAATATTAAAAATAGGAGTTTCAAAAAATGTTTGAGTTATGACAGCATTATTTTAAAAATAGAATTTTCAGAATTAGATTTGAAATGATACTGTTTAATGTTTATTTGAAGGATGAAGTTGAATGGTGGGTTTTTTTGTTTGTTTGTTTGTTTGTTTATTGGGGTGACAATTGCTATAATAGTAAAGTTACATAGGTTTCAGGCATACAATTCTGTAATACATCATCTATATATCACATTGTGTGTTCACCACTCAGAGTCAGTTCTCTGTCCATCACCATATTTGATCCTTTTTAACCTCATCCACTACCCTCCTTCCCCATTTACCTTTTGGTAACCACTAAACGATTGTCTGTGGGAACAAAGATTGGTGTAGCTCCTATAGAAAGCAGTGAGGAGGTTCCTCAAAAAATTAAGACTAGAATCACTATATGACCCAGCAATCCCTCTCCTGGGAATCTACTCAAAAAATCTGAAAACATTTATCCATAAAGATACATGTACTCCGATGTTCACTGCATCTTTATTTACAGTGGCCAAGACATGGAAACAACCAAAGTGTCCTTCAATAGATGATTGGATAAAGAAGGTGTGGTATATATACACAATGGAATATTATTCTGCCATAAGAAAAGATGAACTAGTGCCATTTGCGACAACATGGATAGATTTTGAGATTATTATGCTAAGCGAAATAAATCAGACAGAAAAAGTTCAGAACCATATGATTTCACTGATATGTGGTATATAAAACTGAAAACAACAAAAGAACAAGACAAACAAATGAAGAAACAAAAACTCATAGACACAGACAGTAGTTTAATGAATGTTTTTATATTCCACATAAAAGGGGTGAAAAGCATAACTGATATTCAATCTAGTTCCTCAAGTTTTTCATATTTATTTATTCTGTGAATTTAGAAAACATCTATCTATCTATCTATCTATCTATCTATCTATCTATCTACACACATATATATACATATATGTATATATACATATATAATCAATTATTTATTAATGTAAAATTCTTCTATAAATAATGTGAATCTTGTTATCAGAAGGCGACACCACTGAGTGAAAAGAATAGAATTAACTACAGGATTAAGAGCCTTGAAATTTAATCCTATTTCCCATGTTTTCTGAATTTATTACCCATTTCTTCATCTTTTTAAGTTTAGGAATTATTAGCATAATTCATTCTGAAAACAAACTACTCGTATTGCAAGATATTGTTCATTTACCAAGTTCAAATGTATTATAGGTTGGTGCAAAAGTAATAGCAGTTTGGCCGGCCAAGTGGCGCAGTGGTTAAGCGCTGGTTTGGGAAGCCAGCGGCCCCGGTTCAGGTCCCACGTATGAGGGCCAGTGACACTGCCCTCAAAAAAAAAAAAAAAAAAGTAATAGCAGCAAAAACCACTATTACTTTTGCACCAACCTAATAGAAATGATTGCTCGTCTTGCAGAACACTTGCAAACCAAGTGACTCACAATCCAAGGTTTTACTGTATAGTTATTCTTTTTAATGGATACTTCCATTTATCTATCTATCTATCTATCTATCTATCTATCTATCTATCTACATATTTTTACTGTCTAACATCTAACCGCTTACCCCCTCTCCTATTTTTGGGATACTCCTTTGTGGTAGGAAGTGCCCCAATCTCCCTGCTTTTGAGAATCAGAGACTTCAAGCAAAAGACTTTCAATCTTGATCAAAGAACAAAGAACAAAGCCATAAGTTTCATTACAATTTATTCACAGTGATATAGTTGGGGGGCATAAAGCACCTATTGCTTTTGTTCTTTGCCCTTTCCAAAACTAACCTTCTGGTCTCCATTAATGTGAGCATCCAATGGAGTCCTTTTACAGATTCCTGTTCTTCTAAGGCAACAGGGTTCCTGTTGCTCACAAACAAATGTTCTGACTGATACACCTACTGTAGTAGATTGAACAAAGGCTGCTTAAAGATATTGAGTCCTAATCCCAAATCCCTAAATTTGTTATTATTACTTTATCTGGAAAAAGGGGTTTTTGAAGGTGAAATTAAGTTAAGGATCTTGAGATGAGAGAGGCAGAGAAAATCACAGGGGAGATGGCCACGTGAAGACCAAGGCAGAGAGACTGGAAAGATGCAGCCATAAGCCAAGGAATGGCGAAGCTAAAAGAGGTCAGAATAAAATCTCTCCTAGAGCTTCTGGAGGGAGTATGACCCTTCCACTATGTTGGTATTGTATTTCTTACCTAAAGAACTGGATGAGAAAGAATTTCTACTGTTTTAAGCTTCAACTTCCATATTTAATATTATATAACTGTGATCATAAGAACCAGGATCCAAATCAAAGTCTCTTTGGCTCCAAAGACAAAAGTTCTTTTCACTCTAGATGTTAGCAATGTCTAGCAATGACAATGGAATCTGGAAGTTTGAGAAAAAATAAGTGATTAAATAAAAGGGTTGAGCTGAGAAGGCAGAATTTTCTAAATCTCACTGAGACTTTTGATAAGCATGGCAGATTGGACATGTACGTTTACTTCATATGTTTCTCCACATCTCACCAAAATGGTAGTAAATTAATATAAAAAAATGATAAATTCTAGAGACCAAGGAAGGAAAAAACAAGTAAAAAGTTTTGGAGTATGAAAAGCATATTTATGAATGGTAACCCATTTTGGCAAACAAAGTAAAACTTAAGTGACTGGGGAGGGGCTGCAGACTGGGATGGAAGAATTGGGATAAGGTGAGAGAATGGAGCTCAAAGGTGTCTTCAAATCACAGAGCCTAGAATGGCTCAGGAAGTGGTGGTACTAGGTGTCTCTCAAGGTTGGACTAGAAAGTGGACTGAAACAGCTGGATCTCCATTTCTTCTCCTTGTACTAATGATGCTTCATCTCCACCCTGATGGAAGATGGAAGTTACCTGCCTAGAGAAGTTGAACCAGAGAAGCAATTGACTCAAGCAAACCAAGCATAGAAATAGCTGTGGATGATAATGAAATCAACATCGAAAATCAGGAGATTATGTGGAATTTTGCACATAGAATAATAAGAAATTCACCTTACCCTCACTCCCTCAGATTCCAGAATGCAGATATTTCAATCTCAGTATTAGATGGAGTAAAATAGTCTGGATAAAGATGGATGGATTGGTAGCTTGGGTAGTGAAAATAAGGGAGATTTCATTTTTGAATTGATTTTCTCAACAAATATAAAATATGAGAGATCATCAAGTAGAAGTGAAAGAGATGGATAAGGGTGATAAAGTTTGAGGAGAAGCTAGAAGGCATGAAATAGACATTTGAAGAGTGGGAATCAGAAAATAGGAGAAAAAAATAGACACTCATAGTGAGAGAGTGGTAGATCAATAAATCAAAAGTCTCCAGGATAGTGTGTAGATCTTGCTTTCTAATAGCATTTTCCAATAAACTTAACTAGGGCTCCTTGGAGAATTGGCTGATTCTAGGACTGAGACAGGAAATATACAAGATGAGCCTGGAGCATCTTGTAGTGTCAGAAAGTAAGGAAGTGCTAAAAGAGAAAACAGAATGATGGGGTTAGGGGTGTATGTCAAAGGGACACAGAAGCCAACTGAAAGATTTAGTTGTAATGGCCAAAGCTGGAGCAACTAAAGCAAGAAAATAAATATGTAGCTTTGAATTATAACCCAAAGTATAAAGTAAGTAAGTATCCATGGGTTTATACTGATGTAAAGCAACAACTGAATCAATCAATAAATGGGGAAAAGAGACAAACTCCAAAGAGAAAGAATTCCAAATATAGATACTCCACACTCAAAGAGGAGTATACTCTTTACTCCTTAAGTGGGAGCTGCACATAGTAACTTTCTTTCAGAGTAAAGTATGGGTAGGGGGAAAAAAGTAACTTTACACTGAAGAAAACTAAGAAACACTACTTCATTCAGGTGATCAATGTTAAAGTCAACAGCAATAGCTCATATATCCTTGATATGATAAGAACAGTACTTCCCCTTTATGGTCTTCTTCCCAAAAAAATATATGACCTTCGTCTGGGCACGGGGAGAAACATCATATAAATCTACCAGAGCAGTACTCCTCTAAACTGTCAAGGAAAGTCTGAGAAATTGTCATAGCCAAGAGTAGCCTAAAGAGACATGATTAAATGTATATGATACCCCATATGGGATCCTGAAACAGAAAAGGAACACTAGTTAAAAAATAAGAAAATCCGGAGACTGCAAAGATGGCTGCTGTGAGGAGAGCTCCCTGAGTTCTTCTCTGGAAATATCCATAATTTGAACTTCTGTAACTCTTCAAAGGGAAGTCTACTCATCACACAGAGCAACTAAGACTCTCACTCAACAACAATTGCTGGAAGGTGCACAGACGGGACACGTGAGGAAGAAAGCGGGCAATACCCGTGAGGTGCAGCCCGCACCCGCGGCTACAGAGGGACCAAACTCCAGAGAACAGATGGTGAGTGTTCCCACTGCTCGCTCCCTGCGCCCCACGGCCCATCTAGAGTACAGCAAGAGCACAACGATCTGCAGCCTGAGGAAGAAGCCTCAGGCCGGGCAAGATGGGGAGGAGAGAGAGGAGACGTGCAGCTGCACCTACAGATCCCCAGGTCCCCAGAAAGCAGGGTGCAAAGCTCGGCAGTGACAGGGCAAGATCAATTCCTGCACTCGCCCGGTTCAGGGATCAGTCTCTGCGTTCACCTGGTCCCACCGAGTGCAGCAAGAGCACCTCAGCGCGCAGACACTGAGGCAGAAGCCTGAAACCGGGCAAGCAAGGGAAGAAAGAATACTCGTGGGGAGGTGGAGACGCAGTGCACCGGGTGGAGACGCAGGTCCCTGAGAGAGACGGAGCGGGGATCTGAGCCACGGCAGGGTGCGCGCAGTCTCCTAAACCCTGGCAGTCCCTCCGGGAGAGCAGCAGAGATACCGCGGTGTGCACAGGCTCCAAGACAGAAGCGTGAAACCAGACGAGCAGGGGAAGAAAGAATACTCCGTGGGGGGAGACGCAGCGCGCCCAAGCAGAGACCCAGGTCCCCGGGAAACAGACCGGAGATTTGAGCCACTGCAGGGTGCGCGCAGCCCCCTAAACGCCGGCGGTCTCTTTGGGAGAGCAGCAGGAACTCCTCCGGAGCCTATGAGGCAAAGGCCTTAGCTCAAAACAGTGTTGGGTCTGTGGAGATTTTTTTGTTGTTATATTATTTTGTTTGTTTGTTGTTTTGCTCATTTGTTTGTGTTTCCTCCTCTCTTCGACAGAAAGCAAAAAAAACCAAAACCCAAAGAAAAACAAAAACAACAGAAAATAAAACCCACCCCCACCCTCCCTCAGAAACCCTGGCCCCTGCCACACCAGATTCTTAAACTGACCCTGAAATGGGACAGTAGGGGCAGACTACAAAGGCGTTCCTTACCCGTAGGGGGGTGAGAATTTCCGCCCCAGAAGAGGCTACAGAGTAAGATACCTACCCCGCCCCCACCTTTCCTGCAAGGCTTGGGAGGCAGGGCAGGTTCAGCTGCTGAGGCACTAATTAACAGACTCTTAGCAGAGGGCTTTTGGCAGTGAAAAGATCTTTCATTCTCCGCATTGGGTTTTCAGTGCAAAGGGTGCCCAAAGACACTCATCGAGCCTGCAGGGCACACAGCCTGCCTTGGGGCAGGCAAAAGCAGAAACGGCAGTGACTTTGTAAAAACTACCAGTCACACGTCACAACCATACTCATGTACGCCAAACCTGCAGTGCCAGGATCACACTAGGCATCAGGTGGCAATCTTTGTTCCCACAAGACCCAGAGGAATATTTGTACAGCAGAGGACAAACTCAAGAGGGCTTGGTGGACTTTAGCCAAGACTGGCACTGGAGACACAAGAATCATCATACCCACAGGCCAACTTTAGATAAAACCAGAGCATTTTTGGGTTTGACATACAGGAGTCACACCCAAAAGGAAGTTGCTACAGGTGCAAGGGTCAAAGGGTCTAAGCCTCACACAGCAACTCATAAACTGCATACTCTGCTGATTCTCACAGCTGATCAGCCTGGAAGTCAATCCCACCTACTGACAAGCCAAAAGTAATCAAAGCTAAACTCCAAAAGGTGAAGACACACAACACAAGGAACACCTCAGATATACACGCACAACAGAATAGGGAGATTGAGTAATTCAAATATAAAGGACACACACCGTATAAGTTTACCCAGAAAAGACTGAGAGACCTAGGGGATCTATCTGTTATATCGAAGCAAGCACAAAGAGTAAACCAGAACAGGGAGACAAAGAAATACAATCCAAATAAAAGAACAGAAGAAACCTCCTGAATCAGAGGAACTAGAGGAAATAAAGGTAAACAACCTATCGGAGACAGAGTTCAGAACACTGATGATTAGAATGTTCAAGGAAATTAATGAAAATATGAAGAAGGATACAGAAATCATGAAAAGCAACCAGCTAGAACTTAAGAATGCAATTACTGAATTAAATAACAAATTCGGTGGAATGACTAGCAGATTGGACGAAGCAGAAAATCGAAGCAGTGACTTAGAAGACAAGATAGCAGAGATCAACCAGGCAGAACAACAAAAAGAAAAAAGAATGAAAAACATGGAAAATAGTTTAAGAGAGCTGGGGGACAACATCAAATGCAATAACCTCCGGATCTTCGGAGTACCAGAAGGAGAAGAGAAGGAGCAAGGGATTGAGAACATATTTGAAGTAATAATGTCTGAAAACTTCCCTAACCTGGCAAAGGACATTGAAATACAAGCCCAGGAAGTGCAGAGAGTTCCAACCAGGGTGATCCCAAACAGGCCCACACCAAGACACATTATAGTGAAAATGGCAAGTGTTAAGGACAAAGACAGAATCCTTAAAGCAGCAGGGGAAAGGCAGCAAGTTACTTACAAGGGCACCCCCATAAGATTATCAGCCGACTTTTCTACAGAACCTTTCCCGGCCAGAAGGGGGTGGCAGGAAGTTTTCAAAGTGATGAAAAATAAAGGCCTACAACCCAGATTGCTGTATCCAACAAGGCTATCATTTAAAATTGAAGGAGAGATAAAGAGCTTCCCAGAAAAGAACAAGTTAAGGGAATTCATTACCACCAAGCCAGCTTTGCAAGAAATGTTAAAAGGGTTTCTTTAAGCAGAAGAGAAAAACAACCTAACCGAGGAAGACTAGGAACACAAATAACAAAATGGCAATAAATACACACCTATCAATAATAACGTTAAATGTAAATGGAGTAAATGCTCCAATCAAAAGACATAGGGTGGCTGAATGGATAAGAAAGCAAGACCCCGGTATATGCTGTATACAAGAGACACACCTCAGATCAAAAGACACATACAGGCTGAAAGTAAAGGGATGGAGTAAAGTATTTCATGCAAATGAAATGGAGAAAAAAGCTGGAGTAGCGATACTTATATCAGATAAAATGGACTTTAAATTGAAGAATATAATAAAGGACAAAGAAGGACACTTCATACTAATAAAGGGATCGCTCCAACAAGAGGACATAACCCTAGTAAACATCTATGCACCTAACATAGGAGCTCCTAAATATGTAAAACAGATATTATCAGACATAAAAATGGAGATCAACAGTAAAACTATCATAGTAGGGGACTTCAACACCCCACTGTCACCAATGGACAGATCCTCCAGAGAGAAAATCAATGCGGAAACAGTGACCTTAAATGACACTTTAGACCAGCTGAATTTAACAGATATTTTCAGAGCATTTCACCCCAAAGCTACAGAATATACATTATTCTCAAGTGCACATGGAACATTTTCTAAGATAGACCACATGTTAGGCCACAAAACAAGTCTGAATAAATTTAAGAAGATTGAAATCATTTCAAGTCTCTTCTCTGACCACAATTATATGAAACTAGAAATCAATTATAAGAAGAACCCCGGAAAGCTGTCAAATAAGTGGAGGCTGAATAACATGCTACTAAATAGTGAGTGGGTCACAAATGAGATCAAGGAGGAAATCAAAAGATACCTTGAGACGAACAAAAATGAAAGCACCACGACCCAAAATC
The DNA here is from genome assembly GCA_033961575.1 of Aselliscus stoliczkanus. NCBI lineage: Eukaryota > Metazoa > Chordata > Mammalia > Chiroptera > Hipposideridae > Aselliscus > Aselliscus stoliczkanus. The sequence continues at coordinate 59,024,557 of CM066736.1, forward strand.
TCTGGGATGCTGGGAAAGCAGTCCTAACAGGGAAGTTTATAGCAGTGCAGGCCTACCTAAAGAAGGAAGAAAAATCTCAAATCAACAGGTTATCCTTACACCTAAGGGAACTGGAAAAAGGAACAGCAAAAGAGGCCCAAGGGGAGCATAATAAAGGAGAGAATAAAGACCAGAGTGGAAATAAACAATATAGAGAACAGAAAAACAATTCGAAAGATGAATGAAACCAAGAGTTGGTTTCTTGAGAAGATAAACAAAATTGACAAACCTCTAGCCAGGCTCATCAAAAAAAAAAAAAAAAAAAAAAAAAAAAAGAGGACTCAAATTAGCAAAATCAGGAATGAAAGAGGGGAAATGACTACAGACATCACAGAAATACAAAAAAATCTAAGAAATTACTATGAGCAACTATATGCCAACAAATTTGACAATCTGGAAGAAATGGATAATTTTCTAGAAGCATACAACCTTCCAAAGCTAACACAAGAAGAAACAGAAAATCTAAATATCCTGATTACTCCCAAGGAAATTGAATCAGTAATTGACAAGCTCCCAAAAAATAAAAGCCCTGGACAAGACGGCTTCACAAGTAAATTTTATCAAACATTCAAAAAAGAACTATCACCTATTCTTCTCAAACTATTCCAAAAAATCCAGAAGGAGGGAAGGCTCCCAAACTCTTTTTATGAAGCCATTATCACCCTGATTCCAAAACCAGATAAAGACAGCACAAAAAAGGAAAACTACAGGCCAATCTCCCTGATGAATATAGATACAAAAATTCTCAATAAAATATTAGCAAACAGAATTCAGCAATATATTAAGAAGATCATACATCATGATCAAGTGGGATTCATCCCTAGTGCGCAAGGCTGGTTCAACATCCGTAAATCAATTAATGTGATACACCACATCAACAAAATGAAGGGTAAAGATCACATGGTCATTTCAATAGATGCAGAAAAAGCATTTGACAAAATCCAACAGCCATTTATGTTAAAAACCCTTAGCAAAGTGGGAATACAGGGATCATATCTCAACATAATAAAAGCCATATATGATAAACCTACAGCTAACATCATACTCAATGGGGAAAAGCTAAAACCATTCCCCTTAAGATCAGGAACAAGACAAGGCTGTCTACTTTCTCCTCTTTTATTCAACAGAGTGCTGGAAGTTCTCGCCACAGCAATCAGACAACAAAAAGAAATAAAAGGCATCCAAATTGGCAAGGAAGAAGTAAAATTGTCATTATATGCAGAGGACATGATACTGTATATAGAGAACCCCAAAGACTCCATCAAAAAACTATTGGAACTGATAGACAAATTCAGTAAAGTAGCAGGATATAAAATCAATGTTCAGAAATCAGTGGCATTTGCATATACCAATAATAAACTAACGGAAAGACAAATTAAGAAAACTGTCCCATTTACAATTGTGTCAAGAACTATAAAATACCTAGGAATAAATTTAACCAAAGAAGTGAAAGATCTGTACTCAGAAAATTATAAGACACTGAAGAAAGAAATCATAGAAGATACAAATAAATGGAAACACCTATCATGTTCATTGGTAGGAAGAATTAATATAGTTAAAATGTCCATATTGCCTAAAGCAATATATAGATTCAATGCAATTCCTATCAAACTACCAAGGGCATTTTTCACAGAAATAGAAAATATAATCCTAAAATTTATATGGAACCATAAAAGACCCCGAATAGCCTCGGCAATCCTGAGAAATAAGAACAAAGTCGGGGGGATCACGCTACCAGACATCAAAACCTACTACAAGGCTACAGTAATCAAGACAGTTTGGTATTGGCATAAAAACAGGCACATCGATCAGGGTAACAGAACAGAGAGCCCAGAAATAAATCCAGGCATTTACGCACAGTTAATCTATGACAAGGGAAGCAAGAATTTACACTGGAGTAAAGATAGTCTATTCAATAAATGGTGCTGGGAAAATTGAACTGCCACATGCAAAAAAATGAACCACCTCCTTACACCATATACAAGAACAAATTCAAAATAGATTAAAGACTTAAATGTAAGACCTGAAACCATAATACTCCTAAAAGAAAATATAGGGACTACATTTGCAGACATTACCCAGAGCAATATTTTTACTGATACATCCCTACGGGCAAGGGAAGTAAAAGAAAAAATGAACATATGGGATTATATCAGACTTGAGAGTTTTTTCACAACAAAGGAAACCATTAATAAAACAAAAAGGAAGCCTACTGAATGGGAGAATATATTTGCCAACGAGATATCTGATAAGGGGTTAATATCCAAAATGTATAAAACACTCATGAAACTCAACACCAAAAAAACAAACAACCCAATTAAAAAATGGGCAGAAGATATGAAGAGACATTTCTCTAAAGAGGACATACAGATGGCCAACAGGCATATGAAAAAATGTTCAACCTCACTGGTCATTAGGGAAATGCAAATAAAACTACAATGAGATACCACCTCACTCCAGTCAGAATGGCTATCATCAATAAATCAACAAACAACAAGTGCTGGTGGGGCTGTGGGGAAAAGGGGACCCTGCTGCACTGTTGGTGGGACTGCAGATTGGTGCAGCCACTATGGAAGTCAGTATGGAGGTATCTCAAAGAACTGGAAATAGAGCTACCGTTTGACCCAGCAATTCCACTCCTAGGTATTTATCCTGAAAAACCTAAGACACTTATTCAAAAAAGTTATGCACCCCTATGTTCATAGCAGTGCTATTTGCAATAGCTAAGACTTGGAAACAACCAAAATGCTCATTGGTAGATGACTGGATTAAGAAACTGTGGTATATTTATACAATGGAGTATTAGTCCGCTATAAAGAAGAATGAAATCGTACCATTTGCAATGATATGGATGGACCTAGAGACTTATGTAAGTGAAATAAGTCAGTCAGAGAAAGACAAATACCATATGATCTCACTCATATGTGGAATCTGAAAAAGTGTATGAATGAGCAAAGTAAACAGAAACTATCTCATAGATATAGAAGAAAAATCAGGGTTGCTAATTGGGAGGGGGATGGGGATGAGGGAGAAGGGGAAGGGATTAGACAGCAAAAATAGGCAACTACAATATTGCCACTGGGATATGAAAGACAGTTTGGGGAATATAATTAATAATGTTGTAAATATTTTGTGGGGTGTCAGATGGTCATATGTCTTGTTAGGGAGACCATTTCCTGGATGGAGAAGAGGCTTGACCTCTGCACTGTACACCTGAAGCTGAGGTTGTATAATATTGTATACCAACTGTAATTGAATATATAGTCATGGGATGTGGATTATAATGTGGAAGGGAGTCAGAGGAAGTGTAATAGATATATATGATATGGGGGGGAGGAGTGGGGTGGCCAAATGGGGGACAGGGGCTTGTCACTTTGAGGGGTAAAAAGTATAACTATTGCACTGTGTTATACACCTGAAGCTAATTAAAAATAAATAAATAAATTATAGAAAAAAAGAAAATCCAAATAAAGTATAGACCTTAGTTAACAATAGTGTATCAATATTGTAAAAAATGTACCATATTAAAATAAGACATGAGTTAATAATAGGAAAACTTGGTGTGTAGTATCTGAGAAACCTCTGTATTTTCTTCACAATTTTTCTATAAATCTAAACTATTCTAAAATTTAAAAGTTTATTTAAAAACTAATATAGAAAAAAAATAAAAAAGAAAAGAAAAAGTCTCCAGTGAGTGACTCATTGCTAGCATGGAACCACCACACCAGGTAAGCTGGGAGGGACTGGCGGTAGTACTCAGAAAAGTCAGTATTTTAAAGCTGGCATATTGTTTGGGGATGGCAATATCAAGAATATGACCCAGGGAGGGAGTGCCTTATCCACATAAGGTTACTGAGACCAGAAAGATGAAAACTAAGAGGCTGATAAAAATAAAATCATGCTCATGGAACTGAGTCATCTACAAGGGTGGAAAAGGCTGAGGGGTGTCCTTGTTTCACTGATCTCAGAGAAGCTCTTTGCACTTCTAGAATTCTATGAAGGTGAGCTCTTGCCCTGAATGAAACGTTAATTCCCAATTAAAACTCACCCATGAGTAAATATGAGTAATAATGAATCCCTTTTTTAAGTAACTTCAGTCAGTTTTCAAAGGAGTAGACAGTATCTAGTTTCACCAGAGTAAGAGATTATCAAAAACAGCAGTGAAATCAGCTGTTTTTCTCCACATGGGATATTTAAGTAGGAGCATATGTCAGTGTTTGATATTCAATCAGCCTTCTGCAATACAGCAACAAATTCAAGCTCCAGTGGCCCAGAGAAAATAAGATTTTTTTTTTGTAATTGTTTACAGAAGTAGAGTCATAGTAGTTCAAAAGTCTTTTGAAATAGTTCTTCTAATTTTGGAGTTTGGGGAAGTAACACTGAGTTGCAGAAAAAGTGCCAGATTAAAGTTATGCAAGCAAATTCAATTATTACTTTATATTTTCTGATACTTGTTTAATCACTTTTTAATAGTGCCTCAATTTTAAAGCACGTTGCAGTTTTCATGGGTTTGATCGGTAACATTTGAGGTAGGAAGAATAGATTATCCCAATTTTACTAATGTGAAAACAAAAGCTGAAGGGAATTAAATCACTTTTTCAATGTCAGCACTGCTAGTCACGGCAGATTCTGACCTGGAATGCATATTTTCTGATTTTTTTTTTACCAGAGTACTGGTTTATTATAAAAGAATATATAACGGGCCGGCAGAGTGGCGCATTGGTTGAGAGCTGGCTTGGGACGCCAGCGGCCTGGGTTCGGATCCCACATATGAGGGCCAGTGACACTGCCCTCTAAAATATATATATATATATATATATATATATATATATATATATATATATATATATATATATATATATATATATATATATATATATATAGCACAGGGCAAGGTGTGGGGAAAGGGCTCAGAGCTTATATGCCCTTTATGAGTGGTCCATGCTCCCCGCATCTCCATGAAACCTGTCCTTTTGAACTTTCATGGAAGCTTCATTACTTCGGTATGACTGATTAAATCACTGGACATTGGTGATTGATACAACGTCCAGCTTCACTCCTCTCCTTAAAAGCCAGAAGACTGCAAGTTGCAATCCTTCAATCACATCCTCTGATTATAAATCCAGTGTTTTCTCTCTCCATTATACCACAGAATTCCCCATTACAGCTGACTCAGAAATTTCTATCTCGTTAAGTGTTTATGTACTGTTTTTATTAATTTTTCTTTTTCATGGAAAATAAACAGTAAAACAAATTTTAATAAAGTATTTGGAAATGTTTATATGACTTTCATTTTAAAACCAATGTCACTAGTGAGTATATGCTCAATAACAAGAACTCTGTTTTGCTTACTATTAAATCTCCAGGGTTGAGCCCTGTACCTTCACATAGCAGGAACTCAGTAAATATTGAATGAATAAATAAACACATTTTCAAGTTTTTTCTTTTAATCCTTGAATATTTAACAACAGTAATTATGCCTTGGGTAGTCTGAGGCAGTATACAAGTATTTCCATTGCAGAAAGCATTGAGCTTAGGTTCAGAACATAGGTTCCATATTTTTTATCAGCTTCCTCATTTAAAAAATAAAATCTTTAATACCTTTTGCATTAAATTTTGTGGTATAAAATAGATATTATATTGTGATTTTATCAATGTTTGTAGTAGATTAAACGATTGACCCTAATTCTTCACCCTTTCCTATATCGATTTTCATTGTCATTTAAGTTTGCAATTCCTTCCAAAAAAGGCTCTTTGATATTGGGCTCAGCCATGTGACTTGCTTTGGTCAATGAAATATATCTGATACAAGCAGAGCACTAACATGGGTATGCAGGACAGGTCATGCCCTTTTGTGCATCTGCCATTCTCACAAGGACATATCCTGGCAAGGTTGTTGGTTCTGGGAGAGAATGAGCTGCTAACATATAAGAGAGAAATAAACGCTTATTGCTGTATGCTAATATGATGTTTAAAGTTTTTGTTATGCAGCAATATTTGACTAGTAATCTGGTCTATTTTGTTCAGTTAAAAAGATCAGTCTCCATTTTAGGGATTGAGAGAAAAAAAAAATAGGAACTGAGGGCTTTTTACTTGTTTTGATCTTTAATATTATTCCACCATTCCTAGGCACTGGATATTTGGTTCATGCAAGCTTCAGCCATCCTCATAGTATGTCACTGCCGTTGGGTAAAATACCATTCCTTACATCTTATGTACAAGTCCTTTGAAAATGTGAGTGCCTTTGATGGTTTCTTTATAGCTCTCCCACTTTTCTTCCTTATCAGAATCTAGTTTGAGAATCTCCCATTCTTCCAGATCTCTCTTCCCTTTATAGGTTTATGCTTTTTTAGTGAATCTTATAGAATTTGTTACTCTGTAGTATTGGACATCTATTTCAAACTCTAGCTAACACAAGATTAACCAGCAAGAGTTTTCAAGTTCAGACTCTTGGGCCATCCATCTCCACTGGCTCTCTAGGAATGGGATCAGGAAATCTGTTTTTGAAAATAACTCCTGAAATGATTCTTATACAGCAAATTTTTTAACAGTCTAGCCCCATTTTATTTTCTTGACTATTAAAACTAGAGAATGACATGGTCACTTTCCCCCCAATAGTGCCTTTATTTTCACTTTATTAAATTGTCTCTTTCTTCTTGTTTATCAGAGAGGAGACTAGAACACCATGTTTCTGCATCTACGTCACAAATTTCAGAGAGCTAAATTTATCAATAAAGCAAGCAAAAAAAAAAAAAAAGAAAATCTACATTTGACAGAATATTTCTAATAAATACATATTGATGATTAATGTCTTTTACCATTGTTCTATTTAGCTTCTATAAGATGTTTTTAATAATTTTTTTTATTAGAAAAGCATTACCCATATTATCTCTCCAGTCAGGCATTTGGAATATCCTTTTTGGATTCTTTTAATTTTTGCTTTTTCTATTCTGTAGTTTATGGGTTTCCAAAAAATAAAAAATAAAACCTGAAGTCTTTTATCTATATTAATTAATTTATCTTTGGAAATATATAATAATGTAAAAGAGAATTAACCCCAATTTGCAGGTGAGGACACTGAGTCTCAGAGAGATTGTTAGTTACATGCTCAATGTTGTACAACTAATAAGTAGCAAAAGTAGGTTTAAATCAAAGCCTTTTTTATTCCAAGAAACCATGATCTTTCTACTATGCCACATTGCCTATATGCTAAATCAAGCTAAATTGAAATTATATTTGAATTCCCTCTTTTGTTTCCAAGACAAATTTCATATATATCAATATGTATATATACTGAAAAAAATTCCATGATTTATAGAAAAAAATTCATTAGAATCTTCTAGCTAAAAAGGAGCAGACTTTGAAAAGAGCAGTGATTAAAGGCTGTTAATAACAAAATTCCAAAAATATTCTGATACTCTATACTTTCCCTGTATATTTTAGTTACCAACAGTTTAACATTGCTGCAAAGCCTCAGGAGGGTATTTGCCCATTCAATGCAGTTGCACTTTGTATTAACAGTCCAGATGAATGGCATATGGACCTAAAATGTAGTAAAATAGATATCCTTGAAATTTTCAAGTTCCTGCTTTTCCTAGAAGGCTCTGAGGTTCTAGCATTTAGAAAATATCATATTCTAACATTCACAGGGAAGAGGACCCAAATAAAGACCAGTTTTCTAAAATTGTGAGAGCCTCTTTCTCTGCGTTCTTTTAAAAAGAGTAGCAATGACCCCATTAAAAATATTCATTACTCAGAAATATACCAAGTACGCACTGATTTAGTCCAGGCATTATCATTCTGATGGGTTGGTTATATGTTTTCAAAACTATTCATGCATCTAGTTTCTCTTTCTGCCTGATTCTCTCTACCTTTGGTTCATTACCCACTTCATTAAAATTTCCAGGAGAGGACACCTAATTCAATCCCGTCACTTGTTAACTGCTCTTGCAGAGGCTGCATGTGTTGGCAAATTAAAAGCAATGGCTAAGGCGTGGGTTGAACCTAGCCTCTATTTTTATTTTTCATTATCAGCTATGGTGCAGCAAATGCTCTTTGAGTGAACATTGTGTTCAAGGTGGTCTATCAAGGAAAACTGAATTTCCTGTTTGCGCAGTCCATAAGAGGCTGTGATAAAAGTTAGAGGAGCAAAGATAAGTAAATGTAATCACAACAATAGAAGAGCAACTTTTTCTTAACCAAAATATAGGATCTGAAATTAGAAAGGAACCTACGGATTTTCTGTTTCCAAATCCCACAAATTAGAAAATCAGTGCTGTGGATGACGAAGAAACTTAGTTGCCTGCCTGGCCCCGAGGTTCTCTTCATTTCTTCAGGTCACTTTTCACCAGGGCACTGAAAACTTTTGCAACTATGATTGCAGAACCATATTAGTAATCCTTGAGATACCACCAAAAATGACATAGGAGTCAGAGACTGGAGATAGGTGGTTTTTCCCCAGAAAATTTGATGTTGATCAATGTCTAATCAGCTCTACAAATAATGACCCAAGATAAAAGGATTAAAGATGGATTCACTAAATGCAATTCATTCAAACTGATCTTTTTGTCCCCAGCTTTTATTATGGTAATAAAAATCCTATCAAAATACAGAATACAAGTCCTTTATCAGATACGTAATTTGCACATATTTTCTCTCAGTCTGTGGTTTGTATTTCATTCTCTTGAGTATCCTTTTGTGGTTACACAGCAGCCTAGCTGTCTGCCCCCATGCACCTGTCCTTAACAACAGATCTTCAGTAACTTTCACTATGTTTATGGCAATTCCCTATGGGGCCCCAAGAAAGAGGGCTGGCTAATCACACATGGGTACGACCCTAGCTGAAGACAGGGCAACCCAAGCCAGACACAGTTCAGGGGGTACCATGGGAGGAAACATGGAAGTGAAGAATATGGACAGAAGACCCCTTGTTTACAATGCTAACAGCCTGCCTGAGAAGTGAAACCTGAACAAATGATAACATCTGTCCTCCATGCATTCTTGCCCTTAGACCTCTTAGTGAGCAGTTTCTGTTTCCCAGAAGGTGCACGTATACAGGTCATGGGACTTTCGGTAAAGGCAGCCTGCAGGTCATGGGGTGATTTGACTTAGAGCTAAGTTCTCTGGAATGATGTATGTGACTTACAGACTGTGGGAAAATACAATGCTACTTCCTTGTGTGTATCCCAATAAAAACCGCAGTCAAGCTCGATTTGGGGCTCATTGTCCTAGAGGCACTGAGTTCCCTGGTTAGCACTGCTTTTGAACTATCCTTTGTCTCTTGCCTATCATTTCTGTTTCTTAGTCTTTGTCGGCCCTCTCGAAGTGTCCAACCCAGTCGGGCTTGACGCAACATCCTTTGGAAAAGTAGTTCATTATCTTGATAAAATCCAATTAATCAATTTTTTTCCTCATGGATTGTCCTTTTGTGTTGTATCTAAAAAATCTTTCCCTAACCCTGGGTTATAAATATTTTCTCTCATGTTTTTGCCTAGAAGTTTTATAGTTTTAGATTTCATATTTAAGTCTATAATCCACTATGAATTAACTTCTGGATCTGATACTAAGTATAGACTGATTCATTTTTTTTTTTTTTTGGCATATGGATATGCAATTGCTACTGTACCATTTGTTCAAGGCTATCCTTTCTTCCCCAAATTGCATTGCATCTTGATCAAAAAGTAGTTGACTATATATGTTATATTAATCTGCTCAGGCTGCCACACAAAGTACTTTAGAATGGGTAGCTGAAACAACTGAAATTTATTTTCTTGTAGTTCTGGAGGTTAGAAGTCCAAGATCAAGGTTCCAGCTCATTCAATTTCTGGTGAGAGGGCTCCTCCTGGCTTGAGATAGCTGACTTTTAATTCTCTGTCTCTTCTTATAGACACTAATCTTATCAGATTAGGGTCCCATTCTTATGACCTAATTTAACCTTAATTAGCTCTATATAGGCCCTATCTCAAAATACAGCAATAATTTCATTTTATGTCCTCTGTTGTATTTGCTAACAAAACTTGTTGTCTTATTTATTTAATTAATTAATTTTTTTTTTTTTTTATAATTGGGGAGTGGTGGAGGGGAACAATGTTGGATAATTGGGGAAAAGGACCAGCCAAGTTGTTGTTCTTCAGTCTTAGTTGTGGAGGGTGCCAGTCGCCATCTGGCTGCCTGTCGGCAGCTCGTGGCCTCTACACTCAAGGTATTGTGTTCAATCTTAGTTGCGGGTGGGCATCCCTTGCAGGAGTCAAACCAGTATCCTTGTTAAGAGCACATGTTCTATCCACTGAGCCATCCTAGTGGCTGCTCAGCTCAAGGTGCTGAGTTCAGTCTTAGTTGCGGGCAGGTTTAGCCTCCCATGGAACAGGCAGTCTTGTTAGGAGCACATGCTCTCACCAGCTGAGCTATTCTGCCACCTGTTGGCAGCTCAGCGGCAGCTCAGCTCAGGCGCAGAGTCACTGGCCCATGTGGGAATCAAACTGGCAGCCCTGTTGTTCAGAGTTCACACTCTTAAGCTAATTCTTAACAAACTGAGCCACTCGGCCAGCCCTGTTGTGTTATTTTAATGGTTAAATTTAAAGTACATATCTTTAGTTTAGCTTAAATGATAGTATATATATATATATATATATATATATATATATATATATATATAGAGAGAGAGAGAGAGAGAGAGAGAGAGAGAGAGAGAGATTTTATAGGGGAATTGAGGGAGGGGAACAGTGTTGGGGAACTGGGGAAGGAGAACAGACAAGTTGCTGTCCTTTTTGTTCTTCAATCTAGTTGTGGAGGGCATTGCTTCACTGGCCCATGTTGGTATTATTATTGTGCTCTTCTCGAGTGAGGCAGATCTGTTACTGACCTCTGGACGGACGCTCACAGTGGCTCTTGGCAGCTCACAGCGGCTGCCAGCTGCTCATGCTTGCTGTCAGCCACTCACTGTAGCCTATGGCAGCCCACTGCAGCAGGGGCTGCAGCTATGCCATCCCGGGGACTCTAATAGCCCAGCTCCAGGTGGAGCTGTTGTTCACCATCTTAGCTGTAGAGGGCAGTGTCACTTGTCCTCATATGTGGGATCCGAACCAGGTCCGCTGGCATCCCAAGCCAGCTCTTAACCAAAGTGCCACTCGGCCGGCCTCACATATATTTTAAGATTCTTAAAACAGCAGTTTTCAATTTTCTTTTGTAGCTTTTGTAGTATTGTCATACTTCTCCATGATTATACTTCTACATAATTATAAACTTTCAAATATGTTATTGATGTTATTATTTTTTTAAAGCTGATTTTCTTTAAAAATTAAATATGAAAATGATCTATGTATTTACCCAAGTAATTATCATTCCTGGTGATCTTTATTTCTTTGTATAAAACTGATTTATATTTAGTATCATTTTTGCTTAAAGGACTTCCTTCCTCTAACATTTCTTGAAGTTCCAATCTGCTGGTGATGAATTCTTTCAACTACTGGATGTTTGAAAAGGTTTTATTTCAGTTTCATTTCTAAAAGATTTGTTTTGATTAAATAATTCTAGGTTGATAATTTTTTTTTCAGTACTTTAATGATAGCATCCCACTCTCTTACAGTATACATTATTTCTCACAAGAAATCTTCTGTTACCCCTATCTTGGTTCTTCTAAACATAACATATTCTTTTTACTCTAACTGCTTTATAAATTATTTATTTATTACTGATTTTAATTAATTTTGATTATGTTGGTATATTTTTGTTCATGTTTCTTGTCCTTGGGTTTTGTTGAGCTTCTTAGATCTGTAAGTTTATTGTTTTAAACAAATTTAGAATATTTTCAGTCACTATTTTTCAAATTATTTTTCTGACACTCCCTCCTTAAATATTTTATCTCTGTGTGTTTCCATTTGAATAATTTCTATTGCTACATACACTTCTGCAGTATCTAATCTGATATTAATATTATCTAATGTATTTTTCATCTAATTTTAATTTCCATTTCTAGATAGTTGAGTTGGATCATGTTTATATCTCCCATGCCAATATTATCATGTTAATTCATTCCACTAGCTTCTTAAAGATACTGAATATACTCATAAAAACTGTTAATGTTCCTACATACTAACTCTTTCAACTGAGTCATTTCTAAGTCCGTTTTAACTGGTAATTTTTTCTCATATAGGGTGTATTTTTCTGCTTCTTTACAAGCCTGTTACTTTTTGATCAAATGTCAAACATTGTGAATTTGACCTTGTTCAGTGATATTTTTTATATTTCTATAATGTCTTCAGCTTTAATCTGAGACATGGTTAAATAAACTGGAAAAAGTTTGATCCTTTTAGGTCTTGCTTTTGGCCTTTGTTAGATGGGATCAGAACTGAGCTTACACAAGGTTAATTTTTCCTCAATACTAATACAATCGTTCTTTGTCCTTTCATTGACACATTGTGAATTCTGACATATTCTACTCTAGCCTTTCAGGACATGCAGTATTCCTAGCCCTGTGTGGGCCCCAAGTACCCTTCCTTGTAATTCTTTCAAATGGTTTTTCCCTGCATTAAGTGATTGTCTCAGATGTACCCACTGAATAGTATTCAACTGAATGCTCAAGGGGAACTATCTGCAAATCTCCAGAATTCTTTCTGGGTAGCTCTCTCCTTTCTAGGGCACTACACTGTGAATTCTAGCTATCTTAGCTTTCCTGGACAGCCAGATATTTAATTCATGGAGATTGCCTTCTGCCTCTGCTCCCCTACCAGCTCTGTGGCCTGGAATCTTTCACCAAGAAGTAAGCTTAGGTAATTGTAGGGCTCACCTTTTTTGTTTGCATGCCACAGGTTTCATTATCCTCTGTTGCCTGATGTCCAATGTTTTGAGTTCCATTGCTATATACATATTTTGTTCAGTTTTTTAGCAGTTTTATGTTGGAAGGTAAATCTGTTCCTTTTTATTCCATGTTGATGAGAACCTCTGTTATTTTAATCAAATAAGCTGTGTTGTGACATAGAGGGCATATTATCACCTGTGCAGATGGCAAAGTGTAAAAGATAGCTAATGGATCAATTAGTATAAAAATATCTAAGTGAACCAAAATGAGTAAATGAAAATTACAATAAAAATTTAAGGCTTAAAATGATCAAAATAAAGCAACCATAAACTGGGAATGCTAATTTTTTTCTTTTTTTTTCTTTTTTTGAGGGCAGTGTCACTGACCCTCATATGTGGGACCTGAACCGGGGCTGCTGGCTTCTCAAGCGAGCGCTTAACCACTGCGCCACTCGGCTGGCCCTGGGAATGTTAATTTTAACAGTAATCTTCTTAAATAATTCCTCAAGTATTTCTAAGTTCTCAAATCACATTTGATATATTTTTCTAAAGGAGAAATCCAACCTTGGACATAATTTATAGAGAAATGGGATTCACAAGGGATATAATGTTCTAGTGTATTTTACCCTAGTCAGATCATATCTGGAGCTTTATGTTCTATTCTAGGAAGTCTAATTACAAAAATAGCATTCACAACAGAAAAAAATCTGGAGAAGAACTGCAAAAATGGAAACTTGTTTACAAAACTAAATGTATTTTTAGAATTACTGAAAAAATTAATGACATTTGGTTTTGATGAGGGATGACTTATGAAAAGCATAATATCAAGAAGAGCTATGGAAAAAACGAATCAACTTAGTGTGTGCCATAAGACAGATGTAGCAACTTCTGCTTTTTTTTTTTTTTTTTTTTTGAGGGCAGTGTCACTAGCCCTCACATGTGGGACCCGAACCGGGGCCGCTGGCCTCCCAAGCCAGTGCCCAACCACTGTGCCACTCGACCGGCCCAACTTCTGCTTTTTATAAGCAAAAATATACTAGCAAATGTGAACAGAAATATAAAGACTTAGGTGAAAAACATTATGGACTTGGATATATTTGAATAGACATTTAGTTAACCACACATGAAGGAAGCTATAGAGAACACTGTAAACCTGTGGAGAAGCAAGCTTTAATGCCCTAAGTCTCTTCTATCTTTGTTTCTGAGGTGGAACATTTTGTAACTGGTGCTCCTTGACACCTAGGAGTTCTTTCAGAGACCACTACATGGCATAGAAGACTGTAAGGGGAATTCTTCCACTTCCCCTTCATTCAGGGAGTACTGCTTTTAAATGCTTTATATGTTGACTTTCTCATGAAAGCATTTGAAGAAAGAGAGAGAGTTGCATGGATAAAAAGGCTTGAAAACCCAGAGATGAATTATACGAATTTATCTTTGGATTCTTCAATTAGCAATAATTCTGAATATTTTTATATCGGAATGATAAAATGTTGCAAAAATCAGAAAGCTCATTTATTTTGTGATCACTATTGGATTGGTGCTAAATAAAAATGTCATATCATTTAAAAACTTAAAATGTGTAATTCATGCAGTACAATGAATTCAATTCTATGTCGGCATTTTCAAGAATAATTCTTTTTCCACAGTTCAGACTAGGAAGGGAAGGATAATTTTTCCATTTCACCTCCATTACAGAATTTGTTTTTTGAAGCCACAGGAAATATGATGTCTATGATAAAAATAAATAGAATTTTATTCAGGCGAATTCAGAACTTGTATAAGAAAGGGCTGAAAAGAAGTACTGAATCCATTGTTGTGAAGTTGAAAATCAATGTTCTCTTCCTAAAAACATAGTAAGCAGAGATCCATTTCTCATCAGACATTCTGCTTATCTGCAAGTTATTTGTTCTACAAAGAAAGGGTATTTTTTTATCACAACAGTTCTTGTTTGTCTATTTAGTGAGGCGTTCTGTCTTTCAAATGCACAATTTTCATTACAGTCAAAACTTCTTGGGGCCAGCTGAGTGGCTCAGTTGGTTAAGAGCTCGCTCAAGAGTGTGAGCTGAGCTCTGAGCAACAGCAGTTTGATGCCAGGCCGAGCGGAGTTGCCGCTAAGCTGCCAACAGGTAGCAGGATAGCTCAGCTAAAACAAAACAAAACAAAACAAAACAAAACAAAACAAAACAAAACAAAAAAAGTTCTTTGCAACTACAGAGGCAAAAATACAGCAAATGGACATAGGTTCAACTTAAATGTGGCTATATCAGGAATGGCCGTGTACCGACTCAGCACATACAGTTTAACGCCCACTATTGGCAACTTTTTCTTGGCTTCTGATTTTCACTTTTACATGTTCTGTTCTTTTTTATAGAGGTTTTCCAGCGTTCATCAAGAGATGAATAATAATTAAATTATCTTATAATTAAGTGTTTTGGAAAGTCATGGAAATCCTAGATTCGCCACTTTTAGCTATTTGGATCTTTGGAATATAGTTTTCCTCATATGAAGGTCAATTTCCCTGTCTAGTTTTGAGATTTATATGGATGCAAACACTTAGGATATAAATGCCCTACAATTTCCATTACTGTTATTATTAATAATAGATTGTTCATTCTATTATTTTCATTTGTTTAAAGTTCAAGAAATCATTTTTTTAAAACATTTTAATATTTGTGAATTGTACTGAATGTACGTTTGTATTTATTTTTGGCTGGTAAAAGCCAATTTAGGATACCTTAAAATATAAATATTATATTATTAAGTTCAAAATTACAAAATATAAATAAAATATGTACCACTATCTCATTTTCATATGGTTCCCTTCTTCATTTCAGGAAGTTCCTTCATGACCCCAAAACACATTCAACCAACTCTTGTCCATAGGCATGACCTGTTACTTCAATTATTTCATTTCATATCTCTCTTATTTTAAGTGGATCTTGCTGTTGCTGCTACTGACCAAGAACATATCTTGTAAATTTGACTAACTGAAGTATACAAAATGCTGTTACTGTTACATATATTAGCTGCCTAATGACATATTCAAACAGAATTAGAATAATGTAGTATTTGTTTATGATTTTATCTTTCCAGAACCATTTAGATACAGGAAATTTCTAAGAATCAATGTACATTACATTTTGGAAGGTATTTTGAATTACAGAAAAACACATAGACAAAAATAAACCAGGCTCTTCACTTTAAATTAAAATTGTATATAGTGAAAAGCAAAAGCTGTACTCTGTCCCTTCTGCATGGATATAATAAAGTCTGAGAACTCCAACTGTCAAAGTGTAAAGTGCAGTGACAGAGGCAGGAAATGACATTGGAGAATTTGGCAGGAAACAACTATTGAAGTGCCTCGAACACTACATTACAGGCTTTAAATTTTATACCAAAGAAAATGAGAAGCACTGAAGGATTTCCAGAAGGGCTGTCATCTGATCACATTTCCATTTTTGAAAGTTCACACTGGCAGTATGGTAGAAGGTAAACTACAGGCAGGAAAACAGTTAAGCCATGACAGTAATTAAGTAATGGAAGTAATTAAGAAATGATAAGGATGTGTTCTAAGATAGTAGCAGAGGAAGTTTAAAGGAGGGAACCAATTAAAGGATTATATAGAAAATAACTTGGAAGGACTTAACAGGTTGGAAATGATAGAGAATGAAAAAAAATCTTGGATTACTGTATACTGTAATTCATTTAAGTAGGAAATATAGGACAGGGATGAACTTTAAAATAATGCAAGAAATGATGAGTTTGAGTTTGAGCAAGTTGAGCTTGATATTCTGCTGGAAACCTTAAATTAGAAATATCTAACAGGCAGCGATCAAATGAGGGTTTTGGAGGCATCAGCATATAGCTAAGCTGCATAGGATAGCTCGGGAAGAGAGTAGTGTAAAAAAATCCTAAAATAATTTTAGATAAAATACTAATGTTTAGAAAAGAACAAGGAGTACAAGAAATGAATTTGAAGAAGAACTACAAAAATAGAACACCAAGAAAGAGCCACAAATGCCAAGGAGAGCTTTCCTGGGAGGGAATAATCTCCTTTCAGAAATCAGGTGATACGGAAAAGAGTGTTCATGTATTTGACAATTAACTGGTCTTCGGCTACCATGGTGAGAGGGGTTACAATAGTGCTGTGAGGGAAAAAGGCCAGAGAACAGATTGAACTGAAGAGTGAACTTCCCTGAGTGCCAACCCAGGGAAGAGCAGACAATTCACCAACATCACTGGTATGCAGTGGAGAGAACGTTCAGAATAACTATAAATTATTTTGAATAGAATGAGTTACAAAAAAATTTTTTTATCTTAGAGAAGATTCAAAAGAAATGAGATGGGAAGCAGGTGTATTTCAGGGGATAAAAAGGTGCCATAAAGAAGAGACCATATCTCTTTGAGAGATGAGGCAACTAAATGAATTTAGAGGCCACTTCTGGGCTTTTTATATTCTGAATTTTCCCCTCCACTCACTTTAATGTAGTCTTTGGATGAGACACTGTCCCATCCTCAGACATCTTCCTCATAGAGGAGGCACTTAGTGTTTTCTGAAGCAGCAAAAGACAGGATTATCTCAAGAGTTTCTGACAGGGGAAATGAAACGCATTTCTCTTTAAAAAAGAAAACGAAGAAAAAAACAGCAGTGTCTGGTAGTTTAATGGATGGAATTGCTTAATGTTCAGCTGAAGGTCCTCCTTCCCACCATGCCGCATCCCTGAGCCAGAAACACTGGCGAGAATACTGTGGCTAATACTGGGAAAACCCATTCTTCCTTCTCATTTTTGCCTAGTCCATGGCATTATCACATAGAAAATGCCCACACACTCCAAAGCATTCCTTTCATTGTACTGTAATATTAGAGGGGAGAGGTTAGGTTGGGAGTGTGTTTACATTTTCCAGCATAATCTGTAAAAGGTATGACATTCATAAAAGTGAAAGTACTTCCATGTTAAATGTCTTCTATCATTGCTATTGTTTGGGGAGCTGGGGGCCATGACAAAGCCAAAATACTCCATAGGAAACAGATTGATAATTTCTCATTTGAAATTTGTTGTTCTCTTCAGAAATAAGCTGTATCAGGCATGATATTTTTGGTTGCAAAGAACACAAACCCAACTAAAAATAGCCTTTGGGAACTTTATTGTCCTGTGCAACCCAACCATAGACAGGGAGGTTTGTTCTTAGAGAAGTCTGGGTCCAGGGAATAGGCAATTATCCATCACACACTTAGGCTTCTCTCAGCATACTGGCTTTGTTACCTTTACTCTGTGTACTTTCCCCATCACTTGATAAAATGACCTTAAGTTGCTCTGATTCAAGGAGATATATAGGTCATCTATCATATCATATCTAAGGAGGAGCTCAAATTTGGGTCACATACCCACCTGCCTCTTTAGCCAATCACTGTATCTGGGTGGATGCATCCTATAATTGGCTCAGCCTAGGCGATGTTCCACTTTGGTGGTAATTAATTTCAGGGTCTGTTGCCACAGAAGGTAACTGGAGAAAGGTCATGGAGAGGAGCCGCATCAGTTACAGAGCAATTTCTATTTGTGTCTAGTCCAGAAACTAGGACCAATACACATACCAATATTAATAGGGAATGTAGCCCCTTTTTAAGATAAAGGAAGCACTTATATGGCTAGAAATACTTTCTCATAAAGTAGATATCTTTCATCAAGTGCCTCGTAGAAAACAGAAAAATGCAACCTAGCTAAGGAAAAAGAGAAGTTCCCTGATATGGAATCAGAACAACATGGCTATCTACTTATTTACTGTGTGATCATGAGTAAATTACTTAGTCTCTCTGAGCCTGTTTTCTCAATGATAGCAATTATGCATTAAATATGCAACTTCTAATGTTTTTTAGAAAATCTAGCAAATTAATAAATGTAAAATTTCTTGAAAGAAACTTGATCATACAGATCCTGCATAAACCTCCTTGCTCTTTCTGATCTGTTCCTTATGGGGTGAGAGTAACTGTGCTGGGTAGAAATTTCATGTACCATCACTAAGATTATCCCACCAATATTAATATAATGAATCTCTCTCACCTATTTTAGAGGAAGGGGCTTACTTAATAAGTTAACATTGTCTTCATTAAATGCATGTGCATATGACACTGCTCGGTGTTTGCACCTAATTTTAATCTCATCATGTTACCATCTTTCTCATTAAAAGAACTGCCACTGCCCTCTTTGTGGGCAGTGAAACAGAGAAAAGCAATGAGGAGAGGAATCTTTCCACTGGTAGTACATGCGATATGTTTGAATTTGAAGAGTTGGATTAAATTGTGGTACTCCAGAGGCCTGGCCCACAGGATAAACACTTAATATCTGTGTCTCAGAAGGATGTATAATAGAGTGTAATAATATAGACTATTGAATTATTCTACTATGGATTTAATAACTACCTCTGACTATTACTAACTAGGGGATCTTGGGAAAGTTGCTTAGCTATGTTGAGACCCACTGTCCACATTTGCCAAAATAGATATAATAATAACTGACTTAGAAGTAGGGGAGGAGTGGTAAAAGGATGATGAACCAGAACACATGCAAAACTTCTGAACTCGAATCCAGCAGAAGATGTCAAGAGTTCAATGCTTGCTATGATCCAGGGTATCAGGACCCAAAAAGACGCACAACATAACAAATAAACAGAGCCAGGCCCATAGGAGCATAACTTCTGCCTCAAGTTTGTGGGCTAAAATTTTTTCCTGGAGCAGTGGCCTCTATCAAGCTTCTGTCTGAGTTATGAGAAGGGAGCAGAGAAAGCTGTTCAGCTGGGACTTACATTACACTGCTGCTAGATAAGAACTTAGATTTGTGATGCTCTAAAAGGAAAAAGCCTCCAAACATCAATGTGATACTTGATTTTGCACTAGTGACAGTATCTAGGTGAAGGCGACCATCCAATCAACAGATATGAAAGGGAATTAGGAAAAAAAAAAGAAGGATAAAAATAAAAAAGAAAAGACAAAAAAATATCTTTCACTGAAGGGAAGAAAATCAACAATAAGAACAGTCAACAAGGTCAATTGGGAAGTTTTACTAGATTTCTGGTTAAGGACATGATTTCTGGGTATAAACTGTTTAACTTTGTATCCCAGATATGCTATCCTTTGTGACCTTAAGAAAATTAACCTCCTGAATTTTCTCATCTATAAAATAGATATAAAATAGCATCTACTTGATAGAGTTGCTATGAGTGTTAAATGGATTGATATGAGTAAAATACTGCCTTGCTCATAGTGGATACTATGTAAGAGTGTATTGATATTATTTGACTTTGAGAAAATCCACTATGGTGTTGTTTGGTGTTGTTTTACTTATATAACAACCAGAAACTTAAAATTAATCAATTTAGAATCCTCACAGAAGAAAAGCAAGAATAAAATTGCAAAACAAAACCAGAAAATAAAAAGTATAATAATTATTATAATATAAAACATGGAATAAAATGAGAGAAAAAGAAAGAACATATGGAAAAATAGAAAACAAATAGCAAGAGGATAGATTTAAACTTAATAATATCAACAATCACATAGAATATAAATCATCTACAACCCTAAATAAAAGATAGGTATTGTCTAACTAAGTTATTTTTAAGGCTCTATTATATCATGCTTACAAGAAACCCACTATAAATATAAAGACACATATATATTACAAGTAAAAGGAAAGCAAAATATACCAAATGCAGTGGGGCTGAATTGTGACACCTAAAGATATGTCCGTCTGGTACTTCATAATGTGATCTTATTTGGAATAAGGATCTTTGCAGATGTCGTTAAAGATATTGAAATGAGATAATTCTAGATTGGAGTAAATCCTGAATTCAATGATAAGTCCTTATAAGAGAGGAGAAGAGGAAACAGAGACACACAGAGGGAAATGCCATGTGAAGATGGAGTTAGAGATTGGGGTGATATGTCCACAAGTCACGTAATGCTAAGAATTGTCAGCAGCTAGAAGCTAGGAGAGAGACATGGAATGAACTCTCCCTCAGATCCTAGAGAAAGAACCAATCTTTCTGATAGATCTCAGTTTCCTCTTTAAGAAAAGCAAGAAAGAAAGATCAAATGAAACTCAAAGTAGAAGAAAAATAATAATAAATATCAGAATAGAAATCAATGAAACAGAAAAACAAAGAGAAAAATCAAGATTTCCTCTCAAGGTGGTGGAGGAGGTAAACACTATGCTTGCTTCCTCTCACGACCACATTAAAATTACAACTAAACCACAAAACAACTGTGATTGAATGTAGCCTGAAGTCTAGCTGAACAGAAGTCATATAACTAAGGATATAAAGAAAAAGCCATGTTGAGGCTGACTGGAGAGGCAGAGATATGGGAAGAGCTGATCTCACACCCGCCCGTGACCATTAAAAATCAGGAGGGAAATGTTGGTTGCAGAGTTTCCCACTGAGCAGGGAGGAGTCCCAGCGACACAACAGGATCCCCAGTCCAGGATTCCAGTGCTGGGAATAGAAGTCCCCACAACTTCTGGCTGTGAAAACCTGTGGATATTGTGGCTGAGTGAGATGGAAGGCTGTTGCAGTCCAAGGCGTTCCTCTTGAAGGGCCTGCACATGGATTTAATAACTGATTAACTCACTCACTTTGAGCTCTAGCTTTGGGGCAGCAGCTTAAAGGTGCCAGGGACATATGTGGAGAGACTGAATTGTCTGTCTTCAGGGCAAATGTTGGAGGGGCAGCTTTCTTCCAGAGAGAAGTGCTGGCAGAATCCATAGTTTCTTTGTGGAGCCCTCCCCGTTCCTAGCATGCAGACCCAGGTGGTCACCATATATGAGTCTCCATCTACCTGGCTAACACTATTCACTTGGCTTTCGTAATTCCCTGAGAGCCTGCCCCACCAAACTTTCGAGCACACCCAAGTCTCTTCCAGGGGATTTTCCATGCAAATGGGTTGCCTTGACTCATGCTGTAGACGTTCCTAAAGTCTCTCAAGCTGCATCTGGCTTTGGTATGTCCCGTACCTCTGGCTGAGCATCCCTAAGCCCAGCACTAGCAATAACTGGTGTTGATTCATAGCTTGTCCTCTTGAGACACCTCCAAACCCAGTGTGGATTGTAGCTATCTGTGGATTGACTTGTGCCTCATGCCAAGTGGTCCCAGGCAGGGCACAGGAAACAGTTAAACTTGGCCTGTGGCATGAGCCCTGCTAGAAAGCCCTAGAGCTGGAATGCTCAGTGGCTGGCTTTGGACCATGCCAGAGCACCATCTGGCTTCCTCCACAGATAACACACCCAAAGGGCAAACTGGGCAGACACCATGGCCCTGCTAAAGTGAATCCTGCTCTTTAGGGTTAACTCGTACACAACAGCTCCTCCTCTGTAGTCATGGCCAGTCCTCATAATCAAGTAGTCTAAGGGTCAATCTCTCCTACTGACATGCAAAGAGCAACCAAAGCTCAAGCACAGTGGGAGACAACACACAACCCACAGAAGGAATGCACCTGAAACACCCAGCTCAGGTACCCAAGGAGATTTCGCCACTGGGCCCCAGAGACATCTACTACGTGAGGCCACTTGCTAAGACTGGGAGACATAGCAGCTCTACCTAACACAGAGAAACAAATGAGGGAGGAAACCATCTTGGGGACACAATGAAACATGTCCCAAATGAAAGAACAGAATAAAGCCCAAAAAAAGAACAAAAAATGGAAAAAAACCATTTACAAGATGCAGACTTGAAAACATTGGTTATCAGGGTGCCCAGAGATCGCACAGATAAATTCAACAAAGAGATAGGAAACATAAAAATGGAGATAGAAAACATAAAAAAAAGAACTAGGCAGAAATGAAGGAAACAATAACTGAAATGAAGAATATCTGAAAGGGGGTAAACAGACTAGATGAAGCAGAGGATGGAATTGGCAATTTAGAAGATAAGGTAGCAGAAAACACCCAAACACAACAGCAAAAAGAAAAAAATCCAAAAAAATGAGGATAGTTTAAGGGGCCTCTGGAACAACATCAAGCATATCAACATTTGCATCATTAGGGTACCAAAAACAGGTAAGAGCAAGAAATTGAAAAACTATTTGAAGAAATAATTATAGGAAACCTCCCTAATCTGGCAAAGGAAATATACATACCAGCCCAGGAAAGGCATACAAGATAAACCCAAAGAGGCCAACACAAAGACACATCAAAATTTAAATGCCAAAGGTTACAGACAAAGAATCTTTTTTTTTAACCTTTACCGGGGAACAGTGTGTTTTTTCAGGACCCATCAACTCCAAGTCAAATCATTGCTTTCTAGTTGTGGAGGGCTCAGTTCACTGGCCCATGTGGAAATCGAACCAGCAACCTTGGTGTTATGAGCACCGCACTCTAACCAGCTGAGCCAACAGCCACCCCTCGTCAGCTCTGCTCCAAGTCAAGCCATTGTCTTCAATCTAGTTGTGGAGGGTGCAGCTCACTGACCCATGTGGAAATTGAACCAGCAACCTTGGTGTTATGAGCCTGAGTTCTAACCACCTGAGCTAATGGCCTCTCTCCCCCAAAGAGAAAATCTTAAAAACAGCAAGAGAAAAGCAGTTACTTAATTACAAGGGAGCTCCCATAAGAATGTCAGCTGATTTCTCAATAGAAACTTTTCAGGCCAGAAGGGATAGGCACAAAATATTTAAAGTGATGAACAGTGAAAACTTAAAACCAAGATTACTCTATCCAGCACAGCTATCATTTAGAATTGAAGGACAGAAACAGCTTCCCAGACAAGAAAAAGCTAAAGGTGTTCATCATCACCAAACCAGTACTACAAGAAATATTAAAGGGACTTCTTGAAGAAGAAGAAGAAGAAGAAGAAGAAGAAGAAGAAGAAGAAGAAGAAGAAGAAGAAGAAGAAGAAGAAGAAGAAGAAGAAGAAGAAGAAGAAGAAAAGAAAATATGAATAATAAAATAACAACTATATATCTACCAACAATTACTTTAAATATAAGTAGATTAAATGCTCCAATCAAAAGATTGGGTGGCTGGCCAGCTGAGTGGCTCAGTTGGTCGAGGTAGCTTGAGCTCTGAGCAACAGGGCTGTCAGTTCGATTTCCACATGGGCCAGTGATGCTGAACCAGAACTGAGTTGCCGCTGAGCTGCCAACAGGTAGCAGGATGGCTCAGCTGGTGAGAGCACCTGCTCCTAACAACAAGACTGCCTGTTCAATAGTGGGCTACACCTGCCCTCAACTAAAACTGAACTCAGCACTTTGAGCTGAGCTGCCACCCAGATGGTTCAGTGGATACAGCGTGTGCTCTTAACAACAAGGCTGCTGGTTTGACTCTTGCATGGGATGGTGGCTATGCCCACTGGCAACTAAGACTGAACTCAGCACCTAGAGCTTAGAGGCCACGAGCTGCCGACAGGCAGCCACATGGTGACTGGTGCCCTCCACAATTAAGATTGAAGAACAACAACTTGGCTGGTCCCTTTCCCCAATTCCCCAACACTGTTCCCCTTCCCCAATTCGCCAATTAAAGAAAAAAAGATTGGGTGGCTGAATGGATAAGAGAACAAGACCCTTACGTATGCTGCCTACAAGAGACTCACTTTAGATCAAATGACACACAGAGACAGTAAATGGAAATTTACAGAGACAGGAAAAAAGATATTTCATGAAAGTGGAAACAAACAAGAAAAGCTGTGGTACCAATATTTATAGCAGACAAAATGGGCTTTAAAACAAAGGCTATAATAAGTGACAAAGAAGTACCCAGGAATCCCACTTCTGGTTAATTATATGAAGAAACCCAAAATGCTACTTTGAGGGGATGTGTGCATTCATTCAAATGTTCATTAGAGCATTGTTTACAATGGCCAACATGTGGAGGCCGCCTGGGTGCCCATCGATGGATGAATGGATAAAGAGGAGGTGGTACAATGGAATATTGCTAGACTATGAAAGGGAATGGGTTCTTGACATCTGTGAAGGCATGCATGGACCTGGAGAGTATTGTGCTGAGTGGAGTATGTCAGACAGCGAAAGACAGAAGCAATGTGATTTCCCTCTGATGTGGAAATTAAAGAACAAAACAAACCAACAAATAAAATAGGAACAAACTCATAGATACAGAAAACATTTTGATGGTTTCCAGACCAGAGGGGGATTGGGAATGGGTGAAAAAGGAGAAGGGATTAAGAAATACAAATAGGCTATTACAATGTAGTTATGGGGTTTTAGGGCATAGCATAAGGAATATAGTCAACAATATTGTAATAACTATGTATGGTGTCAGATGGATACTAGGTTATTTGGGGTGATAGATGGGAGGTGGGTTGAGGTACAGAATGAAAAAAGTGAAGACATTAAGAAGTACAAATTAGAGCATAGGGAATATAGTCAATGAAATGGTAATAACTACGTATAGTGCCCGGTAAGTAATAGACTGCTTAGGGGTACCACTTCTTAAATGATATAAATGTCTAAACCACTATGCTTTACACCTGAAATTCATATACCATAACACTGAATGTCAACTTTAATTGAATAAGTAAAGATGGGGGGAAAGGTGAAGGAAATAAGAGGTTCAAATGTCCAGGTATAAAATATTTAAGTCATGGGGATGTAACGTACAGCATAGGGAATATAGTGAATAATATTGTGATAGCATAGTATGGTGTCAGATGGAATTATGGTGAGCAACTCTTTGGGTATATAAATGTTGAATAACTATTGTGTACAAGTGAAACTAATATAATATTGTATGTTAGTTATATGTTAACAAAAATCTTTTAAAACAAATAAAATGTTAGATACCTATCTAACATTATTCTTGAAAATAAATTTAGAAGAAATTACAATAGAAATATTTTTTCATTAGTTTCAGGTGTAGAAAACAACATAGTGATTAGACGTTTATAAACCTCACAAAGTAGTAATCCCAATAAGTCTATTACCCGTCTGACACTGTATAAAGTTATTAGAATATTATTGACTATACTCTCTATGCTGTACCATATACCCATCTTGATTATTTTTTAAAATTATAATTGACATTCAATATCATTTTATATTAGTTTCAGGTTCACAGCATAGTGGTTAGACATTTATATAATTTATGATGTGATCCCTCTGATAACTCTCATACCCATCTGGCACTATATACCATTTTTACAATATTATTGACTATATTCCCCATACTGTATTTTACATCCCCATAACTATTTCCTAAGAACCAAGTTATACTTCTCAATCTCTTCACCTTTCTCACCCAGGCCCCCAACCCCTGTTCCTCTCTAATAACCATCACCTTGTTCTCTGTATCTATGGGGCTGTTTCTGTTTGGTTTGTTTATTTGGTTCTTTAGATTCCACATATAAGTGAGATCATTTGGTATTTGTTTTTCTCAGGCAACTTATTTCACTTAGCATAGTACCCACTAGATACATCCATGTTGTAGCAAATGGTAAGATTTCATTCTTTTTTTATGGCAGAGTAAGAGTCCATTGTGTATATGTACCACCTCTTCTTTATCTGATGGGTATTTCAGTTGTTTCCACATCTTGGCTATTGTAAACAGTGCTTCAGTGAACATAGGGGTACATACAACTTTCTGAATTAGTGTTTTGGATTTCTTTGGATAAATACCTAGGAGTGAAATTGCTGGGTCATAAGGTAGTTCTAGTTCTAATTTTTTGAGGAACCTCCAAAATTGTGGTTCAAAAAAGTGGTTGCACCGATTTGCAATCTCACCAACAGTGCATAAAGGGTCCCTTTTCTCCACATTCTTCCTAACATTTGTAGTTTGTTAATTTATTGATGATGGCCATTCTGACAGGTATGAGGTGACATCTCATTGTAGTTTTTATTTCTCTGATGATTAGTGACATTGAGCATCTATTCATATGTCTATTAGCCATCTATATGTCTTCTTTGGACAAATGTCTACCCAGGTCCTCTGCCCATTTGTTAATTGTATTGCTTATTTTGGTGGTGTTGACATGTATGACTTTTTTTTATAGATTTTGGATGTTAACCCTTTATAAGATATATCATTGGCAAATATCTTTTCCATTCAGTAGGTTGTCTTTTCATTTTGTTGATGGTTTCCTTTGCTGTGTAAAAACTTTTTACATTGATGTAGTCCCATTTCTTTATTTTAACAATAGGAATATTTTTTAAAGTTATTAATCTATTAGAAGAAAATATAATAATCATGTTATGAACCTTTTGGTGGAAAGACCTTGTTAAATAATATGCACAACACCAATATTATTATATTATATTACATTATATTATATTAATTATATTATAAAACCTTGGTAGGATAGAAAAACATAACAGAATTAAAAGACAAGCACCACATAGAAAAAAAATTATTTGCAAAAGAATATATAGGCAAATCAATTAAAAAAAAACAATAAAAGGGGGAAATAATACGAAGAGGTAATTTACAAATATGGACAAGAATTCAGTATCTACAAGTATGATATACAAACATACTATAATTTTATAGAAGCCAGAAAATGCAAGTTGAAATAAAAGTGAGTTATTTTTCAACTTTCAGATACAAAATTAAAATTCATAAAATCAATATTGATAGGAAGTAAGGAAAAATATATTTTTATATATTTCTAGTAGGTATGCAATTCAGTACAGCCACTTTGGGAAATGACATTCATACTCAATGAATAATCATCTTCATTTTTTGGAGTTGACCCTAGATGGTGTACACTAAATATTGTTTGTAGTACCCCCCTGCCAAAAAAAGAGGTAAATCCATATGTGCTAACATGAAAACACCCCAGGCACTTACCTCTAATAAAGAAGCAAGTTGTATATTACATGTTACAATGTAAATATAGTACATATATACATGTGTACAAATGTGTATATATATATATGTTTATATGTGTACACATATACATGTATATGTTTATATGTCTGCATATATATGTACACACATGCACATAATACATAGCTAAATATAAAATGGAACATTTTTTAAAAATTTATCAATTCTTCTTTTGTTTCCACTGCCCCAGAGAACTCATAAATCCTCAGCTTTGTGTCTATTCTACAATAATGTAACATAGATATGACTCTAGGCTTTTAAATGCTTAATTAAAATTGGACCATACCATATAAATTTTATACAATAAAATTCTGACACTTAAACAACAAACGAAAATAATTTTGTTAATATTTTAAATACACACACACACACACACACACACACACACACCATATGTACAAATAAGTGCACAAATCTTAAATCTATATTTGGATTTTTTTACAAATGCATATACCTGACCAAATGAAAATATATAATATTGGTAGTTTAATGGCTTGCTCAGAATCTATAAAGCTGGTGAGAAGCAGAGTCTAGAATGAAAATTAAGATTTCAGATACTAACTTCATGCTCTTCCAGGTTATTTGGTAGCTTAATAAAAAAACAATCAATAATAATGTGGGATCAAAATGACCAGGGTTATTTGCAAACAAAGCACCACATTATCAAACCTTTCCCCCATCATTTCAACATAATAAAAATATCTGGTTATTGATAGCTTTATGTGATTACTTCAATATTTTTGCTCCCTTCATTATGATTAAACTAAAAGTAAAATAATCAATTGAAGTAAGGCGTTTATAAACCATGGGATTCAGTAGAATGAGGAAATGCCCTTCTCTACTTTATCTCCTTTACTCTTTGCAAATGTATTTATCAGTATGGAGATCTGAAATTTCATGGCCTATTTAACTCAGTGTTGCTGTTTGTGATTCCGCAGCAGTCAGTAGCATCACTGTACATTCCAGGCACATCCACATGACCTAGTTAATGAAAGCTGAATGCTCTGAGTAGACTTATGCTGATGATATGCTGTGTTCAAGCCAGAGCACAGGATGAGGCCCAAGAAGGGCTCATTTTCACTTTGGCTACCAATTTACTATGTAAACTTGAACATTATATTTAGCCTCTTAAACCTTAACCTCTCCCATGCAAAACAAGTGTATTTGATTGTGAAGTACTTAAGCAACCTTGTCAGAAAAGCACTGTGAGAGTACATATTTAGTGTTTATGAAGATGAGATCTTTATTGGGAAATGCTTTCTTATTCTATAAAAATTATTTCCATAGAAGTGGATCAACAATACTGACCTTGTTAAATATATAGAAAGCCCACTGAAAAAAAATTAGAAACAAATAGTCTTACTTTCATGATTATCACGAGTATTATTATTATGATTATTATTATTATTATCTTTTTTTTTTTTAGGGCAGTGTCACTGGCCCTCATATGTGGAATCCGAACCGAGGCCACTGGCGTCCCAAGCCAGCGCTTAACTACTGCGCCACTCGGTCGGCCCACGAGCATTATTTTTAACCTCTTATTCATAGGTCATGTCTATTTCATGTCACCAGTGTTTTAAATCTAGCAGACTTGCAAATGATTGTTCACCTCTAATTAATACTGAGCATGAGGTGAAAAAGATACCATTAAAATATCAATTGAATTAAACTATGTTAAATGCAACAAATGAATTCCTGTACATTTATTTGCTAATATTAATTGATTAATTTAACCATTGCAAAATCAATCTACTGCCAGCTCTCAACTGACTATCTTGTATATCTGGTCATAGTCAAAATTATGTCCTACTGTCTAAACAGATTGCCTTATCAAAAAACACCAAATATTCCATGAATGTAGTCTTCTCAGTTATCTTAGCTCATATTGACTGGCAGTAATTAGTGGCACAATTGACTAGTAACACTAAGCAATTTTGGCTTTATTCAATAAAAAGTTAAGCAATAATTTCATTAATTTGTATCTTTCTCTAAGGAATTTAAGATGTCAGTGGGAAGTCTACAGAACCTGTCATGGAGACTTTTATCACTGTGACTGGAGTTAAAAAGTGAATTCCCTCTTCTCCTTCAAATATATAGGATGGTAGAAAAAATAAATTTTACTTTAAAAAATACATAAGCAGAATTAAAACTGAGTGCTAGGATTTAAGAGGTAACACATAAGAGTGAGAAGATTAAACCAAACCAGATATATAGACTTTGAAGTAGTCACCCTAGTGACCATATAGAATAGATAAGCATTGGGCTACAGGGCTTATGATCAGAAGAGGGTCTGAAACTATCAATCTAAGAATCTAGGAATAGTTGTTCCATGTATGAATAGGGGGCTTGGAAATCTCATCTGTCCAGTCCAAGGATATGGCACAAAGTTGAGATGCTTGGCTGAGGCTCTGGTGGTAAAAAAAAAAAAAAAAATGACAGTTTACTCAGAATGCAATTTTTGAACTACAAGATCTGACAATTAAGTTCCCCAACTTGTTGCAATGATGTAGCTAACATTTTTGATATCAGAGGGATTATTCACTATGAATTTGTACCAACTGGACAGTTAACCAAGTTTACTATTTGGAAGTGCTGAAAAGGCTGCGTGAAAAAGTTAGATGACCTAAACTTTTCATGAATTCATGGCTCTTGAATCACGACAATGCACAGCTCACACAGCACTGTCTGTGAAGGAATTTTCAGCTGGTATATAAATAACTATATTGGAACACCTTCTGTACTCACATGATTTGGCCCCGAGCAACTTCTTTCTTTACCCAAAGATAAAGGAAATATTGAAAGGGAGACATTTTGATGACATTCAGGACTTCGAGGGTAATACGGTGACAGCGCTGATGGCCTTTCCAGAAAAAGAGTTCCAAAATTGCTTTGAAGGGTGGCCTAGGTGCTAGAGTGGGTGCATAGTTTCCCAAGAGGAGTACTTTGAAGGTGACCATAATGATACTCAGCAATGAGGTATACAACACGTTTTTTAGGATGAGTTAGTGAACTTAATTGTCTGACCTCATATACTTTTTGCTTTAAATGTGGGAAATGCTGGAAAAATCTGAAACAAAGAAATTAATATAAAACCCATGGAACTACAGGATAATAGAGACACTGAAAAGAGACTGAGATAAATATTTCAAACTGTTGAAAAAGAACAGATTTAATGAGGCAAAAATGGCAGATTTGAAGCACAATTAAATGAAAGCCCAGAAATACAAAATGTAAGAATTGAAATAAAAATAAATAATACTCAGTGATTCTTTAAACAGTGGAGTTGATACAACTAAAGAGAGAATTATTGAATTGAAAAATAGATTTGAGTACATCATCCAGAAAACAGTATAGAGATTTTTTTTTCTTTCTTCTTTTGTTGAAAATATGAAAGAGCACTTATGAGGTATGGACAATAGAATGAGAATTGCTAAGTTACATTTAATAATGTTTCAGAAGAACAGGTAATATTCAAAGGCTTAATCATGGATAATTTTGAAGAAAACCTGAATCCTTGGAGGAAGATGCTAAGATGTAAGCAGGAAAAAAAAGCAAAAAACCCAAGTCACATGTAATGATTTCCTAACTTAAAATAAAAGAATAAAACAAACAAACAAAGAACAGGAAATCTTGGGGAGTTCTGGTAAGATGGCAGAATAGATGGACCCTCTCCGAACTGCCTCCCAGGATCACATCAAAATTACAAATAATTTATACAGCATTTAACCTCAGAAGTCTCCTGAACATTAGATGAACAGAACCTCTAAACGAAGGACCTAAAGAGGAGGCCATGTCGAGTCTGGTAGGAGGGGCGCAGACAAGAGAGGGCGAGCCCCGTGAGGGATGCCCCAGCTGTGTGGGGAGGCTACTTCAGTTGGGGGAGAGACCCTCTAGCCCCACACCAAGCTCACCAGCCCAGAGTTGCTTTGCCAGGAAGAGGAGTTCTACAATAGCGGGCAGTAGAAATTAGTGAGGACTTACTTTGTTCAGCTCGGTGAGGCTGAGGGCAGCTAGAGAACCAGTGGGGCCAGTGCACGGGTTCGCTCGCCAGTGAGCACTCACCCGGTTCCTGTTGGAGGAAGTAGCTATGTGAACTGGGCCCAGGAGCCTGTGGGGAAGGACTGAACTGAACACCTTTGGTGCAGAAGCTGGAGGTTTTGGGACTGTTGTTCCACCGGTGCAGAGCTTGCATGTGAGTGGTGTACAGGAGGGCGCCATTTTGTCAGGGTTGGGCCCTCCCACAAAGGGTCAGATCTTGGATCCCATTGCTCTGGTGAACTTGGCGCAGGAGTGAGTGCGTGCATGCGTGCGTGTGTGCGCAAGCAGCCTTGGATCCCCACCCTCCGCCCTGCTTGTGCTGCGTTGTCAGGGAAACATCTGGCGGTGCCCTCCGGCTATATCAGGTTGCTCACTGAGACTCTGGAGAGCATGAGAAGCCTTCGGTTCCAACCCTCCGCCCTGTTTGTGCTGCGTTTCCAGGGAAACGCCAGGGAGTGCCATCTGGCTCCATCAGGCTGCTCACTGAGACTCAGGAGTGGGCAAGCTGCCTTGGATCCCCACCCTCTGCCCTGCTTGTGCTGCATAGCCAGGGAAACACAGGACAGGTACTCTCCAGCTGCATCAGTCTGTTCACTGAGACTCAGGAATGTGCGAGCTGCCTTAGGTCCCCACTCTCCGCACTGTTTGTGCAGAGTTGCAAGGCTGGGGTTTGGCTGTTGGATTGCTTAGCCTGATCTGCAGGCAGTTGATTGGGACAGGCTGAGATGGGGAGTTTTCCTGAGAGTGTTGGGCAGGGAGCGGTGCACCTGCATGATCCAATCGAGACTTTCCTGGCAAGTTTGTGTGGACTGATTGCTGGTACAGAGTGCATGCTGCTCTGACTTGGTGGGGGCCACTGACCACATCAAGTGGTGCCTTGGGGGCCTGCCCCACCCATCTAGAGCTGTGTTGGTAGAGGCACCCTGAGCCCCTGGTGCCTGGCCCACATCTCGACAGGCCATAGAGGTTTCTTTGTTTGTTTGTTTGTTTTTTGCAGTAGTGGACAAACTACAACAACCTGTGAAGATTTTTTTTAAAATTTTTTTGGTGGTGAGCACAGTTCCAGAGCACACAGCAGCTAATTGTGGAAAGCTCACTGCAACCCTGAGCAAGTGGTCTGCAGATTAAAGAGGATGGAGAGCGCCCCCACATCTTTTTTTTTTCTCTCTTTTTTTCTTTTCTTTCTAGGTGATCAATCTAATACATCAAAGGATTCACAGAACAACAGCCAGAATGAGAAAACAAAGAAACATGTCCCAAGTAAAAGATCAGAAGAAAACTCTGGAAATGGAACTAAATGAAACAGAAGTATCCAAACTTTCAGAGACAGAGTTTAGAACACTGATGATAAGAATGTTTAAGGAACTTAGCAAGGACATAAAGAAGGATAGGGAAACCATAAAAAAACAACCTGTTAGAACGAAAGAATACAATAACTGAAATCAAGAACACACTCGAAGGAATCACCAGTAGAATAGATGAAGCAGAGGAACGGATCAGTAAATTAGAAGATAAAATAGCGGAAATCACCCAGCTGGAAGAACAAAAAGAAAAAAGAATAAACAAGAATGAAAATAGTTTAAGAGACCTCTGGGACAACATGAAACACAACAACCTCCACGTCATAGGAATACCAAAAGGAGAAGAGAATAAGCAAGAAATTGAGAGTGTATTTAAAGAAATAATGACTGAAAACTTCCCTATCCTGGTGAAGGAAATCGACATACTAGCCCAGGATGTACAGAGAGTTCCAAACAGGCTGAATCAAAACAGGCCCACACCAAAACACATCATAGTTAAAATGGCAAAGCTTAAAGACAAAGACAGAGTCCAAAAGCAGCAAGAGAAAGACAGCAGGTTACATACAAAGGAACTCCTATAAGACTAACAACCGACTTTTCTTCAGAAACTCTGCAGGTCAGAAGGGAATGGCAGGAGATATTCAAAGTGACACAAAATAAAGGTCTACAACCAAGATTGCTCTACCCAGCACAGCTATCGCTTAAAATTGAAGGAGAAATAAAGAGCTTCTCAGAAAAGAATAAGCTTAAGGAGTTCATTACCACCAAACCAGCATTGTAGGAAATGTTAGCACATTGTTTGTGGGAAACGAGTAAACTCGTCATATCGCTCATATGCTCACATACAATGTGTTAAAAGAGCTTTTTTAAACAGAAGAAAGGGGAAAACAAGCTAACCCTGGAAGACAAGAAATACAAATAACAAAATGGCAATAAATATGCACCTAATAATAACCACTTCAAATGTGAATGGGCTAAATGCTCCAATCAAAAGACACAGAGTGGCTGAGTGGATAAGAAAACAGGACCCATGCATATGCTGTCTACAAGAGACTCATCTCAGACAAAAAGACACACACAGACTGGAAGTAAAGGGATGGAATAAGATATTTCATGCAAATGGAAATGAGAAAAGAGGTGGAGTAGCAATACTTATTTCGGACAAAATAGACTTTAAAATGAAGACTACAATAAAAGACAAAGAAGGGCACTACATAATAATAAAGGCGTCCATTCAACAAGAGGACATAAACCTAGTAAACATCTATGCACCCAATATAGGAGCTCCTAAATATATAAAACAGATTTTGACAGACATAAAGGCAGAGATCCACAGTAACACTATCATAGTAGGGGACTTCAACACCCCGTTGTCACCAATGGACAGATCCTCCAGACAGAAAATCAACACGGACATAGTGGCCTTAAATGACACTTTAGACCAGCTGGATTTAATTGATATTTTTAGAGCATTTCACCCCAATGCTACAGAATACACATTCTTCTCAAGTGCACATGGAACATTCTCCAAGATAGACCACGTGTTAGGCCACAAAACAAGTCTCAACAAATTTAAGAAGATTGAAATCATATCAAGTGTCTTCTCTGACCACAATGCCATAAAACTAGAAATCAATTATAAGAAGAAATCTGGAAAGCTTTCAAATACATGGAGGCTAAATAACATGGTACTAAATAGTGAGTGGGTCAAAAATGAGATCAAGGAGGAAATAAAAAGATACCTCGAGACAAACGAAAATGAAAACACCACGACCCAAAATCTCTGGGATGCAGCGAATGCAGTCCTCAGGGGGAAGTTCATAGCAGTCCAGACCTACCCAAAGAAGGAAGAAAAATCTCAAATCAACAGACTCTCTTTACATCTAAAGGAACTCGAAAAAAAACCAGCAAAACAAGCCTAAAGGGAGTATTAGGAAGGAAATAATAAAGACCAGAGCAGAAATAAATGAAATAGAGAACAACAACAACAAAAAAACAATACAAAAGATCAATGAAACCAAGAGTTGGTTTTTTGAAAAGATAAACAAAATTGACAAACCGTTAGCATGACTAACCAAAAAAAAGAGAGGACCCAAATTAATAAAATCAGAAATGAAAGAGAAGTGACAACAGATACCACAGAAATACAGAAAATTTTAAGAATATACTATAAGTAAATATAGGCTAACAAATTCAACAATCTGGAAGAAATGGATAAATTTCTAGAAGAATACAATCTACCAAGTCTGAAACAAAGAGAAACAGAAACTCGGAACAGTTTGATTACTGCCAAAGAAATTGAAACAGTAATCAACAATCTTCCAACAAACAAAAGCCCTGGACCAGATGGCTACACAGGTGAACTTTACAAAACATTCAAAAAAGAATTAGTACCTATTCTCCTCAAACTGTTCCAAAAAATACAGAAGGAGGGAAGTCTCCCAAACTCTTTCTATGAAGCCACTATCACCCTGATTCATAAGTCAGACAAAGATATTTCAAAAAAGGGAAATTACAGGCCAATATCCCTAATGAACATAGGTGCAAAAATTCTCAACGAAATACTTGCAAACCGAATTCAGCATCACATTAAAAAGATCATACACCACTATCAAGTGGGATTGATTCCTGGTATGCAAGTCTTGTTCAATATCTGCAAATCAATTAACGTAATACATCACATTAACAAAATGAAAAATAAAAATCATATGATCATATCAATAGATGCAGAAAAGGCATTTGACAAAATCCAGCAGCCATTTATGATAAACACTCTTAGCAAAGTGGGAATAGTGGGATCATATCTCAACATAATACAGACCATATATGATAAGCCCACAGCGAACATCATACTCAATGGGGAAAGGCTAAAAGCTTTCCCCTTAAGATCAGGAACAAGACCAGGATGCCCACTTTAACCACTACTATTTAACATAGTTCTGGAAATTCTAGCCACAGCAATCAGACAAGAAAATGAAATAGAAGGCATCCGAATTGGAAAAGAGGAAGTAAAATTGTCATTACATGCAGATGACATGATACTATATACAAAGAATCCAAAGACTCCACCAAAAAACAGCTAGAACTGAGAAACGCATTTGGTAAGGTAGCAGGATACAAAATTAATATTCAGAAATCAGTTGCATTTCTATACAACAATAATAAACTATCAGAAGAAGAAATCAGGAAACCAATAGCTTTTATGATGGCTTCAAAAGCAATAAAATATCTAGGAATCAATTTAACTAAAGTAGAAGTCCTGTACTCAGAAAATTATGAGACACTGAAGAGAGAAATGAAAGAAGACACAAATACATGGAAATACATACCATGCACATGAATAGGTAGAATTAATATAGTTAAAATGTCAATACTACCTAAAGCAATATATAGCTTCAATGCAATTCCAATCAAACTACCAGGGACATTTTTCTCAGAAATAGAACATAGAGTCCTAAAATTTATATGGAGCTACAAAAGACCCCGTATAGCTACAGCAATGTTGAGAAATAAGAACAAAGTGGGAGGCATCACACTACCTGACATCAAAACTTACTACAAGGCTACAGTAATCAAAACAGTATGGTACTGGCATAAAAACAGACACATCTTAGACCAATGGAATAGAATAGAGAGCCCAGAAATAAATCCATCTATATGCAGTCATTTAATCTATCACAATGGAAGCAAGAATTTACACTGGAGTAAAGATAGTCTATTTAATCAATGGTGCTGGGAAAATTGGACTGATACGTGCAAAAAAATGAAAATGGACCACCTACTTACACCATATACGAGAACAAACTCCAAATGGATTAAAGACTTAAATGTAACACCAGAAACCATAAAATTCCTAGAAGAAAACATAGGGAGTAAGTTTGCAGACATTACCCTGAGTAATATTTTTACTGATATATCCCCTTGGGCAAGGGAAATAAAAGAAAAACTGAACATATTGAATTACGTCAAACTTAAAAGTTTTTTCAGAGCAAAGGAAATCATCAATAAAACAAAAAGGAAGCCTACTGAATGGGAGAATATATTTGCCAACGATATATCTGATAAGGGGTTGATATCCAAAATTTATGAAACACTCATGCAACTCAACACCAAAAAAACAAACAACCCAATTAAAAAATGGGCAGAGGATACGAGGAGACATTTCTCTAAAGAGGACATACAGATGGCCAACAGGCATATGAAAAAATGTTCAACCTCACTAATCATCAGAGAAATGCAAATAAAAACCACAATGAGATACCACCTCACTCAGGTCAGAATGGCTATCATCAACAAATCAACAAACAACAAGTGCTGGCGAGGGTGTAGAGAAAAGGGAACCCTGGTGCACTGTTGGTGGGACTGCAAATTGGTGCAGCCATTATGGAAATCAGTTTGGAGGTATCTCAAAAAACTGGAAATGAAACTGCTGTATGACCCAGCAATTCCACTCTTGGGTATCTACCCAGAGGAATCCAAGATGCTAATTCGAAAAAATATATGCACCCCTATGTTTATTGCAGCGCTATTTACAATAGCGAAGACTTGGAAACAACCAAAATACCCATCAGTAGATGACTGGATTAAGATACTGTGGTACATTTATACAATGGAGTATTACTCTGCTATAAAGAAGAATGAAATCATATCATTTGCAACGATATGGATGGACCTAGAGACTATTATGTTAAGTGAAATAAGTCAGTCGGAGAAAGACAAATACCGTATGATCTCACTTATATGTGGAATCTGAAAAACTGAATGAATGAGCAAAGGAAACAGAAACAGTCTCATCAATATAGAGGAAAAACAGGGTTGCTAGTTCGGAGGGAGTGGGGATGAGGGAGAAGGGGAAGGGATTAGACAGCATAGATAGGTAACTACAGTATTGTCACAGGGATATGAAAGACTGTTTGGGGAATATAATAATATGGTAAAAATTTTGTGGGGTGTCAGATGGTCACATGTTTTGTTAGGGAGTCCACTTCATGGATGGCATAGAGGCTTGATCACTGCACTGTATACCTGAAATTGATGTTGTATAATATTGTATGCAACTGTAATTGAATATATAGATAGTCATGGGATGTCGATTATACGGTGGAAGGGAGTCAAAGGAATTGTAATAGATAGTATGATATGGGGGGAGGAGTGAGGAGAATTGGGGGAGGAGGGTTGTCACGTTGAGGGGTAAAAAGTATAACTATTGCACTGCATTGTACACCTAAAGCTAATTAAAATAAAATTAAAAAAAAAAAAGAATAAAATACTGCATTACTAGTTATTCCCTTGGAAACTTTATTTTATGTATAAAAACAATGATTAAAAGCTTTCCAATAAACCAGAAAACAAAACAAATGCCAGAGTAAAGAAGACAAAGGAATGACTGTAACAAATATGGATATTTCTCATGAAAAATAATAAATGAAAAAAAATGATGTAGTAATATCTTCAAAATGCTCAAGAATTATAATCCTATACCCAACTAAGTTATTATTGATATGTGGGTGTGAAGGGAAAAGAAAGACTTTTTCAAGCCAATGAGAATGAAAGCTCTTATTACTGACAGACCATCACAGGAACTCATCAAGAATGTACTACAGCAAGAAAAAAAAGTGAACAGAAAGGAAAAGTAGATTTCAAGACCAACTAGTAAAAGACTGCAAGGATATATATATATTCTCTTAAATGCCATCAATTTATCTATTTTTAGTGGAATTTAAAGTATTTTTAATATTTGTAATCTCTATATTTTATAATTTTTTCTTTGAACATATTATTTTGTAATTATTTACAAAATAAGGAATTTTATAAAACTTCCTTTAAAAACTTTAAAGAGAATTTATCACTGGTAATTCTCAGCCTCTACCCTCAGGCCCAACACCTTGGAAATTCTACTGGTTCTCTGAGATGTGTTGATCTAGAATCACTGGGGTCACTTAGGTGATAGAATCAAATTGACATGTGGATGAGTTTCAAAATATCTATCCTGAAAGTACAAAGAGTACTAAGTATCACAGGGAAATTATTCTACTGTGTAAATAAAGGACAGAGGTCACTCTACAGTAAAAGATAAGCTACATGGATAAAGTATACCCTTGAGAGACTTCACAGGAGATGAAGTAAATCCATAAGAAAATGCCCTGTTTATATCCTGGGAGGTTACCATGGTAAGGGTTCATGATAGGTGAAGTAATATTTTACAGAATGGTAGAGGTGCTGAGCAGTCCCTGGATCACAGCCCATTATGAAGTCACTAGGCCTTTCAACACTAGAGTAAGATCTCTAAATCCTGATACTTTCTGTAGTTTTGGTGTAGGTGCAAATCGATGCAGACAACTTCGCACTTCCTTGAATTGTGGTTTTAGATTATCAGTCAAGGCACAATACAAGAAAGCACTGTAGAGAAGCATATATAAGGCACCTATTCTATTGGCTTTCATGACAATCAAGAGTTAATAATTTTTTCCTTGGCTTTAGTGAGCGTCATAGCCACCCACAAACATGACCTTTACTAAATATGGAATATTAGAATGGACATTCATGTTTACACCCTGCTTTCTTTAAATTTTTGGCATATAATAATAGAAACCATTGGGCCTCTTAAACAAAGAGGTGCATTATAAAGATTGCTGTAAAACACAAGGGCACAATCACAGACAAGAACACACCAAGGTCAATGCAGCAATATCTCATGGGGAAAGCTCTGGGACTCAGGAGCAGCAGCCACTGAGACAGTGCCCTGCCGTCCACAACATTCTAGGTCAGTGCAGAGACAGAGCAAACTGAATGGCCAGGCTGCAAGGAAGGGACTTAGGTCCTCTGGCTGTGTTTTTTTTATCCTGCCAGCTCAAGACCCATGTGGAGGTGAGCATTGGCCTCTCCTCTAGTGTGACCACAGAATGAGTGGGTCCAAGCCTTTTCATTGCAGCCATATAATATGGCAATCTAGCAGCTGGTTTTTCACAAGTGTGGTATTGATTGGAAAGCACCAGTCCCTTTCCTAGTGTAATCAAGGGCTGTGTCCAAGCCTTGTTTTTCATTAGGGGTAATTGCTTTAAGCACTAGGCCACAACGGGTTTCCATGGAAGGCTGCAGCAGTCCCACTCCTTCTCTGAATCCAGCCTGCAAGGAATCAGTCAAGTTAGCCTTTACCTCTCAAAGATATATGATGTACGATCAAGAAATATATGAATGCTACTGCCAAGTGGCATCCAATGGAAAGGAAGTGATCTTCAATACAAGAAGCGGTATGTCAAACCATAATAACAGTGTGTGACAAGTTTCAACTTGTTTGGTGCAGTCAAGTTGGGTGTGAGCTACAGTTGAGAGAAGGCGTGTTTTAAACTGTACTATAAATCATGGATCACGAACAACGTGTTAACATGAAATGGGCAAATGGTTTCATCCTCCATCAAGACAATGCTCCGTGTCACACATTGCTTCCGGTATATGGCAATTCCTGTCAAATAAAAACATTACAGTGTGTCATCATCCTTATTCACCTTATTTACCAGATCTAGCACCATGCAACTTCTGGCTCTTCCCCAAAGTCAAAATGACCATGAAAGGTAAATGTTTTGATTCGACTCAGGACATCGAGGCAGCCATGACAGTGCAACTAAAGATACCCATGAAAGAGGACTTCCAGAACTGGTTCAGAAAGTGGCAAGAACGATGGGGTATGTGTGTTCAAAGTGAGGGGGAGTATTTTGAGGGGGGATAAATGGGAATGTGTCTTTTACTGTAATAATTTTTGTTTAAACATTCACTGTATTGTTCGATCACATCTCATAATATGCAGTGAGCCCTTGAACAACACAGAGGTTAGGGGTGCTGACCCTCCATGTAGTCAAAAATCCAAGTATAATTTTTGACTCCCCAAAACTGAAGTACAGTCAGCACTTCATATCTTTGAGTTTCACATCTTTGGATTAAACCAACTGTTGATCTGGATGCTTTACTGATAACACACACAGTAAGTTAGCACACATTTTGTAATATATATATGTATATATATATACAATATATCATATGCTGATATATCATACAGCTAGAGAAAAGAAAGTGTTACTGAGAAAATCATAAAGAAAATACAATTACTGTATTTATTGAAAAAAATCTGTGTATAAGTGATCCCATGCAGTTCTAACCCACGTTCTTCAAGGGTCAACTGTATATTTCATAGAGACTATGGTTAGAGAGAATAGGCAGGCACAGCAGTGGTTCAAAGCCAAGAACAGTAAACCTTCTGGAAACCAAGGCAGCTGCCTTCTCATTCTCTCCCCATGGCCTCTATCTATCAGCTCTCTCACTCTCTCTTTCTCTCTCTCTCTCTCTCTCTCTCTCTCTCTCTCTCTCTCTCTCTCTCTCTCTCTCTCTCTCTCTCTCTCTCCTCTGCTTCCTTATATATGTCTCTTATCACTCTGAGGACCACTTCCTTTGTTACTCCCTCCACTCGTTGATGATGACATCACCTGCATTTGAGTTTATATGTTCTCAGTTTCAGCAACAAGTTCAATTAAAGTCCAAGTTTCTTAGAGAAAGAATATCATTGACTTTGTCTGAGTCAAATGTTCATCCCTGTTCAGTAATCTGTGGCCCAGGAAGGCAGGGTAACATACTACAAGCATGCCCAGAGTCCAAAAGGGCATAATGTTTAGAGAAAGGATGTGGCTGCAACTGGAGAGATACTGCTATGTGTCTTACCTAAATGAATTTAATGTTTTGACCCAAGCCAGAGATGTAAGCATCATTTGTACTCCTCTCCATATAATCAATCATTAAATCCTGTTAATTCTGTATCTTGACTATTTTTCAACTTTGTATAGTGTAAGAAAAATCAAACAATAGTGAAGAGGAAATCAGTTATAGAAGACCTTTGCTAAGCAGGGCATGTCTTCTCATTCTCCTCTATAGGCCAGAGCTCCTCACACTATAACCATCAAAAACGCAAAACTGTGATATCTGAGTCAACCAGGGAAGAAGCTTTTGATTTTTTTTTTTCTTCAAAGAAAACTTTTTTTTTTTTTCATTTAGCCATGGAACTCTCCGTTCCTAGATTTTTGTGGCATACTATCACACGACACGCAAGTATGGTATAGTAAACATCAGTAGACACAAAATCAGTCTTAATTTCAAGAACTTTCTTTGTGGTTTGGGAAACTCATATATACTTTGTGAGCCTGCTTCTACATGCAAAGCCAGTCTCCTCTCCATTGTTACAAAAAAGCAAGTTTTGAAAATGACACCTCTCTGTTCAACAATTCATATCCATATTTTGGGGGGAGTTATTACTTTGGTTGAAAAGTGACAGAAATTCAAACAAATTAGCTCATGGAATTTTGGAAGGGTTAAACAACCAGGACAGCTTCCAGGTTTCACATCACACAGCTTCCACCATAGGGAAGAATTGACTCTGTTCTGGCTCAAAAACTTTTGGGT
The DNA here is from genome assembly GCA_033961575.1 of Aselliscus stoliczkanus. NCBI lineage: Eukaryota > Metazoa > Chordata > Mammalia > Chiroptera > Hipposideridae > Aselliscus > Aselliscus stoliczkanus. The sequence continues at coordinate 59,066,996 of CM066736.1, forward strand.
CAGGGACCTCCTCAGCCAATAGAAGGCAATGTAGCTGGAAAAGATCGTGTAAAAACTGGGGAGGTTCACAAGTAGCTATGTGGATCTTCGGGCCATTCCACAGAGATGGGGAATGCATTTCCGTGCAGACAATTATTTATAGAGAGGCTCCTGTAGGCTACACCGTGTTCAGTGTGTGTCCATGTAATTATTCTAGGTTCCCAATCACAAGATCTTCAAAGACAGAAACTACGTCTACTTAACTCACAGTTCAAACCTGGAGAAAGGGAAATAGAACTACAGTTTATTGCTTATGCTCTGTACTTCCATATATGTTTCAAAAATATTACACATTTGACACAATATTATGAGGAAGATATGATAATTTCCTCTCTTTAAATGAGGCAACAAAATTATAAAAGCAAAATATAGTCACATCACTTAGAATTTGGAGTCAAGTTGGTCTAATTTTAAAGCCCATTCTCTTTTCATTGTATTATACTTTTTATTATATTTACTCTATATCAAGTTCCAGGAGTTCTGGACAGGCAAATGTTATTTGTTTGTTTGTTTGTTTGTTTCTATGTTGGTGGAGATTATATTGATATTTTTTTCCTTTGTTCCTAGGGTTTAAAATAAAACATAGTTTGCATAAGCAGTGGTGGCTGAGTCACTCAGATAGCCACATGTGGTAGTGTGCAACTCTGGCAGACAGCTGAAACAGATGTTCATGTCTGTGAAGATTAGGACTTTAAAGGCCCATGTTGTAGAATTTATAGAGAAGGAGCTCAGTAAATATTTGCTGATTGACTGCTGAGTAACCTATCAACAGCTAGCACTGTCTGTTCCATAGTCACATATATGACACTTCACTGACAGTTCCAGGAATAGCAAAGGGTCACTGGCCTATTTGAAATTTATTCAAGCCTCTTTGAGTTAAGGAGATATTAATGCAATATTCCATTTTAGCAATGTTAATATTCTTCACGTTAAGGCACTATGACATAATAAATTCCAGTTGAGGGCAGGTGTAGCCCACCATCGAACAGGCAGTCTTGTTGTTAGGAGTACCTGTTCTCACCAACTGAGCCATCTTGCCACCTGTTGGCAGCTCAGCGGCAACTCAGTTCTGGTGCAGCATCACTGATAATCGAACTGACAGCCCATGTGGTAATCGAACTGACAGCACTGTTGCTCAGAGCTCAAGCTACCTCAACCAACTGAGCCACTCAGCTGGCCAGCCACCCAATCTTTTGATTGGAGCATTTAATCTACTTACATTTAAAGTAATTGTTGGTAGATATATAGTTGTTATTTTATTATTCATATTTTCTTCTCTTCTTCTTCTTCTTCTTCTTAAAGAAGTCCCTTTAATATTTCTTGTAATACTGGTTTGGTGATGATGAACTCCTTTAGCTTTTTCTTGTCTGGGAAGCTGTTTCTGTCCTTCAATTCTAAATGATAGCTGTGCTGGATAGAGTAATGATAAAGTCCAGTACTCCCCTTGGGAAGCTACGCACCCACTCCAGCACCTAGGCCATCCTTCAAACCAATTTTGGAACTCTTTTTCTGGAATGGCCATCAGCGCTGTCACCATATTAGCCTTGAAGTCCTGAATGTCATCAAAATGTCTCCTTTTCAATATTTCCTTTATCTTCAGGTAAAGAAAAAAGTCATTGGGGGCCAGACCAGGTGAGTAGAAAGGGTGTTCCAATACAGTTATTTGTTTACTGGCTAAAAACTCCCTGTGCTGTATGAGCTGGTGAATTTTTGTGATGCAAGAGCCATGAATTGTTGGCAAAAAGTTCAGGTCATCTAACTTTTTCACACAGCCATTTTTAGTACTTCCAAATAGTTAACTTGGTTAACTGTTTGTCCAGTTGGTACAAATTCATAATGAATAATCCTTTTGATATCAAAAAGTTTAGCAACATCATTGCAACAAGTTCACTAACTTAACTGGCTAGGAGGCATCATGCTATTTGACATCAAAACATACTACAATGCTACAGTAATCAAAACAGTGTGGTACTGGCCAATGGAACAGAATAGAGAGCCCAGGAATAAACCCATCCATATATGGTCATTTAATCTATGACAATGGAAGCAAGAATTTATATTGGAGTAAAGATAGTCTATTTAATAAATGGTGCTGGGAAAATTGGACTGACACATGCAAAAAAAATGAAACTGGACCACCTCCTTAAGCCATATACAAAAACAAATTCAAAAGGGATTAAAGACTTAAATGTAAGATCTGAAACCATAAAACTCCTAGAAGAAAACATAGGAAGTAAATTTGCAGACATTGCCCTCGATAATATTTTTACTGGTATATCCCCTCAGGCAAGGGAAATAAAAGAAAGAATGAACATATGGGATTACAACCAACTTAAAAGTTTTTCACAGCAAAGGAAATCATCAATAAAACAAAAAGGCAGCCTACTGAATGGGAGAATATATTTGCCAATGATATATCTGATAAGGGGTTAATATCCAAAATTTATAAAACACTCATTCAACTCAACACCAAAAAAGCAAACAACCCAATTAAAAAATGGGAAGAGGATATGAAGAGGCATTTCTCTAAAGAGGACATACAGATGACCAACAGGCATATGAAAAAATTTTCAACCTCACTAATTATCAGAGAAATGAAAATGAAAACCACAATGAGATACCACCTCACTCCAGTCAGAATGGTTATCATTAATAAATCAACAAACAACAAGTGCTGGCGAGGGTGTGGAGAAAAGGGAACTCTGGTTCTACTGTTGGTGGGACTGCAGATTGGTGCAGCCATTGTGGAAATCAGTATGGAGGTATCTCAAAAAACTGGAAATGGAACTACCGTATGACCCAGCAATTCCACTCTTGTGTATCTACCCAGAGGAACCCAAGATGCTAATTCGAAAAAATATATGCACCCCTACATTTATTGCAGCACTATTTACAATAGCCAAGGCTTTGAAACAACTGAATGCCCATAGGTAGATGACTGGATTAAGAAATGGTGATACATTTATACACTATAAAGAAGAATGAAATCATACCATTTGCAACAATGTGGATGGACCTAGAGACTATTATGTTACGTGAACTAAGTCAGTCGGAGAAAGATAAATATTATATGATCTCACTATATGTGGAATTTGAAAACTAAATGAATGAGCAAAGTAAACAGAAACAGTCTCATAGATATAGAGGAAAAACTGATGTTTGCTAGTTGGGAGGGGGGTTGGGATGAGGAAGAAGGGGAAGAGATTAGACAGCACAAATAGGTAACTACAGTATTGTCACAGGGGTATGAAGGACAGTTCGGGGAATACAATTAATAATGTTGTAAATATTCTGTGGGGTGTCAAATGGTCACATGTCTAGTTAGGGAGACCATTTCATGGATGGAGTAGAGCCTTGATCACTGCACTGTACAATGGAAGCTGATGTTGTATAATATTGTATACCAACTGTAATTGAATATATAAATAGTCATGGGATGTGGAGTATACTGTGGAAGGGAGTCAAGCGAATTGTAATAAATATGTATGATATGGGTGGGGTGGGGTGGCGAATTGAGGAGGTTGTCACGTTGAGGGGTAAAAAGCATAACCTGCGCTGTACACCTGAAACTAATTTTTTTTTTAAATGTTTATTTCACAATAAAGGAATTAAAAAATAATTCCTAACATCTCCAAGCTGAAACGATTTCATCGAAGAATTCTACCAAACATTTAAAGAAGAATTAACATCAATTCTACACAATCTCTTCAAGCAAATGGAAGACACTTCCCAATTCATTTTATGAATCTAGAATTACCCTAATACTAAAACAGAACAAAACAAAACAGGTACAGTACAAAAAAGGAAAACTACAGACCAATAATCTTCTTGAATATAGATGTAAATATTCGTTAATATAATAAATGGAATTCTGAAATATATGTGAAGAATTACAGTCAATAACCAAGTGGGATTTATTCCAGAAATACATGGCTTGTTTGATATTTGGAAATAAATCAATTCAACCATATTCTCAGGCTAAAGAGGAAAAATCACTTAATCATATCAATTGATGCAAACACACACACACACACACACACACACACACACACAACATTTGGAAAAAATCAACATATGTTCATGACAAAATTCTCTCAGTAAACTAGAAATAGAGGAGAAAATTTCCAACTTAATTTAAAAAAGACTTATAGCTAATATAACACTTAAAGGTGAAAAGTTAAAAGCTTTCACCCTAAGATAAAAAACACAGAAAGGATGTTCCCCCCTCACTACTAGTTTCCACATAGTTCTGGAAGTTCTAGCCAGCACAATGAGATGGAAAACAGAAATACAGGACATAAAAATTGAAAAGAAGAAATAAAACAAATTCTATGCACAGATGACATTACTATCTATGCAAATATTAAAAACAATGTTTGCAGAGTTTTTAATTTTATTGAAGGTGTTTACTAAATATTAAGTGAAATGAGAACTCTTAACAGTTTTTATATGTGTATACACACAAGTGTGACTTTACCTTTGTTGAACTACATTAAAACACACACAAAAAAAATGCGTATGTGTAAAAAACATGTTGTAATTGCCTTGTAGTGAAGGGATCACTGGTAAATATTTTTTTCTACTTCTTGACATTTTTCTGGTACTTTCTAATTTCTATAATTTTTTTTTTTTTTTTTTTAGCTGAGCCATCCTGCCACGTGTTGGCAGCTCAACGGCAACTCAGCTCGGGCTGGCCTCGAACAGCTGTTGCTCAGAGCTCAGCTTGCACTCTTGAGCGAGCTCTTAACCAACTGAGCCACTCGACCGGCCCTCTAATTTCTATATTTTATTTAAACTAGGAATACATACTATTAAATGGCATGAGTATTCGGCTCATTGTTTTCTGTTTTCTTTTCCTAAATTTTTCTTTTGTATCTTCATCAAATCATGGATATCTTTATCACACTGGTGCTCAGCAGTCAAAGGATAAGACCAATTTAGAAACAGTATCTAGTCACCAAGAAGCATTTAATACAACAAATATGTTCTGGTTAGCAGTCATTTTAATATTTCCTGGGAAAATAAAGAAAAATAAGATATGGAAATTGCTCTTAAGGAGTTCACTGTATATTAGGGAAATAAATTCTCTGTTATAAGCCAGACTGTAATTTAGTTTTAGAGTAATAAAGGTTAACACAAAGTGCTAAGGAAAGCTGCAGAGAGAGACATAAATTCCAAATGCAAAGACTGGAGGTTTCAAAAAAAAAGAGAAGCTGTGAAAGCTATACTTTTATACATAAAAACATTTGGTAGACGTAGATCTGATGGTAATGATGAGGATGAAGGTGATATCTAACAGTAAGGGCTGATTGTGATCCAGACAGTACTTTTTTAAAACATACATTATCTCATTTAATCTTCACAATCGCATTATGGAGTAGAGACTATTATGATTTCGGTTTTACATATGAGGAAACTGAAATTTAGCAACATAGAGCAAGCTGTTCTAGTCATATACCTTGTACATACTTGGGCAGAGATTCGGATCAAATCTAAGTGATTTTAGAGCTGATAACTTAATCATTATACAATTGGCATAAGTGAAAATGTACAGAAGAATACTCAGAGATTCACTAGTTACCTGTGGATCAATTAGACCCACAGATTAAACATAAATAAAATAGAACCCCATGAAATAGAACAACCCATGAAAACCCAGATGTGGTCATTTCACTTGCGATATCTTGATTCCCTGCACCCAAACACTTGAAGTATGGGAGATGTGAGGTATGAGGTATGACAATTAAGTTTGCAAACTTATTGCAACGATGTTGCTAACTTTTTTTATATCAGAGGATTATTCATTATGAATTTGCACAAACAGTTAACCAAAATTACTATTTGGAAGTACTGAAAAGGCTGCATGAAAAAGTTAGATGACCTGAACTTTTCACCAACAATTCATTCCTCTTGCATCATGACAATGCACCAGCTCACACAGCACTGTCTGTGAGGGAGTGTTTAGCCAGTAAACAAATACCTGTATTGGAACACCCTCCCCACTCACCTGATCTGGCTCCCAATGACTTCTTTCTTTACCTGAAGATAAAGGAAATATTGAATGAAAGACATTTTTAATGACATTCAGGACATCAAGGGTAATATGATGACAGTTCTGATGTCCATTCCAGAAAGAGTTCCAGAATTGCTTTGAAGGGTGCCCTAGGTGCTGGCATCAGTGCATAGCTTCCCAAGGGGAGTACTTCGAAGGTGACCATAGTGATATTCAGCAATGAGGTATGCAGCACTTTTTTTAGGATAAGTTTGTGAACTTAATTGTCTGACCTCATATAGTATACAATAGGGATTTAATATTGTAAGCTAAACATTTTAAAGTGGTTCTACTATGTGTGCTCACAAACTGCACACCTCCCTCCATTAAGTTAAGATGCTCCACAAATGTGAAAGCTCTTCTGAGAATTCAAGGATCTTCAGAAATCAGGTCAAGCATTTACTCATTGACATTCATCCAGAGTGCCCAGTCTTGTGTTTTTTCCAAATTCAGTGATCAGTCAATACTGAAAGATGTTGCATGCTTCAACATGATTGATAATTTGTTCATAACTGAACTGATAATTAGATGCCAAGTTCAAGGGCTTTATCTCCAGGGTGTTAAATATTTAAATAAACAGGTCAAGTTGATAATGATTGTTTTTTCTGACTATGAAATCTAGATCTTTACCACATGCTCAATCAGTCACACAAAGATATCAGTTTTATAGACAAGTGCTAGATTAGAAGTCTGTTGAACTAAGCCACTCCTAAAACAGATTCCTCACTTAATTCCCTCTGCTGTCAGTATATTTTTGCTGTCAGTATATCTCCCAAACTGATGTGTGAAATTCTTGAGGGAAGCATAAGGTTCTTTATGCCTGTGCACTTGCTGCCTGTAGGAAAACTGGGCCCTTTGCTCCCTTTCCATTTCTATATATTCTCACTTTTGCTTCCCCTGGCTGTCAACAGTACGGGCCCTGTAAGATTTATTCTAGCATACTTTCTTTTAATTTTCAGGAAAAAAAAATGACACATTAATTTGCTGAACTTCTAGTCCTGTAAGAAATGGTTCACCTTTCCATCACTCCCCACTGTGTGAATTATGTCTTTCCTGCTGGAGGGGGATGAAGACTCAGCAATATTAGACACAGATATTCCCAATTGCAGTCTTGTTATAAATAGGCTAGTGGCTATGTTAAATTGGAAAGATTTTTTAAAATATTTGCCAAAAAATGATAAGTGGAAACAAGCAAGCTTAGAAAATGTAAAATGAAAGGAAAACACAAAAGGCTTTTTATTTTTTTCACTTAAGTGGAGGGCTTTGTCCTACTACTGGGGTAGGCTTTACAGCCAGCCACGCTTCTTTGCTCCCATATGAGTCACCCACACATTTAGTCCATATTTAGGGCCTGCTCTAAGATTACTGGGAGAGTTTAAAAATACTCATGTATCCATTTTGGCACTCCATTCTGAAGTTGTCATGAGCAAAATAAGAAGGTTGGACAGGTATCACAAATTCAGTGGGCCAGGAAGTTCATATAAACAAGCAGAACTTTTCAAAGCCTCAGAGAAGTATATTTTCTCTCATTTTTCTTTAAACATGTAGCCCTCTTGGACTACCTTTTAATTCTTTAATATTAGAGAGACATGAATATATAACAAGTAATTAACACTTTTTAAATTCTGTCTTTAGCAAAATTATAAGGCAAGCATTCAACATCAACTGACACTTGGCTTCAGTGATAGAAATGCAATAGGAAATCATGAGAATGATGGTAAATGGGAGAGTACAAGTTATAAACTTTATACCATACCATGCTATGCTATGCTGTACTATGCTGTACTGTTCTGTACTGAAGCTGAACTCCAACTGATTGGTTTTCTGCAAGGGACCTAGGTCAGATCTCACAAATTTCTAAAAGAAGCTAGAAATTCAAGATTTGTGTGAAGTCACTTGACTTTAAATGTTGGCAATTAACTGACAAATAAAATTAAAACATTATGTGGACTCACATCAAGCCAGCAAATATGAGCTTAAGCCCTGTTGTGTAGTATGGGATGCTTGACTTTAAAATTACATTTGGGTTCATATCCCACTTCTATCACTTACTGGTCAAAGACAGGTAGTAAATGTTCAATCAATGAAACTACTATTATTATTCTATTATCTTTCTTCTCAAATAATTTAAGTCCTTATCTTGATTTTTTTCACTTTAAGATTTTTCTTAATACTTACCTGGAATCTAAGTAACCAAAAAGTGCAAAGAGCCAGATATGTCTTTATATTTTAATATATTCCACACATGATTTTTATGAAAAGAGATGGGCAGTGGCAAAGATTTACTCAAATGATCTTCTTGGAGGGTATTAGTGTTTTAATAATGGAGTTCTCTCATTCCAACCTCTCATTCCTGTGACATCCACAATCTTAAGAAGTTACATTTATATAATGACTGTTGCCCCCATAAGTCTTAACATATTTAGAATATCAATTCAAAATGGTAAGTAAAGTTAACCATTTTAGTATTAAATGTACTTATTAAGGTCTGTTTGAGCAAAACTTAAAACTTCTCTATTGCTCAATATTTGTTTAAATAAGCAAATAGTCCCCAAATCTTATGGATAAATAGAAACTCACACATTTCACTTCTAATAAAAACAAACAAAAAGACAAACAAACAAACAAACAAAAACCTGCAGTTGTTCTATATAAGTTTCTCCAAAGAAGAAGCCACAAGCACAAAATTTCTTATGCATCAGGTTTCTTTCCTTCCTAAGCCCAATGGGATATTTAAGAATAGATCCAAGAAAAATAATCAAACCACGCTGAAGTTTTCTTCTACTTCCTGGGTGAGAGTTAGGAATAGTTTAAAGTCTGAAGGCATAGAAGCACTATAGAGACCCTGAATTTCAGAATGAAAGGGATAGCCTTGACCAAGGTTACAGAGGGGAGACTCAGACTGTGTGGTCACCCTCTCCACTCACTAATCCACCCCCACTGACATCATTCTCTTCTATCTCTTGCCTAGGTTCCTAACCAACCTCTTAGCTTACAACCCTGGTTCCACTCTTCCTATGTTTTCTACTGTAGGCAAGGGTAATCCTTCTAAAATAAAATTTCATTTTAACGCCATGCTTTGAAATCCTTCTAGATCTCTGTATCAAACTCACAGTAAAGTTTAAACTCCATTAGTTCCTGACTTTAACTTAGCTTCCTCACCTCAGCTCTTGCCACTCCCTAACTTATACAATGAGTTTCATCCATATCTAGAATTTTTATTTTACTCCAAATCTCTATGATCTCTTGTGTTCACTCCTGGACTTTAGAAATCCCATCCCCTCTTAAAGCATTACTTCCCATACCCTTTAACCTCATTATTCCTATTTCTATTTCAGGTCCTCAATTATACATATTTCCTTCAGAAAAAGTGTTTTTGCATACCCTTCCTGCGGTTCTTGGTACTTCCCCTAGCCCTGACCCTGACATAGAACTTACTGCATGCTGTTGGTATTCCCAGCTTGTCTTCTCCACTGGATTGTAAGTTATTATGTGTATCTTATTCTCCTGGTGTCCACCCTAGAGCCTGAAACATAGAAATATTTAATACATGTCTGTTGAATAAACATATAATATTGATTTTCTCAGTGGCTATATGAGAGTGACTATATGAGAACATAGAATTTGCAGATGTCCTCACTTCACGGGCTTTTGTTTACATGTTATGGAACTGAATACCTAAATTATATTTTAAACACAATTCCTTTTATGTACAGAGAGCTTTAAAGTCTTCCAAGTGCTTTCCAAGTCATGCATTTCTCACAGCAACTGAGAGCAAGTTAGGGCAGTTGCTCTTATCCCCACATAATAGTTAAAATCATTGAGGCTCAAAGAAGGATGTGCAATTTGATTAAGGGAATACAAGCTATGGAGCAAGGACTGAAACTCGGGTCTTTCATTTCTAAGACCGTTTTATTTATTTTTTTTCGCAGCAATGCATGGAATTTTCCCTGGTCCATTATTTTTGTTTGTAGCATCTCATCTTCCCTCTCAGTTCTGTATGACTTAACTGATATTAAATTGAGTGTTCCAAGAGCACATATCAAATCAGAGTCGAGCAAGGAAATCAAGATATGTTCTGTGTGATGACAGGGAGTGTTCTGGAATCTAAGGCTAGACAAAGAAAATCTACAAAGTGGGTAGCCATATGCAGAAAATTAAGAAATGAATCTCATCACCTAAAGAGTTCCTATGTATGTACAAACTACGTTTCCCCCATGACTTTTGTAGACAATGCAGTTTTATAAATATATCCTGCATATACACTTATAAATCTATCTAATGTTCATTCATTCATTCATTTAATACATATTCATGTAAATACTCTTGTGTTTGAATTAGGGACATAAATAGATAAATGAGGTAATTTCTGATTTCGGGGAGGTATTTTTTAGTGGGGGAGATGGACTGTGGATAGAATATTATAGATGGCAATAACTGCTATGAGGAAAATTGAAAGGGTGTGGTACATGAAAGGGTGGGGATGTTCTTCAGATGGAAGGCTTCTTTGAAGGGGTGACATTTAGGCTGAAACCTGATAGATGAACAGGCACCTGGGTGAGACAGATGAGAGGAAAAACATTCCAGATAAATGGAAGGATGAGGGAAGAGTGTTGAAGCACACCTTAGCTTTTCTTTGTACATCGCAGTGTTGGTTCAGGTACTCGGGAAAGGCCAAAGAAAAAGAACTTTCCTCCTTCCAACCGGAAAGCAATTTATTTCTGAGGCTTTGGATAGGAACAGTGAGTCCAGTGATTACTTCCTGTGATTTACTCTCTAATTCATTTCCCTGTGTGCTTCCAGATTATGTTCTTTAGGAAGTACTCAGTACTCATCCACTCTTCCAAATACCTACACAGGATCCCGCTGTTTGCAGTTACGTAAATTTGAACTATAAAACATGGGTCTCCCTGTATGTTTCACAGATTGAATTCAACCTCCATAACCTCAAGGCAATTTGCCATTTAGAGGAAGAGAAGAAAAGGCAAATATTTCTTGCATATTAAAACAACTCCAGGCTGCATTTGTTTAGTTAAATTTGAACAACTATATTCATGTATTAGGCTCCTTTAAAAGCAGTAAAATTATTTAGGAGCACTGACCCACTTTCTTTAATGGCATGCTAGTTGAGATATCCTGTGAGAGAGTTTTCCTTACAAAAGAATCAGTTTTCTGGGACATGGCACATTAAAGGAACTGAGAATTTCACAGATACAATTTCCTCACAAGTAAGTTTGGACAAGAAAGAGCTCAGATCTCCTGTGTCCTATGTTAAGTCAAAAGAATACCAATATCTCACAATTCATTTTTAAAGTTTCAATACTCATAATTCACAAGATACCATTACAAATTAGCTACACAAATGGATTTAATTTCTAAATAATGAGAAAATAGGATAGAACCAGAAACTACAAGTCTCAAGTGTTGTACTTGGTTACAAAAGGTACCATTTCCAACTCCTGCTTTCTGAAGAGACCTATTTTGGTTAGTTTCATTACTGTATACCAAAGCCATTTATAATGCTTTAGCCTTGCCTGGCTAGGAAGGTCATTCTAACAGTTGTGTATCCAAACTTTTAGAAGTCAGTGATCCATCACCCCCCACCCCCACTGAGTTTAATCACATTCACTTCAGGAAACTATTTGCCTTAGGACTGTTCAGTTTGTTGTGCTACTATAATTTATCATACAAGGCAAAGTATCCATTTATACACTGCCAGAGAAGCCTCCAGGAGAAAATTGTGATAAATATCACATTGTTTCCAACCCTAAATAAAAATTTTCATCATTTAATCATGTCGAGTCTTAATATACAAGACAAAGCAAAAAAAGAAAAAGGAATATAGCAAACTTCTAGATATAAAACATAAATTAGGAAGTGTATTTAAGATACTATAAAAACATTAAACATTTTAAGTCTGTTCACCTCATCCTTACACTATCTTGAAAAATAGGTATTGTTATTCCCATCTTACAGGAAGAAAAATAGGCCACAGGAGACCCAATATAGTGTCAAAATTACACTGTGGGAAGAAACTTGGTTTTGTTCGCATTACCCTAAATAGCTTATAATGCAAATAGGGAAGAAAACGAAGAAAACTTACAAAACAAATATAAAAATCATGTATCAACAAGAGTAGGAATAATATTGATATGAGCAAGAATGCAGATTCATAGAATTCCTATCTGCTTCTCCCTGTTCCAGAGTGAGGAATTTTGATAGAGTTTTGGTTCTCTGGGAAACCCCATCTACTGACAGGCCCATGAAGAAGTTCCTTGGTAAATGTTATTCTCAGGACTGGCAATATTTTTTTTCTCCACACAACATACCTGTCCACCGGAGACCCTGCTTCCTGATAGGTACAGGGTCCTTAAAAGACATTTTATTTATCTAATGCTATCCAGCATCCAACTTAATATCCTACAGTAACAACCATTTCATTATTCCTCATGGTTCTTTGGGTTGACTGGCTAAGCTGGATGGTTGTTCTGTGCCAGTGGTTTCAGCAATGGGCCATAGTCATCTGGGGGCTTATTTAGCTGTAATGTCAAGTGGATTGGCAGTAGATGCTGAATCTTGACTGGGTTCATCTGGGGATGTCAACTGGAGTAACATGGCTTCTCCATGTGGCTTGGCCTTCTCACAGCATGGAAGCTGGGTTCTAAAAGGGATCATCCTGATAACAAGTGTTTCAAAAGGAAGCTGCCAGCCTTTGCATGTCTGGGTATAGAAGTCCCAGTAAGCCACTTCCCCTGCTTTCTGTTGGCCAGTCCAGATTTAGGGAGAAGAAAAAGCTCTACCTCTAGATGTGACCATCAGCATGAACATACAGAGGGGAAAAATAGTTGGAGGCCATCTTTGGAATGAAGCTCCCATAAAGGTCACACCTTTGGTCGGAAGAGAAGCTGTAAAATGTGACCATTTAAATATGCCCCCCAAACTGTTGCTATAGGGGGCACTTAGTAAATATCATATATATTGCATGTAAAAGTGCCCTGTTGATATGGAGCCAAAAATTATTAGAAGCAGGTAAAGATTATGGAAGACTTTTTGGAGGAGGTGAGACTTTGAGCCTAATCTGACTGAGACGGTCTATACAGATTGGACAACCTCAGTAAAATGCTTAGTTAATACAAGAAAACGAGGCTGTAAGCTGTAATAGTGATATTTTCCCAAGTTGATGTTTTAAGCATAGAAATAAAGCAAATCTGTGTCTCTGAGTTTTATTGTAAAGACAAGCTGTAGCAAATCAGACAGACTACATTTTAAGGTTCTATTCTAAGGTTGCTTCTTATAAAGCCTTATGAATTAATCTGCATTAAAGCTTTAGTGGTAACCAAATAACATATTTGTGGCAGACGACTGAATATGCATTATGTTGACTTCTTGCAAAACAATTTTTAAATACACAGCCTGCTGAGTGATTGAAAATGATTCGTGATTTACAGAATGCATTATATTCACAGTAAAATGAAACTAAGAAAGATCTATATATGCCAAAATAGTATCTTTTGTGGGGAAAAAATTTGGACAATGCAATATAGCATATACTCATAACAATTCCATACGGCTATTTAGAAGTCATAACTTGAGGTTGCAGTGATAAGCAGCCTGATAAGATGGGATAGAGCTGGAATATCAAGGCAGGTGTAAGGCAAGCATAGTCTCCAAAACAGCCAGATATAAAGGCAAAGAAAAAGAGGGGTAAGGAAATGTATAAAATTACCCATGGTTGATACTCTTCAGCAGAGTCAATCTTAAATCTTCAAGAACCAGATTCTCTGTACACAGAAAGTGTAAGACATTTATAATTATTTATTTATTATAGTTTTTTCAAACCGCTATAAAAAAAAGTCCAACAAAATTGAGATTATTATTAGAATTATTACTGTGTTGTTAAATATTAGGTAAGATTAGAGAAGATAAATGATATTGGGCGGGAGGAGCACCTGATTAGCTTCATGGCTTTCAATGCAATTGATTACATATTCATTCAGACATTACATACCAGGGAGAGGAGTTGGGGCTCAGAATTGATCTGTAGAGAATTCCCACAAAAGACAGATCCCTCCAGACATCCCTGGTGAGGTCCATCTGCATCCTCCAGAATATAAGACCACCAGATGACAACACTCCTATCATTCCTTCTCCACCCCAATCCCTATTCATGTATTCCCTCCTTCTGTGAGGGTGCTGTGCAAGCTGAGAGCAGTCTGTCTGTGGCTAAGGCACACACTGGTTTGGCTGCAGAATGTTGATGTGTGACTGGGAAGGTTGTAAGGGACAGCTTTATTTTAACTTTTAAACTTTGCCAGCAGTACTCTGTTTCTTCCCCAGTACAAGTTAGATGCTCTTAAAAATAACAAGTCTCCAGGCAAATGAGGAATCAACCATGCATTCAGCAATACCAAAAATTCACTACCCACTCAGTTCACAACTCTGTGCAAACTCCCAGTTCAGTGGGTAAGTGTGAAGTCCTATTTCATCAGCTCTCTTTGCAGGACTTGATGCCCATTACAGTATAAAAAAAAGAGAAATGCTTGTTTAACAAGAGATAGACACCTGGGCTGCTGCCATATATGCACTACAGCCAGGAGCCCACATCAAGGCCTTCTCACTGCTGGACCTTACCAGTTAGAATGGCTTTACCACCACAGGCCTTTGAGTTTGCTATTTATAGGAGGGGAGGTGGGGCATGGGAGGATCCAGGTTTAACATGTGAGAACTTCAATATGAAAGTTCCTTTCTGCTCTTGCTGGGACGTTTGAGCTCTTTCTGCTCAAGCTGTGTCACATCTCCTCCTTCCATCCCAGGCACTGTGCATAGAGTGCCAGTAAGGGAAGTGGGCAGCTAACTCTGGCATCTGAGGCTTCTGTGAGGGGTTCCTTTTGACTGAATCCCCCAGCTCACCACTGGAGGAAACCAGTCAGAGAAAGAAGCCTTTTGAGAGAAGAGCAGGAGATGGAAGGGAAAGGAAGGGTTCACAAATATAGTACAAGATTGTGTGTTCACCACACAGGGTTAGCTTTTGGTTCTGATTTTAATAGGAGATAGTGTGAACTGGAGACTCAAGAACTCTCACTCATGGCAACAGCTCCTTTAGCTGGGCCTCCAAAAGCTGACTGACCAGATAACTGCTCCCAAGGAATGCAACACAGGAGGGTAGGACTTGTAACAAACAGGCCAAAGTTCCAGTCACTCTGTTCCCACAGGAGAAAATCTTAGCCCCTGAACACGAGAATGGCTCACTCTCAGGAATCCCTTCTAAGAGTTAGATAAAATCATTATTTCCACATGGTAGCTGAGGAGGCCTAAAAGAGGGAGTGATAACAAGACTTGTTACTCAGAGCGAGGTCTCAGAGACCTCAGATCATCTTCTCAGGATCTCTGATTACAGTCCTCCTCAGAGAGGTCTACCCTGACTCTTCACCTAAAAGAACCCCTTCCCTAGACACTCTATCAAAATCACTG
Source organism: Aselliscus stoliczkanus (assembly GCA_033961575.1). NCBI lineage: Eukaryota > Metazoa > Chordata > Mammalia > Chiroptera > Hipposideridae > Aselliscus > Aselliscus stoliczkanus. The sequence continues at coordinate 59,082,558 of CM066736.1, forward strand.
TCTTCATAGCACTTGTCACTATCTATGCTCTCTGTTTGCTTATTTTCTTCTACTAAATGTAAATATTAAGGGTACAATGCCCTTCATTGTCTTTTCAGTGCTTTCTCTCAATTCCTAGAACAGGACCTGGAACAAAGTCAACATCCAGTAAATGTTTTTTGTGTTTCTCTTCCATTTTTCCTCTTCATATATATTTATATATATTTGCAATTATCTTGTATATAAAATATATAATTTTTCCTTATTAAAACTTATATGCCTTTATTCTGTAGCCACACAATCTTTATAACAACTTTAAATGACTGCTTAGTATTCTTTCTGAGTGCCCTTAAATGCACTGATATATCTGGATATATAATTTATTTCCACTTTGTATATTATTATACCAAAATTTATAATAAACATACAATTTAGCACCTTTTTGCATATGATTTTCATCTTCTTTTGGACCATTTCCTTAGAATAAATGAGATGACTTAATCAATGGATTTAAACATTTTTATGATTTTGAGTAACAGCAACAAATTCCAATTAAACTGACTGAACACATGATGCAAAGTTTTCCCCCCAAAGTATTCATAACTCAGTAGATAGTTTTCTTTCTTCAGTTCACGTCCTCTCAATTATCTACACCAGTTAGGGTAGAGGAACATCTGTTTCACTCCTCCATGTGGCAGATGACAATAAAGCCACTTGAGAAAGTCATACCTAAGATATGCCCTTCATTTACTTAACTACCTTTAGGACTGCACATTGAACACAAGAAGATTTAGGACTCTAAAAGAGAGAAGGGAAAGATCATATGGGGCCACATTCCCACAGGCACAAAATGGCTACTAGATGATAGGAGATGACAGGGTGCAGTTACAAAGATAACTTCTTGCCTGAGCTGCCCCATACAGCTTCATAACTTGGAGAAAATTTCCAAGCTTTGCAAGAGCTTTTCTAAGAGTTAACATGATAGATATTTTCACTTTTCTTGTCCTATAATCCTTGACTTTTCTTAGTCTTGAATAGTATCCCAAGAAGACACCTTACCTGGCCTTTCCAGTTAAGAGTTAACCAAATAAAGCGTGAGTGTTTCCATTTACCATGGGCTTAGGGCTTGAAGTCATATTTTGAATTTACATTACCTCTACCCTGAGGGCCAACAAGGGCTTCTTATAGATTGGTTTGTTTGTTCTGGGTGCAATAGGGGGTAGAAAGGCATAATTATCTCCATTTATCCTGTTCTCTGAAGTGAATTTAGAGAGACAAAAATGCTAGCTCATATTTAGATCCTTCTATTTTTGAGTTCCAGTCTAGGATGTATTTTATTCCACTTCATTTAAATTTTATTATAAACTCATTGGGCCTCAAAATTTCCTATTTCTAAACCTCATCACTCGTGTTTAATTGCCTTCTCTTGGAGCAAAACAGTGACTACAACAGTAATTTATAATACTTGACATTTTGAACAATGCTGCATATTGAATAAACTACAAGTTTCTTGAATTTCATATAACTATTTTATTTAATCCACATGTAGCTAATTTTTCAGCATAACAATTTGATACAGTTTTGCTTGAATTCCATGCATTTATACTCTTGATGTCTTTTCATTGATTTTCTTCCATCATATAATAATATATGTCTAATTTTCTAATTTAATGTTGGTTAAAAATTAGTCAATGTAAAATGCATCATTCCTATCTGCTGGAAGCTAACTAAAGTCTGAACATTTCCTTTCTTTCCCTCCTGAGTGTGAATCAGTCCCTCTTTTGGGCTATGTAGTGACTATTTAGATAGAATTCCATACCAGACATTAGAGATTCAGAAAATGCTAGAGTTCTTATCTTCTATACTCAGTTGCTGTTAAAATGACAAACTATCAAATGGAAATATCATCTTTAATTTCTGTTCCCTTTTGCTTGTTTATTTTTCCAACAGATAGGTTACAGATATTTATGCTGAGAAATGATACTAATGCTGTAAACTACTGAGAAAAAATATTAAAACATTGGCTTAGTACAGCTTGAGCTTCTCCTGCTATTTAATCTACATATCAATAATGAGTTCTAATAAAATTTATTTCAGGTATGTCAGAGCACAGTAAAAAAAAAATGTCATTACTACACAGTAGCTATGATTATCAGACTAGAATTTAATTTGACAGAGCAAAGTCAGCTAGTTAAAAAGAAATGGTTTTGCCTATAGTAGTTTTTATTGATTTTCAAAATTTTTACTTTTCTTCCTTTCTCCCTTACTCTCCCATCCTTATTTCACTTACACCTTTTTAGAGCTTCATACATTTAATGGATAAATGACTTTGTAGTCACTAAATGACTTTCTACTCATAAGATGAGTAGGAAAGAACTCATTGTTTCCACATGAAAAAATATCAATTTGGTTTTCAGAGTCTAAATTAACTCTCAACTCTAAGGAAGCAGCTCATTCTTCCTGAGCCATACAGTTGAGTCATGGGCATGGTGTTCAGACCCCATGAAATCAACAGCTAAATGAGTAGGAACAGATCTGATAACAATGAATGGAGTCTGAAAAGGCTGAGAGTAGTTGGACTTTGCATCCTTTTCCTGATTTCTCTTCTGCTGAAGGTACTGTGACAGATCTGAAGGATGGCATTGGGTGTCCAGAAGACAAAACAGAAGAAGAAAATGTTAAATTATCCTTTCTCTTGGTAAAGGTGAACTTGATTGTAATGTGAATAGTATTGAATAAGCAATTTGTAAGACCACTGAGCTAGACTATTCTATATTTTCAGGCAACTACAAAATAGGTTCTTTAAATGCAGTGAAAGGAAATATTTGTAGTATGAGTGACTACTCTTTTTCAATTCTCATCATTATTGCCATTTCATATAACCACTGCAAAAACATCTGGAAAATAATCTAGTGATGGCATTAGTTAGACCCAGCTATTTTGTACTTATAGAACCCTTTACTTCTTATTCATAATGTTCATCAACACTGCATTCCCCTGATTGTTTGGTGACTTATTGCCCCTCTAGACTCTAACATCTTTGGGCAGAGGAGAAATGTTTTGTCACATTCTCTGCCACATCTCCAGATCTCCAGCTATGAGCACCAGCAGGCTAGCCACAAATATTTCTGATAGGATAAATAGAAGATTGAATAAATGACTAAATACAGGTTTGAAAGTTCAGCCCGTATCTTAAAGATTTCCATAGAACACACGGAATCGCTGCAATTGTTCTGTCACACAAATAGGGACGAACACACACACACACACACAAATTGTCATCTTCATGCTCATTTGTAATGTGTTTAACAAATATATTAATTTTCATCAAATATCTTTAATCAAAACAAATATTTGTTCTCAAAAGCTTCTTTCCCTGTATGTGTATATGTGTTTTTAACACAGGTGTATCTAGAAGACCTTTTTATACACAGTTTTCTAATTCTGTAACAATTTATTCAGGCACTTCAACATGAGAACACCTGGATAAATTTTAGAAAAGAGCCTTTGCTTTTTTTCTCCCCACCACCATATCATAGAACTCATGCTTTGTTAACTGCAAACAGTTTCTAATCTATATTGATCCTGGATTCATATGTTTACTCAGTCTGAAAAAAAAAAGTGTTTCTACACTGCTGGTTGCAATACAAATTAAGCACCAGTTGGGCCTGTGAGTCAGTAGTTAAAAATTACTGCAGCCTTATATCATGGCATAATTCCAGTTGTAAGATTCATCATATATAATAAATACTCAGCATAAGCTGAAGGTTTTTTCTGAGGGAATTCAGAAATGAGGAAGGAAAGTTTAAACAAAAATAAAGTACAAAAAGTCCATCTTTACCTGACCAACATTAATGTCTTAATGTTCCTATTTATAGCAGGCTACTCCTTTTCAATAGAGTGGTGAAAACACACTTGGGTGCATAATGTCTTTTGTCTTGACGGACTCACTACAGTCTGGGAGGAGTGGAGAAAGGACAATATTTGAATGTAAAGGAGCTGATTAGAAGTTCCAGATCTGCTACATCTTTGCGTATTTTATGAGTGTGAACACTACTAAACACCTTTGAGCCATTAAACACCTTTGAGCCTAATTTAGACCATTGAGGCCTCTCACTAGTGAGTGACCTTGAGCAAATTAGTTAGCCCTCTAGGACTGTTTCTTTATAAAATGTGGATACTGAGACATCCTATCTCAGAATACTATTGTAAGGATTGAATACAATAATATTTGTACAGTACTTAGAACACATAATAGATGCAATAATCAGTCCACACATAGCCATTACTGTCATTTCTGCTATATATTCTCTATGAACAATTGTATGTTCTGTTTTTTGCATGTGTTCAAAGTACACCAAAATCTGATATTTAATTTACTTATGTAGGTGAAATTTAGGGCCATAGGTGGTCCACAATTTCCCTACACCTTTGTTCCATCTGCCCTCTTCATGCAATATCTTTAGATCCTTGGGACACTACATTAGTCTGCTAGAGCTGCCATAACAAAGTACCACAGACTGGGTGACTTCAACAGCAGAAATTTATTTTCACATAGTTCTACAGTCTAGAAGTCCAAGATTAAGTTGTCAGCAAGTTAAGTTTCTCTTGAAGTCTTCCTCCTTGGCTTACAGATATACGTCTTCTCCCAATGTCATCGCATGGTCTTCCCTATAAATATATCTCTGTCCTAACCTCCTCTTCTTATAAAGACATCAGTCATATTAGATTAGGGTTCACAATAAAAACCTTATTTTAACTTAAGTACCTTTTAAATACTTTATCTCTCAATGCAGTTACATTCTGAAGTACTGGGAATTAAGACTTTAATATATGAATTTGGAGGGACACAATTCAGCCCATAACAATCACTGAATTCAGTTCAGCTGTTAGTCCCAGGTCTCTGTCTCAAGTCAGGCTAGGTGAGCAATGAGCTCTTTCCCTGTTATTTGTCTCTTGGAAGGGGGCCCATGGAGGAGGGTAAGTTCAATCACAAAGAGGGCATAGAAACCCCATCCAAGGACCTGAAGCTAAGCATGGAGAAAATGAGATAGAGAAATTAAGTTCACTTTGGTCCAACCAATAAACCTGTGTTTCTGCCCTAAACTGCCCACCCCTTCAAGGTCAGCTTTGTCTAAACAAGTATCCAGAGCTCAAGAACCAGGCTACTGTGTGGCAATGTCAGAAGCCTGCCTGGGGTTTTACATTTCCCCAACCACTCTGAGGGCAAGCCCATCAAGGTGCAGTAGATGACAAATTTGGAAATAACCTAAGTGTCCAATCAATGGATAAAGAAATTGTTGTATATATAGATCTAATACTATTTGGCCATAAAAAAGAATAAAATCTTGCCATTTCCAACAACATGGATGGACCTCAAGGGCGTTATCCTAAGGAAAATAAGTCAGGCAGAGAAAAACCAATATTGTATGATCTCTTTATATGTGAAATTCAAAAAAGAAAAACTGATCTCATAGACATAGAGGACAGATTGGTAGTTGCCTGAGGCAGGGGGTGGGAGGGTGAGAGGTGGGAGAAACAGTTTTTTTTGTTTTGTTTTTAGTTTAAATTGAATTTTTAAAATAGCAAATCCAACTAATTACATGTGGATGTTAAGGACTAGCCCCTTAGCTCTGGGTGTTTGTCTCAGAGATTCAGCTGAGTCCAGCTGAGGTGGTTCTCTCACAATTGCACCTTCTTTCTCAGATGTGCTCTTGGCCTCAGTCATGGTTTGCTACTGCCACCTTTCCTTGCTGTTGATTTGAGGGTTCTTATTCCCAATCACCGGACTGCTGGGGTGATGCTCTTCACTCGCACCAGGAAGGTGCTGAAACCCTTAGCAGAGAGGAAGAGTAATCCCTAAGGTTCACACCCAGTAAGCTCCCCCAGTGGGGCTTTATTCCATCTTTCTGAGCACTTCTTTCCTGGTGATGTAGGAGGCCGAGCACCACTCCAGAAGCAGCTCAGCTATCTCTGCAGAAACCTGTTTTGTAGTAGCTACCTCAGTAGTATACAGGTACACGCATTCTGTAGGTATAATTTCTCTAAATTTCCTTTCTGGGAAGGAATGGACCATAGTGAATGAAAAGCACGTAGACCTTGGGATTCAATGAATAGATTAAATATTGGTTGTTCCATTTCATTTATATTTTTAAATAAGTCATTGGCAAGACCCTTCTGCAGCTTGATCTTAAATAGCATAAATACTCTATATTTCAGTTTTGCATCCACAAAATGAGAACATAATTACTGCCTTACATAGTTCTTGTAAGAATTGAATGGCATAAGGAATGGAAATGCCTAGGCATATCTTGTAGATTCTCAAACCATAAAAATAGTAATAGGGCCAGCCGAATGGTGCATTGGTTAAGAGCTGGCTTGGGACGCCAGCGGCCCCGGTTCAGATACCACATATGAGGGCCAGTGACACTGCCCTCTACAGCTAAGATGCTGAACAATAGCTCCACCTGGAGCTGGGCTGCTGTGAATCCCCGAGGTGGCATGGCTGTGGCCCCTGCTGCAGTGGGCTGCCATAGGCTACAGTGAGTGGCCTGCAGCTGGTGTGAGCTGCCAAGAGCCACTGTGAGCAGCCTTACAGAGGCCAGTGAGCGATCTGCCTCACCCAAGAAGAGCACAATGATGATACCAACATGGGCCAGTGAAGCAATGTCCTCCACAGCTAGACTGAAGAACAAAAGGACAACTTTTCTGTTCCCTTTCCCTGGTTCCCCAACTCTATTCCCCACCCCCAATTCCCCAATAAAATCTAAAATAATAATAATAATAACAATAGTAATAATAATAACAACAATTTCAAGTTAATGGAAAGTATCAACAAATAGACAAATAATACTTTGTACTGGACATGCCCTCTTTATTATTATTATTTTTAGTTACAGATGTACAAAACAATGCAATAGTTATTTTTTTTCAACTCTTACAAAGTGACTCCCCCTTCCCATTCTCCTGCCCCCCCACACCTGATATCATACATGTCTATTACAATTCCATTGACTCCATCTCCACACTATATTCCACATCCTATGACTATATATGTGTTAAATTATAGTTGACATATAATATTGTTCAGTGGCAGCTTCAGATGTACAGTGCAGTGGTCAGGCCACTACACCATCCATGAAGTGGTCTCCCTAAATGGACATGCATTCTTCTGTTCCCCTAAAAAATATATATTTACAACCTTATTGATTATATTCCCTAAACTGTCTCTTCTGTCTCTGCAGAGTATTGTAGCTATCAGTTTATGTTGCCTCATCCCTTCCCCTTCTCCAAACTCCATCCCATCTAGCCCTCATTAGTTTTTTCTTTGTGTCTCTAAGACTATTTCTGTTTACATTGCTCATTTATTCAGTTCTTTAGATTCCACATATAAGTGAGATCATATGGTATTTGTCTTTCTCTGACTTATTTGACTTAACATAATGTTCTAGGTCCATCCATATCATTGCAAATGGTACGATTTCTTTCTTCTTTATAGCTGCATAATATTCCATTGTGTAAATGTACCACAGTTTCTTAATCCAGTCATCTACCGATGGGCATTTCGATTGTTTCCAAGTCTTGGCTATTATAAATAGTGCTGTGATGAACATAGGGGTGCATATATTTTTTCGAATTAGTGTCTTGGGTTTTTCAGGATAAAGGCCTAGGAGTGGAATTGCTGGGTCAAAACATAGTTTCATTTCCAGTTTTTTGAGATACCTCCATACTTCTATGTGTGGCACCAATCTGCAATCCCACCAACAGTGCAGCAGGGTCCCCTTTTCCCCACAGCCCTGCCAGCACTTGTTGTTTGTTGATTTATTGATGATAGCCATTCTGACCCGGAGTGAGGTGGTACCTCATGGTGGTTTTTATTTGCATTTCCCTAATGATCAGTGAGGTTGAACATTTTTTCACATGCCTGTTGGCCATCTGTATGTCCACTTTAAAGAAATGTCTCTTCATTTCCTCTGCCCATTTTGTAATTGGGTTGTTTGTTTTTTTGGTGTTGAGTTGCATGAGTTTTTTATAAATTTTGGATATTGACCCCTTATCAGATATATCATGACAAATATATTCTCCCATTCAGTAGGCTTCCTTTTCGTTTTATTGATGGTTTCCTTTGTTGTGAAAAAACTTTTATTTATTTATTTATTTATTTTTTTTTTTGAGGGCAGTGTCACTGGCCCTCATATGTGGGACCAAACCAGGGCTGATGCCTTCCCAAGTCAGTGCTTAACCATCACGCCACTCAGCCAGCCCTCTGAAAAATCTTTTAAGTTTGATATAATCCCATATGTTCATTTTTTCTTTTACTTCCCTTGCCCTTGGGGATGTATCAGTAAAAATATTGCTCAGAGTCATGTCTATAAATTTACTGCTTATATTTTCTTCTAGGAGATTTATGGTTTCAGGTCTTACATTTAAGTCTTTAATCCATTTTGAATTTGTTCTCGTATATGGTGTAAGGAAGTGGTCCAGTTTCATTTTGTTGCATGTGTCAGTCCAATTTTCCCAGCACCATTTATTAAATAGACTATCTTTACCCCAGTGTAAATTCTTGCTTCCATTGTTGTAGATTAACTGTCCATATATATACATTTATTTCTGGGGTCTCTGTTCTGTTCCACTGATCGATGTGCCTGTTTTGCCAGTACCATACTGTTTTGATTACTGTAGTCTTGTAGTATGTTTTGATGTCTGGTAGCATGATACCCCTGACTTTGTTCTTATTTCTCAGGATTGCTGAGGGTATTCGGGGTCTTTTATGGTTCCATATAAGTTTTAGGATTATATTTTCTATTTCTGTGAAAAATGTCCTTTGTCGTTTGATGGGAATTGCATTGAATCTATATATTGCTTTAGGAAGTATGGACATTTTAACTACATTAATTCTTCCTATCCATGAGCATGGTAGGTGTTTCCATTTATTTGTACCTTCTTTGATTCCTTTCTTCAGTGTCTTATAATTTTCTGAGTACAGATCTTTTACTTCTTTGGTTAAATTTATTCCTAGGTATGTTATAGTTCTTGAAGCAATTGTAAATGGGACAGTTTTCTTAATTTCTCTTTCCATTAGTTTATTATTGGTATATGCAAATGCCACTGATTTCTGAACATTGATTTTATATCCTGCTACTTTACTGAATTTGTCTATCAGTTCCAATAGTTTTTTGATGGAGTCTTTGGGGTTCTCTATATACAGTATCATGTCATCGTGGGCATACCCTCTTCTCAGAACTAGTCCTTATCCCATTTCAGTGAGGTCTTCTTTTCTCTAGATTTCTTCAAACATTTCTCATTTGTTCATTCCACATAGATTTTCACTGTCATCTCTGCCCAGGGCACAGACCCAGTCCCAAGGGATATAACAATGAACAAAATGATACAGTCCCTGAAAGCAGGGACTTACAGTAATGTGGGCAAGACATACACTGAGCTCGTGACTTCAGATGTGTTATAAGCTACACATGACTATAGAATGCTCTGAGGGCCTATACCAATGGGACCTGATGATATGAGTTCCTTAGGAGCTGCTGCCAGGTGGCACCTTTGGCTGTCTCATAGAATTAGTTAAGAAAATACCTACAATTTCCAAACTGGTAAAAGTTGAAGTCTTGCTAAGCTATCAGCATCCTTGTGGTAGATTCAGCTTTCCGGATATTCCCACGACTTGTGTACATTCTATCCAAAGTGACACTGATAGGAAAGGCATGTCCTGTGACTCTTGGGAATATGTGTTGCTGTTTCATGAGATTTGGCTTCCACAAAAGAAATGAGAAAGACCTGACATGGCCTTTTGTTATGAGAACATTCTTTCCAGTCCCATTCCTGGCATAATAGTTTCATTTCTGCAAATACTTCCTAATGCATAACACTTTAACACAGCCAGGGTGGACGAGGTAGATTGGAAAACTGACTGTGGTTTTAATATGAGCAATCAAAACAAATGAGTTTGAATCGAGACTTCTGTTTCCAGTCTTTCCCATGACCCTTATCTTTACAGTACAGGTTGAATTTCTTTACTTTCTTTTTTGTTTTGTTTTGTTTCTTGGCTTTGCTTTAGTCTCTCTTTCTCTCCCTTTTAATTGTTGCTTTAATAGTGTTGGAAAGAACTGAGAAGTCAAATTCTTTGTCCTCAGAAATGGGGTTGCAGAGATAGAAGCAATGGGTCTATAATGCCCAGACTTGGCACTCTCTGGAAAATCCACTGCAAATTTTCACAGACCAGAATGGAGCAATGGATGTGCACTCTGGGGACAGTTTCCTCTAGTCATCTAATCAGGGGCCAAGATCTCTCCAAGGAAAAAATAGGAAACAATCAGCGCCAAGTAATTGTAGGACAGTAGCTGTAAAACAGGTCCCTGCTTATTAAAGGTGTTGAGTGGGCAGAAATGTAACCCTCAGGAGCCAAATGAAAACTGTAAGTGGATAAAGAGGCATATACACTAACTATCATTTTTAGTGACTGCTTATATGATTTAAGGTCCTCCCAGACTTATCGGCAGCAGAGCTTCTCAGAGGTACCAGAGAGGGTTATTTTTGCCCACTATACAAGATACAGTGGATCTCCTTGACAACCAAGATAGGAAGGAGTTCAAAGAATAGCTGACAATCTACTTGGTAAAACAAAATATAAGCATTTTGAAATAAAAAAACAAAAAACAAAAAAATTCTCTTTTTATTATAAAATTAATGTATCTAAACGTATTTTGTAAATATATTTAAGAAAATTTGAAATATATGGAAGAGTATTTTTAAAATACACATATACAAGAAGAAAAACAATTTGCGTGGATATATAAACTTTCATGCTTTTATAGGCATCTCCCAACATGTTTTTTTGTGACTGTATAATGTTCCTTTGTATGGTAGTAATGATAATCTAATTAACCAACCTCCTATTGATAGACATTCAATTATAATTTTTCACCATTATAAATAATGTGGCAATAACTACCGCTTCAGTGAATTGCCTTTAGATATATCATTGCACAGTTATGATTATTTCTCATTATACCTTTTAAAAAATAGAATTGATGAGTCAAAAATGTACCCATTTGAATGGTTCTGGGATAATACTGCCAAATTTCGCTGCAGAAGAGGTACTTATTGTCTCTCTCACCAGCTCAGTTGATGAAAATTCACATTTCCTGAGGACATGTTCTAAATAAAAACACACTGACTTCCATTTTATTTCTTATACACAAACACAAAACGACTCTTCCTCATTTTTCCCTTGCTTGTTCTCCTATCCTATTCCTTCTCAGAGTGTTGCTTGAAATTCTTCCCACCTAATTCTTTGTGTGTGGTCTAGTCAAACTGGCCCCTTTCTCCACAGGCACTTTTATTCTTTATCAGAGAGGAATGCAATACTTCATCTGACCCTGACTTGACAGCTCTGAGGGCTGGCAATAAACTCCTCTTATCTTATCTTCCTTATCAGATATGAAAGTCAGAGGTAAGGCTGCAAATTCAACTGTTATTTTTGACACTGGAAGCCAAACATTCCCAGTACATCAGAAACATCACAAACCCTCTTGTCTTCTCTTACCAAATGCATTTACGGGAATCCTCGATTTATGATATCCTTCCTTAGGTCCTGTATAATGACCGACCTAATACTATGTGATAAGGCAAAGATTGATTTTTGCTTTCCTCTTATAAAAGAAAACACAACTTCCATATCTGAAAAAGCATCCAAATAAGAGCTCTGAACTGTGGTACCTCCCAGCACCAGCCCTCTTTGACCCTGGCTCCAATTAGCAGAAAGGGATCCTGATGTCATGGCCTCCTGTCTTCCACCCCAGCAATAAATACACAACAGCAGATAACACAGATCTAGACCTGCACTGTCCAATACAGTAGCAAGAAAGCCACATGTGGCTATTTGAGCTGAAATTAAATATTATTAATTGAAATGGAAAATTCAACCCCTCAGTTGCAAGTTATCGATAGGTAAATGTAGATAGTGGTACTATATTGAACAGGGCAGATTATAAAACATTTTCATGTAAAAAAATGCTGTGAGATATCTTCTACTACATATTTATTTTTGGTAATCAGAAAAGGGCTGAAAGTAAATTTAGAAACAGAATTTGAATTTACTTCTTTACTCAGATTCAGGTTGCTTTTTCACCTATATATTTTTCTTCTTCCTTCAAGCTCAAGTATTTCTTTTTTCAAAGCATTCTATCGTCTTAATCCCAACATTAAATCTGAGATTCATGCACTGGCAGGGAAGAAATATTTACAGATCACTTGCAGTGAAGAAATTTGATTGTAACAACTTATTGGGATAAAATGCAGGAGATAGTCACCTCATCAGTGGCATATCCGTCCTATGCCTGTTTCTCCAACACTGGATCCCGTCTCTATTACTTTCCATATCCTTACATTGAGCCACTAGTCCTAGAAGAAGCCTCTAGGGAGGCTACCTCCTGACCTCAGGTAAGTCACTCATTCAACACATATTTATTGAGCACTTGTTATGTGCCCAGCACTGTCCTCAATACAGTAGCTCTTCCAACAAACAAAGTACCTGCCTATATGGGGCCAGACATTTTAGGAAACTAATGAGCAGTATGAGCTTGATTTTATAATTTTCTTAAAAGGAGCAAACCTCCTTAGGGCTTCTAATGTATAATTTGATTTCACTTTAAACTCCCAGTACTCTCCTTTTCTCACTCATTCAGCTTGGATAACCTTGCATCTTCTACTCATAAAAGTCCCCTTGTTCTCATTTAATATTTGGCTCAACATGTCACTTTCAACACAGAACTATCCTTACCTTGGTTAAGAGAATCAGATTATCACTCCCAGACAACAAGAAAGAAATTATCCTTCCCATAGGTTTACATTACATGAAATATGAATTTAATTCGAACAATTCTTAATGCCCAGAATATCTTTGTACAGTCTATCTTACTAGAAATGTGATGTACATGTACCAAATGCTTCAAAGGCAAGCTTCTGGAAAAACATCTTCAATGTCCAAGTATGTAAAGCGTTGCTTACTCAACAGACTTAATTAACCAAAGTAAATGGAAATATGATGTCACGGGAAAATGAATTTCATATGGTCTTTTTAGACTTACTCAAAAAGAATTCTTGTGGCTACAACAACTTTTTTCTTTTCTGTGGATAGGTGAAGTGGACTTATTTCAGATGCTACTGTGATTCTGAATTTGGCTGGTTGAAGGGTCAGCAGTAAGTGGTTTTTGTTGGTTCTTTTCCCTGTTGAAAGAATTTCAGTTTGAAAGGATGAAGGCTTGTGGGAATCTCTTCAAAAATAATAATGTTAAATCATTCTGAGAACATTAAAGGAAAGACCCAAGTGATGCTGAAATATTTAATAATACAAAAACTTTCCAGATTACTTGAAGCATCATGATTAATTGAAATTTATGACTAACTGCCAGTTCCCTGACAAGAAATAATATGATTTTTTGTGATTTCTCTTGTGGATGGCACAAGAGAAAAATGTTAAATTAAATATAGCCCCTATTATTAAGGTGTTGAAAGGCAATATTTACATCTGTACACACATACATTTATACTTTCTGATTTTTTAAATTTAATCCTAGTATTAATATTCAAAGCACCGTAGGCAATGCTTCAGGTGAAATCTCTTTCCCAGATTTACATATATTGGGAAAATAATCCTAGTGAGGATCTTTTTTTCTTTGTTAAAGATATTTATTAAAATATAGCTGACATACAATATTATACTAGTTTCAGGTATACACAATACTTATTCAACATTTATATACCTAAAGAAGTGTTCACCATGATAAGTCCAGCAACCATCTGATACCATATTACGCTATCACAAGTATTTTTGACTATATTCTCCATGCTGTATGTTACATCCCCATGACTTAATTGTTTTATATCTGGACATTTGAACCTCTTATTCCAGTTCACCTTCCCCCTTTTTTAAATTTATCAGTCACAGTTGACTTTCAATATTATTTTATATTTAATTTCAGGATTACTGCACAGTGGTTAGAGACTTATAAACTTTAAGAAGTGACCCCTTTGACTAGTCTAATATCCACCTGGCACTATATATAGTTATTACCATATTATTGAATATATTCCCTATGCTTTACTTTACATCCCTATGACTATTTTGTAATTATCAAATTGTATTTTTAACTCCCTTCCCATTTTTCACCTTGTCTCCTAACCCCCTCCCATCTCTCATCCCAATTAATCTAGTACCCATCTAACACCATACGTTATTACAATATTACTCATTATATTCTTTATACTGTTCCCTACATCTCCATAACTACTGTGTAACAACCAATTTGTACTTCTTAACTCCTTTTTCTATTTCACTTACCCCTAACCCCACTCCCCTTTGGCAACTATTAAAATTTTCTCTGTAACTATGAGTTTCTTCCTTTTTTGATTAATAATTTTGTTTTTCAGATTCTACATATAATCAAAATCACATGGTATCTGCTTTCTCTGTCTGACATACTCCACTCAGCATAATATCCTCTAGGTCCATCCATGCCGCCACAGATGGTAAGAATCCATTCCCTTTCTTGGCTGAGCAATATACTATTGTGTATATGTACCATCTCCCCTTTATCCATTCATCCATCGATGGACTCCCAGGCTGCTTCCATATCTTGGCTATTGTAAACAATGCCATAATGAACATAATGGATGCATATGTACTTTCAAAGTAGTGTTTTGGGGTTTTTCAGATAATTACTCACAAGTGGGATTACTGAGTCCTTCTTTGTCTCTTTTTTAGCCTTTGTTTTTAAAGTCTATTTTGTCTAGTATAAGTATGGCTACCCCAGTTTTTTGTTGTTGTTCTTATTGTTCCATTGTTTTTGAAATATCTTTTTCCATTCCTTTACTTTCAGTCAGTGTGTGACTTTCAATCTGAAGTGAGTCTCTTGTAGGCAGCATATGTAAGGATCTTGATTTTTCTTTAAAAAAATTTATTTATTTTGATTAGCTTCAGGTGTACAACACAGTGCAATAGTCATACTTTTTACCCCTCAAAGTAACAACCCCCTCCCCCAATTCTTCCCCCCACACCTCCCCCCATATCATACTATCTATTGCAATTCCTTTGACTCCCTTCCACCATATAATCCACATCCCATGACTATCTATATATTCAATTACAGTTGGCATACAATATTATACAACATCAATTTCAGGTATACAGTGCAGTGATCAAGCCTCTACTTCATCCATAAAGTGGTCTCCCTAACAAGACATGTGACCATCTGACACTCCACAACATTTTGGAGTGTCTTTCATATCCCTGTGACAATACTGTAGTTACCTATTTATGCTGTCTAATCCCTTCCCCTTCTCCCTCATCCCCACCCCCTCCCAACTAGCAACACTGTTTTTCCTCTATATATATGAGACTGTTTCTATTTACTATGCTCATTCATTGTTTTTCAAATTCCACATATAAGTGAGATCATATAGTATTTGTCTTTCTCCGACTGACGTATTTCACTTAACATAGTAGTCTCTAGTTTCATCCACATCGTTGCAAATGGTATGATTTCATTCTTCTTTATAGCGGAGTAATGCTCCATTGTATAAATGTACCACAGTTTCTTAATCCAGTCATCTACTGATGGGCATTTCGGTTGTTTCCAAGTCTTGGCTATTGTAAATAGCGCTGCAATAAACATAGGGGTGCATAAATTTTTTTGAATTAGTATCTTGTATTCCTCTGGGTAGATACCCAAGAGTAGAATTGCTGGGTCAAATGGCAGTTCCATTTCCAGTTTTTTGAGATACCTCCAAACTGATTTCCATAATGGCTGCACCAATTTGCAGTCCCACCAACAGTGCACCAGGGTTCCCTTTTCTCCACACCCTCGCCAGCACTTGTTGTTTGTTGATTTGTTGATGATAGCCATTCTGACCGGAATGAGGTGGTATCTCATTGTAGTTTTTATTTGCATTTCTCTGATGATTAGTGAGGTTGAACATTTTTTCATATGCCTGTTGGCCATCTGTATGTCCTCTTTAGAGAAATGTCTCCTCATATCCTCTGCCCATTTTTTAATTGGGTTGTTTGTTTTTTTGGTGTTGAGTTGCATGGGTTTTTTATAAATTTTGGTTATCAACCCTTTATCAGATATATCGTTCACAAATATCTTCTCCTATTCAGTAGGCTGCCTTTTTGTTTTATTGATGATTTCCTTTGCCGTGAAAAAACTTTTAAGTTTGATGTAATCCCATATGTTCATTTTTTCTTTTATTTCCCTTGCCCGAGGGGATATATCACTAAAGATATTATTCAGGGTAATGTCTGCAAACTTATTCCCTATGTTTTCTTCTAGGAGTTTTATGGTTTCAGGTCTTACATTTAAGTCTTTAATCCATTTTGAGTTTGTTCTCATATATGGTGTAAGTAGGTGGTCCATTTTCATTTTTTTGCACATATCAGTCCAATTTTTCCAGCACCATTTATTAAATAGACTATCTTTACTCCAGTGTAAATTCTTGCTTCCATTGTCATAGAGTAAATGACTATATATAGATTGGTTTATTCCTGGGCTCTCTATTCTATTCTGTTGGTCTATGTCTCTGTTTTTATGCCAGTACCACACTGTTTTGATTACTGTAGCCTTGTAGTATGTTTTGATGTCAGGTAGTGTGATGCCTCCCACTTTGTTCTTATTTCTCAACATTGCCGTAGCTATTCGGGGTCTTTTGTGGCTCCATATAAATTTTAGGATTTTATGATCTATTTCTGAGGAAAATGTTCTTGGTCGTTTGATTTGAATTGCATTGAATCTATATATTGCTTTAGGTAGAATTGACATTTTAACTCTATTAATTCTTCCTATCCATGAGCATCATATGTATTTCCATTTATATGTATGTTCTTTGATTTTTCTCGTCAGTGTCTCATAATTTTCTGAGCACAGCTCTTTTACTTCTTTAGTTAAATTGATTCCAAGATATTTTATTGTTTTGAAGCAATTGTAAAAAGGATTGATTTCCTGATTTCTTCTTCTGATAGTTTATTATTGGTGTATAGAAATGCAACTGATTTCTAAGTATTAATTTTGTATCCTGCTACCTTACCAAATGCATTTATCAGTTCTAGCAGTTTTTTGGTAGAGTCTTTGGGATTCTCTATATATAGTATCATGTCATCTGCATATAATGACAAGTTTACTTCCTCTTTTCCAATTTGAATGCCTTTTATTTCATTTTCTTGTCTGATTGCTGTGGCAAAAACTTGCTATGTTAAATAAAAGTGGAGAAAGTGGGCAGCCTTGTCTTGTTCCTGATCTTAAGGGGAAAGCTTTCAATCTTTCCCCATTGAGTACGATGTTTGCTGCAGGCTTATCATATATGGCTTTATTATGTTGGATATGGTCCCGGTATTTCCACTTTGCTAAGAGTTTTTATCATAAATGGCTGCTGGATTTTGTCAAATGCTTTTTCTGCATCTATTGATACGATCATAAGATTTTTATTTTTCCGATTGTTAATGTGATGTACTACGTTAACTGATTTGCGGATATTGAACCAGACTAGCATACCAGGAATGAATCCCACTTGATCACGGTGTGTGATCTTTTTAATGAGATGCTGAATTCGGTTTGCTAGTATTTTGTTGAGAATTTTTGCATCTATGTTCGTTAGGGATATTGGCCTGTAGTTTTCCTATTTTGTAATATCTTTGTCTGACTTAGGAATCAGAGTGATAGTAGCTTCATAGAAAGAGTTTGGGAGCTTTCCATCCTTCTGTATTTTTTGGAATAGGTTGAGGAGAATAGGTACTAATTCTTTTTTGAATGTTTTGTAAATTCACCTGTGTAGCCATCTGGTCCAGGTATGTGGCTTGTTGGAAGATTGTTGATTACTGATTCAATTTCTTTGGCAGTAATCAGTCTGTTCAGAGTTTCTGTTTCTTTTTGGTTCAGACTTGGTAGATTTTATGCTTCCAGAAATTTATCCATTTCTTCCAGGTTGTAGAATTTGTTAGCATATAGTTGCTCATAGTATTTTCTTAAAATTTTCTGTATTTCTGTGGTATCTATTGTCACTTCTCCTCTTTCAATTCTGATTTTATTAATTTGGGTCCTCTCTTTTTCTTGGTTAGTCGTGCTAAGGATTTGTTGATTTTGTTTATCTTCTCAAAAAAACAACTTTTGGTTTCATTGATCTTTTGTATTTTTTTTTTCTCTATTTCATTTATTTCTGCTATGGTCTTTATTATTTCCTTCCTTATACCCCCTTTAGGCTTGTTTTGCTGGTTTTTTTTTCGAGTTCCCTTAGGTGTAAAGAAAGTCTGTTGATTTGAGATTTTTCTTCCTTCTTTAGGTAGGTCTGCACTGCTATGAACTTCCCCCTTAGGACTGCTTTTGCTGCATCCCAGAGATTTTGGGTCGTGGTGTTTTCATTTTCATTTGTCTCGAGGTATCTTTTGATTTCCTCCTTGATCTCATTTTTGACCCACTCGCTATTTAGTAGCATGTTATTTGGCCTCCATGTATTTGTAAGCTTTCCATATTTCTTCTTATAATTGATTTCTAGTTTCATAGCATTGTGGTCAGAGAAGACGCTTTATGATTTCAATCTTCTTAAATTTGTTGAGACTTGTTTTATGGCCTAACATGTGGTCTATCTTGGAGAATGTTCCATGTGCACTTGAGAAGAATGTATATTCTGTAGCTTTGGGGTGAAATGATCTAAAAATATGAACTAAATCCAGCTGGTCTAAAGTGTCATTTAAGGCCACTATGTCCGTGTTGATTTTCTGTCTGGAGGATCTGTCCATTGGTGACAACGTGGTGTTGAAGTCTCCTACTATGATAGTGTTACTGTGGATCTCTGCCTTTATGTCTGTCAAAATCTGTTTTATATATTTAGGAGCGCCTATATTGGGTGCATAGATGTTTACTAGGGTTATGTCCTCTGGTTGTATGGATCCCTTTATTATTATGTAGAGCCTTTCTTTGTCTTTTATTGTAGTCTTCATTTTAAAGTCTATTTTGTCCGAAATAAGTATTGATACTCCAGCTTTTTTCTCATTTCCATTTGCATGAAATATCTTATTCCATTCCTTTACTTTCAGTCTGTGTGTATCTTTTGGTCTGAGATGAGTCTCTTGTAGACAGCATATGCATGGGTCCTGTTTTCTTATCCACTAAGCCACTCTGTTTCTTTTGATTGGAGCATTTAGCCCATTCACATTTAAAGTAATTACTGATAGGTGCATATTTATTGCCATTTTGTTATTTGTATTTCTTGTCTTCGTGAGTTAGCTTGTTTTCCCCCTTTTTTCCATTTAAAAGAGCCCTTTTAACATTTCCTGCAATGCTGGCTTGGTGGTAATGAACTCCTTAAGCTTATTCTTTTCTGAGAAGCTCTTTATCTCTCCTTCAATTTTAAGTGATAGCTGTGCTGGGTAGAGCAATCTTGGCTGTAGACCTTTATTTTGGGTCACTTTGAATATTTCCTGCCATTCCCTTCTGGCCTGCAGAGTTCCTGAAGAAAAGTCAGCTGTTAGTCTTATAGGAGTTCCTTTGTATGTAACCTGCTGTCTTTCTCTTGCTGCTTTTACGATTCTGTCTTTGTCTTTAAGCTTTGCCATTTTAACTATGATGTGTCTTGGTGTGGGCCTGTTTAGATTCAGCCTGTTTGGAACTCTCTGCACATCCTGGGCTTGTATGTCAATTTCCTTCACCAGGGTAGGGAAGTTTTCAGTCATTATTTCTTTACATACAATCTCAATCCCTTGCTTCTTCTCTTTTCCTTCTGGTATTCCTATGAAGCAAAGGTTGTCGAATTTCATGTTGTCCCAGAGGTCTCGTAAACTATTTTCATTCTTTTTTCTTTTTGTTGTTGCAGCTGGGTGATTTCTGCTATTTTGTCTTCTAGTTCGCTGATCCGCTCCTCTGCTTCATCTAATCTACTAGTGATTCCTTTGAGTGTGCTCTTCGTTTCGTTATTGTATTCTTTAGTTCTAACTGGTTGTTTTTTATGGTTTCCCTATTCTTCTTTATGTCCTCGCTGAGTTCCTTAAACATTCTTATCATCAGTGTTCTAAACTCTGTCTCTGAATGTTTGGATCCGATCCCTCTGTTTCATTTAGTTCCATTTCTAGAGTTTTCTTCTGATCTTTTACTTGGGACATGTTTCTTTGTTTTTTCATTCTGGCTGTTATTCTGTGAATGCTTCGTTGTATTAGATAGATCACCTAGAAAGAAGAGAAAAGAAAAAAAAAGAGGTGGGGGGGCTCGCTGTCCTCTTAAATCTGTAGACCACTTGCTCAGGCTTGCAGTGAGCTTTCCACAATTAGCTGCTGTGTGCTTGGAACTGTGCTCACTATCGAAAAGGAAAAAAAAAATTCACAGGTTGTTGCAGGTTGTCTGCTACTGAAAAAAAAAAAGCCCTCTATTACCTGTCGAGATGTGGGCCAGGCACCAGGGGCTCAAGGTGCCTCTGGCAACACAGCTCTAGGTGGGTGGGGCAGGCCCCCAAGGCACCACTTGATGTGGTCAGTAGCCCCCACCAAGTCAGAGCAGCATGCACTCTGCTCCAGCTATCAGTCCACACAAACTCACCAGGAAAGCCTCGATTGAATCACGCAGGTGCACCGCTCCCTGCCCAACACTCTCAGGAAAACTCTCCATCTCAGCCTTTCCCAATCAACTGCCCGCAGCTCAAGAAAGGCCATATTCTTGATAGTTAATATATCTCCCCTCCGGTCCTGTGGGAAGCAGCCTCTGCACCGGAAGTTGTCATGTTTGGGGATCTAGAAATAGGCCTGTCTCCAGACCGCTGTGTGTCAGTGTGTCTAAGGCAAGACAATGCAGGGGTGGGGGTAAGGCAGAGGGGGACACTGACTGTATCAAGGGTCTTGTTTTCTTATCCATTCAGCCACCCACTCTTTTGATTGGAGCATTTAATCCATTTACATTTAAAGCAATTTTTGATAGATATGTAGTTATTTCCATTTTATAGTTCAGATTTTTTTATCTTTCTCTTTTGTTTTTCCATTTTAAAGAAGTCTCTCTAACAGTCCTGGTTTAGTGGTGATTAACTCCTTTAGCTTATTCGTTTCTGGGAAGCTCTTTTTATGTCCTTCTCTAAATGATAGCTTTGCTTGGTAAACTAATCTTGGTTGTAGGTCCTCGTTTGTCATCACTTTGAGTATTTCCTGCCAATCCCTCTGGCCTGCAAAGTATCTGTTGAGAAATCAGCTGACAGTATTATGGGAGTTTCTTTGTAGGTAACTAACTACTTCTCTCTTGCTGCATTTAAGATTCTCTTTGTCTTCATCCTTTGGCATTTTAATTATTAGGTTGGTGCAAGCATTTTTTGAATTTTTGAAATTTGCTTTCGATATTGGAATACATTCTTAAATAAATGTGCTTGTCTTATACATCATTTTAATATGCTTTTCTCACTTTATTTATTTATTTATTTATTTTCCTAATGATGTATTATTTGCTGTTCATTTTGCATGTATTTTAGATTATGCAAATGATGTTAGACCAAAAAGCAAATTCAAGCAATTTTCTTATTCGAGTTCAAAATAGATAGTAAAGTAGCAGAAACAACTCACAACATCAACAACACATTTTGCTCAAGAACTGCTAATGAATGTACAGTGCTGGTGGTTCAAAAAGTTTTGCAAAGGAGCTAAGAGCCTTAAAGATGAGGAGCATAGTGGCTGGCCATCAGAAGTTGACAACGACCAATTGAAAGCAATCATCGAAGCTGATCCTCTTACTACTACATGAGAAGTTGTCGAAGAACTCAATGTCGACAATTCTATAGTCATTCAACATTTGAAGCAAATTGGAAAGGTGAAAAAGCTCAAAGAGTGGGTGCCTCATGAGCTGACTGCTCATGAAAAAAATGAAAAAAAAGTCGTTTTGAAGTGTTGTCTTCTCTTACTCTACACAATAACAACGAACTATTTTTCAATCAGATTGTAACGTGCGATGAAAAGTGGATTGTATATGACAACCGGTGATGCCTAGCTCAGTGGTTGGACCTAGAAGAAGCTCCAAAGCACTTCCCAAAGCCAAACTTGCACCATAAAAAGGTCATGGTCACTGTTTGGTGGTCTGCTGCCGGTCTGATCCACTATAGCTTTCTGAATCCTGGCAAAACCGTTACATGTAAGAAGTAAACTCAGAAAATTGATGAGATACACCAAAAACTATACAACACCAGCATTGGTCAACAGAAAGGGCCCAATTCTTTTTCACAACAACGCCAGACTTCACGGTGCACAACCAATGCTTCAAAAGTTGAATGAATTGGGCTATGAAGTTTTGCCTCATCTGGCATATTCACCTATCACTTCTTCAAGCATCTCAACAATTTTTTTGCAGGAAAAACACTTCCACAGCTAGCAGGATGAAGAGAATGCTTTCCAAGAATTCATTGAGTCTCAAAGCACAGATTTTTACAGGAATAAACAATTATTTCTCATTGGCAAAAATGTGTTGATTGTAATGGTTCCTATTTTGATGAATAAAGATGTGTTTGAGCCAAGTTATAATGATTTAAAATTCACAGTCCAAAACTGCAATTGCTTTTGCACCAACCTAATATGATGTGTCTTGATGTATGCCTTTTTGGGTTCATCTTGTTTGGGACTTTTTGCATTTCCTAGGCTTCTATATTTATTTCCTTTGCAGATTAGGGAAGTTTCTGTCATTATTTCTTAAAATAGGTTTTCAGTTCCTTGCTCTCTTTCTTCTCCTTTTGGTACCCCTGTGAGGTGAATGTTGGTATACTTGATGCTGTCTCACAAGCCCATTAAAGTATTCTAATTTTTTATTTCTTTTTGCTGTTCTGGTTTGGTGTTTTCTGGTACCTTGTCTTTTAAATCGTTGGTCCAATCCTCTGCTTCAAATGATCTACTATTGATTCCCTCTAATGTATTCTTTATTTCTGTTATTGTATTCTTCATTTCTAACTGGTTCTTTTTTATGTTTTCTATCTCCATTTTTATGTTTCCTATTTCTTTGTTGAAGTTCTCCCTGAGATCACTGAGCATCCTTATAACCAGTATTTTGAAGCCTGCAGCTGGTAGATTGCTTTTTGCCATTTTGTTTAGTTCTTTATGTGGAGCATTGTTTTGTGCTTTTCCTTGGGACATATTTCTTTGTCTCCTGATTTTGGCTACCTCCCTGTTTCTATGTATTAGGTAGGGCTGTTATGTCTCCTGGTCTTAGTAGAGTGACCTTATGTAATAGGTGTCTTGTGGGACCCAGTCTCCCTGGTCATCTCAGCCAGGTGCTCCATGTGTATCCTTCATGTGGGTTGTGTGTGCCCTCTTGTTGTAGTTAAGCCTTGGTTGCTGTTTGCATGTCATTGAGAAGGACTGATCAAGCTGATTGGTTGAAATGACTGGCCATGACTACAGTGCAGGTGCTGTTGTGTAGATGCTGACTGTACAAAGCAGGATCTGCTTTAACAGGTTCTGGTGCCTGCCCAATCTGCCTATTGGGTGTGTCATCCTTTAAGGTGGCTGGGTGATGCTCCTGGTCACTGAGCATACCAGCTCCAGGGCCTCTGGGAGGGATCCCACTGCAGGCCAAATTCAGCCACATTCTGTGCCCTGCCCAGGGCCACCTGACATAAACCATATAGCAATCAACACAGGACTGCTAACCATGCTGAGCTTGGAGGTGCCTCAAGAGGCTAAGCCAAGAACCGAGGATGGTTGCTGCTAGTGCCAGGTGTGGGGTGCTCAGCAAGAGGTATGGGACACACTGAGGCCAGATGCTTCTTGTTTGGGTGTGAACCTGAGAGATTTTAGGAAAGTCCACAGCATGAGCCAAGACAGGCTGTATTTAAAAGCCACTGAAAGTAGCCTGGGTGTGCCTGAAAGTTGGGTGGAACAGGGTCTCAGGGAATCACCAGGGCAGGGCTGATGACTGGTATTAGGCAGATTGATGGGGACGCATATGGTGTCCGCCTATGTCTGCACGTTGGGAAGGCGGAGGGCTCAAGAAAGAAACAATGGATTCTGCCAGCACTTATCTCTGGGAGAAAGCTGTCTTTCCAGCCCTCACTCTGTAACCAGAGAAATCAGTTCCATCCCGTATGTGCCTGGCTCCTTTAGAGCTGCTGCCCCAGCACGGGAGTTCAGAATGAGTAAATCTGTCAGTTAGTAAATACCAGCACAAGCCCTTTAAGAAGACTCAGATCTGTCTCACTCAGCTACAATCTCCACTGGTTTTCACAGCCAGGAGTTATACGGACTTCTCTCGCTGGCACTGAGACCTTGGGCTGGGGAGGTTGGTGTGGGACTGGGACCTCTCACTCCTCAGGGGTTTCCTCCACAGCTGAGTTATCTCTCCCTGTTTTTAATGGTCACAAATAAGTGTGGGACCAACCTGTTTCACATCTCTGCCCCTCCTACCAGTCTCAAGGTGACTTATTCTGTATATCCTTAGTTGTAAGCCTTCATTTCAATGAGACTTCAGGGGATTCTCAGTGATGGTTGTTCTGTAGTTAGTTTCAATTTTGATGTGGTCATGAGAGGAGGCATGCACAGCATTTACCTACTCTGCTATCTTTACCAGAAAATGTAATTTTTTTCTTTAGGGATTTGTGATAACCTTTTGTTGCTGATATGTGTAGGCAATTGAAAATCACTAATAAAGATATCTGTGTTACTTGCAGATATTACTACTGTGTTACCATTCAATGATTCAATATTTTCATTCTGCTAATGCTTTTAAATTTGCACTTTACCTTTTTGTTCAGCAAATACTTAATGAGTGCCTACTTTTTTTTTTTTTTTAAGAGGGCAGTGTCACTGGCCCTCATATGTGGGATCCGAACTCGGGCTGCTAGCATCCCAAGCCGGCTCTTAACCACCGCGCCACTCGGCCAGCCCAATGCGTGCCTACTTTTAACCTAGGAAATGAAATCTGTTTGCCTTTTAAAGAAAAAGAGGTAGTGCAGACACCATTCATAATAAAAAAACAAAATCTTTGAATGCTTGTTCGTCTGTACCTGTTTCTCTACTAGACATTAAATTGAGTGAATTTTCAATGGTCTCTACCATTTCAGAGTTTATCAAATGGATACAGCAAATGTTTCCTTGTCTACAGACAAAGCATAATTCACTCGCAATAGATTGATGAATTCAAAGGGGGATATATATACTATATGGCTAATTATTTTTATAAACTTTTTTGCTATGGTAAGCTTTTTTAATTATTCAATTTTAAAAATGTGTTTGTCCAATGACATTAAAGACAATATATTGGGCCGGCCGAATGGCGCATTGGTTAAGAGCTGGTTTTGGTATGCCAGCGGCCCCGGTTTGGATCCCACATATGAGGGCCAGTGACACTGCCCTCTACAGCTAACAACAGCTCCACCTGGAGCTGGACTGCAAGCCCCGGCGATGGTGTAGGCTGCAGCCCTTGCTGCAGTGGGCTGCCATAGGCTACAATGAGTGGCCAGAAGCCAGCGTGAGTGGCTGGCAGCCAGCATGAGCTGCCAATAGCCGCAGTGAGCGACCAACCATCCAGAGGCGGGTGACCAATCTGCCTCATCCAGGAAGAGTGCAATGATGATACCAACATGGGGCAGTGAAGCAGCGTCCTCTGCAACTAGACTGAAGAACAAAAAGACAGCAACTTGTCTGTTTCTCTTCCCCGATTCCCCAATGCTGTTCCCCTCCCCCAATTCCCCAATAAAATCTTTAAACAAACAAAAAAAGACAATATATTAGTTTAGGATCAGAAAGGGAACAAGACCTTGCTTGAGAATGATATGTATATAATTACCAAGGATGCGGTAAAGTCTGTCATTGCTCAGATTTACTCTCATTTCCTTCACAATATACTTTAAAATGACTTATATTGACTCTAAATAAAGTTATTTCTGACCTGCTGTTGATAGACTGAAATAGTTTAGAAGGTGCAAAGAAGAAAGCTGGAGTCACTCTTTGCTTCATAGCATGAAAGCCTCTATTCATTTTTACTTAAGTCATAATGTGTAGTGCTTAGGATAAACACAGCTGTGAGTGTGTGTTTGTCAAAGATTATTTATAAAGTATGGCTTATCCCTAATCTAACTGAATAAAATATTAATATACATCGTAATGATGGAAATTTAATACATACACAAGCCTTCCTAAAAATATGACAAACAAATCTATCATAAATGCTTATATGTACAACTATAAAACATTCACTGAAAATAAGGGACTACTCCTGAGGTAGGCCAAAGGCAGTACAGAGATAGAACAATATCAAAATTGAAGCATGGATCTGAAAATAGTTAAACATAACATTTGAATAACTTTATAAGCAGATTTCATATGTACTGCTCTTCTCTTTAATGTGACTCATTGAGGTAACCAATATTAATAATTCCATTTCTGTCAAAAGGGAAAACTGGTGCTTAGAGACAATAGTTTAAGACTACTTACTCAGTGACAAATCAGGGTTTCAACACATGTTTTTGGACTCCAAGAAGGCCTCTAGCATCTATTTGGTTAGGCACATTATTTTGTCAATAGAAGTTTGTATGAAAAAAGCATCAAAAGTGCATCAGTTTTCTGAGTATAATCTCAATTGTAAATAATTCTGACCATGCCCTACTCAAGCACAGTTTTTGTTATGTTCTCCCAAGATAGTAAGATACAGGTGAGCATGTGAATTTCCTTAGGTGCCAGCCTGTTGCTATCTTAACCATAAAATATAGGGAATCATGGCACTGTTGTCTTGGCAACAAAATGTGAGGATGCCTTCCTGGGGGCACTTCCACACCTCTGCCTGTATTCTATTGACAAGACTTACAGGATGTGGTGAGTATGCATAACTCAAAGCCAGCCTTCTCTGAGAGCTTACTGTTGAAGCAAGAGAAAGTATGGAAATAAACATTACTAATTCTCACAATGTAAGTGTAAGGGGTCTCCAGGGGCACCGGGAATGAGGCAACGCCCCCACCCTGCTGAAAAAGTTGTCAGACATCCTCTTGGGTAAAAATAACGCACATCTGACCACAGGTTTCCTGATAGAAATGGAATGCAGCAGAACTGTAAAGGTCCACGGAAAATTTCTGCAGCAGTACGTGTTCTGCAATTATAATGGCTCATGAAAGCTTGCAATTACTTCCCCTTTCCCTTACCCTATAAACACCCCCCCAGCCCGCCCCTTCCACCCCCCCAGCCCGCCCCTTCCACCCCCCCCTCCACCCCCCCCCCTCCGCAGATGCCTGCAGGGGGCTGATGCCAGTTTTAGGCTCAGCCCCAACAAGCAAATAAAGTTGCTTGGTTTGGACATATGCCTCAGACTTTGACTCCTCAGCGAACCTTTCAGTGAGCACCCTACATCCTACAAACCCAGTCATGCTGAGTTCACAGTCATTGTATTGGGGGAAAAAAAAGACAAGTTAATGCAGTATCATTGCTGATGGCTCAATTAATGGGGCCCTAAAGGCTCAGTCAAATGTGATAATGTCCAAAAGCTACTACAAATTATAGAATATATAAAATGTGATGTCCTGGAACCTCACAAGAGCTAAGGTGGTTATAATGTAGAAAAATAAAAATAAAGTCCTTACTCTAGATTTACAAATTATAGCTAAGATTGGCCTTGGAGTCAGAGAAATCCAGATGTAAATCCAACTTTTTTCACTAGCTGTGTGACATTGGTAAGGTATATATGTAGCTCTCCAAGCAACTGTAGAATGAAGATAATAATATCCTGCAGAATTGTGGCGAGTATATCAGTGGTTCTTGATCAGGTGTAATTTTGCTTTCCACAGGACATTTGGCAATGCAAAGTTTAGTCACATTAAATTATTTGTTGAACATCTATAGACATTACAATATAAGGAAAATGCAAAGAATTTTAAGTTCTTGGCATGATTATTATCTTGGAAAATATTAAATAAATAAAAGAAGAGTCTAGTAGTAGTGCATGGGAAGAGTATATAATTAAGAAACAAAAAGCAGTAATCAACTTCCTGAATGGCAGTGACCTCAGCGAATTTCTCTCCCTCAAAAACAATGAAAATATGACCAAAACAGAAATATACCATTTCAGAATGTGGGCAATAAATCAAAGCCACAAAACAAACTGAGAATTGTCTACCAAAGAAAACTATTAAACCTCAATAAGACAGCACAGTCTGTAATATTTTACCTTGGAGATATCTCTATCTTACTTCCTTCAACAGGTCAGGAACTCTGTAGCCAAAGACAGCAGAATTGCAGACAACAGAGAGACTTGATTGCTTTTTGAGCTTGGTGAAAAGCACCTTAGAGCAAAGTCAAACTTTTGTCTAAACTTGTTCCCTGGAAAATGGATATTCTCATGGAGTGACTGCTATTTACTGTGTTTTTTGTTTTGTTTTGTTTTTTGAGGGCAGTGTCACTGGCCCTCATATGTGGGACCCGAACCAGGGCCACTGGCTTCCCAAGCCAGCACTTAACCACCTTGCCACTTGGCCGGTCCATGGAGTGACTGCTATTTAATTTGACTCAGAGCTCAGCTCAGCAGGGGAGCAGAGAGGAAGTGGGAAACTTTGAAAAGCTCCCACATCTTCCTGGACATCTAAAAGTCTGAGAATATACAAGACTGTGTGCATACCCAGGAAAAACCTGAAAAAGAAAAAGTCATTAATCACTCATCTGTTCCTCACCTTGAGGCCATGATCAAGCAGGA
Organism: Aselliscus stoliczkanus; assembly: GCA_033961575.1. Classification (NCBI taxonomy): domain Eukaryota; kingdom Metazoa; phylum Chordata; class Mammalia; order Chiroptera; family Hipposideridae; genus Aselliscus; species Aselliscus stoliczkanus. The sequence continues at coordinate 59,111,219 of CM066736.1, forward strand.
AGTGAAAGCTAAAGGTGTTATGTAAACTGCTATACTGGCAAAAGTGGAAGTCTTACAAGAAAGGCATTTAAGGTACTCTTCTGATCAATCATTGACTGACCAATAAATTACACTGATTAAGAGGACACCTTAAGCACAGAGGCCAGTGTTAAAAATAAAGACAAAAACAGTTATTAAAAATCTAGCCCAAGGGCAGGCTGAGTGGCGCAGAGGTTAAGCGCTGGCCTGGGATGCCAGCGGCCCTGGTTCGGGTCCCACATATGAGGGCCAGTGACACTACCCTCAAAAAAAAAATAAAAATCTAGCCCAGATCTAAGTAGTGACACACAGCAGGAAAGACAGAATCTACAGAATTGGTCCAGGAAAGTAACTAAACAAATAAGCAGCAACCTGGGGCAGGCAGAGTGGCTCAGTTGCTTAAGAGTTGGCTTAAGAGTGCAAACTCTGAACAACAGGGCCACCGGTTGGATTCCCACATGGGCCAGTGATGCTGCGCCCAAGCTGAGCTGTCGCTGAGCTGTCAACAGGTGGTGGGATGGCTCAGCTGGTGTAACAAGATGGCCTGTTCCATGGTGGGCTATACCCATCCACAACTATGACTGAACTTGGCACCTCGACTTGAGCTGCCGTCCAGATGGCTTCGTGGATGGAGCATGTGCTCTTAACAATAAGGCTGCCGGGTTTGACTCACATGAGATGGTGGCTATGCCCACCCCCAATCAAGATTGAACACAGCACCTTGACCTTGAAGGCCATGAGCTGCTGTTGGGAAGCCAGATGGCGATTGGCGCCCTCCACAACTAAGATTGAAGAATAACAACTTGGCTGGTCTTCTTTCCCAATTCCCTAACACTGTTCCCCTCCCCCAATTCCCCAATAAAAATTTTAAAATAAATACATAAGCAGCAACCAGAAAAACTATAACAACATAAAAACAGCAACAACAATAAATCTTGGTGGAAAAGGAATATTACTGTTACAATATATTAATATCCAATTTTCAACAAAAAAAGTGAAACATGCAAACAATTAGTAACGTATGCCCCATACACAGGGAAAAAGCAGGCAACAAAAATGGTCCTGAGGAAGACTTGAGTTTGGATTTAGCAGAGAAAGACTTAAAATCAGTTACTATAAATGTGTTCAAAGAACTTAAGAAAACCATATCTAAAAAATTAAAAGCATTGGGCCGGCCGAGTGGCGCATTGGTTAAGCGCTGGTTTTGGGATGCCAGCGGCCCCGGTTCGGATCCCACATGAGGGCCAGTGACACTGCCCTCTACAGCTAACAACAGCTCCACCTGGAGCTGGGCTGTGCAAGCCCCGGTGATGGTGTGGGCTGCCATAGGCTATAGTGAGTGGCCCGCAGCCAGCGTGAGCGGCTGGCAGCCAAGCGTGAGCTGCCAATAGCCGCGGTGAGCGACATCCAGAGGCCAGCGACCGATCTGCCTCATCCGGGAAGAGCGCAATGACGATACCAACAGTGAAGCAACATCCTCCGCAACTAAACTGAAGAACAAAAAGACAGCAACTTGTCTGTTCCCCTTCCCCGATTTCCCAACGCTGTTCCCCTCCGCCAATTCCCCAATAAAATCTTTAAAAAAAAAAAAAAAAAAAAAAATTAAAAGCATGGCAATGATATCTCATTAAATAGAGAATATGAATAAAGACAGAAATTATTTTAAAAAGTCAAAAAAAAATTATGAAATTGAAAATACAACTGAAATAGAAATTCAATAGAAAGGACAACAAAAGATTTGACTTGGAAAAAGAACAAATCAGCAAACTTGAAGATAAGGCAGTAGAGATTATGCAGTTTGAAGAGTGGAAAGGAAAATAGAATAAATAAAAATAAACAGAGCTCAAAGACATGTATAACATTATCAAGTGTATCAACGTATGCATACTAGGAGTTTTAGAAAAAGAAGAGAACAGACACACACACACACACACACACACACACACGAAGGGGAAGAACAAAAAACACTGAGGAAAACAATGGCTTAACATTTTCCAACTTTGGTGAAAATATTAATCTACACAATCAAGAAGCTTGATGAACTCCAAATAGAATAAATTCAGAGATCAAAGATTGCAACAAAATTAAAGGACAAACAGATCTTCAATAAATTAATAACTAACTGCTCATCAGAAACCTTCAGACACGAAAAACAACACAATGACATTTTCTTTTATTTTTTTTAATTAATTTATTTTTTATTAGTTTCAGGTGTAAAACACAATGCAATAGTTATACTCTTTATCCTCCAAAGTGACAACCCCTCTCCCCCAGTTCTCCACCCCACTGCCCCCCCATATCATACATATCTCTCACAACTCCCCTGACTCCCCTCCACAGTATACTCCACATCCCGTGACCATCCACATATTCAGTTACAGTTGGCATACAATACTATACAACATCAGTTTCAGGTGTACAGTGCAGTGATCAAGCCTCTACTCCATCCATGAAGTGGTCTCCCTAACAAGACATGTGATTATCTGACACACCACAAAATTTTTACAACATTATTATATTCCCCGAACTGTGTTTCATATCCCTGTGGCAATATTGTAGTTGTCTATTTATGCTGTCTAATCCCTTCCCCTTTCCCCCATCCCCACCCCCCTCCCAACTAGCCACCCTCAGTTTTTCCTCTACATCTACAAGTCTGTTTACTTTGATTGTTCACTCAGTCTTCAGACTCCACACACAAGTGAGATCACATGGTACCTGTCCTTCTCCAACTGACCTATTTCACACAACCTAATAGTCTCTTCACAACATTATCAATTACATTCCCAGAACTGCCCCCATATCCCTGTGGCAACATTGTAGTCCCACCTACACTGTCCAAAACCTTCCCCCTCTCCCTCTTCCCCACTCCCTCCCAGCCAGCAACCATCAGTTTTTCCTTTATATCTGCTTGATAGGATTTCAATCTTCTTAAATTTACTGAGACTTGTTTTGTGGCCTAACATGGTCTATCTTGGAAAATGTCCCACGTGTACTTGAGAAGAATGTATATTCTGTTTTTTCAGGGTTAAATGCTCTAAAAATATCAACGAAGTCCAGCTGGTCTAAAGTATCATTTAAGGCCCTCTTTCTGTGTTGATTTTCTGTCTAAAGTGTCTGTCCATTGGTGAAAATGGTGTTGAAGTCCCCTACTATGGTAGTGTTACTGTTGATCTCTGTCTTTATGTCTGTTAAAATCTGTTATATGTAATTAGAACTTCCTATGTTGAATGCATAGATGTTTATTAGGGTTATAGTGCCCTTTTTTGTCTTTTATTGTAGTCATTTTAAAGTCTATTTTGTCCAAAATAAGTATTGGTACTCCAGCTTTTTTTTTTCTCATTTCCATTTGCATGAAATATCTTATTCCATCTGTAAACAGTATATACATGTGTCCTATTTTTTTATCCACTCAGCCACTCTCTGTCTTTTGATTGGAGCATTTAGCCCATTCACATTTAAAATGATTATTGATAGGTGCATATGTATTGCCATTTTGTTATTTGTATTCCTGGTCTTCCTGGGTTAGCTTGTTTACCCCTTTCTTTTGTTTAAAAAAGCCCTTTTAACATTTCTTGCAATGCTGGCTTCGTGGTAATGAATTCCTTAAGCTTATTCTTTTCTGAGAAGCTCTTTATTTCTCCTTCAATTTTAAGTGATAGCCGTGCTGGATAGAGCAATCTTGGTTGTAGGCCGTTATTTTGTGTCACTTTGAGAATCTCCTACCTCTCCCTTCTGGCCTGCAGAGTTTCTGTAGACAAGTCAGCTGTTAGTCTAACAGGAGTTCCTTTGTATGTAACCTGCTGTCTTTCTCTTGCAGCCTCTAGGATTCTGTCTCTGTCTTTAACCTTTGCCATTTTAACTACGATGTGTCTTGGTGTGGACCTGTTTGGACCTGTCTGCACTTCCTGGGCATGTATGTTGATTTCCTTCACCAGGGTAGGGAAGTTTTCAGTCACACAATGACATTTTCAAAGTATCCGAAGAAAGACTATCAGCCAACAATTCTATATACAGATAAACTCTCATGCAAAAGTGAAGGAAAATTAAGGCATTACCAGATAAATAAAACCTGACAGAATTGCTAGCCCTACTGCCCTATAAGAAATATAAAAAGGAGACCTTCATGATACAATCAAAGGACACTAGATGGTAACTTTAATTCACATGAAGATATAAGAGCACTAATACAGTTAATTATAAAATATTGTGAAAGACAATATAAATGTATTTTTGTTTGCAACTCTTTTCTTCTCCTGTTTTAAAAGACAATTGTATAAAGCAAAAATTATAAATTTGTATTGATGACTCTATATCATATAAAGATATAGTTTGTAAGACAATATTAGTACAAAGAAGTGAGGGAATGGAGTTATATTAAAACAAAGTCTTTTGTATACCATTGCAATTAAGTTAGTAATAGTCTAAACTAGATTATTTTAATTAAGATGCTAATTGTAACTCCCAAGGCAACCATTAAGAAAATAACTCATTAACTATATTAAAATAAGTAAAAAGGAAATTTTAAAGATACGCTAGATAAAATCTAACATTTGAAAGACTCAAATTGAGGAATAGAGGAACAAAAAAAACATAGATCTATAAAAAACACATAGCAAAATGATGATGTAAATTTTACCTTATCAGTAATTATATTAAATGTAAAAGAAATAATCTCCCCAATCTAAAGGCAGAGATGAGAAGTATGCATTTAAAAATATGTTCCGATTCTATGTTGTCTACAAAAAACACTCTTTGGATTCAAAGACAGAAATCAGTTAAAAGTAAAATAATTGAAAAGATATATATACTATATAAGCAGTAACCAAAAGATAGTTAGGGTAAGAATACTAGTATCAGACAAAATAGATTTTAAGATAAAAATTATTGCTGGAGACAAAGGATATTTTATAATAATAATTAGAGGCTCAATTCATCAGGAAGATATGATTACAAACTTATTCGTACCTAACAATAGTTCACCAAAGTACATGAAGCAACAATGGACAGAACTGAAGGGGAAAACAGACAATTTAACAATAATTAGAGAGTTCCCAATATCCCATTTTCCATAATGGATTAAACAACAAAACTGACTATGAACAAGAAAACAGAAAACTCAAAGTACACTATAACCCAGGCATATATAGAACATTCCACTCAATAGCAGCAGAATACAAATTTTTCTCGATTGTATATGATGCATTCCCCAGGATAGACCATATACTAGAAAATAAAATAGCCATAATAAAGCTTGAAGGGTTAAAATCATACAAAGTATGCTCTCTGGCCAGGATAAAATTAAATTAGAAATCAAAAACAGAAGAAAATTTGGAAAATTCACAAATATTTGGAAAATAACCAACAGACTCCTAAATAAGCAAAGGATCAAAAAAAGAAATCACAAAATACTTGAGACAAGTTAAAATAAAAACAAAACATACCAAAACTTATGGAATGCAGCTAAGCAGTTCTCAGAGAAAAATTTATAATTGTAAATGCTTATATTTTAAAATTTATTTCAAACCAATAACCTAATCATTTATTTTAGGAAACTGCAAAAAATAAAGTACAAATTAAATGCAAAGCAACCAGAAAGAAAGAAATAATGACTAAAATGGAAGTAAATTAAATCGAGATTTAAAAAAAAAAAAAGAAACAAGAAAAAAAGAATCAACAGAGTGGACACACTTTTAACTAAATTAACCAAGAAAAAAAAGAGACTCAAGAGAAGACTCAAATGATTAAAATTAGTGTGTGTGTGGTTGGGGGGAAGGGAAGAAGGAGGACATTGCTATTGCCACTGACCTTACAGAAAAAGAAAAATTATAAGACAATAAAGAGATTTAGATGAAATGGACAAATTTCCAGAAAGTCACAAGGTACTGAAAGTGATCAAAAAGAGATAAAAGTTTTGAATAGATGTATAAGAAGCAAAGAGATTGAATCAGTAAGTTAAAAACTTCCAACAAAGGGATGCACAGGACAGATGGCTTCACTAGTGAATTCTACCAAATATTTAATAAAACATTAATATTAATTCTTCACAAACTCATCTACAAATGGAAGAGCACTACCCAGCTCATTCTGAGGCCAGTATTACATTCATGCCAGAGTTAGAGAAAGATCTCCCAAGATAAGAAAATGACAGATTAATATCCCCATTAATATATTTGTAAAAACCCTCAACAAAATACTAGTATACCAAATCCCTCAAAATATAAAGGAATATGCACCATGACCAAACGAGATTTATCACAGGAGTGCAATGATGATTTAGCATATGAAAATCAAACAACTGATACAGAGAAAGCATTTGATAAAAATCTAATACACCTTCCTTATAACAGCATTGAACAGACTAAGAATAGAAGGGAGCTTCCTCAACGCGATAAAGAACATCTATGAAAAACTCATAGTTAACATCATACATAATAGAAAAAAGACTGAGTGTATCACCACTATAATCAGTAACAAGACAAGGATGTCCACTCTCACCACTTCTATTTAACATTGTACTGAATGTTCTAGCTAGGATGACTGAGCAAGAAAAAGAAATAAAGACATCCAGGTTGGAATAAAAGTAAAACTCTATTTGAAGATGACATGTTCAAAATCCTAAGGAATTAACTAAGAAACTATAATCTTTTCAATAAGTGGTTAAGGGATAACTGGATAACCACATGGAAAGTAATGAATTTGGGCTCCTACATCACACATATAAAAACAATGAACTCACATGGATCATAGACATAAATGTAAGATCTAAAATTATAAAACTCCTAGAATAAAATAAAGGTGTAAATCTTCATAACCTTGGGTTAGGCAACGGTTTCTTTAAAATGATCATAAGTGCATAACCAACAAAAGAAAAAAATGCATAAATTTGACTTCACTAAAATTAAAAACATGTAAATGATATCAAGAAAGTGAAAAGACAACCTACAGAAAGGAAGGGAATATTTGAAAATCTTATATCTGCCAAGAGACCAGTATCTAGGATGTATAAAGAACTCTTTAAGCTCAACAATAAAAAACAAATAACCCAATGGATAAACAAGCAAAAGATCTCAGTAGACATCCAAAGATGATATACACATAGCCACCAAAAAAATAAAAAGATGCTCAACATCATTAATTATTAGGAAAATGTAAATCAAACCCAAAATCATATACTACTTCACATCCACCAGACAGGCTCTAACATAAAAAAGACAGACAATAACAATTGTTTGTGAAGTGATAGAAAAATTAGAATCCTTATACATTGCTAGTGATAAAGTAAAATGTTGCAGCCACTTTGGAAGAGCTTGGCAGTTCCTTAGAAAGTGAAAAATAGAGTTACCATATGACCCAATAATTGCACTCCTTGGTATATAACCAAGAGAAATGAAAACACATGTCTACACAAAAATTTGTACACAAGTGTTCATAGAAACATTATTCATAATAAAAAAATGTAGAAACAACATAAATTTCTATCAACTGATGAACTGATAATCAAAAAATGGTATATTCATACAATGGAATGTTGTTAGGCAATAAAAATGAAGTATTGATATAATGCTACAATGTGGATGAACCTTGAAAACATAATAATAAATGAAAGAAGACAGTCACAAAAGATTACTTATTATGTTTCTATATATGGGGAATTTCCACAATAGGAAAATACAGAGATAGAAAATAGATTAGAGTTGGCAGGGACTAGAGGTGTTGAAGGATAAGGAATAATGTACAGGGTTTCTTTTTGAGGTCATGAAGATGTTCTAAAATTAGATAGTGGTGACGGTTCCACAATAAACATATTAAAAACCACCTACCTGTACACTTTAAATGGGTGAATTTTATGGTCCATGAAATACAGCTCATAAAGCTGTAATAAAGAATCACAATGTAAGAAAAGTGCTATCAAGATTTAGAGAATCAAAGAAACAAGGAAAAAGTTAAGTGAGAGAAGTGCAATAGATGTGAGGCATTGAAATATGTGTATGGCATGTGCAATCATGCATCTGAGCATTTGTGACTTACATCCATCTATCTGTTTGAACTGCTTGCCATTTCCTTTCTACACCTGGGCCTTGAACAGAACTAGCTGAACTGTTTGCTCTTTCATATTTCACAGATAAACTATCACTGTGCAAAACATGTCAGAAGGGAGAGTAGACCATTGTATAGGCTAGATTCTTACTAAGGCAAATACTAAGCTGAGCAATCGCAAGCATAAACTCAATTAGTGGAGTAGAAACTAGGAGCTCTGATTTTCCCAGTGCATGCAATTGAAAGAATTAAAGGCAAGACTCTGAGGCACCATTCATTCATTAATTCATTCTTTCTTTTTAGTGCTGCCTATATCAAACTCTGGATGGGAGGAGAATAGATCAATAGTCTTGATCTTAAGATACTTATAAATCTGTAGGAGTTTATTAACCATGACTCTTGTAAAAACTAGAAATATTCAACTCAAAGGGTCTTAAGCAAAAAGAAAAGGAAAAGTATGACACAGGGAAGTATGACAAAGCCTCATTCTAGGAGCTCTGTTTCTCTTTGTTTGCTGCCATTCTCAGATTGGCCTTGCTTGATAGCTGGCAAAATGGCTGCCAACAGCTCCATGTTTATGTATTTTCAGGTATTTTCTCTCCCTTGAAAAGTTAATTAATTGATTCCAAAGACATATCCAGTGAACCTGAGTCTTGGGTGTGTCCTCCTTCTGAAGTTGGTAGTGGCAGAGGGTCAGGACACCATGTTTGGCAGTCCTACAGAATGGGCAAGCAAAAATCATAACTCCACTCTCTACTTCAGTTGTGCAAACTGTACAAATTAACAAAAAGGCACATTTGTTAAATTCTGCACCAATGGTGAAAATAAAATATTAGTGGGGTTCAGAGGAGTAAAAAAATTTCTTCTGACCAAAGATGATCAGCAAGTCCTCATAAAGAGGTAGGATTTTAATTTGGAACTAACATGAATTCCATATATGTTTTTAGTGGGTGGGAAAGGGGAGAAGGAGATTCCACACAGAGAGAATAGCAAGGCAAAGTCTTGCTGTTAACAGGGTATTTCACAGGGTGTGTGAAAGGATAGAGTGCATGTAGTCAGGGTATCTGGTGTAACCAAAATGGAGATGGGGATTACTGGGGAGGCAGAAAGAAACCAGGACAACCATTCTCATTGCTGCCCTCCTAAGACCTTCCTTCTTTTTCTCTAATCAGAAATCGATGTGAGTTTCAATTTTTTATTTTATTCTTTTCTCCCAAACTGGCCCTTTCTCCTCTTTCCAAGCTAGTAAACATAAGCAAAAAAAATGATGAGTACCTGAGCGAGTGTTTGCTGGGATTTTCTGCGGTCAGCTAGTTTCGTGACTGTCTCTAGGAGCAGGTGACTTTCTCTCTGAGTGAGGCATACACTTTCCCCAACCAGGCAATCACTGCTCCACAGCAAGTCACCACGATCGTTCAGGGCTATTAGACACAGGAAATTGTCACAGGGTATTAATTTAAAGTTATTAAACACTCATTATAATTTTATTGACTTTTTTACAGAGAAGTGAATATTACTTCGCTTCTGAATCTCACCTCTGCCTGTGAACTGATAACTTGTTTTGTTCATTTTGAGGACAAGGTCAAAGCTGAGGTTCTTGCTACTAGAGAAGTTTACCTCCTCCCTATCTCAATTTCTTTCTCCTGAACATGTATTTCTTTATTAAAATGATTTTTATCTTTAGTCATTCCCACACAAGTTCACATTTTCTCATTTCTTTCTCACTTTAACAAGGAAAGGGAGAATTTCTGGATTTAAATCTTAACTTGGCCATTTAACAGTTTGGGCCTTGGGCACATTACTTAAGATTTTCATTTCTCGGTTTCCTTTTGTTAAAATGAGGCTAATAATAGTGCCTGTCTCACAGGGTTGTTATGAATACTGAATGAGTTGATATATGTAAAGTCTTTAAAACAGGGCTGGTAATAAGCACAAAACTTAATTAAATCTATTATTTAGCATGAACATATTTTCATCCCCTTGGAGTATCTCACTGAGGCCTTGGTGTCTCATAGGAACTCACATTGAACCAGAATGAGATGATCCCTCAGTGAAAGGCCTTTGCCAATGGTGCTGTTGTCCCCACCCAACCCTGACCCTTTCCTGTGATGATGTACATATTTAAGGGCTGCCAACAGGAGTCAGAGAAAGTCACAGAACCATGAGGATTGGAGTCACAAAGAAGTTTGGGTACAGACTTTATCAAGGCCTCTGCACAGCTTTTACATGTTCTGTTCCCTATTCTTTCCATTCATGAATGAGGCTGTTCCAGCCCTTCCTGGGTTTCTTAAACCCTTTATTGATGGATGATTTGATAGGAAGGCTGAGCACATAAGAAGGCTAGCATACCAGCAAGCTGCAGCACCAATAAAAAGAAGAGAAAATCAGAAAGTATGCAGAAACCTGATCCTACTTTAGTTTTCTTGTTTATTATAAGGCTTGCATAATTTCAAGACAATTATGTTTTATAAATTGGGATTTTCCTCCCACAATTAAACAGGGTGGGGTGGTTTCTATAATTTTTCAGTACTTTGTGCCTTTAAAGGCTTTAATTCTTTCACTCTCAGTAGATGACACTCCATTTTATTACAAAAAAAAAAAAAAATGGAGAATATCAGGTGTTGCCTTACAGCTGCCAACCCGTTTGTCCCCCACCATCACCATGTGCAAACCTCATGTCAAAAATGACACCATAAGGAAGTGTCTCGGAACACTGAGACCAGGTGGAATGATATCGGTAAAGCTTCCTTAAGGGAGTGTCCAGAAACCCTGAGGCCTGGTGGAATGATATCAGGCTGTCTTCCTTATTGGATAGTTTTATTACCGTGGCACCATCCCCTGGGGTAATGCGTGTGTGTGTGTGTGTGTGTGTGTGAGAAGGCACAGGACATGCTGGAATGCAATGGGGAGTTTCGGGGAAGACAGCCAGCAGGCACGTAAATCACAGACCTTGGAGAAAGTCAATATCTTTTCCTTTGATGTTTCTCAATAAAAGCTTTGCCTCGGCCAATTCGGGGCCTGAGTCCTTGAGACTGATGTTTCTTGGCTCTGCTTGCACTCTTGTCTTGGTTCCTGTCTTTTATTAACCCTTCACCACCCTTCCCGAGTTTCACTGCTCTTTGTCGTGCAGGATGCAACAGTTAGGCACAAACTCATTCTACTTCCCAGAACACTAATCTTCAAATGAAACTATACTCATACATCTGCTTCCTTTCTTCATGCCAGTTTCAGAATAAAAGAGGCCCTGCCCTGCTCTAGGTTTTATCTAATGCTACTTCTATGACTAGTCTCTTTTTCTTATTCCTCCTTACCAGCTGCTTCTCAGCTAGTTTATAAGCTCTCTCATATTTTTGAAAACATGCCACATCCCTCCAGAGTTCTCACCTCCCTCTTTTCCCTATTTTGCAGCAATTTCAAATAATTGTTTATTCATACATGCTGCCTTCTTTGCACATCAACTATGAGAAGCTGGCTGTTGCTCTGAGCATTCCATTGAAGCAACTCTCTCTGAAAGTCAGCAGCAGCTACCTGGTCCGCATCCTGGAACTGCTGAGCTTCTCCCACTTACTGACTTCTCCAAGGCATCTGATACGCTCCACCATTGCTTTATCTCCTGATATTCCATTGCCCCCTTGGCTTTCATAACAACACTCATTCTTTTTATGTTTTTTATTCCTTACCTAATTTTAGTTCTTCTCTTCTTTGCACACTCTTTTCTTCTTGCTTCTGATGTTTCCCAAAATTCTTTCCTGAGTCTTCTATTTGTCTCACTCTATTACTTTCTCTGGTTAGTGTTGTCTCTCTCCTGGCTTCAGTTAGAACCAATAATAAGCAAATTGTTCCTGAGTTTTATTGTCAGCGTGGATCTGTTCTCTGAGTTCCAAACCTAGATTCCTAACACTTGCCAAAAGCTTCTTGGATGGCTCTAGAGAACTTTACACCTCAAACTCACTATGACTGGAACATAACTCACCTTCTACAAATTTTATCTTTCTTTTACATTCACTTTTTCTGGTAACAACAGTGCTCATTCCCTCTTTGTATTATATTTCATACTTCTCCTTCAACAATACCTCTAGCAGCTAATCAGTGCTGTTGACATTTTTTTCCTGGGACTGAAACAAAAATTAAAATTAAGAATGTATTATTAAAAATTCCCCAAACTAATTTGGTAAGGAAGAGATATAAATAATTAAAGCTGTCAAAGAATGTTGTTTGTAAGTTTGTAGCATTTATTCCAACATAAATATTCAAGCTAAGACTTTTGTGATATATATACAATAATATATGTAATTATTTTGTGATATATAAATAAAAAATATATAATTATTTCTACTCTCCATCTTTATCACTTCTGCCATATAGCAGCTTCAGCACATTTTACCTGGACAATTACAACAGCCTTCTGTTTCAGTGTGTGGCTGGCAACTATTAGCAGTAAAATTCCCTGAATGTGCTTATTCATGGCCCTACACTAGTCTTGCTCAATCAGAAATCTTTGCGGACAGAATTCCACAATTTATATTTTTATACAAGGTCCCCAGATAATTCTCATGGACTATAAAGTTTGACAACTACTTCTTCTACTTGTCATGTTGCCAATCTATCCAATTTCTATCCATTTTCCATATTGTTGCCAGAATGATCTGTAGTAAATACAAACCAGATCATAACCCTCTATTTAAAATCCTCAATGATTGGTATCACCGAGGAGAGTTCAAACTTTTTAACATGACATAAAAGGCCCTTTTCAAATCTAGGACTTGACAACTCTTTTTAGCACTCCTGTAACTGCTTGTGTAGAGAATATAAAATATACCATAAACAAGGTTGTTATTGGATTGAGGCTTGTTTACTAGTTGTTTATTAGTTGTTTATAAACAAGGTTGTTTTTTGATTGAGACTTGCAAAACAAGTTGTTTACTAGTGGGTGTGAGACTGACAAGAGTAAAGTGAAAGTATGTGTGAAACTGAGCATAAAAAACTGTGTGGTAAACACGTTCACCAAAACAACTTCTGATTATCACCTAAGAAGCAAACAAGGAAAAGAGGATAAAAGTAGAGGTCAAGAGCAGTGCCATGAGTAGTCCAGCTGGGCGCTCTGGTGAAGACCCTCTGCGAGGTGTAAGCCATGATACTCTGGAACTCTCTAAAGTTCTTCCTTGCAAGACTAGCTTGCTTGAGACCCATTGTGGGCCCAGTCATCTCTCCTGGACCAGGGACCTTCCCCATCTTGTTTGACTATTGGTTCAGAGCATTGGCCTCTGGAGGGACATTAGTTCCCAAATGAAGCTGTGTTACTCACTCTATCTGAACCTGTGTGTAGGGACTTTGTTCCCCACTCACGTCAGGAGTACCATGCAGGGTGCAGGGCCTTGCTGAGGGGCTAATGTCCCCTTGACTTTCAAGAAGACACTGAAATGTGGTGACTGCCCTTCTAGATGCTCACAACACTGCTTCATTGGCTTCTTAAGTCAAGTTCATACTCAGATTTTGTGATCTCTTGAAATGTCTGTGCCTTTGAATACATTATTTGCTCCACCTGAAATGCCCATCAAATTTTATTTTTCTTTCAGTTCCCTCTATGATAATTGTCCTGGACACCATATGTATTTGGCTTCCTTTTTACTAAATGATCTTATCTTTAAAATAAGATCTATGTTATCCATATTTGTAGCCTAAGCATCAAACACAGTATCTTGCATTTTTAGTTTCTCAATGTTGTTTTGACATGTTTGATGAATATATGCATACATCAATGAATGAACATAACAACAATAGCTAATACTCACTGAGCACTTTTTATGTGTTAGGTATATACATATTGACAAATTTGTTCCTCACAACAAACATACAAGGTAATTCATATACTGATCAAGAAAACAAGGCTTAAAAAGTAAAATAAATTTCTCAAGGTCGCATGGTAATAGCTGAAATTGGAATTTTAACTTAGACTATATCTGGTATCAGAGTTTATGTCTTAACCTCTATGCTTTATTGAGTTAATAAAGAAAATGTTGCAGCTTATTATCAAAAATCAGGAAAAATGAATGAAAGATTGAGGCACAATAATTTCCTTTTAAGAAATAGCATAAATTATCAAAAGATATCTCAGATCAAACACAAGGACTTAGGTTTTATAAGGAGCACTATCAAAGTTTCAAAGAATAGTTAATAGTTAATCCTAACACTAATTAAAATTTCTGAGAGCAAAGAAAAAGAACTTCTATAAAGAATCAACTTTATATTTTACTTGAGTATTAAAGCAAAATTCCTAAATAAAATATAAGCAAATATAATCCAATACCCTGTGAAAAATAATTCACCATGACCAACTGGGACTTATTCCAGCAATGTTGAAATGGTTCAATATTAAAAACTCAATAATTATAAACCAACAACAATGTATCTAAGGAGAAAAATCATATGCTGGATACTTAAAATTTATCTTTGACAAAATTAAACACCTATTCTTGAATGAAAAAAATCTATAAATCTATATTATCATATACAAGCATTAGAGACATTTTCATTTTCATAATGTTCAGAAATACAAGACTAAAATGAAAACTATCTTGACTCTTCACCAGGCTTAAATACACATTGAAGGTGTACTCAATGAGAGACAAGAAAAAACCAATTAGAGACATAAGGATAGGTAAAGAAGTACAACCATATTTATTTGCAGATGATATGACAGTATAATTCAAAATACCCAACAGAATCAATATAATAAATACAAGGGATTCAATAAAGGAACAGAATATAAAATAAACTACAAAGATTAATAGCCTTCATCTATACAAATAACCAAGTAGAAAATTCAGTGTAAGAGGAAAACCCCATATAAAGTAGCAACAAAAAAGATAACATACTAAGAAATAAACTTTAATAATGTGGAAACATAGGAGTAAAACTTTAAAATACTCTCAAAAGACACAAAATGAGAAATCAGACTAGAACAAAAAAGAAAAGAAACCTTTTGTTCTTAGATATAATTATGAAGTAGTCAATTCTCCCCAAGTTGATATGTACATTTAATGCAGTCCCTAAAAAAGAAAAATATTAACAGTTGGTTCTGGAGTTAGATAAGTTTCTTGTAAAGTGTGTGTGTGTGTGTGTGTGTGTGTGTGTGTGTGTGTAAGAATAGCAAGGAAAATTTTTGAAATAAAAATAAAAAGAGCAATACAGAGTGGCTAGCCCTATCAAATATTAAAATATACTGTAAAGCCTCTTTAGTTAAAAGAGTTGAGCTGGCATATGAAAAACCATTGGAACAGAATACAAGTCCCCAAAATTGACCTAAATATATTTGGGAATTTACTATATGATGCAGGTGATGCCTCAAATTACTTTTTAATAAATAGGTTGGAACAAATGGATAACCATTTAAAAAATAAAACTGTTTCAATAACTCAGATCATACACAGGACTAAACTCCAAATGAATGCGAGATCTAAATGCAACAAAGAAAATCATCCAACTACTAGGGAAAAATATCCCCATAAAACTGGGTATGAGTATGTGTATGGTG
This sequence comes from Aselliscus stoliczkanus, assembly GCA_033961575.1. Classification (NCBI taxonomy): domain Eukaryota; kingdom Metazoa; phylum Chordata; class Mammalia; order Chiroptera; family Hipposideridae; genus Aselliscus; species Aselliscus stoliczkanus. The sequence continues at coordinate 59,126,808 of CM066736.1, forward strand.
AAAGCCTTTCTAACGTGTTTGAAAATCTAGGGAAAACATTGAAAATATTGGTAAATTCTACCACATAGAAATGAAGTATTATGGCATAAAACACAATGAAGTCAAAATAAAAGTGGGAGATATTTGCAATTTATATGAACAATTAGACTAATCTCTTTAATACTTAAAGACATTTTAAAATTAAGGGGAAAAGACTACAATCTTCATTGAAAAAATATGAACAGAAAAATATATTACAATTGGTATTAAATATACTCAACATAACTCAAGAGAAATGCAAATTGAAAGTGTACTAAAGGGAGTCAAATATATGATGATGGAAAGAGAATTGACTCTGAGTAGTACACACACAATGTGGTATATAGATGATGTATTACAGAATTGTACACTTGAAACCTATGTAATTTTACTAACCATTTTTGCCCCAATAAATAAAAAAAATAAAAGTACACTGAGATACAATTTCTCACATATCAGATTGCTAAAAATGATAATAGAATCTGTTGATGAGGTTGTGGGATTATGGGAAAAGAGCACTCTCACTATTCCCATAGCTGGTAGGAGCATAAAATGCTACAACTGCTCTGGAGAAAAATTTGGAAACATATAACAAAACAATACTATATGCATTTACCATTTAACTCAGCATTCTCACTTCTAGGTAAACCTCTACAAACACAAGTCTTGTCACAAGATTATTTATTGTGACACTATACATCATAGTAAATATGAGAAATACACTAATGCTCATTAAAAGGAGATGTTATATATTTTCAGCACATTCAACAGTTGGGTGCTCTGTTGTGGTCAAGAAGACTGAAAGGACTATCTCTATGAATTATGGAATGATCTCCAAGGTATGTTGATGAATATGAGGTGTGATCAAATAATGCAGTGAGTGTTTAAATTCAAAAAAATTTATTATACTAAAAGACACATTGTCATTAATCCCCCTCAAAATACTCTCTCTCACTTCAAATACACTTATCCCACCCTTCTTGCCACTTTCTGAAGCAGTTCTGGAAGTCCTTTTTCATGAGTGTCTTTTGTTGAGCTGTTGTGGGTGCCTCCATGTCCTGAATCTATTCAAAATATTTTTCTTTTATGGTCATTTAGACTCTGGGGAAGAGCCAGAAGTTGCATGGTGCCAGATCTGGTGAATAAGGTGGATGAGGAGATACCGTAATATTTTCCTTTGACAGAAACTGCCATACCAGAAGTGATGTGTGACACAGAGCCTTCCTGTTGTGATCAAAAACTATGGTGAATGCTGCTGCCGAGTGCCATCCACCAGAAAGGCAGGGATCTTCAGTATGGAAGCAACGAGTCAAACTTAGTAACAGTGTGTAAAAAGTTTCCACTTGTTCAATGCAGTCAGTCAGGTATGAGCTATGATTGGGAGAAGGTATGTTTTAAAGTGTGCCATAAATTACCTTCCATCATAACAATGTTTTGTGTCACACATTGCTTCTGGTATACTGCAATTTCTTCAAATCAAAACATTACAGTGTGTCCTCATCCACCTTATTCACCAGATGTGGCACCTTGCAACTTCTGGCTCCTCCCCAAACTCAAAATGATTCAGGACATCCAGTCAGTCATGACAGCACAACCAGAGACACTCACAAAAGAAGACTTCCAGACTGCTTCAGAATGTGGCAAGAACGATGGGATAAGTGTGTTCCAAGTGAGGGGGAGTGTTTGAGGGGGATTTTAATGGAAATGTACCTTTTGCTGTAATAAATTTTTTAAATTTAAATATTCACTGTATTGATTGATCATACCTCGTATAGTTCAAAAGTTTTTACAGTATGTCTAGGAGTTTTTATATAAAACAATAGAAATAAAAATATGTGCTTATTTTTGCAAATGAAATAGAAATGGAATGTATAGGATAGGGATGGAAGTAAGATTTCTTTTTTAGTTAATTTTGACTTTTAAACAAGGACAATGAATTACATGTTCACAAAACCAGTCATGATGAGAGAAGCAAACCCTAAAAGTGAATAAAAATGAACTTAATTGTATATTTGTTAACAATATAGTTTGTTGTGATTTTGTTATTCACATGGAGAAAACAATGAATTTGAAACTTGAACACAGTATACAAACTTTACTTCTTAATTGGATGTATTCTGAGATAAGAAAAGTAATGCAAAAAACGTTGTAAATTTTACTTACTAGATTTGTCCTGGCTGATAGTGATGTTGGCATTAAAATTTGAAACTTTTTGCATTGATTTCATATTTCTTGTAAAGTAGAGTATATGAGTATATATATTGGTATTGCTGGGAACCAGGGATTTCACTGTAGGAGAAAGGAAATACAAATATGGAATAAAGGAAGTAGAGGAGGAATCTTACAACTGGATATGAATTTGATGTATGAGTATGAATTCATTATTTATTTTAAAGTTTACATGCATTAAAATGCACTCTTTTCACAGAGGATTTTTAGGGCAATGAAACTACTCTGTATGATACTATAATGGTAGATAAATCTCGTTATACATTTTTCCAAACCCATAGAATGTGCAACACCAAGAGTGAATCCTAATGTAAATTGTGGTCTTTGGGTGATTATGATGTGTCAGTGTAGGTTCACCGAACATAACAAATGTACCTTTCTGGTAGGGGGGTGTTGATAATTGGGGAATCTATGCATGTGTGGGGGCATGGGTTTATAGGACATCTCTGTACTTCTTGTTCAGTTTTACTGTGGACCTAAAACTTCTCTAAAAAATTTTAATCTATTAAAAATGAACTCCTTTTTGTATATAGGTCTATGAGTTTTGAGAAATTTATAGAGTTATATAACCACCACCACAATCAAAACACAGTTCTTTCACCTCCAAAAAATTACTCATGCTTCTCCTTTTTAGTCAGTCTCTCCCTGTCCTCAACCCCTGGTAACCACAAGAAATTTATGTAGTTTTTTTAAGTATATATTTTCTAGCTCTATTTACTGAAATGACCTAGTAATAATAAACATACCTAGAGTAACAAAAGCATACCTAGTGCACAGATCTCGGTTTCTATTTATTATTTCCTACAAAAAGAAATCAAGGCCTCTTGGAGAAATGATTGATCTGGGTCAGGAGAAGTACAAGATGAGCTATGACATATTGCTATGCCAGAAAGTAAGGAAGTACTCAAAAACTAATGAAATCATGTCAAAACAACATGGGAACCTGTCTGAAGGGACTTCCACTGGCATTTTGAGTATTGAAAGAATCATAAAAATTATTCTTGAAAAACACTTCATGAATCCAAAGTAACACATACATACATACATTGTTTGAAAAGCTCTTAGGGAGTAAGTTATTAACACAGTCTCAAAATATTACCAAACAGATGGCTTGTTACTTAAAAACAAAAACAAAATCTTTAAAAGGAAGACAGCTAGCACTCACCACCCTAACCAAATAATAAATCAGAGCATCACCAATAGTGAGACAGCCTGGCACTTGCTGTATCAACAGAACGAAGACGCAACATTACAGACGTATTTTTTCCAACAACTTTTAACCTGGAGCTAATCATGGGGAAACAGACAATCTGAAGGACAACTAGCCTGGACTAAAAAATTTTTTAATATCATGAAAATGAAAGAAAACCATTTTGTGCACAACTGAGAAATTTAATATGGATCATATATTAGATAATATTATTGAATTGTTTGTTGTGGTGTGATAATGGTAATAATAATGTTTGTGTTCTGTCAAAGAATATTTTATTCTTAGGATATGTTTGATGACCTATTTAGGGATAAAATGCCATCTCAGACTCTTACTTTCAAATAGTATTTTTTAAAAGGGGTGTGTGTATGTGTCTGTGTGTACATAGATCCTAGTGTGAATGGGCTACCACTCCCACTGGTCAAATTTTATTTTTAGCATGAAAAAGAATAATAAAGGGGCCGGCCAAGTGGCTCAGTGGTTAAGAGCCCACTCAAGAGTGCGAGCTGAGCTCTAGGCAACAGCAGTTTGATGCCCAGCCCGAACTGAGCTGCCACTGAGCTGCCAACAGGTGGCAGGATGGCTCAGCTAAAATAATAATAATAATAATAAAGATAATTCAGAGAGAAAACACATAAAAACATGGGAGCAAATGTGACAAAATGTCATTGGTGAATCTATATTAGGAGTAAATGGGTATGCATTGTACTTTTTAAAGTTTTCTTTAGATTCAAAAATTTTCAAAATGAAAAAAATGAATACAAAGATACTGAATTAAAAATAATAGAGTGCAAATGAAATATGGATGGTGAATTCCACTGGAAAGAATAGTAAATTCCACCGGAGTAATATTTTGGTTACTAACTGATATTTCCTGACCCTGTTAAATTCTTAGATTTGGCCTTGTGGTGGCCTAATGTACTAGACATAGTATAACTAAAATTCACATCTCTGTTTAATACACACTGTTAAATATAATTCACCATGTTGTTCATCTTCATGTCTAATCACTTGGAAGTAGACTAACTATACTTTCCTACAAGAAAAACTCTTATGAAAATAAAAATTTTATGAAACATAGGAATAGAAAAGTAATTTCACACTTTACAAAAACATTTGATGAATTGTTGCTTTAGATAATGAGTTCCTTTACTAAGCTCTTATGAAAACTGATTTAACACATCGATGGATAAAATAAGGTATAATCCAACCATTGTTAAGTGTGCATGTGTTCAAAAGGATGCTTTCTTGGAGATATTGTGTAATATACTCAGTGGTAATGATTATTTTACTTATTAAATATTTCATCAAATTATTTTTTAATATTTTTGTTTGCACCCAGATTACTTGCACAAAATGCATCTATTCGTAGTCAATTTCAAAAGCCAAACTTTTTTATTGATACCTACTCTACATCAGAATTAAAAGGTTGGTGCAAATAGGGAGGTGGGAAAAAATTTTTTTTCTGAACTCTACAGAAATTGTGAAGGTGGTGTACCTTAGTCTTGATGTCAATCTATAGCGTTCATGTTCAGTGAATACACTGTTGATGTTTAGTGTGATTTTTTGGGGTGGATGTCTACGAGTATGTGGCTCTGGGTCACTGAAAAGACCATTCCTGCCTTTAGTATTTTGCAAGAAATTTACATTTCTAATTTTAAAGTTCTATTTTCTGACTTATGATCTACTTTTTCCTCAGCTGCTCTGAATGATTGCTTTCCTTTCTGGTGCAATCTGCATAAAGCTGCTAAGCATCACAGGGACGTTTATTGTTTCAAAATGTGTCCATAGATCAAGTTAACAGCATATAGTTTACGTTCACTCCCTTCAACTTTCCAATTTCCCTTCTATAGCATTGCTATTTATATATCACCTAATCTTTAAAAAGCTCAAAAACTCTTTATACATGTTAGGTAATGGAAATGTCAGTGGGAAGCTAGGTGGTAGGGCATACCTGACTAAGCTGTTTAATATGTGTTTTATTTCTTAATTTGCCCTCAAACACAAAGTTTTAGGGTAAAAAATGGACAATTAATAAAAAGACAAATATTTTTGGCTTATTAGAAAAGTAAAGTTTTAAATCTTAGATAAATTCTAGAAACTAAAACCATATATGAAATTACTTCATCTTACATATCAAACAATATTCCTTTTGCATCTCTTGAATTGGAATTTTTTCTTTATTTTTCTCCATTTGTGAAAAAGAAACAAAGCTACTCTGTAAGCATTTATTGACTTCTGTGAATTGAAACATGGTAAGATTAAAAGCTGTAGATTTTCCCAGAACAGTTTTCACATCTTTCCCAAATTCCACATGTCATTCTATCTGACTTTATTTTCATTTTATCTTCATTGTTCTCCAACTGATTCTTCAGAAATGACCCACAAAACCACTTTTACTGAAACTACTCTCAACTTGCTGAAGTAATATGGAAGCACTCCAGTCACAATCGCTAAATAATAATTTTCATAAATAATCATAACTGAGAGTTAGAGAGTTTGATTCCTGTTTCACCAATGATTAATCCTGTAAACTTTTCCCACAAAGCATCCCTTTCTTGCAAAGCAACTCTTTCTTGATTTTAAGTAAATTCAGACAACTTTTCTTCAAAATCAAAAACTGGTATTTCCTAATCTGATTTATGAAACAATTTTCCTCTTTCAAAGCATCTTAAAATTAATTCCATTCTCAATTCATTCTACTTCTATCCAAAAAACTTACAGTGTTAAGCACTATGCATGATATTTCAGTTCTCTTATTTACTTACTCAACCATTTCTTAACATTTACATATCTAATTAAAAATCCATACTCAATAGGTGTCCCGTTTATGTATTTCATTGAGAATTTCTCATGATCTGCATCATAATTCTACAGATTTAATTTCCATGTAGGGTAAAAAAACATTCTATTTTCACAATGATAGCAAATATTATACTTCTTGCAATACTACAGAAAGCCTGTAAGAGGGACATGCTTTTCATTCTACTAGTGTATACATACATAAAGAATTCAAAAAACATTATTAATAAAGTAGCTAAAACTATACTTAATTGGCCACCAAAATGTTAAGATTTATTTAAATCATACTGATAAAGAGATTTACTAAGCAGCAGTATCAGTTAATAATCAAAGATTATATTGCATATCACAGTAAATTCCTTGGGTGAATTCTGGAATAGATGTTTATGAAGTATAATTCTAGAGGTCTGAAAGTATTAAAGCAGCCAAATATATTTTTACTGAATTTGTTGGAAACTATTTGTATTTTAAATACTTGATATTCTGGTGGCATGACATTTGGAACAATAACTAGCTAATTTTATGTTACTTCTTTGGTCTCCAGCATACAGACAGAATATCATTATCTATTAGTTCAACATATGAATTAACTTGCATTAAAAGACACCAAATTGTTTGTCCATGGATACTCAACTTTATTCATTTTTCCAGAAGGAAAACTGGAAACTTGCAATGCTGAAAAAGAAAATAGAACACACAAAAAGTGAAGACAGGAAAGATTATGAAATATTAAGTAAAATATAAAAGTTTAAGTGGAAATGAGAAAGCACTTTCTACCTTAGAGAGGACAGAAACCCAACTCAAACTACCTTAAGGGAAAACAAGGTATTTTCAACTTACCTTACTGGGATATCTAAGAAGTGTCATGCTAGCTCTCAGATTCAAATTATATCATGAGATTTACTTCTTTAGCCTATTCTAGTCTTTGCTGGCCTCATGGCTAAGCAAGCTTTCTTCCTGAGCAGCAAAGATGACTCAGGGCAATTCCAGATTTACGTAGCCATTAGCACTGACACTCTGAGTAGAATCATGATGCTTTTTTCCCCCTTCCCAGATCAATGCTACCCAAAGGACTCTGATTGGTCCTGCTTGGGTCATGAGCCCATCACTGGTTCAATCACTGTGCTAGGAGAGTGAGGTACTCTGTCCAAGTTTCCTAACATGTCTGTGCAGTTATTTGTGTAGGTAGCAAAGAAGGGAAAGAGATGATGGTTAGGTAAAAATAGGTAGGTAGGTAGGTGACTGATGGATGATAGCTAGGCATACAAACAGGTGATAGGTGATTGATAGATATAAATAGATTGATAGATGAGAGAGAGAAAAAAAAGAGAGGAGAGAGAGAAGGGGAGAGAGAGAGAGAGAGAGAGAGAGAGAGAGAGAGAGAGAGAAAGAATCACATCAGCAATAAAATTATGTGTCTAGATTTGAAGTACGAGATCAGACAATTAAGTTCGCAGACTCATCCTAGAAAAAGTGCTACATACCTCATTGCTGAATATCACTATGGTCACCTTCGAAGTACTCCCCTTGGGAAGCTATGCACCATTGCCAGAGCCTATTCCACTCTTCAAAGCAATTTTGGAACTCTTTTTCTGCAACGGCCATCAGTTATGTCATGTTACCCTTGATGTCTAAAATGTCATCAAAATATCTTCTTTTCAATAGTTTCTTTATCTTCAGATAAAGGAAGAAGTCATTGGGGGCCAGAATAGGTGGGTAGGGAGGGTGTTCCAATACAGTTATTTGTTTACTGGCTAAAAACTCCCTCACAGACAGTGCCGTGTGAGCTGGTGCATTGTCGTGATGCAAGAGCCATGAATTGTTGGTGAAAAGTTCAGGTTGCCTAACTTTCATGCAACGTCTTCAGCACTTCCAAATAGTAAACTTGGTTAACTGTTTGTCCCATTAGTACAAATTCATAATGAATAATCCCTCTGATATCAACAAAGGTTACCAACATTGTTGCAACAAGTTCATGAACTTAATTGTCTGGCCTTGTATACAGTCTGGTATTAAAGCTACCTATCTACAAAAACTGTATTTACCATTTAATGGATATTTACCCATTCTGGCTTGTTTTAATATTTTCCTGTTTATTTGTTTATGTGTATATTTTAAAAATTAGTGCTGCAGAGTGGTTGAAGCATAGGCTTCAGGGTCAAACAGATAAGCTTTTTTTATTTTTTTTATTTTAATTTTTTTGATTGGGGAACAGTGTGTTTTTCCAGTACCCATCATTTCCAAGTCAAGTAGTTGTTTTCAATCTAGTTGTGGAGGGCGCATCTCAGTGGCCCATGTGATGATACAACCAGCAACCTTGGTGTTATGAGCACTGCGCTCTAACCAACTGAACTATGCTTTTGAATCCTCTGCCAGGGACTAGCTATATTAGCTAGTTAAGCCAATTTTTGTTATATGTAAAGTGGGGATGGGCATATTTATTTCTTAAGGGATTTACAAACAAAAGTTAAATGAGATAATACATTTAAAATGCTTAGCAGACTACCTGGCATATAGAACTATGTCATTAAATAGATGTTATCATTAGTACTATTACCACTGTTATTATTATCTGATTTCTGTATACATATTCTTGATCACCCTCTAAGCCTGTGGTAGGCATTACTAAGTGCAGTCATTACTATGTAGACATTTAAGCAAGGGCATTGCTGGCATATGCATTGGTGATGTTATCATTATGCATCAAATCCCTGGGCACCAGTGACATACTTTCCAGTGTCTACCAGCCAGGCAGAAGCACATGCAGTCATGCTGCATATTTTCATTAATGCACATAAAATTTGTAACAATGCTTACCTTGTCCACACTCATTTCTGTCTAGCAGCAGTGTTTTAAAGCAGGGCATATTTAAAGTTTTAACAACGAGGGATGCAGTTCTCAAAAGAAAGATAAAGATTATAAAGGTTTTTTTCAGTGTGAAAGCCATGTTTGCGTTGGGGAAGTGCTGCTTCCACCAGTACTGAATGTGTATCATTGTTGGAAGAGGAGTTTTCTTTTGGATAATATACTGTTTTACATTCTGATCGCTTTGCCCAGCCTAATTTTGAGACATCCTATGCTTTTGGCGGAACAAAAAAAAAATCAGATCTGTTCATTGTCAGGGTAATGTAAAGGGCTTCTTCCATATTGCCTTATAAGTCAGACTTAAACTTGAGGTTCACTTTCTTTTAAAGAAGTACTGTTCTTATCAGCAAAGAATCGCTGCTCTGAATTTACTTCACTGTTCTTTTCCATTCTCTCTTTCAGTTGCCAATATGGGAAGAATTTAGTGTAAGCTGTGGAATAATCTGTGGAATAAACTCTACTGAGTTTTGGTTTAGTGAGAGATGAATTTTTCAGTATCCTGGATGGAAAAAGAAGTATACTTAAGTATACCAATATGCAGACCATCCTCTGCAGACCTCATGGTCCTACTATCTCTTCATAGAGCTGTTCATTTGTATCCTTTATAATAAACAGGTCATGTTAAGTAAGTACAGGAAAAAAACAAACAAACAAACAAACCAAAAACCTCTACTGAGTATGTCACTAATTTTATGATGTGGCCAGAGAGTTGGGTCATGCAGGAGCATGTAGGAGACTGAGGTTGCAAGGAAAGCAGAACTCTGATTTCAGTGACACACCTGGAATTCCTTTACTGGCTCCCTCAAGGCATTTCCTACCAGAGTAAGATACACTAAATAATAAGGTATGCTTTTAAAAATATTAGAGGGCCGGCCGAGTGGCGCGGTGGTTAAGCGCTGGCCCCGGTTCGGTCCCACATATGAGGGCCAGTGACACTGCCCTCAAAAAAAAAAAAAGTAATAATAAAAATATTAGAAATATGCTAAAAGGTTAAACTCAATTATTGTTTTTGGTGATAATACAGATGATTAATTTCCTTATTATTTTTATGTATTTTCAAAACATACGATATGAAGAGCATAAAAAATAAGTAAAATAGAGAAGCTGTTTTCATAACTCAATAAAAATAAATTTAAAAATCTATATGACAGCATAATTATCTAGGAAAATATAATTTACCAAAACAATCAAAAATGTAACAAGACCAATTTCCCTATTCATTAAGTCAGAATAAGTCTGCATTTATTTAGCTCTTCTTTAAAGTCATTCAACAAATCCTAAGTTTCATGATTAAATCTTGCTCTTTTCCCAGATTTATTCCTAGAACCTTATATTTTTATTGCAATTTTAAATGATATCTTTTATGAGACTGAATGAAATATTTTAAAAATTACTTTTTCTATCCCTTTATTGGTATAGAAATAAAATTATACAGAAATAAAAACTGACTTAAGTATATTGATCTCAGAGACAACTAGCTTGTCATCTTCTCATAATTTCCAATCATTTGTTTATAGAATCTGGGGGGTTTTCTATATGGATGATTACATTTTTAAAAAAAAGATTTTATTGGGGAATTGGGGAAGGGGAACAATGTTGGGGAACCAGGGAAGGGGAACAGACAAGTTGCTGTCCTTTTGTTTTTCAGTCTAGTTGTGGAGGACATTGCTTCCCTGGCTCATGTTGGTATCATCATTGCACTCTTCTCGAGTGAGGCAGATCAGTCACTGGCCTCTGAACAGCAGCTCACAGTGGCTCTTTTCAGCTCACACCGGCTGCCAGCCGCTCACACTAGTTGCTGGCCACTCACTGTAACCTATGGTAGTCCACTGCAGCAGAGGCTGCAACTATGCCATCCCAGGGACTCACGGCAGCCCAGCTCCAGGTGGAGCGATTGTTCACCATGTTAGCTGTAGGGGGCAGTGCCACTGGCCCTCATATGTGGGATCCGAACTGGGGCTGCTGGCATCCCAAGCCAGCTCTTAACCAATGCTCCACTCTGCCAGCCCTGGATAACTATATTTTGATTAATGAGATATTTGTTCCTTTCTTTCCAATTCTTACGTCATTTACTCCATTTTTATTGTCTCACCTCACTAGTACAGTACCTCTAGTACTTCCAGTACAACGTTAAATAGAAACAATGATAAGAATGCTTCTCATATTTCATATATTAAGAATGGATACATGGGCCAGCCAAGTGGCATGCTGGTTAAGAACTGGCTTGGGATGCCAGATCTGAACAGCAGGGCCCCGGTTCAGATCCCACATATGAGGGCCAGTGACACTGCCCTTTACAGCTAAGATGGTGAACAACAGCTCCACCTGGAGCTGGGCTGCTGTGAGTTGCCAGGCAACAGCTTAGCTGAAGCCCCTGTTGCAGTGAGCTGCCATACGCTACAGCAAGTGGCTGGCAGCCAGTTTGAGCAGCCGGTGTGAGCTGCCAAGAGCCACTGTAAGCAGCCATCCAGAGGCTGGCAACAGATCTGCCTCACCCAGGAAGAGCTCAATGATGATACCAACAGGGGCCAGTGAAGCAATGTCCTCCACTAGATTGAAGAACAAAAAAGGATAACAACTTGTTTGTTCCCCTCCCCCAATTCCCCAATAAAATCTTAAAAAAAAAAAAAAATGGACATGTGCTATAGGGTTTTAAAATCATAAACGATAATTGAATTTTATAAGTTTGCTGCTTCTCTTTAGATAATCATATCAATTTATTCCTTTAAATAATTTTAGTGTCGAACTCAAGTTATTCCCGGAATAGCCAAATTTACTCATAATAAATTACGTTTATATGGCTGGATTTCCTAATACTCTGTTTAGAATGTTGGTCTATATTAGTAAGTAGGATTAGCTTGTGATTTCCATTTGTCACACTTCGTATGTTTTGCTATAAATATTAAACTTGTCTACTAAAATGAACAGGGTACTGTAAAGTTTTTTTCTTTTCTCTGAAGCATTTTGTAAAGGATTACATTTATCTGTTCCATGAAAGTTTGCTAGAAGTTGCCCTTAAAACCATATAGGCTTGTTGAGTGTTTTTGTTTTTTGTTTTTTGTTTTTTTAGATTGGGGAATTTAGGGAAGGGACCAGCCAAGTTGTTGTTCTTCAATCTTCGTCATGGAGGATGCCAGTAGCCATCTGGCTTCCCTTTGGCAGCTCATGGCCTGAGTTCAGTCTTAGTTGTGGGTGAGCATAGCCACTATCCCATGCGGGAGTCGAACCCTACAGCCTTGTTGTTAAGAGTGCATGCCCTATCTACTGAGCCATCCAGGCCGCAGCTCAGCTCAAGGTGCCGAGTTCAATCTTTAGTTGCGGGTGGGCGTAGCCCACCTTGAACAGGCAATCTTGTTGTTACACCAGCTGAGCCATCCTGCCACCTGTTAGCAGCTCAGGCACAGCATTCACTGGCCCATGTGGGAATCGAACCGATGGCCCCATTGCTCAGAGCATGCATGCTCTAAGCCAACTCAACCAACTGAGCCACTCGGCCGGTGTCACGTCCCGCATGACAGGGCTGTAGGAGTTCAGAAGGGATGGCAGAGGTTGAGAAACAGAAAAATCTAGACAAGAGACAAAGGATAGTTCAAAAGCAGTGCTCTCCAGGGGACTCGGTGCCTCTAGGACAAACAGCCCTGAATTAGGCTTGACTGCGGCTTTTATTGGGATACACACAAGGGAGTAGCCCTGGTCTGTGAGTCTCATACATCATATCAGAGAATTTAGCTCAGGGTCAAATCACCCCATGGCCTGCAGGCTGCCTTTACTGAAAGTCCCATGATATGTTCACATGCACCTCCTAAGGGACAGAAACTTCTCATGCCAAGACTCACTGATAGGATTACACGGAGGACAGATGTTATCACTTTTTTTTTTTTTTTGAGGGCAGTGTCACTGGCCCTCATATGTGGGACCTGAACCGGGGCCACTGGCTTCGCAAGACAGATGTTATCACTTTTTTAAGGCCATTTCACATGCAAGCTGTCAGCACCTGATACAAGGGGTCTTTGCGCATTTTTCTCAACTCCGTGATTTCTCCTATGGCACCCCCATAACTGTGTCTGGCTTGGGTTGTGCTATCCGCAGCTAGGGTCGTATCCGTTTTTGATTAACCAGCCATCTTCTGGGGTCACACAGTATAATGTTGAAGTACTGTCTCTCTGAGGATCTGTTGTTATGGGAAGGTGCACGGGGGCAGAAGGCTAGACTGCTGTATGATCATAGGCCGGCCCCAGCTTGTTGAGTTTTTATGGGATTATTTTAAACTACTTATTCAATTTTTTTATTGGTGACTGGGCCTATTTAGTAATTTTTCTAAATAGACTTTGTTGATATAATGTTGTTTGTATTATGTTCTTATCTTTTTAAACTCTACTGAATCTGTGGTTATGCCCACTGTTCAGTTATAATATTGATTATCTGTACCTTCTTTTCCTTTTATTTATAATCTCAATGGGGGTTAAAATATTCTATTAATGTGTTCAAAGACCAAACTTTTGATTTTGTATTTATGTTTTTATGTTATTATTTCAGATGCATATACATTTATACTAGTTTCATCTTCCTGAATCAATTGAAATTTTTAGCATTATGCAATAGCATTTTCAATACCTAAAATAGCCTTTTATCTCCAAGTCAGTTTTGTCTGAACTTAATATTGCTCCCCCAAGCTTCTTTACTTATTATTGAAGGATGATGTGCTATTTCCATCCCTTTACTCCCTGGTCATTTTCAGGAGTACTTGTATATTAGTGATCTTATAAGGAAGTAGAATTTGCATTTTTTTTTTTTTTTGAGCACAGTGTCACTGGCCCTCACATGTGAGACCTGAACCGGGGCCGCTGGCGTCGCAGGCCAGCGCTTAACCCTCGCGCCACTCGGCCGGCCCGGAATTTGCATTTTTAATGGTCTGTGAGTTTCGTGGCTGCTGACTGTTCTCCCTGAAAATCCATTTTGTGTTCCAACACAATTGTGCCTTCTACCCGAATCATTCCACCGGGTCTCAGCTTTCGAAGACACTCCCTTAAGGAAGCTTTTACTGATATCTTTCCATCAGGTCTCAGCATTCCAAGACATTTTGACACTGGGTTAGCTTGTGTGTGTGTGGAGGGGGGAGTGGGGGCAAACAGTTTGGCAGCTGTAAGGCAACATCTCCCCCTTTTTGTTTTTGTAGTAGGAGATACACAGATTTGGCAGTTTCTTTCTTTAAGGTCTGTCAGAGGGCTTGTCCACATCTAAGGACTGAACAAAACAAAAGAAGAATAATTAACAGGAGTGCTACTGCACCCACAAAGCCTCCTCTAAGGTTTCTCACCCAGGTAAGGGGATTTAAATCAGAGAGTCCATCCGCAGCTTCGGAAAGCATTTCATCCCCAGGGAGGAGCTGTACATTGCAGCAGACATCTGACCCACTTCGTGCTGCAGCTGTAGGATATTTACAATGATATTAGGAACACGGCCCAAAAGATGGGTCCCTATCTCCGACCATGGCGTATGTATCTGGTTGATAGTTATAGTTCCTACTAAAAAAACAAAAGGAATTTTAAGACATGCCTGCACGTAAAACATTTTAGTTTTTTCAAATGCTCAAGGCTATTTTCCAAAAAGTGTTTTTTGAATAGGATCTAGGAAGGGACTAATCATTTGTAATTGAGGAGGAGCAAGGGCTTCATCCAGGTGATAGAAGAATATGATTGAGTTTCAATAATTTGAGAAGAATTATAAGTATGTACCCGTCATCTGAGAAGTTGGTAATTGGAGCAATTAAATTGGGTGCAGTTACAGACTGTGGCCCCATGGAGGGCCCCAGTCTATTACTATTCCATAGGAATCATTAAATAACACCCGATCTATGCTCCCTCAACTCTCTTCCCAATGGATGTGGGACTGTCCATCAATCCAGTTACTTCGATGGGTACATGGAGGAATAGGAGGAGGGAAGCCTAGAGTGCTTGCCTCCTGTACTTTAAATCCCTTTCCAGAAATCATGAATGAGTCCTAATAAGTGTCATTCTCTTTCCCTCTGGGAAGTACCAGGCTTGATCAGCGGGAAGGAGACAGGGAGGATTAGGACCAATACAAAGGAGGTGTATGTAAATATCCAAGGAAGGTGTGGTTGGAAAGAATAAAGTTTCTGACCTTCCTCCTCAGGAAATTCCGGGCCTCTTTGATCCTTAGGTCCAGGAAACCAAGAACTATCATTAATGTAAATTAAAGGAGAATCATTCCAAGTTACGGGAGTCAATAATGGGAGTTTGGCTAAATATGCCCAATAAGTAAAATTGTCACTATAACGCTGAGGTGTGGTTCTGTGCTTGAACCAGAGGAATTTTAAAAATTTAAGATAAACATGGCTCTTGTTAATTGCATCTGTGGGAGTTCCTTGTTGTCTCCCCCTTTTTGTTTTTGTAACTGTTTTTTTTAAGGCGGAACAAAGCAATGCCATTTCAGTATTTTGTACCATATGTACGACATAAGCAGAGTCTGAGACAATATTTATAAGGTTTGAAAACATCTGTAAAGCAGTTAAAACAGCCACCAATTCAGCTTTCTGAGCTGAGGTACAATTAGTCTGTTTTACTCAATGGCCTTTTTCACTGAGAATGGCTGTTTTGCCATTGCTAGAGCCATCAGTAAAGACTGTAACACCCTGAGAAATAGGTGTCTGCTTAATTTTCTTAGGTAAAATCCAATTAGTCTTTTGAAGAAACTGAAACAACTTATTTTTTGGATAATGATGATCAATACTTCGATAAAAATTAATAATAGCAATTTGCCAAGATTCAGAATGAGCATTTGTTGTTTTTCAAAAGGGACTATAATTTGACTGGGTTCCTTTCCATTAAGGTGGAGAATTCTGGTAAGAGCTGTTGATATGAGCTCTGAGATTAACTCTACATAGCTTGGGAGTGACTTAACGAAGTGGTTAGGCAAAAAAATCCACTCAACTAGGTCTTTTTGCTGAACAATGACTGCCAAAGGTGAACGTGGTGTAGGAAAAATTAACATCTGTAAAGGCATTGAGGAATCAATGTACTGAATTTGAGCTTCTTGAATTTCTTGTTCTACTAATACTAATTCCTGATTAGCCTGAGGGGTTAATGTGTGAGTGCTATCCAGCTGGGGGGAGTCTCAAAAAAGACCAAATAAATTACTTAGAGCATAAGAGGGGATACCTAAGGTAGGACTTAGCCAATTCATTTAAAGTCGAAATTTGTTCTCTCCTGATTTGTACTTTTTGAGGTCGAATCGTCTGTCTATCCACAGCTCCTAAATATTGTACAAGCATGGTGTTCTGAATTTTATTTAGAGCAATGCAAAGTCCTGCTGAATGTAATTGTTTTTTGAGCAATTCAAAGTATGCTGCCAAACATTTCATTGAAGACGCAACACAGAGAACATCATTCACGTAATGAATGATATAACAATCTGGGAAACTCGTTCTAACTGGCTGAATAGCTTGGGCTACAAAAAGCTGACATATAGTTGGGCTATTTACATTTCCTGTGTAAGGACTTTCCACTGATATCTTTTTATATGTTCCCTATTATTTGTAGATGGAATAGAAAATGCAAATCTGGGACAATCTTGGGGGTGTAAAAGGATTGTATAGAAAAAATTCTGTAAATCAATAACTATTAAAGACCAATTTTTTGGAATCATGGAAGGCTGTGGGAGCCCAGGTTGCAGAGTACCGATGGGATCAATGAGAGCATTCACAGCTTGGAGGTCAGTGAGCATTTACCATTTTCCTGATTTTTTTCTTAATCACAAACACTGGAGAGTTCCAAGGACTAGTAGAAGGTTCTACATGGTTTTGTTTTAATTGATTTTGTATTAATTCTGTCAAAGCCTCCAATTTTTCCTGAGAGAGGGGCCACTGTTCAATTCAGAGAGGCTTGTTATTAGTCCATTTAAGAGGTATTGGGGTCCGTAGCTCAGCAACACACACCCAGAAAAGGGTTTTGTGTCTCTGTTTTATATCCTAATCCCTCTCATCCTCACTGGGATGAGAGCTGAATAGGTTGAGTAATTCCCTGATTAAATTTTCCTAATTCTTTGCCTGGTTTAAATCCCATCTGATTTATTATCTTCTGGTTTTGAGGACTATATTGCGCAGGGGGTATCCAGATTTCTGCCTCCCATTGAGTAAGCAGATCTCAAGCCCATCAGTTAACTGGAATGTCAGCAATGTAGGGTTGTAAACATCCTTTTTGTCTTTCAGGTCCAAGGCAGGGCAAAATGCAAACACTTGGACACAAGCCTGAAGCTGGCCCCACCCCAACAATGCTAATGTTAGATTCCTGTGCTTCCCAGTTCTTTGGCCATTCCTGAGAGCTAATTATTGAAACACCAGCTTCTGTATCTAAAAGACCTTTAAATTTTTTGCCTTGTATTTCAATCTGGCAAACAGGATGAATTCCTGAAATCTTCTCTGCTAGAAAAATACCTGCCTGTCCGGTACTTCCAAATCCTCCAGTTCCTCTTTTTTGTGTTCCATTTTTTCCCCAGGAGAATATACAGAAGCAGAAGTAATTATGCAATCCGTTCTCCCTCTTTTTGCTGACCAGGGGACAGATGAGGACATTATAATTTGAATTTCTCTTTCAGAATCAGAATCAATAATACCATTGTGGACTATAACACCTTTTGATGTTAGACTAGAGTGACCAAAGAGAAGCCCGACTGTATTTGGGGGAATTGGACCAAAAAGTCCTATTGATACATGTAAACGGGGTTCTCCAGGAAGTAGTAAGATATCTTGTGCTGTACAGATATCTACTGCAGCACTCCCTTCCATGGCGGGACTTAATTTGCTGAACTGAAAGTCTGGGGGAGGTACTGTCTGATAATTTTGAGGAGCAGCCTTTGTCATGTATGCCCCTGTTATTGTTGGAGTCTGGGGCTGGCCCCTTCTCTCATTTCCTTGAAGAGGAGTTCCATTTTTATGAAAAACTGAATTACATTCTGAGGCCCAATGCTTTTCTTTTTGGCATCTAAGACACAATCTAGGTTGTTTAGGTTCCATAGTAGTAAAAGTATTCGGTGAATGGGAACTGTTTCTATTTTTCTTCCAGCATTATTTTCTGGTATGACCTATTCTTTCACAATTATAATAATTGCTGGGAAACTTATCTTGCCCTAACATAATTCCTGCCATGGCTTGTGCCAGCATAGTGGCCCTAAATTGTTCTGTTCCTACTCCTTGGCACAAACGGATATATCCCATTGTGTCGGTCTTTCCTTTCATTACTCCTATGGCCTTTTTACAGTCTTCATTTGCATTATCATAAACTATAATTTGTAAAATTATATCAGCCACTTGTGGATTGATTACCTGTTTGTTTATAGCATCCTGCAAGTGGGTAACGAATTCAGGATAAGGTTCTCTAGGGTCTTGTAAGATTTTCTGAAAAGAGCTGGGAACGTTACCATCTGTTTCCATTTTTTCCCAAGCCATCAAGCAAATTTCTCCATTCTTAATTGATCTTTAGTTTCTTGTGGGGGACCAGCCTCCGCAGACCAGGGTTTCCCTCAGGTGGAGATGGCGTCGGCAGGGGAGGAAAATAAAGAAGGGAGACAGTGGAGACACCGGGGGAGTTAAAGAGAAAAAAGTGTCACACTTTACTGCAATAACATGTCCTTTTTATAGGGACTTTTGACCATTATCCAATCACAAGTTTAAGTTCCACATAGTTTTGATGTATTTTTCTCTTAAGACTTTTAGTCCTTATAATTGTTCTCCCCAGGGCAAACTGTGACCTTTTCTACGGTTAAGGGTAATCTCATCTATGATAATCTCTTTATGACCCAGACTCAGTTTCTACATATCACCTGAAGAATAGTTACCATGATTATCTTGACTATCTAGTCCCGGATTCCAGCAGTAAGACTCACAGGGCATATATTTGAGCTAAAGCTTCAGTGTCTGTTGCTACAACAATGTACAAGGCAAAGAATCCAATTAAGGCTATAGATTAAAATAGCTCATGGTCAGCAAGTTGTCCCTTATCGGAACTCTCATGGCTTGGAGACTTTTAGTCTCCAAGGAGACTTTTCACTGTGGTTATTTTAAGCAAACGAGCTTAACAGATTATGTTATTATCAGTTACTCATAGCCAGGCTTTTTGGCTTCTGTGGCCAGGGATCTGGTCCTGTTTCCAAGGGGCTTGAGTTCCCTATTTCTTAGTCCTGGGGTCCCCATGGAACTACCGCCTGGTTTAGGTTGTCTCCCCTCTTTTCTAGGAGGTCTTACCCATCGTTGGCTGCATAGTTATCTCATTGGGATACCACAGGAACTTGCCATAAATACAGTGAAAATACTGTCTCCTATAGGATCTGATGTAGAGAAAAGGCACATGGGTTCACAGGCATGGAGACTATAACCGTACATGAAACCTTGTCATATATTGGGGTGCTGACGGCTCCCAGCAAGTTTCTACTCAATCTCCATTTCCTAATAATTGATCTTTTGTAATATCGATGTTATGAGCCTGATTATGCCTGCCTTGGGTCTCTGCACCATCAATCCACTATCTTAAATTGTAAAAATTGAATAGATGAGATACAAGTCTTGGCTATGGTGCTCCAATCTATGGGAATAAATCGACTGCCGTCTGCCACAGCCTGTATGAGGCCCATTGTATATGCAGAATTAGAGCAGTAGTGGGTTACTGCTTGTTTAAGCTCCTTTAGTATTTTAAAAGAAAAGCGCTCATGTACAGCCTCATGAACTACATTGGGATAATTAGGATGGGCACAAGGGGCAACATGTTCCCAAAAAACAATAGGAAAAGCTAAAGCTTCTGTGTCCCTCTAATCATGCCTGTCAGATGCCTCTTTTGATGCCTGAAAGCGGCAGAGGAGAGCTCCTGGAAGGAGGGAGAAGTGAGCGTGTGGGGGAAAGAAAAGAATTTTTATCTCTTGCCGGTTTCAAGGGGGGATCCCACTCCCGTGCTATAAATGAGGGAGGTGGCGGTGGCAAATCCCATGGAGCAGAGCACAGGCAGCAGTCTTTCAAAGATGGATATAAAGACTTGGGAACAACTGTGGGGGCTTCTAGAGACCCTTCCTCCTTTTCCTCAGCACCCTCCTCCTTCCCTTTATCTTCCTCATCAGTTTATAAGGGTTCAAAACTGATCAAAGCAGATGCCAAGTAGTCCAGATTGTTACTGGCTGAGGAATTCCTTTATGATATACTCCAGGGAGCTCTGTGCCTATTTTTTCCCATGTTTTTAAATCTAACATTCCTATATTTGGAAACCAAGAACAATGAGCTTCAATTACTTAAAAAAGTTCCTCCAATCTTTGTTCTGATATTTGGGCTTCTCGATCCTTAAGAAGTTGCTTAAGTAAGGAAATATAAGGTTGATAACGACAGGTAACATTTCCCATTTTATAGTAAAGAGACAGAGAAAAGTTTCACTCAAAATTCACTGAGATGCCCATCTGGCAGCATCCCTTGCAGGACTTTAAGATCCAGTCTTGGCTAAGGTGGACCCATATAAACACCAGGCCTGGTTGACGGCCTTCAGGAGTCAAATCACCGTTTTGCCTTATGACGCGAATACGGAACCACAGATTAGGGCCCAAACAAGTTCCGTAGCTTCAGCTGTGGAACCACAAGCAAACATGCACACATTCACACCCTTGCACACAGAACTTGGCAGCTTCCCTTTTTACCTTGGTTAAAAATTTCCCGGGATCTTCCCTACTTTACTGTAATTGCGGCAACGCCTCCCAGGCTCTGTGCCTTTAATCCTCCGTTTAGTTCCGACTCGCAGTTGACATTCCTTCTTGAGCCCCACGTTGGGTGTCAGATGTCCTGTCCAGCACGACTAGATCAGTGAGACTCGGGAAGGGACGGTGTAAGGTCAAGAAAGACAGGAGCCAAGAATAGGTTATAAGCAGCGCCAAGGGACCACAATCTCGAGGACTGAGGCCCCCAATCGAGCAGCTGCATAGTTTTCATTAGTGATCTTATAAGGAAGTAGAATTTGCGTTTTTAATGGTCTGTGAGTTTCGTGCCTGCTGGCTGTTCTCTCTGAAAATCCCCTTTGTAAGGCAACAATTGTACATAGCATACAACTGGTGTTTTGAAGAGTGGGTAGGGTTATCTAATCATTGTCTCGTTTTTTTTGTGTTTTCTATTTTTTCTGCTTTTTAGTCCTTTGAGTCCTTTGCTTGGTTTATTTTTCTTAATCCATTTTTTTGTTGTTGTTGTTCTACTGGTTTGGAAACTATATCCTCTCTTTCTATTCTTTTGGTGCTAACCTTAGTGGTTTATCATACATTCCAATTTAATGTATAAAACTAAATATCATTATCCCTACCACCAAATAATATAAGAAAACATATAATATCTTATTCAAATCAATCCTCTCATATTTTAGATTAATTTTTGTTCGTTAATTAATATTTTTATTTCTCCAAATTCCAAAATTTAAGTATTATTGTTATTTTATGCAAAAATATTTGTTTGGATTTAACTACATATTTATCAATTTCTTTTCTACCACTCTTCCCAGAATCATGGACCTTCCTTCTGAGATTATTTATTCTCTTCTCTTATTGAAATAAATTCTTTGGCAAGTCCCTTGGTATAGACTCATTAATGGTAAATATATATATATATATATATATATATATATATATATATATATATATATATATTCAACTAAAAGTATATTTTGATTTTTTCTGGGAACATAATTCCAAGTTGAAAGTTATTTTCTCCTAGCACTTCAAATGCATTATTTTATTTCCTGCTGACTTTAACTGATCCTATTGAGAAATCTGTATTCAGTCTAATTCTCATTCTTTGTAGGGGCCTTGGGACTGTTTTGGTCAAGTGAAGGTGAGTGTGAGAAATGTGTGTCCTTCCAGGTTGAGACAATGAAAGCCCTTGTTAGTTCTCCAATTCTTTCTTCCCCTTCCAAAGCAAACAAGGAGACTTTGGGTCAAGATGACAAAAAGGGAATCAAGCTCAAAACAGCTTAGACTGATGGCTCATTAATAAAGAAGAGACAACTGGGAGCATCACCTTGGCCTATAAGCCACTAATATATGAGGGTTGTTTTACTACGACATAGACTAGACTACACAGTATCTCCAAATATGTTGTCTTTCTTTTAGTCTCTCCACATTCTCCTTCTGGGAATGCAGTTAAACATGTGTCATAACTCCTATTCTATTCTCCACATTTCTTAATATCTCTTTTATAGTTTCTTATCTCATATCTCTCTGTTGTATTTTGTGCTATTTCTGCACATCTATTTTTCAGTTTGTTAATTTTCTCTCTGGTTATATCTGATATGACTCATTTAGTTTTTATTTTACTAATCATATTTTTATGATGAAAGTTCTATTTTGTATTTTTCAAATCTTGTAGGTATCATTTTTGATCATTTCTTTTTTACATACTCTGCCTTGTAAATCTTTTATTTCTCCAAATATTTTATACAGAATTATTTTATATTATCTATCTGAAAATTCCAATGTCTATAATTTTTTTTAAAAAATCTATATTTATTATTTGTTTTTTGCTGACTTTCATTCATGGTAGTTGATTCCTTGCATATGGTACATTTGATTTGGGAGAGGGCATAGATCTTAATTTATGGAAAACCTGGAGGACTAAAGTTGTAATGCTTTCTTTCATTGGGGATTTACTTTGTTTCCTTTTAAAGCCTAATGTTGCTAAAGACTGGGAGTATTTTATTACCCTTCTAGTACATTCCAGGAGGCTCAGGTTTAGTTCCTCCACTTTGTAGTTAGTTAATCCAATGCCTAGTCTCCTGATTACAGAGCTATCAGTATTTTCTTTGAGGGAAAACCTAAGTTAGAGTTTAATGTTCAAGGATCAACCTCCTATTCGGTTCATCTGTCAGCCCCTTTGCAATCTCCCTTATATCTGTGGTCCAGCAAAACAAAAAATATATATTTTATGCTAGATATAGGTGTTTTGTAACAGCAGGGCTCTTGGCAAGTCCAGCCTGTGATTCTGCCCCACCTCCTATTTTTATACTTCTTCCAATTCCTATTACTATGTGTTACAGTCAGAAAGCCATACATTTATGAAAGCTTTATATCCCAATGGACTCTATTTAAGAAGGTTGTAAAAGAAATCAGAAGACGGGCCAGCCGATTGGCGCAATGGTTAAGTGCTGGGTTGGGAAGCCAGTGGCCCTGGTTCGGGTCCCACATGTGAGGGCGAGTGATACTGCCCTCAGGAAAAAAAAAAAAAAAAAAGAAGAATTCAGAAGAAACATCATATTTTAATGAAAAACATATAAGCTTTAAAGTTAGATAAATATCTTAAACCTTTGTTTTGTGATTTTGGGCAAATTATAGCCCACAAGTCACAATTTTCTCATTTACAAATAGAAATAATAAAAGTGATTTTGTAGGAGTGTTATGACATTTGAGAATTATCTGTCATCTATCTATCTATCTATCTATCTATCATCTATCTATCTACTTATATATTTACCTCTCTATGATCTATATCCATAAATAGACAGATGATAGATACATTGCACCTAACATATAGAAAATAAATGGTAGGTACCTTTATTCACAGTACATATTTTCCTCTGCATGTTGTATATGATTTAGTTATTTAACCTATTAATTTGTGAAATGATGTTAAAGTAAATTAGAATATAGTATGCAAAAGACGGAGTATTTTTCTTTAGCTGCTATATTGAATAGATGAGAGAGAGAAAAAAATTCATTTTCCATTCTAATTCTGTATCTCAGTATACTCCATAAATCAGGAGTTTGTATATTAGTTTAAAATAATGTATTAGTTGAAAATATGGTATATTAATATGGAAATATTTTTAAAAACCTCTAAAATGATCTCTTAGATGCCTGTTATGTTAGCCTTTCTGCTACATTTTTTCTTCCATAATAACTTAAATAGCAGGTAAATAACTAGGTATTTCCCCCCTCCCCCACCTCCCTGCTAAATAAAGGAAAGGTACATAATCTGGTTGTGAAGCAAAGATATCATTTACGTTGCAGTCATGTTCTCTGTTGCATGTTTAATCAAAATTCAAAATGACAATATTGATAGAAATAGTCCATGGAATAGGCTAATACTGCAAATTAAAATATAACACTGACCTCAAAGACATGTGATTCAGATTAGTTGCCAAATTAACTAGGTTTCTCAAAGGAAAGACTGTAAATTCAGGTAAAAGAGAAGTTTTGCGAAAAGCTTTAGTGTGTTCCTTGGCTTTGCATGTTCAGTGAGCTAGGGAGGGGATGATTTCTGTTGGATGTGCAAGTGGCATAAAAGTCACATTATAAATGACACCAAGTTGGACTCATGTAAGTTGTTTGGTATAAATCACACATGGCATAATCACAATTTTCCGTGTGCCATACTTTTCATATTATTTGTTTAATGATAATAAAAATAGTTAACATGCCTTGTTTATCTGAATTGTTTCTTTTAATTTTCCACAATACCCATAAAGCAGGTACTATCAAAATCTCCAGCCTTCAGATGAGAAAAGAGGGACAGAGAATGTTAATGGTGGAAATGGCAAGTGGTGAGACAGAAGAGAAGAAAAGAACTGGCCCCTAACAGCAATTTTTTAACCAGCCTCATCATGGTACAGTGGACATATTGATTATATCTCTGTTTTCTAGTCCATCTCTCTAGAATCATGGCAATATTGTTAGATAATTTGACTGGATGTGCAAATAGACTTCTTATCAAATAATTCCAAGCTCAGTGGGACAGTGAGTTTATTGCACACAAAAAATCAAGTTTATCAAACATTGTAACAGGCTGAAATAATATACTAAATCTAATATGATAAAACTTAAGAAGGGGTAAAAGCCACAGTATGTTGGTTAAAAAAATAATTATTAAAATGAGGAGGGCCGGCTGAGTGGCGCATTGATTAAGAGCTGGCTTGGGACGCCAGGGGTCCCAGTTCGGATCCCACATATGAGGGCCAGTGACACTGTCCTCTACAGCTAACAACAGCTCCCCCTGGAGCTGGGCTGCGAGCCCTGATGACGGTGTAGGCTGCAGCCCCTGCTGCAGTGGGCTGCCATAAGCTACAATGAGTGGCCAGCAGCCAGCGTGAGCAGCTGGCAGCCAGCATGAGCTGCCAATAGCCGCGATGAGTGACCATTCAGAAGCCGGCGACCGATCTGCCTCATCCGGGAAGAGCGCAACGACAATACCAACATGGGGCAGTGAAGCAACGTCCTCCACAACTAGACTAAGAACAAAAAGACAGCAACTTGTCTGATCCCCTTCCCCAATTCCCCAACGCTGTTCCCCTCCCCCAATTCCCCAATAAAATCTTTTTTTAAAAAAAAATGAGGAATGATAGGTGTTGAGAAGCAACATGCCTCATGTGGGGGTTTTAATTTACCTTAAGTTTAAGATAGATAGCAATAATTTACTATAAAAGCATAGGTAGAGGAACTGCCTAAAAAGAAAGAATTCATGTTCTTTTAAAAAGCAAGAAAGGCAAAACATGATTGAAATTTTAAAAGACTTAAAAATCTTACTGAAAAATGGGACAATGCAAGCATTAGAGTGTTTGAGGAATGAACTCACAGATCGTAGGAAAGGGCGATTTCTCTGATAGAAGTGTTTCATATTCAGTTGAATATGGAGATAGACACGTAGTATGCCATTAAAATCACCTTGATGCACTGACTTTATAGTTGTGGTTATGGAATCAGGAGGGAGTTGATAGATTGGAGAAACAGGATAAAATGACTAAATATGAGAGGTAACAAAATGTCAAATATGACATCAGTACTTTGGCCTGGGTGATCCCAGGATCTCAAGTGCCCCATCCTTCTGGGATCATCCTTTCATTTAATAGCCAAATAAAATATGTGAAGCTCCCAGGTGCCTAATGGCAGAAACTCCAGTTCCCTCTGGCTTGTCCATCTGGAGCAGGACTGCAGCTTATGACAACTCTGTAGACCCCCTCCTGCCTCATTGAGGAGTAGTGCTGCAATGTAGTTATGAACATGGGCTGGGGAGTCAGACCAACTAAGTATTAGATGTACTACTACTTAATTCAATTGTTGTTCAGAAAATTATTTAATCTTTCTTTTTTTATTTAATCTTTCTATGCCTCACTTTTCTCAATAAATGATAATAAATAACTGTAGCTACCATGTTTCCCCCAAAATAAGACCTAGCTGGAGAATAAGCCTTAGCATGATTCCTCCACAATATAGAGGGCAAGCACCCTTCACATGAGGGTTTTATGAACTGTTTCAGGGAGAAGGGTGCCTTTTCCACAAACTCCTTCAGCTTAGAATATTCAGTACTCCACGGTGCCATATTTTGGTACCTAAAATTAGGCTACGGCTTATTTTCCAGCTAGGTCTTGTTTTCTGTGAAACAGAGTATCTTACTGGGATGTTCATTTATTCAATCCACAGATATTTATCAATCAGCCACAAAGTGCTCACTGTATCAAATACCCAAATACCCAGTCTCCTGGTGGAAAAAATTAAAATCATAACAATATTTCTATCTAAAGAAGACAACCTCTTACTGCAAAGAAATTTCACTCTTTTTTTGTCACAATTTGAAACTTGTACTTGTAAAACCACAAAACCTAATTCAATATCTTCTCAGGAAATAAAAAAGCAGACTCTTCCCCACCCCTACACCACTCCCCAACACAAAATATCTGTCACAATTTCTAGACTGGAAATGTTCACTGGTAGGTTTTTTAAATAGCATATTTTCCCCATTACACAATTAATTGTGATGTATACCAGAAGAATGGGAAATTGTGTGTGTGTGTGTGTGTGTGTGTGTGTGTGTGTATGTGTGCTACATACATGAGATTTATGAGTAAGTAGTTTGGGACATGTTAAGTTTCAAGTGCCAGCAGTATTGCTTAACAAATTTTTCAGAAGGCATTTAAGTTGGAAATGTCAGTATTCTTTATATTTTTTAAGTAGCCCCATAAACTATACTGGAAATTGATCTTGAGATACTAAGCATATAGTAAATGAAGAACAAATATGGGTCTAATGATTTGAAATTAAGAGCTCTGTGTTTCAAATGGCTGAGCATTATTGGGAAAAACAAACATAACTATGTAGAGTTAATCCAAGAGAATTCTTTTCACTCCTTGGGTCAGAAGTCCTCAATAGTTCCCAGTGGTCTATTAAAAACTCTGAATTCACAACCCAGCATTCAAGGCTCTCAATGATGTGACATTCCCTTCCTCATCTAACATTTATTTCCTTAAGCATTCCAAGATCTAACTGATCTGAAAATCCAATACCTCTATCTTCATGTTTTTATTCATGTTCTTTCCCAAATCTAGAAAAACTGATTTACCCAAGCTCCAAACATGAAGTTCCTCTCTCTCCATCAAAGCCATATTTTCTACAAAGATTTTCTTGCTTATTCAAAATGAACTGGTTTATCAATCCCTCCTGGGAGCTGTCACAGAGCTTGTACTTAAATATGGCACAACACCATCTTTCTGTGGACCACCAATATTGGTGACATAAATCTATCATGGTCTCAAAGAGCTTGTATACTCTCCAAAAACAAGAAATCATTTCTGATTCCCCATAGTTCTTGGCATAAGGTAGATAGTCAATAAATGTTTGTTAAACGACCAGAAATTTGCCTGTTTAGACCAAATAAAATTAGTGAATTCAAAACTAATTTCTTAAACTCATTCCTAGATTTACCAGGATTATTATTAAATAATTTTATACTAATAATGGCTATACCAAGGTGTTTTAAAGAAAATATTAGACACTATTTCATTTAGAAATAAGTTTGTATTCTGTGTTCAGTGTCTCAAGCATTTCTTATGGTAGAGGCACCCATTACCAAAATGTTGAGGTCAGTCAAGAGGAATGCAAGAATCAGAACTAGAAGCCACCACAAATCTTAAGGGAGTCTCAGACAGACCATATTTTTAAAAGCATCAATTTTGAAACATAAAATTCCATACCATTTCTTAGTTTAATGTTTCCAGTCTCAAATGTCTACAAGGTTTAATAGAAGTTCTCCAAAAGGAACAATATCATGTCTGGAGTTTTCAGTGGGTGTACCAAATGTTGTGATATGCTGCAGAGATCTCCCCTTCAAGAAAAAGGTACATATTCCTCCAGGTGCCAGGAGTATTGGCTTCTGGCAGTTTACAGCTGTGTCTCTCCCTGGGAATTGCTGTCACCCAAAGGGAGCTGCCTAGACTGTGATCCCACCCCATCCCCAAGAACAGTTTATATCCAATAACTCTTGGAAGTACAGGTACCAAGGCCCGATTGGGAAAACCCTGAATGTCCCTCCCAGCTCCAGAGCTCCTGTGTGACTAGCCTCTATTGTCGTTGCACCAGAAGTCAATTTCCCCTTACACCCTTCCAGCTTCCTTCAATTCCTTGAAGACTTTGCTCTTAGAACAAATCTGAAATACCACTTGCATGCACATCTTCATCTCAAGTCTATCTCCAGGGAACCCGGTCTAAGACAGTGGGAGAAAAACATGACTAAGTAAACAGTATGTGAATATACTTTGGATAATCAAAGGTTTTAAATTGCTTTTCCATATATAATAAGAAGTCAGTTACTTTAAGATAAGTAAAATTAGATCACTCTATAAATGTTCACTAAGAGGATTCTCATGCAAGGTGTTTTGATTTCTTATTCCTGACTCTTATACTACATAAGCAAAAGTTTTACAAATGTCCATTGGTCAATATATACACATGCAAAACTATCAAACAAATGGGGTGACATATAGTTAAAATAGGAAAAACTGAAATAGTGACATTGAATTTCACTCCAAGATATTCCAACATGAATAAAGATGCTAGCAGTTTCTTTTCATACAAAAAAAATAAATCAAGGAAACAGAAACATAAAAATTATTTTACTAAAAGCAAAGCTATCATGAAAATATGAGGAAAACTTAAAGAATGAGTTATTTCTTTATTTTCTACATTCTTTCCAGGCTGTTTTCTGCTCATTAACAGCACTAGTGTTCTTCCTATTGCCAAGTGTATTTAGCTTTTCTGTGCTATTCTCCATTTTGTTTTATTTTTTAAAATGGGAGTAATATGCACAAGACTATAAACAATTTACATATATTGGAAAAAATAAACACTGAGATTTTTTATTTTTTATTTTTTTTTGAGATTTTATTAAATGGGATTAAAAACTCAGGAATACCAGACATCACCATTGTGCCAAAAGAAAAAAAGAAAGGAAAAAGATAATTTTCAGTGATTCTAAAGCATTTAGAGATATATAAGAAGAAATGATAATGTTGTATATTTATTTCAATAAACATAAGTTTATCAATAGAAGCACTATCACAAAATGGTAGAAAAACAAAATTTATTCCCCCACTGTAATGTTGCTGCAAATAGTCCTGATTGTAGCAGGTGAGTACTGATGTTTTGATGCAGAAGCTTATTAGATCTGACAGATCAAAGGGAGGCTTACATAAACAGGCTCAATTTGTGAAAAAGAAGCTTTCTCTCTATGCAAAATGCCGCTTGTTAATTTGTGTGTCATGTATGACATTTTATGTCAAGCTCAAAGATGCTGACGGCTATGCTGCAGCATAGAAAGCATGGTCTTGTTTATTTCAGCATGTTCTCCATTCTGTTATATTAAAATGTGTAAAAAAACATCCATAAGAGAAGACTAGTAGAGAAGATGTAATACTATGCTGTCTTACTATGTTGTCTTGGGTTTTAACTTTTAAAATGACAATTCATTTGTTAAAACAATAGTGCAGTCTTACTACATGTAGATCATCTTATTACATCCTGTGCTAAGGACAAACCATTTGTTCTTGTTCAATCTGAAATGAATCTAGGTGTATGAAGTACAGGCTGCTGGAATTCAAAGATTTCTCTTCTCACTGCAAATATGTGTGCACACACACATGCCCTACATCCAAGACAGAATTTAGGGTTACACCATCCAGCACTGGTGGGCTGTGAGTTAGGTGATACCACACAGAGAAAGTTTAGCAAATGCTGGAGACTTGGGTGACATCTGGTATGTTGCATTTTGTTGTATTAATTCCCAATAAAAAAAAATACCCTTTCAAATTTTTGAATTGGACAGGTAAGATAAGAGAGCTTAAATTCTTCCAGGAGATTATGAACCTCACAACAGTATAATGGAGATAGAATTGCTCAAAATTGTGCTGTAAAATATCACAGGTATATGGCTGTGAGATGTGGAATTACTTGGAAGTGGGCCTATAGGAGACTCCAGATCTGTTGTATTGTCTATCAGTCAGTGTTAGAAACTTCCTTAGTTCTTCCATAAATCTGGATCTGATGGGAAAATTTTTAGAGGACATTGATAAATCTGGTGCTACTTTCTACTCCTTGTGATTTAACACTGTGGCACTTGTTCAAATAAGTCATTAGAAGGTATATATGATCCATCCTTTCTCCACACTCACCCTCTTTCATGCCCTTACCTGACTCCATTCTCTCCACAGTACCTTCCAATTCATCCCGCACATTTTCATAGCCCTAATCACTTTGTCCCAGAATTTCCTGTTTGTACGTTTATTCCTTTTCCTGGGAAATAACTTTTTGAGTGAAGAAATCATACACTATTTACCTGTATTTCTATATTCTATTTGCAGATACATGAAGACACACAGTTCCTTGAAGCTTCCTGCAATACATAACTGGGGAGTGGAGACCTGGAGAAGGAGAAAGCTGGGAAGGACAGAGAAAGGAACAAGACTATGCGCTCCACCATAGGTTTCCAGTGACTGGGGATGAGGCTCCCTGAACCTCACACCATGCATCTTGGGGCCTAGCATAGAGAGGATATTAAAAGTAATTATGTTACATTAATAAATGAGCAGAGTGGTTTCCTGTTATAAGAAAAAGCTTGTCTATTTTCTGAAATGCCCAGACACTAAGTATGTTGGTCCTGACAGTAAGGTGAGCAGAGCTGCTCTGCTTCCTGTCCTTGGAGCTCATGCCATTTTAGACCCCAGCGCTTCAGTGTCTTCAAATGGCTCCCTGGGCATGTAAGGCCCCTACCAGCCTCTTGTTCCTTCCAAGACTACACAGAAACATACTTCGCTGTTCACCATTCATTTTAACATATTTGCTAATTTGATGCAAAGTGTACATGGATGGCAATTAATGCATGTTTAGTTCTTCCCCCACCAAAAACAAATTGCATTTTAGAAGGGGTTCCTTATCATTGTGTAACATTGGCCCTGCCAACTTGGTTTCCATGCTCATCTGGCAGATATCTGTTGTTGCCATCCTGCCCATCAACTTCTAAAAGCTGACCTCACTTCTCAATCAAGAAAACTCACATTAATCCCTGTTATCTTTGAACCCCACCTGGCTCAGATTCAGTGTGCAAAACAGTATATAACTTTTTATTTCTGTTTCAGTTCTGGGCTTCTCACCAACCAGTGAAAGAGATTCCTTTTAAAAGCCTAAGTGATATAACATAGCAATTCACTAAAGGTTTTTTTTGTTGTTGTTTTTTTCTCGATTTTTGTCTAATTACTTAAGGCAGACAAGGCTTGTTTCTCCTGTAACAAGATAAATATTACATACTAAGGATTAGATGTTATTCCTCTGTTTGGTCCCACTTGTGTCACAGGCTAGTTACACAGTAGATTCTGAAATAGATTAGTTAAGTAAGTCCAACACTGCAGAGCTATGGCAATCAGGAATACCTGGAACATTAGAGTCCGATCTTACTCAGCTCAACTAATAGCCTCTGAATTCCAGATCGCCAGCTTTCTCTGAGGGCACACCCATCTGGAAATGGATTTCTTAATTTCTCTGCACAGTAGAGATGAAATGAAAGTTTAGATGCAAATTTAAATGTTTTTAATATGATAGAGGCAATTAAATATTTAAGTTTGAATTAAACTGAGATTTGTGCAGTGACAAGTAGGCTGTTAAAACTAGGAAAATGAGCCCTGGTTTCTGTCTCAGCTCAACCTTTTCTCTGGCTTCACTGCATGGGAGCCCAGAGACCAACCAAGGATTTAAAGTAAGTCGTAGTTCTCCAGCAAACTTTTCTATCTATAAATTGGATATAAGGATTTGAAGACTTCAATATGTGGCTAACCCTTCTATCTATATATTAGAAATAAGGAATTGAAGTCTCTAAGACCCGGAAAGGAAAATGGCAAAACACATGGTGATGCCAATTTTGAAAAAGAACAGTTTTTCTTCTTCCTCCAACAGTCAAAGTCATGGGGTCCTTTGCCCAGGAGCTGATCTGCTGCACTGCAAGCCTACTGTTAAGAGGGCTGCTTCCCACATGCATTGTGCTTTTCATGCCTCAGCACCTTGGTTCCTGTTCTTTCCTCTTTGGAATGCTCTCCTGGAATGTTCTTTCCTCCTTTATTCCACTGAACAACTCCCACTTAGCCTTCAAACCTTAGGTTGTTATCTTCTCCAGGGATCTTTCTCTGTTCCCTCCTCAAGCCTCTTACACTACCCAGAATAAACAACTGGCTTACCGTGCAGCAATAATTATTTTGCTATTATTTATTTTTGTAAGCTTCCCTATGATTTTTTGAGTCAGGGATTCTTTCTGATTCATCACCCAACACAGTGCCTGGCACACTGTAGGTGCTCAAATAAATGATTGCTGAACTGAACAATGCAAAATTTCCGATTCACCTTTAATGCCTTTTCTTCCCTACTAATTTTCTTCTTGTTAGAGTCCCTCTCTTTAGGGTCCAGTAATTGGGTGTGGTCCCTGGTTACCAGGGCTCCCATCAAGACCCCCGGGAGGCCTTGCCCTGGCAGGCATGACCCCTGTTCCTGCTCGTCTTCTCACACACATTCTCATCTCATGAATGGTAAGAAACTTAATGTTCTCCTTGTTCACAGCCTTGATTTTGCAGATGACCATAGAGGTAGGTACTCACACAAGGTCACACAGTCAGTTAGTAGCTCTACTGAATACAGAGCCCCATTCTACCATTTTCAATTCCAAAATCTTCATACTCTCCACTTTGCTTTTTCTTTGTCCCATTTCCTCAAGACTAGCTGGATCATATAATATATAATAATATCCTAATCCATGCAATGAGCTGGACTGCTCCAAAAGAAATATGGTAGAAATACCAAGAATCATGAGGAAAAAAAAACCAAAATTACATAAAGATATTGATAGATGATGATTACATCTCAAATCATACCAGGTAGACAAATTCCTACTTTATACCTAACATCATTCTGTGTTTACTGAGATCTTGATGAAAACAAATAGAAAAGACATTTGGTGTTCCACTGAGGTGGGGAAGTTGGAAGGGGGAGTAGTAGATGAGTGTAAATGGGGTCAAATATATGGTGATGGAAGGAGAACTGACTCTGGGTGGTGAACACACAATGTACTATATAGATGATGTATTATAGAATCGTACACTTGAAACCTACGTAATTTTACTAGTTGAGATCAGATGGAACAGCATGAATCATGTGATAGCACCCGTAGTGATAGCCAAGAGTTTGTCTAGGATTGATCAGTGGCAATTGATGGAAAAGTATGTGTGGTCTAGAAACACTGTTATGGATTTAGTTTCTAGGAAAAAATGATTTAAATAAGAACAAGTAAACAACTTGGCATATGACTAGAGGGAAATGTAGGAAAACTCTAAACCCCATTTTCTCATTTTTTGAATTATTACTTGAAAACTAGCCCAGTGCCAAGCACATGTAAAAATTTAATCAAAATTTACTGACTTTTATTGGTTTAACAATGTCCCCTTTTATTGACTACTG
The DNA here is from genome assembly GCA_033961575.1 of Aselliscus stoliczkanus. Lineage (NCBI taxonomy): Eukaryota > Metazoa > Chordata > Mammalia > Chiroptera > Hipposideridae > Aselliscus > Aselliscus stoliczkanus. The sequence goes on from CM066736.1 coordinate 59,160,709, forward strand.
GATCTGGATTAACCAATTGTATGCTATCAAAACCATCTGGGCCACAGCTTTTTCATCTCTTAAATTAGGCATCTGAATGAACTCTACATCTCTAGGAAGGAGACACACTATTGTATCCTATGTTACAGGTGATAAATGAGAGACTCAGAGGTTATTTTCCCAGTGCAGGACATTTTATAAAGCGTGTAGAGGACTCACCACCTCTACTGCAAAATCCCATCTCATTATCATCTTTCAACTGAACTACTATAATCAACCCTGCTTCCATTTGACAGCCATAAGTTCATTCTCTACATTGTAGCTAGAGTGATCTTCTCAAAACATAAATGATATCCTACCAGACTCAGAATAAAACCCTTCATTAGTTTCCTACTACCAGTAGAATAAAATGCAAAGTCATCCCCTGTGGCCTGTGGAGTCTCCCATCACCTCCCTCCTCTACCTCTTCTACTGCAATCCTCCTCAGGATATTGGCCTTTTTCAAAGTCCTTACACTTCTTATCCTTGTTTCTTGCGTAGGCTATTTTCACTAACTGCTCTCAGTGCCTGAAACATTTTCCCTAAATCTTTATATGGTTGTCTCTTCACTTATGCCCCCACCCTCTTAAACTCAACCCCATTGTCCTGTTATTTTTTATAACATAGTTTAATATATAAATAACAAATTATTTATTTGATGCATATTTTTCTTACCTCACTAAAATAAAAGCTCTGTTTCTCCAACACTTAGAACAGTGTCTAACACAAAGAGGGTGCTAAATAGAATTGCTTCATAAAGGAGCTAATTCACTAGGCATCCAGAAAGTGAGGTGAAGGTAATCCATACACCCAGATCTTTTCCCATCTATCTGTCATCTTCACTTCAAGGTAATAAAACCTAAATGACTAACTTAAAGTGAATCATCTGAAAACATTCCTCCTCACATGAAAATAGATGAGTTTTCCTAAGTACACAAAAGAAAATTGTTCTTTTAAAATGCTTACTCCATGAAAAAAAAAATGTAGGAAATATGGGTTTAAAGTGTAGAGACCTCCTAGTTCTGTAGTTAAAACTGCAGGCTCTGGCATAAGATCAACTGGGCATGAAGCCTGACTCTTCCATTCATAAACTGTCATCTTGGAAACATTACATAATCTCTCTGTGGCTCAATTTCCTCACCTGAAAAATGTGGATACCAATAATACAACCTCAATGAATTACTGTAAAAAATAAATTCATGTAATATCAATAGTACACTGATAAACCAACTTCGTAGAAAACAAACACACAAACAAACAAAAATAAACCCCTGATTTATACTGTTTGTCAGTTTCCATGGTGTAAATACTTCCACTATGGCTGATTTCAAGCTACCAATGGTTTAATGACTGGCTTTACAATTTTTTGAATATTTAGCAAACACTTCTCTTGAGCCCCTATGAGAAAAGTCCAATCCAGCACTGATGGTGCTTAACTAGCAAGCAAGAAGACATTCTATTAAGAAGGCAACTAATAAAATCAACACAGTATCAGATATTAAATAAATGTCTGTCTCAATTGTTAGCCAGCTTAGTACACACACAGAGCCTGCACTTGCCATCCTACAAGCCAAGAATATGAAAGCAATGACTGTAGAAATCATACTAAACCCTGCACAAGTGTTCCTAACTGGCTGTATTCCTTAAGTTTCCTGATTTTTGCCTTCATTTCCCGTTCACTTTAGAGTTGACCGTGCGTGTGCGTGTGCGTGTGCGTGTGTGTGTGTGTGTCCTGACTTTTGAGGCTCATGTTTCTTTAGAGCATTTTGCTTATTCTGTGCATGCTTGCTTTTCTCTGTGGCAGACTAACTCCTCCAGCACACTCTGATTCATGCACACTGGATCCAAATTTCAGCTCATGTCCAGCCATCAGCACCCAAAGCCAGGTGTCTAGTTGCTTTTAAGAAAAGTTACACAGGCTAGAAGGTGTAAATCCAGGCTGGCCCTCCACACCCCTGTGCTCTAACAACATTGGTCTGCTTGGAGCAGGCTCCTTGATGCTTTGTGTGTACCCTGATCTCTCTCCTCTTTTGGTCTTTGACTTTGTTTAGCACCCACTTTCTGCCTCTCCCTGACCAACTACACTTGTTTCTTTATATATTGTCTTACATGTCACTGTCTTTAGGAAGGTTTTCCTCACTACCCAAAGACTCATTTAAGTGGACTCACTTAGCTGCTCTTCTGGAAACGTGTGTTTTGCCTTTTATACTGCAATGTGATTTCTTGGCTTCTCACCTATATAGCTCACTACACTTAAGATCCTTCAGTGCAGAAACTCTGACATATTTGTTTCCAGTGCCTAATAGTGCCTGGCACATAGAAGCTCAACAATATTTTATCTAATGGCTGGGCTAACTCTTCCGCACAGAACGAGAAGAGTCTTCTGTTTGTTTGTTTGTTTGTTTGTTTGTTTTTTCCTTTGCTGCATAACTCTGAGTTCTGACTCTGAAGTCCCTGTGGATCCACTTGTTTTAAGTACACACAATAAAACAGCTGAGGTGATGAGAGACCTGGGAGTTGCTCTGGTGAATGGCAACTGGCTGGCTCTCAGATCCTGTCAGCCCACCACTATGCTCTCCTCGTACTAAGCACCACCTGAGACTTACTCAGTACAGAGTGAAGGTGTGTCAGTTTCAACCATCCTTGAGACCAGAGTACCAGGAGCCCTGATTACATCCAACTCTAGTTCCCTGTGCAGGAAAAACTGTCCCTATTATTTCTAATCTACAATAATTCACTTGATCACATCTTTCTGATTTAAATCAGAAGATGAGAATAGTTTTCATAAAATTGTGTTTTTCTAAATCTAAGGGAACCCAGTTCAAAGTTCAAGAAAAAATCTAATCTTAAAATATGAAAACAAGTGTGACTCTCCTAGTACCATCTAGTTTAAGTATAATTAAAATGATGTAATTTCTAAAGGTAACATATGACAATGAGCTTAGTGGAAAAAAAGCCTGAATTGCAAATTCTCTGCAAAAAGTTGACATTTGGTATCATTCTAATGTTATTTATTATTATTGATTTACTAAAAATTATTTATTTTTAATTAGCTTCTTCAGATTGAGGGGAAAAACACTGTGTACCTGAGATGGTAGTTTGGGAAGAGATAAACACATCACATCAATTAGTTATCATTTCAGTTCCTAGCTTCAATAATGACATTCTGCCAGTCCTTGTACCCCCGGTGTGTGCCAGCTCTACAATGGAGAAAGCAAAGATGACCAAATACTGTCCCTGTGCTTTAAGTGTTCGTATTTTAGTGATACCGAGACACAAGCAAAAATATTCAAAATGATTCATACCCAAATAAAATATATTAAAATTACTATGAAAAGAGAAGAAAGTTTTAAGGCACTGACTGGGTGTGGGTATTACGAGAGCTTCTATGGAGCAATTACATTTGACCAAGAAGTTACAGAAAGAGAACGCTCTCTAGTTCTAAGAAAAAAAATGACTAACAGCTTTCCTGGAAAACAGGAGAGCAAGAGACAGCATACAGAGACATAAATAAATAAGGCACATTCAAAGAAAGGGAACAATTCGCTGTGGTTGGAAGGTGAGATGCATGAGGGTAGAAGGAGTGATGGGGCCAAAATAGTGGTGGCAGTGATGGTGGAGGTGGGGGTGATGATGGTAATGGTGAGAAAAATTGTAAAAGACCTTATAATGATGTATAATAATGGTTCTGCCAGTAAATATCAAACAGGAGAGATAGGCTAGAGATGTGGGGATGTAGGAGCAAACCATTATTCTAGTATAGTTGAGAAATGATGATGAAAAGGAATGGCTATGGGAAAAGAAGAAAATGAATGTATTTGAGGGAGATTTTGGAGGTAATCTTGGTACCTGTAGGAATAAATTAGTTACTAAGAAAACAGGTATGCAGAGAAACAGGTATTCAAGTCTTGGAACTACGTGAAATATGGTTCGTAATGTTTATTTTAATTACAAAAGACATTCTGTAGGGCCCCAACTAACCAGAAAGATAGAGAAAATCTCATCCTTCAAGGAATATGTTATCCAGAAGACGAGAAAAACACATGTGCCAATAACGATAGACAATATGTGATATATTCTTAAATAAATAAATAGCTTCAAAAGAAGTCTGACCACACTTGATCGGCAAATAGAAAATATACTGGAAAGAGTATGAGCTGTTGTTTTTGAATATCAGCTCAGTCACCACCTGCCTAGATAAATATTGTAGGTACCTGATAAATACATTGGTTAAATAAATTAACTTTTCTGAATCTTATGGGTTTTCTTTTTGCAAAACATGTCACAATCTCTAGCATTAGGGTGAGCAACTGTTCAGGTTTGCTAGGGACTGAGGGATGCTTTTGTTCACTCTATTAGCACATTATATAGGCCCTCACGAAATGTATTTTGCAAATGATATTTAGTCTCCCCCAAATAGATCAGAAAAGCATATGTCAGAAAGAAGATTAATCTCTTCCCTACCTGCTTTATAAAGTCCATGTGGAATTTCAGAGACACCAGTGTTCACCAAACTCTCCAGTGATATACTAAGAAGGCATCTAAGACTGTAGTCTAGGGGTGGTTAGAGGTTAAGGTAGGGTAGGAATTACAGAGCTGTGGTAGGTAGAATATGAGTGTGTGTTGCAGAAGAAGTTGGGTAGGGGGAGAATAGAAAACTATTCATAGGCTTAAAAGTGACAAACTTATTCTTCTGTAATTGTAATAAAGGAAATACTGATCACTGCGTATGGAATACTAATTCTTCTGCATAATTAAATCTATGTTTCATGTGAAAAACGAATGATTTCAAATACAATAGCAAACCAGGCACTAGACAGTTACAAATGATTCCATGGTCAAGTACTTGTGTAGCTTGATCTGAGATAGTAGTATTCTTTAAAAAAAAAAAATTGTTCATGGTACTTATTATGTTTATCCTTTCCTCAGATACTGAGGTAATTAAAAAATGATAGCATTGGTAATTCACATATAACAATTTCATTTTTTCCAGGATTTACAATCTTGTCCTCCATATATATAAATAGCAAGAATTATTTGTATATTATATATGTGATATATTATGAATGCTTTATTAAAATGTATACGAGTATACAGTTGATTGTCGTTTAGAGATTCACAATACACATAAATATGATCCTTTATATCATATGCGATAAGACAACCAGTAGCATTAGTGATGTACCACAGGATTGTACTCAGTTGCAACACAGGCAAAAGAAATCTGGAGACTGGAAAATGTTGAGGCTATCTCTAATATCTAAACAATGCAAGTGGACAGTAAAGTGCTATTAGAAAATGGAACAAACCATCGAAGGGCAAAATCCAGATGCTGGAGAATTCAGTTCAAATCTGAATTCCTAACACATGCCATGCTCTCAAATTCACATGATAAAACATGGATAGTAATTATCTAGATGTGTATTTGCCTGAAAAATAGGTCAAAGGTGAAATACAGAAATGGACAGTTCTGTTGCCATTTTTAATTTATAAAAAACAAAAACACTATACTAACATTAGAGAATCTGGTAAAAAATATAGTGAAAATTTCCAGCTTTATGTTTTTTTTCTGTAAAACACTAAAATAATTTATTTATAATTCCATAAATTGTTTACCAAATTTTGCACATTATATTGAAATGGGATAAAAATATAGCAGCAAATGGAGGGAACCATAGCAGTGCTATATGGCACTTTTTGGTGGCTCCAACCTGGATTCTTAGTAACTGTGGTGGACTGTTGGACTTTGGCATTGCCATTCTCTTTAAAGGGGATACAGTGCCTTCTGTTATTTTTATATTAAAAGCAGCCCTCAAGAAAGAATCAGAAACTGTAAAAAGTTAATAACAATGGCTTCACCTGGTTTTACATTTTGCAGAACTCAACATTAAGCTAAAGGTTATTATTATCAGGAATCAGGAACTTATAGCACTTTTTTAAAATAAAGCTGACCTCTTAAGAGTTTATTTTAGTCCTCATTGTATGATGAAAATGCTCTATGTAATTATTAATACAAGAACTAATCCACATGCTCAGTGCCTATGATAGACTAGAAAACTGAAAGAAGAAAGGTGAATAATCATACTTTGACAGCAATGAGGCATTGAAATTAAGTAACACTCAATTTCCCCATCTGATGTTATTTTCTTATTATCTATTCAAAAATGTTCAGAGGAAAATTTTTGCTGTTGGGAAACATTTCTGTTTCCGAAAGGGTGGAGAAAGAAAAGATTCAGAAATGGCTAATGGTATAAGAAATGGTTGCAGCTGCAGTGATACTTTTGTGGCGAATCTGCTCTGAATAGAAAATGTGTTCAGTACTTTCTTCCCAGCATTATATCAGGAGACCATTAAGGTAGATCCACTGTATCCCATTTTACAGATAAGAACACCAAGAGTAGTTGTGTAATTTGCTCATCAAAAATCACACAGCTAATAGGCATGGAGACATGATTTAAAACTATCCTTAAAAGTCCTCAAAGCTGCACTCTTTCCATTTCACTAAGCTAGATAGAATTTTACAATTATTTGGTCAAGTATTTTCAAAGATGCCGTACATGGGATTGTCTACCTGATTATGCATCTAAATGTACAGATTGCTGTGCCTTCAGGAAACCTGTACATACGAACCTTTGGACCTTGAAACCTAAAACAACTAAATTTTCAGTTCAACTAAGACTTTTCCTAATTAAATATAAGGAGCCATTACTTATTGTTTCTCAACCTGTCTATATGCAGCATTGTCATAATGATTTGAAGATGACTCTTGCTGCAGCAATCCCAGCTATGTGACAGGCAATTTAGCAGATCTCATTTTTACATAACTAATTCACTTCTGTGCTCCTTTTAAATATGGGAGCCACATATGCCTGTTTCCAATTTATGCCTCATCTATTCTTTATGACTTCTCTGAGTCTTTGATCTTTCTTCTATCGCTGCTATGATTGCAATAGAGCTCCACATTGTCCTACAAGGTCATTTTGACAAGAGGGATGCAGGTTAATTATGTGGGTGGCCAGTTAAGCTATTATTGCTCTTTTTGTGTCATGTAATATAATGAGAGCACTGAAAATGCTGTCTTGTTCTATAAAAATGCTTTTGAACTTTTCATTTTTCTATGTGTATGACCTCCCACACTGCTGAATGGTCAACGGCCTAATAAATCCAAAGACCTGCATTGTATTAAAACCACTATAAATATTGGGTTATATGAAAATGAAAATAAATACAACGATATCTCCCTTCCTTCATTTTTGAAAAAACTAAACAAGTATTTCTTTTCCAGATACTGAGGCAGATCCCTCTGCCCATAGGGAACATACAGTGTATATGGGGATATAGACAAATGAACAACAAAAAAATCACAATTCAGAAAGGTGCTAGAATAGGAGAAAGCACAGAGACTATGGGGACCCCTCAGACATTCACTTTATACAATCTTATGTGGTTTGGAAAAAATTCACTTGACTGAATCACAGCATATCATTAGTGAGAGAAGGGCTAGAAGGGAAATCCGGGGACTGTCACAGAGTCTTGCATATAATGTTGAGGAACTTAGACTTTATCCAGTGGGAAATGGGAAGCCATTAAAAGATTTTTAATCAGAAGAGTGACATGATCAGATTTGCATCTTTACAAAGTCATCCCAGCCCCATGAAGCAGAATGTAGATGTATCCAATCTTTGGAGATAAAAATGCCTTTGAATAAAATTTTCCTAGAGAAGTGTGGAAGTAAAAAGATTTATCTCAATCAGAGTACCTGACATAATAGTGATGGAGAGGCAGGCTGCCCAAGGATGGTCTGATTTCTGGGCTCAGAAAAGCAAAAGACCATAATTCTGGGTCTCCCATGGTCTGGGCACAGGAAAGGTTGATCAGGCAACATTAGGATTGAGAATATCATTCCCAGAGAGGCATAAGTGTCTAGGTACAGGCTGAGGTGAAAAGATAATCTTATCTGGTAACAGAGAGATAGAAGTATTACTGGGCAATTGCTGGGAGAGAAATTATCTACTTCAATACATCCTTAAACCCCTATGTTATTCTACCTTATAGAGCTATACACTTGTAAAATGCCTTCTGAATAGATATCTTTCATTGATACAATGGGGTTTTTGTTGTTGTTAAGTTCAAAGGGGAAGACAGGATGCAAACTTCATCACGAATTAAAGTTTTTTGCTGGACATCTTTCCTATATATAGAGAATGCCAAAAAAATGTATACACATTTTATGAAAGAAAAATTGTACTAAAATTATAATACTCAATATATATAGGTAACAAAAGATGAATACAAGTCACTTTTGACTTCTGCAATGACAAGAGATGCTCAAAGTGGTTACCATCAGCATCCAGACACTTCTGATTATGGCGAACTACCCCTTGGGCAACGTTGACCAAAGTGTCCACTTGTACACATTTTTTGGGCACCCCTAGTATACCACAGGGGCCATTAGCTTAACATAAATAAGCTACCCCATTTCTTCTCTACTCCTCAAACCTACCCTTTGTTCCTTATTTCATTACTCAAGCCAGAAACCTGGGATCACTCAAGCTTTCTCCCGCAACCATGCTTTCACCATCAAATTACCTTTAAGTTCTGATCATACTAATTCTTATTCACCTCCCTATAATCTTTCTTCTCTTCTCCATCCCCAGAAGAATTGCTCAAGTTTAGATCATCATCTATCATCTACAGTATTTTCATGGGCTCCTAAATCATCTACTGACTTTCCTGCCATAGTACTTATTCTTGTCCTCCATATTGCTGCCAGAGATATCTTTCTAAACCATGTATCTGTTCAAACAGTTCCTCTATTTAAACCTTTTCCATGATTGTACCCTAACTACAGAATGAGGTTCTACTAGCTATATGTGATACACAGCGCCTTTATCCATCTAAGCATAACTGCTGTCTGGGTTCAGGTTAAATGATACCCCTCACTGCACAGCATCACACTCATGCCATACAATAATGTTTTCTCTGACCACTTCATGCTATTCAAGGATTCTGAACTAAACGCATTGTTCTCCTTTCCTGGAATGCACTTGTCCTCACCACTCTTGCCCATCTGCCAAAATCTTACATCCCTTTCAATCAAAGGCTCAGATATTATAAAATCCTATAAAATCTCTGAGTGTCCCAAGCCAACCCAAATATGTTTTTTTGTTGCTGTTGTTGTTGTTCTTACGTGTATTAAATGGTAGTGTGGCCTATGGAGAGATGACAGGTTTTAGTTAGATAGGTTTAGATTGGAATGCTAAATCCATCAGTGAGCATGTGCCCTGAAGAAAGTTACTTTACTTTTTGAACCATGTTTTCTCACACACAAAAAATCCCAAAATTAGATATTTTGAAGGATTATGGTAAAAATTAAGTATGAATCTACATTGCAGCTTCTGAGTAAATAATTGGTATTGTTATCTTTAATAATATTAAAGATATTTTATCTATTGGCATCTCTTTAACCATTGAATTTAAATGATAGAAGAATACAGTGTCTAACACATAATAATAGCTCAAAATTGTTTATTGAATTAATTCTTATATTAACTACAGCCAAAGATGTGAAAGTGTGATAGAAGTTAAGGAAGGAAAGTTAACAAGAGGTCACAATGTAAATTTCATGCTAATGATTTGGAGTCTTCTTACAGAAAAATGGAGAACAATTGAAAGTTTGAAAGCAAGAGATATATTGTGACCAAGATCCTGATGCTAAATCTTTGTCTAGTCATATACCCTGATTTCACCTAGGTACTTCTGCCTTGCAGAATTTTAAGAATATTAGCAAAATATCATGATCTGCACGCTGAAAACTACAAAATACCAATAAAAGAAGTTTTAAAAAGACCTAAATAAATGGAGAGATATATTTTGTTTATGGATTGGAAGATTCAATATTGTTAAGATGCCAATTCTTCCTAATTTTATGCATAGATTCAATCTAATCACAGTAAAATTTCCAATGAGAATTAGCAGTCATTGATAAGCTGATTCAAAAATTTATACAGTAAGGCAAAGTATCATAATAGCCAAACAATTATGAAAAAGGACAAATTGGAGAAGTTACACTCCCCAATTCTAAGACTTACTTTAAAGTTACTTTAATCAAGACAGTATGGTACTAATAGAAATACAGACATGTAGATCAATGAAACAGAACAGACTACCCAGAAATAAACCCATATAAACATAATCAATTGACTTTTGACAAAGGCACAAAGGCAATACAATGGAGAAAGAGCAGTCATTTAACTGGACATCGTCATAAGTAAATAAATAAGCTTTGACATATATCTCACATCTCATACAAAAAAATAACTCAAAATGGATTATAGACTTAAATGTAAAACTTAAGTTAAAAAATATGTGGAAGGAAACCGAAGAAAATTTGTGTGGGAGCATTTTCTCAATCCCTTGAGACTTTGCTTCCCAGCAATTTTCTTCAGTTTGGCTCAAGTAAACTCTTATAAGCTTTCAAAAAGAAAAGAATAGAAGAGAGGAGAAGGAGAGGAAGAGGAGAGGAAAGGAGAAGAGAGGAGAGGAGGGGGGAGGGGAGGAGAAGAGAGGGGAGGGGAGGGGAGGGGCGGGGAGGGGAGGGGAGGGGAGGAGAGGGGAGGGGAGGAGAGGGGAGGAGAGGAGAGGGGAAGGGAGGGGAGGGGAGGGGAGGAGAGATGAGGGGAGGGGAGAGGAGGAGTAGAGAAGTAAAGAGAAGAGGAGAGGAAAGGAAAGGGAAGGGAAGGGAAGGAAAGGAAAGGGAAGGGAAGGAAAGGAAAGGAAAGAAAAAAGAATATTTGTGTGACTTTGAGTTTGGCAATGAGTTTTTAGATACAACACCAAAAGTATGATCCACAAAATAAAAAATTTATCAATTGGACCTCATTAAAATTAAAAATATTTGTTCTGCAAGATACTCTGCTAAGAAAATGAAAAGACAAGCCACAGGCTGGGAGAAAATATTTGCAAATCCCATATATGACTAAAGATTTCTATCCAGAATACATGAAAAATATTTATAACTCAACAATAAGAAAACAAACAACCCAATAAAAGGGGAGCAAAAGATATAAACAGAGATTTCACAAAAGGTTATATGTAACTGAAAAATAAGCATATGAAGGGATGCCCACAATCAGTCATCATTAGGAAAATACAGATTAAAATAAAAATGAGATAGTGCTACACATCTATTAAAACTGTTAAATTTTAAAAACTAATAATAGCAAATGCTGGCAAGGATATAAACCAACAAAAAGTGCTCATTCATTGCTGGTGGGAATGCAAAATGCTACAGCCACTTTATAAGATAGTTTAGCAGTTTTTATAAAGTCAGCAATCGTACATTTAGGTATTTATCCAAATGAATTGAAAACTCATGTTCATGAAGAAATAAAATAAAACTTGCATTCAAATATTTATAGCAGCTTTTTAAAATATCACCCCAAACTGCAAACAATCTAGGTAAATTGATAGACAATGGTAAGCCATACAATATAATAGTACTCAGCAGTAAAAACGACCAAGCTACTGGTTCACAGAACAAGATGGATCTTAAATGCACTTTGCTAAGTGAAAGAAGCTACCTGAAATCTATGTAACTTTACTAACAATTGTCACCCCAATAAACTTTAATTTAAAAAAAAGAAGCTAGACCCAAAAGCTATACATTGTATAAATCCATTTATATGCCATAATTGAAAAGACAAACTATAGGATGGAAAATTAATCAGTTATTTCAGGAGTTGAAGTAGGAAGGGAGTGATGGACTTCTATCGAGGAATTTTTACAGTGATAGAACAGCTTTGTACAGTACTGTGCTGATGGATATATGACTTTATAAATTTGTCATATATCCTAGGGTGGAAAGCAGACAGTGAGAGGGGCCGGCCGAGTTGCTCAGTTGATTAAGAGCTTGCCCAAGAGTGCAAGCTCTGAGCAACAGTTACCAGTTCAGTTCCCACATGGGCCAGTGACTCTGAGCCTGAGCTGAGTGGCTGCTGAGCTGCCAACAGCTGGGAGGATGGCTCAGCTGGTGAGAGCACATGCTCCTAACAACAAGGCTGCCAGTTTTAATAGTGGGCTACTCCCACCCACAACTAAAGACTGAGCTCAGCACCTTGAGCTGAGCTGCCGCCTGGGTGGCTCAGGGATTCAGGGGATAGAGAGCTCGCTTTTAACAACAAGGCTGCCGGTTCGACTCCCGCATTGGATGGTGGCTACACCCACCCGCAACTAAGACTGAACTTGGCACCTTGATCTGAGCAGCGCAACTGGACTTGGAGCTGAGCTTGCTGTGCCCTCCACAGCTAAGATTGAAAGACAACAACTTGACTGTTCCCCTTCGCCAGTTTCCAGCACTGTTCTCCTCCCCCAACTCCCCAACACTGTTTTCCTCCCCCAATTCCCAAATAACAATCTTTAAAAAAAAAAAGAAAAAAGAAAAAAAGCTGACTGCGAGAAATAAATTTAATTGTATTAAAAAAGCATGATGCAATCTCATTAGAGAAATTGGGGAAGAAAGATCTGACCTAAGAAACTTTGGAAATGGTATTTTGACTGGAAACTGTGTGGTTAAAGACAGAAAAGTACATAAATAGTGTACTTTATCTGATTTTTTTTTCTCACATTGGTCTGGGTTTGTAATTCTGAAACTGCTTTACATGTACACTATGACTAATGAATAAGTAAATAAATTATAGATAATGGGAGCCAGATTTCTCACTATCGGAGAAAAGAAGTTACAAATAAACAAGGGAGAAGTCTAAAACAAACATTGTAGTACTAAATCAGAGTTAGAGAAATAATAGGAATGCATGTTTTATATATATACACACACACACACACACACACACACACACACACATATAATTTACAGAGGGTGTCCAAAAAATGTATACATATTTTAAAAAAGGAAAAAAACTATTAAAATTGTAATACTCAATATATACCAATAACAAAAGATGAATACAAGTCACATATGACTTCTTCAATTACAAAAGGTGCTCAAAGTGGTTACCATCAGCATCCAGACACTTCTGATTATGGCGAACTACTGCTTGAGCACCGTTAACCAGTGTCTACTTGTATGCATTTTTTGGCACCCCCAGTATACACACACACACACACACACACACTCACACAAATAGTCAGCAGAAATGATTACACATGTATACACATGGGTTATTATACATACATATATATCATGGGCCTGTCCACTGAGGGATTAGAAATATGACATCCCAGTAAAAGCAAGCACACCCGGTTTCCAGATCTTGGTTTATAAATGGCATTCTCCAATAAAGGAAACTAGGATTTCTTAAGGAAATGGCTAATTCTAAAGCTGGGATAGGGAAAATATAAGATACACCTGGAGCATCTTACCATGCTGGAAAGTAAGGAATAACTTTTTCAAATAATGGAATATATATAAAGGACACAAGAAACCACCTGAAAAAGCTAAAGCTAGAAAAATTTAAGCAATAAAATAAATGATGTAGTATTAGATTATAAGCCTATGATAGGCAAAATAATGAGCTCCCAAAGATGTTCATATCCTATTCCTCAGAACCTCTGAATATGATACATTACATGGCACAGAGAATTAAAGCTGCAGACAGAATTAAAGTTGTTAATCAGATAACCTTGAGATGGAGAAGTTATCATGGATTGTATAGGTAGGCCCAAAGTAATCACAAAGGTTCTTATACAAGGTGTGATCAGAAAATACAATGAATGCTGCTGCCCAGTGCCACCCAATGGAAAGGCAGGGATCTTTAATACAGGAAGCAGCACACAGAACCTTAGTAACGGTGTGTGACAAGTTTCAATTTGTTCAGTGCGGTCAGTCGGGTGGGTGTGAGCTACAGTTGAGAGAAGGAGGTGTGTTTTACAGTGTGCTATAAATCATCCTTCTCATGACAACAATCGGTGTCACACGCTTCTGGTATTATGGCAATTTCTGTCAAAGAAAAACATTATGGTGTGTCCTCATCCACCTTATTCACTGGATCTGACACGGTGCAACTTCTGGCTCTTCCCCAAAGTCAAAATAACCATGAAAGGTAAACATTTTGAATGGATTCAGGACATTGAGGCAGCCAAGACAGTGCAACTAAATATACTTATGAAAGAGGACTTCCAGAACCGCTTCAAAAAGTGGCAAAATGATGGGATAAGTGTGTTCGAAGTGAGGGGAGTATTTTCAGGGGAATTAATGGCAATGTGTCTTTTACTGTGATAAATTTTTTTAACTTGAACATTCACCATAATTTTTTATCACACCTTGTAAGTGGAAAATGGGAAAGAGAAGAGTCAGATTCTGAGTATTGCTGTGTGATAAAGACTCAGCTGGGCATTGCTGCCTTGAAGATGGAAGGGAGCCAGAAACCAAGAAATGCAGATGGCCTCTAGAAGCTACACAAGGCAAGAAAATGGATGCTCCACTAGAGCTTCCAGAAAGGATGGCAGCCCTGCCAACACTTTGATTCCAATGGAATCCATTTTGAACTTCTGACCTGTATAACTATAAGATAATAAATCTGTGTTGTTTTAAGCTACTAAGTTTTTGACAATTTGTTATAGCAGAGATAGGAAACTAATACAAACCCAAAGAATTAAATAAATATCATGAGTCCATGCTGATATAAATTATTAAATAAATAGCTAAAAGAAGAGAAAAGGGGCAAATCTTCTTACAGAAGAATTTTAAGTAATATGTGTAGATATTTGCCCCTCACAGAGAGGGAGTTTAATTTTGCTGCCCTTGAGTGTGGGTGGACTTGGTGACTTGCTTTCAAAGAATAGAGTATGGAAAGGGGGAAAGTAGTAACTATTCAGTGGAGAAATCTTGTAGATACCAATGGATTAAGATTAACATCACCAACGATAAATCATGTTGATATTGTATAACCCCCAATATGATGCTATCTGAAGGGCACTTTGCCCCACTGGCATTCTTCACAAAAACCTATAACCACTGTCTCATCATGAGAAAACATCAGACAATGTCCCCTATTTGAGAGGCAATCTATAAAGTACCTGACCCGTACTCTAAAAAACTATTAAGATTATGAAAGAAAAGAAAGACTGAGAAGCTGTCAGAGATTGGAGGAAACTAGGAAGACATGATACTAAATGCAATGTGGTACCCTGGATGGGATCCTGGAACAGAAAAAGGACATCAGTGGAAAAATTGGTGAAACTTGAATAAAGTCTATAGTCTAGTTAAGAATTCTATTCCAGGGCTAATTTCATAGTTTTAACAAATGTACTACGGGTATGTAATATGTTGACATTATGAAAATGTAGGATAAAGCTGTACAAGAACATGTAGTACAATCATAATCTTTCTGTAAATCTAAAATTATTCAAAAATAAATGTTTAAAATTATTTTTAAAGTATGTCTACATAAAGACTGGTATATAACAGATTTATTCATATTAGCCAAAACCTGGTAACAATGGAAATGGCCATCAACAAACACATGTTATGGACAAACAAATTGTGGTATATTCAGACAACTAAATACCACTCAGCAATTAAAATAAACAAACCACTGATACACAGAACAGTATGGATGAATCTTAAAAACTTATACTGGGCCGGCTGAGTGGCGTGGTAGTTAAGAGCTAGCCTGAGATGCCAGTGGCCCTGGTTCGGATCCCACATAAGAGGGCCAGTGACACTGCACTCTAAAAAAAAAAAAAAATTATACTGCACGAAGGAAGCCAGACTCAAATAAATGCATACTATTTGTAAATTTGTATGAAATCTAAGCAAATGCTCATGATATGCTAAGCAAATTTATGGTAAAGGAAAGTAGAGCTGCTCAGTGGTTATCTGGTGCTGGCAGTGGGAGTGGACTGACTGCAATGGGGCAAGTTGGAAATTTGGGGGGTGATGGTTAAACAGGTTATACATTTTTGCAAAAGTCATTGCACTGTACTTTAAAATGGGTACTTTTTACATGTGAATTATACCTCAAAGCTGATTATAAAAGAAAAAATAAGACATTTAAAAATTTCTGGGCCGGCTGTGTGGTACGGTGGTTAAGAGCTGGCTTGGGACGCCAGCGGGCCCGGTTCAGATCCCACATGAGGGCCAGTGACACTGCCCTCTACAGCTAAGATGGTGAACAACAGCTCTACCTGGAGCTGGGCTGCTGTGAGTCCCCAGGATGGCATAGTTGCAGCCCCTGCTGCAGTGGGCTGCCATAGGCTACAGTGAGTGGCCGGCAACCAGGGTGAGTGGCTGGCAGCCAGTGTGAGCTGCCAAGAGCCGCTGTGAGCTGCCAAGAGTTGCTGTGAGTGGCCGTCCAGAGGCCAGTGACCGATCTACCTCACCCGAGAAGGGCACAATGATGATACCAACATGGGCCAGTGAAGCAATGTCCTCCACAACTAGACAGAAGAACAAAAGGACAGCAACATGCCTGTTCCCCTTCCCCAGTTCCCCAACGATGTTCCTCTCCCCCAATTCCCCAATAAAATCTTTAAAAAATAAAAAATTTCCTTTAGCTTCTCCCTACGATTTTATTATCCCAAATGACAAAAACAAACAAACACTTCAAGAGAGAACCCCCCCAAATAGAGGTATAGTTTTATTCTTTATTTGTGCATAGTAAAGTCTACAGACATTTGTATATCATGAGCTTAGTTGTACTCCAATATACTTTCCTGAATATTCACTTAGTCTAGTGATAAGCATCTTTTTAGGAATTATTTAGATGAGGTATTGTTGCCATGGAAACCCAACTACTAGCGTGGGCAGATTGCTTACACACAGGTCACTACAGAGGGGCCTGGTAGGGCCTATTCCAGATTGGTAATTACATAACATTTGGTATAACTAGCTTGCTCCAGCACCTCCCCTTTAAGTAACGTGTTTTGGTATGAAATTCACAATCCCATTTCTGCCTGACAATAACATTTACAAAAATGCAGGTGACAGGTAATCTGACCTAGTACTCCAAATGGTGGGGCATGAACTCCAAATGATGGAGTTCCTTTGTACTGACATTTATCTGAGGATGGTTGTTTCTTCAGTTTGATGGTGTCTGAATTTAGGGGCCCACAGATCCATTTGGAATTTGTTTACCTCTTGAAAAGCAGCAATCTTAAGTAAACTGTATTCAGACTCATTTTTCTGTATTGAAATATATTTTTCTTCTGGAAAGAATAACTATTATTCAGAGTTTCAAAGAATTGAAAAAAGACTCATCTGCTTAATGAAATGGTTAATTGCAAATTTAAATATTTGTAGCATTACTGAACAATATACTACTATAGAGACATTTTCAAATCCACAGTTGAAAGCAGTATAAATAATTGAATTGGAGGTAAAACAGAACAATTTAACTAACCAAAGTTAGAATTGAATCTTTTTTTTAACCTCAAGTTCAGAGAATTGAGATAATCATAGTCCATTTTTTGCATCATCATTGGTTTGTGAGAAGGAGGCCCCTCTCCTGGCTTGTGTCTCTACTTAGAAATATGGGACGTGAGTGAAGAAGACATACCTCTGCTCAGAGAATTGTTTAGTATTAGTCTGGACTCGGCAACTTCTGGCTTGGTCCTGAATCACCAGGCAACCTGTACCCTGCTCATCAGAGGAACTGTCTACACCACTTACTTCCTTTTTCTCACAGCTACCTCTCATATTTGGAATCCTCAGGCCCAGGAAATAAAAGTGGTGGAGAGGTTTGTTCAGGGGCTAGAAGTCAAACTATGATATAATTCATATAAGCAGGTTGGATTCCTCGGGAAGTAGATTCTGAGATAGAGGTTAGCACTCAGTTGAGGGAAGTCCTACAGAGGGACTCAGCTGTGAAATGTCACTCCCAGTTCTCCCAACAGTTGAGGCATGGGTTCTTCAGTGCTAGAAGATGACCCAGGCATCACTACATACGAGTATTATTAAATTTTCAGCCCACCCCGGCTCCAGGCATGGACTAGGGCTGCTGGTTTTCTGTATCGTAGTGGGAATGGGCATTGTTCTGCCCAGGATATTGTAATAAAAGAAGAAAGGTAAGAACTCAAAAGCTTTCTGCAGATTACTGTCCATGCCTGGGGCCCTGCCTTCTTCCTCTCTGGCCTGGTGTTTCCACCCTACTTAGAATTCTAACCATTTTCCTTTTAAAGATGCTACAGACTTATCAGAATTTTTACATTAAGTTCTGAGATCCATCAACTTCCCTCTTCTTTCCATAACCTTCTCTGAGCTGGCTACAAGAAAAAAATCAAATGTTAATTTGCTACCTTTTCAGGAATCATAAGATCCTATCAAAGCAAGATTAATAATTTAAAAATTAAATGTGAATAGACAGAGGACACCACTTTCTAGCTGTCAGGAGAAAGAATAACAAAGAGAATCTCAGAGATAAGCAGAGTGAGTGGGATACTTGGATTTTTCAACATATTCAATTAAAAGCCTGTGACTTCCAGAATTTGGAAAAAAAAGTAGAGAAAAATAAACTATATCTGGTGGTAAAATACCGAATAAAAGATTCAAAATCAGTAAAATGAATATTTAATAATCCATGAGATTATAAATGTAAAATAATTATGAAATGATTTTGATAGAGATGATATACCATTAAAATACAACAAAATGACATATTAGGAATTTCAATGAAATTTATTAAAGTCCTTAATGAATAATTGAATTTCAGATCAATAAATATTGACTGTGCCATCTCTAAAGGAAAAAGTAATCTCTGTACTTCAAAGGTGCAGCATGACTAATTTCTGGTGAGGCAGGATGGGCACAATCCATGGTAGGTGGACTGGGCCTCTTCATAATTGGTAGGATTGAAATAACATTTCAGTAAATGTTTACCAAATTGTTCTTAGTAATATTTTTCTATCTTGAAACACTTAATGATTATGCAAAATGAAATGGTAGCTTATTCTTCACAATTAACACAGAACATTTTATATAACTTTGGTGGCTTTATATTGCCTTTGAATGACTTTTTCTCCTTTTGAGAAGTTTGGTGGGAACATGATATCCCTCAACTTGGCTCTTCAATGCAGTAATCATGTCCAGGACTACTTGTTCAGTACCACCATTCAGTGAAGCAGGTCCTCTGACACTATGGTTAGGGTTCAGCCATCTGAGTGCCATCATAATTGCTATCAAACAAAAGGGGACTCACAAATCAGGAGTCACCTTCTCAGAAAAGACCTTAAAGCATAAATGAAGCATTAACTATGCCTGTCAGGGACTAGTCACCTATAGAAATGGCTCTAGGGCCCACCAGTAATTTGAAAAGATATGGAAAGAATCAGACAACTTAGAGAAAACTTCCTCAGGAGATTTTGGTGGCTCGTGACATTCACCATCTATGGGGTCATAAGCCTTACTCAATGAAAGATATCTAAAAGATTTTATAAGTTCAAAACACCAAGACTTCTCCCATCTAACTCTCTCCCTCTGGGCAGGGGGAGGAGAAGTCTCTAATACTCTTGTTTCCATGGTTTTAGCTCTATTTATATCACAGAACTGATTAGTTTGACATTGGTCTTTAAAGAAGAAAGTTAGCTAAACATGACATATCTATGAGGTGAGGTTTCTCAAGGGAAAAACATAAAACGATGCTGAGAATTGTTAGGTGCAATCTATAGGAAAACTATAGAATGGTATGGCTTTTCAAATTATTCTGCTTTAAGACATCATGTCTTCAGCAGTGAATTAGGGATATGATATATTTGATGTTAAACTCCCAGTTTACTTTTAATTATATTTTAATACCATAATTATTATCATTATTCCTCAACAGCAGGCACTATTTCCATCTATAAACCATAGGAAAGAGAGTGAAAAATGACTTTTTCTTTGAGGCAGCAACAAAATTTTCATTTTAAGAAAAGATATTAATCAATTTTTATCCTCCCTTTTCGTATTTTTCTCACTTTCTCTGTCCTCATCAAAGTTGTGTTTGTCTGGCTGTCAGACCCAAATAATAAAGTGTGTATAGGCTGGTGGAAACATTATTTTATTGTATCTATGAGTAGTTATTGTACTTTACATCCTGTTGAAACAAGGTAGATTATAAATAATGATAACAAACAAATTTTAGTATATGCAAATAATAATATAATGCTGTTAACTTCCTAGGGTATTTCAGGAACTAGGAATTTTGTTTCATGCATAAATTTTGATTATTTCATTTATTCCTCAAAAAAGTTTATGAGTTAGAGAAGGCTGTCACCCCTTTCGTAAAAGAGAAATTGTGGCACAATAGATTGTAATTTCCTTTACAGTAAGTGATGATTGGCAGCATTGGGACTATAAACCATACTTCTAATCTAGTATGATGAGTAATTTTATGTGTCAACTTCACCGGGCCACACAGTGCCAGACAGTTGGCTAAACATTATTTCCAGGTGTCTGTGAGGGTGTTTCTGGATGAGATTAACATCTGAATCAGCAGATTGCCCTTTCCCACTGTAAACAGGCCTAATCTAAGTCACTGAAGGCCTACATAGAATTAAACGTTGAGTAAGAAAGAATTCTTTTTCTTTGCCTGGCTGTCTTTGAGTTGGGACATGTTGTCTTCTTCTGCCTGGACTCAAACTTGGATTAGAACTTACACCTTCAGTTCTCTGGTTCTCTGCCCTTCAGACTCAGGCTGGAACTATATTATTGGCTCTCCTGAGTCTCCAGCTTTTCCCACTACCGGTCTTGGACTTCGCAGCCTCCATGACTGGGTAAATCGATAATCAATCAATCAATCTCTCTGATTATACTTGTATATATTCTGTTCTTCTGGAGAATCCAGGCTAATACATCTAGTATTTCCATATTTCCACAATATCAGAGGTACTTGAACTTTGTGCATATCACAGTCACCCAGAATTCTGATTTTTAATAATATTCCCAGGTGATAATGAGGGATACCAAAGTTTGAGAACCACCGTATATTACTTTATAATTCAATCACCTTCTGATACAGAGATCCAGAAAAATTCAAGAACATTTAAAATCATCTCTATTCTCCTACCAGCTAATGTTTTATAATCACTAAGTGCCGGACTATTTTGAGAGTGTTTTACCTATATTAACTTATTTACTCCTCACAACATCCCTGACACAGCTATTATTATTCTCCACTTTATCAATGAAGAAATTGAGGCACAGAGAGGTTAAATAGCCTGCCCAGGGTCACACAGCTAAATAGTGACTGAGTTGGGGCTGGTACATGGATATTCAGCCTCAGAGACCACACTCTTAGCCACTCTGCTCTCCTGCCTCTCCACTAAGAGCTGATTTCATAAGAAATTACAAATGTTGACTTATTTTAACAACAATTTGGTGCTGCACTTAGGGAAATCATATTCTCTTAGCTCAATATATTTAAGGTTTCATATGCTTTCTCTTGACCACAGTTGACACCCCTCAGAGTGAAATTTACACTCTGTATTCTCCACTGGCTATAGATAAGTTTAATTACTCCATACTAAAAACATATATATAAATCATTATTAATATGGTTTAATAAAATTATGGGAGGAGAAAAAGCCATCATTTTTTGAGTGCTTACTATATAATAAGCTCTGTAGTAAGTACTTTTCCAGCATTTTGTCATTGAAACCTCTCTCCTGGTGGCTTCTTTCTTGAGTGTTTATTGTAGGATTCACAATGGTTTTAAACCTTCCTAGTGCATCAGAGTCACCTGGGAACTTTCAAAAGAACAAACACCAGGTCCCAGCCCTAGAGAGTCTGACTGAACAAGTCTGGACTAAGATGGGACACTGGGGCTCTTTTAAATTCCTAGTTGATTTCCAGTGCACAACTAGAAATGAAAAACACTATTTGCTAAATGCTTCTGACATATGTGTTTTATTTAAACCTGAGAAAAACCCAGTGAGCTTGGTATTATTTTCCTTACTTTATGAGGAAACTGGTTTAGAAAGGTTAAATAACTTGGCTAAGTGACTAAGGGAGCAAGCTGGGGATTTGACCTGCATCTTGTTCACTTGAAGTTCTGTTGCCATAAGCAGCACACTATTCTACTCAGGAGTAATCCCACTAGTGGAATTCAATTAAGGGCTTGACCTGGCTGGCACTGCATTTCTCGTGTTCCATTTCCACTCCCCACTGCAGGTTTTCATTTTCCAGTGGGCTCACTTAAAAGCTTATGCCATTTCACATTATTTTGGCTTTACTGACTCAACAGTGAAGTTAGGACATCTTTCCAGATGGCAGCCACGCTCCTGTCTAAAGCAAAGCAAAACTAGCCCCAGGGAATGGCTGCATTATATCTACTTAAGTATATCCTTGTGATGTGAATAGTCTGCTTCTGCTCGGAGTAAATTAGTTTAGTCAGATTCAAGTCAGAGACCCAATGGGGATCTAGGCATCTGGCCAGAATATAGCTGCCCTGAAGTATTTCCATAAACCATCACATAGCTAATATTATACCCATGGGTCTTTTGGAACTCAGCTTTTTCTTTTTCTTTCTTTTCTTTTCTTTCTTTTTTTTTTTTTTTTCACAATTTCACTCTGAAGTAATTTCTGCAGTGAAAAATAAAGCGCTTTACATTTGACTCTCTTTTGGCCACTGTGGACTTAACCTCTTCTCTGGGAGCCAGAGAGGGATGAGAAGGTCCTCGGTCTTTGGACCTGGCTTAATAAGCACCCTTTGCATTTAGACTCATTAAAGTCATTTCACACACAAGGTCTCATGAGCTCATGAGTTACTGTAAGAAGCTGAATCTCTGTGCTACATATTAAAAATAAAGCTTACAAAGCTCCCAAAAGGATATCAGTGCCTAGCATGGGTGAGGGCGGGCAACGTGTGCATCCTCCACCCCCTCCAAAAAATGACAATGTCCTATCCACTCTGCTTCTGGCACAGAGTGACTCAGAAGCAGTCTGTAGTATTCATAGCAAGTACAGCAAGCTTTGTAACAGCTCCACTGCAGAGCTCGGGGGAGGCACGAGCAGTGCACATGCCTTCAGCTTTTCATAGGCAAGGGCAGACTGTCTTTTTCTAGGAGAGATGCTCATTTAAAAGAATTAAAACTGCAAGGTACTCCTGGAAGCCTAACATCCAGATGCAATAAGGACAGCTCAGGGGACAGCATGGGGAGGCTGAAATGACAATATGCGGCAACAAAAGCTTTGAATTTCTATTTTATAATTTGTGCCAAAAGCTGAAATCTCTTTTAACATATTTTGCCATATGTTAACATCCAACACCCTTTAAAGTAAAAAGAAATCAATGTGTGGTGAGAAAATAAATCTTATTTATTCACTATTGGCAAATACAGCTATAAGAGAGAAAAAAATCAGCAATGTGAAGGCTTTCAAAAGTCTTCTGGACAAATATGGAAATATATTTGGAGGCAGAATATTAGTATTAATGAAGTTTATTGTAAAAAATTCTAAAATAGATAGTGTGATATACAATTTTATTATGAAAATTGCCTGAAAATATTGAGGTTGATTGACATAGACACATGACAACCATTATGAAAACCTAATTAATTTTAACCTTGTGAGGGTTTTAGCCTTTCTAATTCTTATTCTTTTAAGCCTTTTCATTCTTTTATGTTTTGTAAATAAATAACTTGTATGTGGAGAAATTGATTTGGAAAGTAAGCTGAGGTGTATATTTAAAATACAATTTTATGAGAAAATCCAACCTGAATTATAATATCAGAATCAGGATATTGAAATACTTTCAGTTTTTAACTGGTACAGGAGACATTAATGCAGGCAGCACAGAGACAATTGGCCAAGATCCAAATAAGCATAAATCTCTTCCCAACCAGAACAGGTCAGAAACAATACCCACCTGTTGTATAGGTCCCTCCCTACTTATACAGGAATCATGAGGATCCTAAGGAATGACTGAATGATAGGTCAGTAACTTAGATTGTTATCAGACTCTATTTTATTCAAGATATTTTCCTGTTCCATTGTTAGAACATCCTTTATAATTTTTCTCTTATCAAGGTAGATAAAAACAGTGACATTTTAAAGCTTTTATCAAAATATAGCTAACATACAATATTATATTAATTTTAGGAGCTCACAATATTCAACTTTTGTATACCTAAAGAAGTGATCATCATGATAAGTCCAGCAACCATCTGAAACTGTATCACACTATCACAATATTATTAACTATATTCCCAATGCTGTACATTACAACCCCATGACATTTGTTTTATACCCGGAAACTTGAGCCTCTTATTCCCCTTCACCTTTTCTCCCCCCGCCACTGCCTTCTTAATTTTTCAATTACAGTTGATTTTCAATATTATTTTATATTAATTTCAGGTGCACAACATAGTGGTTAGATGTTTATATAGTTTAAGAAGTGGTCCGCCTGACTAGTCTAGTACCCATGTGGCACTATACATAGTTATTACCATATTATTGACTATATTCCCTATGCTTTACTTTACATTCCTATGGTTATTTTGTAACTACCAATTTGTACTTTTTTTTTAAATTTGTACTTCTTAATACCTTCACAGTTTTCACCCTATGCCAACACCCACCAATCTATCAACCCAATAAATCTAGTACGCATCTGACACCATACATAGCTATCACAATATTATTGACTATGCTCCTTATGCTATACCCTACATGCCCATAACTACTTTGTAACAACCAGTTTGTACTTAATCCCTTCCGTTATTTCACCCAACCTCCCAGCTGGCAACCATCAAAATGTTCTCTGTATTTATGAGTTTGTTTCTGTTTTGTCTGTTAATTTTGTTCTTTAGATTCCACATATAAGAGAAATCATATTGTATCTGTCTTTCTCTGACACTCCACTTAGCATAATACCCTCCAGGTCCATCCATGCTGCCACAGATGGCAAAAACCCATTCCCTTCCATGGCTGAGCAATATTCCATTGTATGTATGTACTACCTCCTCTTTATCCATTCACCCATTGACAGACACCTATGCTGCCTCCACATCTTGGCCATTGTAAACAATGCTGCAATGAACATATGGATGGACACATCCCCTCGAAGTAGCATTTGGGTTTCTTCAGATAAATACCCAAAAGTGGGATTACTGGGTCCTTCTTTGTCTCTCATTATAGCCTTTGTTTTAAAATCTATTTTGTCTAGTATAAGTATTACTACCCCAGCTTTTTTGTTTTGTTTTGTTTTCATTTTCATGAAATATCTTTTTCCATCCCTTTACTTTCAGTCTATGTGTGTCTTGATCTGAAGTGAGTCTCTTGTAGGCAGCATGTGAAAGGATCCAATTTTCTTATCCATTCAGCCACCCTATCTTTTGATTGGAGCATTTAATCCATTTACATTTAAAGTAATTGTTGATAAGTAGTTATTGCAATTTTATTATTCATATTTTTGATCTTTTGTTGTTCTTCTTAAAGAAGTTCCTTTACAATTCCTTGTAATTCTGGTCTGGTGGTAGTGAACTCCTTTAGGTTTTTCTTGTCTGGGAAGTTCTTTATCTGTCCTTAGGTTCTAAATGATAGCTTTGCTGGGTAAATTAATCTTAGTTGTAGGTCCTTGCTTTTCATCACTTTGAATATTTCCTGCCAATCCCTTCAGGCCTGCAAAGTTTCTTTGAGAAATCAGCTGACAGTCTTATGGGAACTCCCTTGTAGGCAAACTAACTACTTTTCTCTCTTTGTCTTTAACCTCTGGCATTTTAATTATAATGTGTCTTGGTATGGACCTGTTTGGATTAATCTAATTTGGGACTCTTGTGCTTCCTGAGCTTGTATGCCTATTTCCTTTCCCAGATTAGAAAAGTTTTCTGTCATTATTTCTTCAAATATGTTTTCAATTCATTTTTCACTCTTCTCCTTAGGTACCCCTGTGATGCAAATATTGGTACACTGGATGTTGTCCCAGAGGCCCCTTAAACTCTCCTCAATTTTTTGGATTCTTTTTTCTTCTGCTGTACTGATTGGGCATTTTATGCTACTGCATCTAATTGCTGATTCGATCCTCTGCCTCATGTAATCTGTTGATTCCCTCTAATGTATTCTTGATTTCAGTTATTGTATTCTTCATTTCAGACTGGTTCTCTTTTATGTCTTCTTTCTCCATTTTTGTTTCCTATATCTTTGTTTATGTTCTCCTTGAGATCACTGATGAAAGTTTCGCCAAGGAGAGAGGGTGCAAGAGACACAGATATTCAAGTGAGTACGTTTGTTAACCTGCTGGGTTGAGCCCACAAGTGGCATCAGCCCTGACTAAGGGAAGCATCTAGTTTTTATAGGGTGGAGTAAGTAACCAGTGGCAATGGCTGGGGGCAACAGCTGGGGGATTTTGGAAAATTTCTACTTATGCCAAGCAGGATATGGGTGATGTATTTCCCGTTGGTTTTCATGCCAAGCAGGATGCAGGGTGTGTGCCCGTTACTGCATGGCTGAGCTGGCCTTTAGGGCAGACAGTACCTTTCAACTGTGCATCCTTATACCAGTGTTCTGAACTTTATATCTTGTAGATTGCTGTCTCCATTTTGATTAGTTCTTTTTCTGGAGATTTGTTCTGTTTTTTCATTTTGGCTGTGTTTCTTTGTCTCCCCATTTTGGTTGCCCCCCTGTGTTTATTTATATGTATTAAGTAGGGCTGCTGACTTAGTAGAGTGGTCTCATGTAGTAGGTGTCCAGTAGGGCTCAGTGGTGCTGTCTTCCTGATCACCTGAATAGGGTATTCCAGGTGTGTCCCTAGAGTGGATTTTGTGTGCTCTCCTGTTGTACTTGAGCCTTGGTTGCTGTTTGCAAGGCAATGGAAGGGATTGATCTCCAGGCTGATTGGTTGTGAGGATTGGCTGTGACTACAGTGGAGGAGCCATGGTGCAGGGGATGACCCTACAGAGCAGGATTCACTTTAGCGGGGCTCTGGTGACTGCTTAATCTGCCCTTTCGTTGTGTCATCCTTGGAGGTGGCCAGGTGATGCTCCGCCTGAAGCTGGCCCCTGGGAATGCTATCCCTAAGGCCTCCTTGGAGGAGACCCTCTGCAGGTCAAGTGTCCTGCCCAGGACCACTGGCATTAACTACAATAAATCTGCAAGTGGTCACCATTCACACTGGGCTTGAAGGTGCTTCAACAGGCCATGCCGCCAACTAATGCCAGCTGTCACTAGTACCGGGCTTAAGGCTGTTGAGCCAGAGGTACAGGACATGCTGAAATGAGATGCTTCCTGTTTGGTTTTTATGAACCTATGAGAGGTTTTTCAAAAGTCTATAGCATGAGCCAAGACAGGCCATTTTTATGGAAAAGCCACTGCAAGTGGCTTGGGTGGGTCTGAAATTTGGGTGGGGCAGGTTCTAAGGGAATCAAGGTGAAGGAATGGTGTTAGCCAGGTTGATGGAGACTCAGATACAGTGACCATCTGAATTCATGCTCAAAGGGAGGAGGGCTCAAATAAGAAACAAACAACAGATTCTGCCAGCACTTCTGTCTGGGAGAAAGCTGCCCCTCTATCCCTCGCCCTGCAGCCAGACTTTTAGTTCCTTCCTTTGTGTCCCTGGTGCCTTTTGAGCTGCTGCACAAATGCTGGAGCTCAGAGTGAGGCCATCAGTGAATAAGTCTGTGCATGAGCCATTTAAGAGGAGTGCCTGGGACCCCAACCACGCTCATGTCACTCAGCCACAATCTCTGTTGGGTCTTACAGCCAGAAGTTGTAGTGACTTTTTTCTCTTGCACTGGAACCCTGGACTGAGTAGTCTGACTAACACCTCCTTGCTCCTCTGGAGGCGGGTGGGGGAGTGGGGATGGACCTCCACAGATGAGATAGCCCTCCCAATTTTTAATGGTTACATACAGGTGTGGGACCAGCTCATTCCACGTATCTGTCCTTCCTACCAGTCTCAAGGTGACTTCATTTATATGTCCTTAGTTGTAGGGCTTTCGTTCAACTATACTTCAGGCATTTCTCAGTGATGTTGTTCTGTATTTTAGTTGTAATTTTGGTGTGGTCGTGAGATGAGGTGAGCACGGCATTTACCTACTCTAGTATCTTGATGGGATCCTACTTTTGTTTTGTTTTTTTCCAATTTCTATGCTGATTCGGTATACTGATATTCTCCTTTCAAACTATGTAAAATGTCTTTCCAGCTAATTTAACATTTCCATCTTTACTGACTCATGTGAGGAAGAAATTAACATACCAAGGCAAAGTGAAACAAGGGAGGAAGACTATCTAGGAAAAAGGGAAAGCTGTTAAAGTTATTAATCATATCCTTAATGATAATAATAATCAAAGCCCTGGCTAGAAAGTAATTTGCTGCCTAGAAAACAAGAACCCTGGCATGCTGTCAGTTAAAGGCTTATATTTTTACATTATCTTTTCTCTGTGAAGATGATTTGTCTTGATTTTTCACCCCTCATTCTCCCTTTGTTTTGTACATGAATCAGGTGACAAGCTCAGAACACAGTGACCTGCCCTGTGATTGAGATCATACCAGAATATTGGCTTTGCTGCCTTTTTTCCTATTTCCTGCCCAGTTCACATTCACACAAAATAAACCCCTCTTTCCATTACTCCAGTACCGTGTGGAAATCTCAATCTGCACTAGTACTGCAGCTGACACCATTGACAGAACTTCCCCAAGGATATGGGAACAGTCTTTGCCACAGACCCTTTCCTCTATTGCGGTGTTTCTCAATACAGAAGCAACTTTGCCCCACCAGGAAACACATGCCAATTTCTGAAGACATTTTTGGTTGTCACAAATAGAGTATTTTTCACAAACATTCACAGATGCTGTTGGCATCAAGTGAGTAGGCCAGTGATGCTCCTAAGCATCCCACAATGCACAGGCTAGACCCCCACAACAGTTATGTGGTTCAACATGTCCAATAGTACTGAGGCTGAGAAACTTTGCTCTAAAATGGCAGTGTAATCCCTACAAGCACTGTAGCACTTTTATTTGGTTTCCCAGAGATAGCCTGACTCTTTAAGTTTCCTCATAGCATTTATTTTTATTTATTTTTTATTTTTTTACACACACACAATTTCAGACAAAATCTGCCAGGGATGAGTTGTGGAATATGTATATCACCAAGTGTCTGGCTACATAGGATCCTTCCTACTGCCCAAAACTATTGCCCCCAAACAGAACTCAAACACATCTACATTATGAAACATTGAGATAAGTTCCCTGTCTACCCAATAGATTAAAAGATCTTTATTTTCCCACTACCTCATGATATTTGTATATGGTTTTAAACCCCAGTGTTCTAGGGCTCAGCCTGTAATCTTAAAGGCTTATTCAGCATTTCTTCCAGCCAACATTTAGGATTCTTACAAAAATAGAATTCCTGCTGTCCTTCTGTAACATTGCATAGTTGCTAAAGTGGAAATATCCATTAGGATCTCCCATACCACTGCCCTATAAATACCGTCCATTAAGCATTGCTCTGCAGTCCTTCTGAAGAAACACACACAGAAAACGATTTTATGTGTGTAGAGCACCAGAGTAAACAGACTCTGAAAAACCTTGGCAATGCCTAGCAATAAGAAGATGGTCTCACAGCAATTTGTAATCCTAAAGTGGTAAGTATGGACAAAGGGGAAAAGGCCATACTTCTCATGCCCAGTCTCCCCTTATTTGAATATGAGAAGGAGAGGAAAATAACAATGGAGTAAGCCAGTTGTCATGCTCTTCTCTGGAGTTTCTGTGATGAAATAAAAGACCCAAAGTGGGTTTTGATCTTACTTACTGTGATGCAAGAGGTTCTACTTGACTCCAAGTGATAAATGTTTAAAACATTATAATTCCTCTCTGACGATAAGTGATCCTTGGACAGAAACTTGAAGAAATTGTATTAGAAGCATGCGAATATATTCTAGGATATCAAATATGGGAACTAACAATATAAAAAACTTGAATTCCTATCTCAAATGATATCAAATGGATATAGATATTGATATTGACATCTCAAAATATGTGGCCAATGGAGATGGAGATGGAATGAGGATGAAGAAGAAAAAGAGAAGATAGGTGACATGAGGAAAATTATAACCTGCTCAGGAAGAGAAAAATTGAAGAAGCACTCAAGTACAAAAGAGGTCTGCTGACCCATCATTGCTGGGGCAGAACAATAGTATCCTGGAAGCACAAAGCTTCCTCTCTCCCCAGGAGCTTCTAGTGTCAGACTACTGGACTTAACCAATTTCCCAATCTCCACACCATCACCCATTCTGCCTGCTTAAAGAACTTTTTTCCTCTAATGCCCAAAATGCCCTTAAGTAAAGGGTTAACCTTTAATTTCCCAATTAGTGATTTTGAAATAAATAAATAAATAAATAAATAAATAAATAAATAAATGTGCGGCTTTTGAAGCACTTTAGTGGAAATAATCTTTAGTTTGTATGCAATCAGTCAATCCACTAGAAGAAATGTCTGATTATAATAACATCTTCCAGTTGTACAGTGCACTTTACAAAGCTATCTCATATTCATTACCTCATTCAATTCTTTATCCCTATGAGAAAATCAATTGTTTCCTTAACTTATAGAGTAGTAGGAAACTGAGGCTCATAGTGGTTAGGTGATTAAAACCTAAATCTAGCTGAGCCAGAACAAAAGTACCCTCCTCTTCTATACCTGATGCTGATAAATGAAATCTTTCCCAATCTGTACTAAGCAATTAGAATTTTGAACATAGGATCTATTCCTCAAGTATTTATTGTCTGATATGCTCCAAACACAAGAGAAACAACAGAGAAGTGCCTTCAAAGAGCTTAGAGTCCAGCGAGGGACACAGGCACATTGGCATACAATGTTCATGTAGTGCAGTATAAGACATCCACGGTAGTTTCAGATCACATAGGAGAGGCACCTATTCCAGACCTGGTGGGAAGAAGTCTTCCTGCAGGGAAAGCTTCCTGCAGGAAATGATGTCTAAGTGTAGACCTGAAATATTCGTGGGAGGCAATCAAGTGGACAGGTAGGGAAAGGCATTCCAGGCAGAGATCAGCATGTGCTGCAAGTCCAGTAGAATAATTTGGGTGATGAACTTACACTACAGAGAGAGAGTTCAACAGGGATGGAGCAAAAGCATAGAACCACAGAGCAGAGTTGAATCTGAGAAAGAAGCTTTGACCAGATGGGCTTATAAACCATTCTTAAGGGTTTGTAATTTACCTTGGGGGTCTCAGGGAGCCTTTGAAAAGCTTTACGTAGTGGAGAGAAAGAATTAGATTTACATTTAAGAAAGATTATCTGCTATATGTATAATAAAGGGATTAGATTCACAGAAATCTCTGGAAACAAAGCATCTTGAAATAAACTTCCCCTGAACTCTATGTAAGTTGGCAGAATTGGCAGAAGGCTGATTTTAGAAAAATAGAAATTTATAAAACTGACTAAATATTAAACAGAAAACCATAAATTGTTATATTAAGGAAAATCGACATTTGAAAACTGTCCAGGGGCCAGCCGAGGGGCTCAGTTGTTTAAGAGCTCGCTCAAGAGTGCGAGCTCTAAGCACCAGCCTCACTGGTGTGATTCCCAGCCCAAGCTGAGCAGCCACTGAGCTGCCAACAGGTAGCAGGATGGCTCAGCTAAAACAACAACAACAACAAAAATACTGTCCAAAAACATTTACCACAGGGTTATATACCAAGCTTTTAAAATAAATCCTAACACAAACCCTTTCCGAAACAATAGAAATATATATTCTACCACATATTTTATAAGTCTGGTATGCTAAAATTAATTACAGACAATATAAAAAAGAAACATTATAGACCATCTCCCTCATGTACATAAATACAACAGTCCTAACAAAATATTAGCAAAACAGATTTGGAGCTGTACTGAAAAGTATATTAATTTGAGTTCATTTCAGGAATACAAGATTGGTTTAATGCCAGAAACCATACTAAATTAACTACTTTAATAGACTAAAGAGGACAATCGTATGTAACCAGATGGTGGTATGTCTCCTAATTGGAAGTGCAATTTCTATGTCACTTTTTAAAATAAAATGTTTTGCTCTGGACTTGATTACGCTTTTGCCTTTCCTGGAGCTAGAATGTGGGCATAGTGGTGACCCCAAGGAAGGGGAAGCCATTTAATGGAAGAAACTTGGATTTTAGAATTATCTTCTAGAGTTGAGCTGCTGCCCACCCATCACTGTAATGTTATATTTTGATCTTTTTGAGCAACTTAAAATAAGCCCTATTAATGCAGAGAGACAAGAGAAAATTCATGAAAAATAGTTAAAATCTGACTGACACATTTTCTTTTTCCCATTGCAATCTATGCTCTGGAAGAAGAGTAATGGAAAGGAAGTAAGCTTTGGAGGTAGGTACACACAGGTTTAATTCCAAATGCTAAGGGTCTGACTGTGGGCATGTTGATTTCTGAGCCTCAGTTCCCCCAGCAACAACATGTTAAATGTCTCTCCTCAAAATGGCAGATCCTTTTTAACAGACAGATACAAAGAGGGGAAATTGACACTGCTCTTAAGATTAAAGATAGAAAAGAAATTGTAAAGCACTGATGTTTTTTCTGAAGAGTTGCCAGATGAAATATAGAACATCAAGTTAAGTTTGAGTTTCAGATAAACAATGAATAATTTTTTAGTGTAAGTATGTCCCAAATATTGCATGGGATGAAACTATATTTTAAAAGTATGATTAATATTAGATGTTGACTATAATTTAACACATATATAGTCATGGGATGTGGAATATAGTGTGGGAATGTAGTCAATGGAATTGTAATGGATATGTATGATATATGGGGTGGGGGGACAGGGGGTAGTCACTTTGTAAGGGGTGAAAAAGATAACTATTGCATAATTTTGCACATCTGTAACTATTAATAATAATAAAAAATAATAATAAAACAAACAAACAAAATAAATAAATAAATAGTATTCTCTGCATGAAAACAAAAACAAACAAACAAAAGCATGTGTTATCTAAAATTCAAATTTAAATGGACATCATAATTTTGTTGTCGTTTTTTTCTTGTCTTTTTGCCAAATATGGCAACCTTATTTGAGAGAAGAAAGTAAACTACCTCTAGGCTGGCTTGAGGTACAGTAAGAAGTAGGTAAGTGATGTAGGTAGGTATAGTAAGAAATGAGGCATTCCCAGCACAGAACCTGGAGGGATCACCCATCTTGACACCTGCAGCAGTAAAAGTGGTCAGTCTAGTCAAACAGACAAGGATGGACTCAACCAGTGTCAGGAACCCATGGATTTGGTAACAGTGATGCACAGATTTGCAGCCAGAAAGCTAACACATAAGCTTAGAGAAAATAGAAAACTGAATGTTTGGACGTTTCCAAAATTCCTCCACCTGCTTCAGAAAACCCTCCACATCTGACAGATGAAGAGGATGGATAAGGAGGAATGAGTTTTATTTGTTATAGTCAAGCATCTCACTTTGGTACCTCTGGTACAGGCTGAGGGAGGAGGTGGGGACAGAATATCGCTGACAGCAAAATGGGGATAATAACACTCCTCTCTCATGGTTGCTGTGAGAATGAAGATAAGGTGAATTGTGTAAATCTTAGTGTAATGTCAGACCCACAGTAAGGACTCAGTCACTAATGTTGGTTCTAGTCATCTCTTTCTCTGTTCTATGTCTCCTTCCCCTTCCTTCCTGAAGCTCATAGTGCCCGTAAGTTGTCCTGGATTCTGGATTTCAAAACCCACACATGCCTCCTTGAAGCCAGAGTCACCAGGCAGTTGCTGAGATTCTCTATCCCATGTACCTGAAGTGGTTATACCTCATTCCTGCATTTGGCAGGTATTTATTTAAATCTCATTATATGATAATCATTTTCCTGATGGTGATCTTGCAGTGAACAAGATAAACAGGCCATTACATTTAAAAAGTGTGGCCCTCCAGCTGCCTACTTAACAATAACCTGAATACTCCATTGGGTAAATGTACCACAGTTTCTTAATCCAGTCGTCTATTGCTGGGCATTTAGATTGTTTCCAAGTCTTGGCTATTGTAAATAGTGCTGCAATGAACATAGGGGTGCATATATTTTTTCAAATTAGTGTCTTGGGTTTTTCAGGATGAATACCTAGGAGTGGAATTGCTGGGTCAAAAGGTAGTTCTATTTCCAGTTTTTTGAGATATCTCCATACTGACTTCCATAGTGGCTGCACCAATCTGCAATCCCACCAACAGTGCAGCAGGGTTCCCTTTTCCCCACAGCCTCACCAGCACTCGTTGTTTGTTGATTTATTGATGATAGCCATTCTGACTGGAGTGAGGTGGTATCTCATTGTGGTTTTTATTTGCATTTCCCTAATGATCAGTGAGGTTGAACATTTTTTCATATGCCTGTTTGTACATCTGTAATTAATGATAATAGTTAAAAAAAAAAAAAGAATAACCTGAAGACCATGTGAAAATGCAAATTTCTGAGCCACATTTTCCAAAACTGATTCCAAGGACAAGGGATAATCACTATTTAAGAAATTATCTACCTTATTATGTTATTACACTATTCTAAGGTTTGGGAATTGCTGACCCCAGTCTTACTATACAGGTGCTGATCATGGTATCATTATATTAGTTAATCCAAATGAAGAAATTACAAATAGTGGTAAATCAGACATCAGTGATAGGTTGATAGGGAGAGATATCAAGAAGAGACCACAAGGAGCCCTCAACACTGTATCACAGACCCAGATGCCAACTCTACCTACTGTGAGAATAAGAAGCATGGGGAGGAACCGACCAAAAGCAATGTTTACCATACTGTCTGCTCTGAGGACCTCTTTATTCTCACAAAAATTACTGAAGACCCCAAAAGCTTTTGTTTATGTGGTAAACCATATTAAAAGTTAAAACTGAGAATTTAAAAAAATTATTTAAAACTAACAATAATACATAGATAATATGTTCATGAAAATAATGTATTTTTATGGAAAAAATAACTAAATTTACATGAGCAAAAAATATATATATTAGTGAAAAGGGAGACACTGTGTTACATTTTTTGCAAAGAGTAAATGGCTTAATGGAAAACAACCAAATTCTCATAATCTGTTTCTGTATTTAATCAGTTACCATACCACACTGGAAAACCCCATTGTACACTCATGAAAAAATGGAGCAGGGAAGGCAAATAATATTAGTATTATTAGGAAGTAATTTTGAGCTTGTGGGATCTCTGAAAAGATATGGGGATCCTCAGGATTCCAGGGACCACATTTTAAGAACAATTTACCTAAAAGATGGGAAATTGCCTGTGGATATCCCATCACTCCACCCTTACCCCCCCATCTCCACCTAAGTGACATACTGCTTGGGAATAAAGAGGAAGATGGGAGAGCAACTCTGACAAAAATTCTACTACCTTACATTTTTTTCAAAGCTGATCTTGGTTGTGAGTCTTTCTGCCAACTTTTAGTGACCCTGTGTGTCCTCAAGGGCAGTTATGCTACTGAGTTTTCATGGTATGACTAGAATCTGAAATTAGCTTCCTGTCCTACACTGTACTCTTAAATATATCTCAAGGCTTGAATCAAAATAAAGGAGAAGCTAATTTGCCCAGTACACTTAGAAGCTCCCTTATCTCCCAAAAGTGGCCCCACATACCCTTCAAAGTGGAGCCTTCCTCTGCCTACCATATACCCTCCAAAACCCACTGGCCCTGTCACATTGCCTCCAACCACAGTCCCTGGGCCCCTGACCAGTTTCTGTCTTTCCCTTTCCCCACTTCAGATCAATGTTATTCAGTCTAGTTATTTGGCTCTAGATTTTACCTCCTTCTACTCTGGACACCAAATTTAATTCTCCCCCTTTATGCCACTCCCTAGAAGTAGGTACCACCCCAGAGATCCAGAAGCCCAGCTGGATCCAGAGATCCAGCTAAAGTCAGAGCACCACTTCTTGCCTGGAGAATTTACATAAAATTAATGTAATGGGAAACTCTGAATCTCAAATACACTGTCAGGAACCCATTTCACTCTGAAGAAAAACCAAGGTGATTCAGCCTTGTTTTTAAACATTCATAACTTTTATGAAGTATTTCTCTATTTGAAAAATAGGCTTTCATATAACATTACATTTTTTTTATGTGTGTATATTTCCTCTAAGCAAAAGGTAGTTTTTGATGGATTGACCAGCCTCTTTCTAATTAGCTGAAAGTCTACTTTCTTATAATTGCATGTGAGCAAATGAGTGATGACTGACTGTGCTCAAGTAATCTGACTATAGCAGTAGACCTTAACCTTGAAGGTATAAAGCTGCTTTAGAATCTCAAGAGGTTCAGATAGAATGACCTGATATGAGGAAGACATGGAGAAACAATTGCTGCGGAGGCTGATTTTAATTAGATGCAGAAGGAAAGAAGATGTTCTAATGAGTGGGAAGTATCATGGCACTGCAGCATCACTGTCATAATTTTAACCAGTCATGACAGGTAATTATTATATTTAAGTTTCGGATTTCTCAATTCCTTTTATTGCTAAATCAGACTTTAATAAAGTCTCTCAGGATGGGTTAGACAGATATGATCCAAAGAAATATTCATGAAAATGAAGGAAGCAAAACATCTTTAGTCTTTGCCTCCACCTAGAAAAGAGCAAAACAAGAAAAAGAGCCACAAAATAACCTTACCTCACCTACTGTTTTGATCCTGCTGGGCCATGGTGTTAAGGAATGAAGAAGGCAAAGAGGGAGACTCTGGGGGTGGCTGCTGAGTGACTTGGGGAGATCTTGAACAGATTCCTAAAATGGCAGCATACAGGCTCCAGTTAGGTGAACAGGGGAGCCACCAATCCCCCAGGGGGGGGCATTATCACATGGGATCCTTTCTCATTTACTCGACAGCATGGGGCACAGGTAAGTTATAGGTTTGGTTACTTCAGCAAGCCAGCAGTCACTTGAAGTCCAATGGTCAGTGGTAATTAGACTTTAGTCCAGTTAATAAGGTAAAGAACTCCAGAGGCAGGTTATCAATCCTCCTCTAACTACCCAACCACATTCAAATTTGATAACAATTTCTTCTAAGTGAGCTGTGACATGTGTGATATGAGACTAATTGGGAAGATTAGTACATTTAGAATTGGTAAGAAGACATGGAATTTTTACCTACTTTAGTGACTCAGGAGCTCTTGGTTTAAGCTGTAATTTCCCTGTTAAAGAGAAAACCACAGGCCCAAAATGGTGTCACTTGTGCTAAATCCCATGATATCAAACCTAGATTTATTTATTAATTTTTTCCCTGCCACCACCTCCCACCTACCAGCCTCTATCAAACCTAGATTTAATACCTGACCTAATTACTGCTTCCACCTCTCCCAGATACATAATCTTAATCAACCACTCTGGAATTTTCTGGTCAATACCAACAAGGTAATCTGTTACATGGACCCTCTCTATCCCCCACAGAAAGAAGAGACAATCTGCATAATAAAAATCCTAGCCATTCCCTTACCCACAAAAGAATAATGGCTCCCTTACCCCCTTTTATATTTCCTATAAAAACGATCCATTTTGTACAACCCCTTGAGGCACCCTTCTAGTTGCTATATGGGATACTGCCCAATTCATGAATCTCTTCATAAAGTCAATTAGATCTTCAAATGTATTCAGTTGAATTATGTTAATATCCCTGTGGATTTATTTTCATAGATCAGCAGGTAAGTCCCTGTATGAACAAATATCTTATGTGATCAAATAATAGTTGTTCTGTATTTCTCCCCACACACTAAGCAAAGGCAAAGCTTATAGAAAGATATTGTTGGGAAGAGACATTTGCTACAATTGAAGGGTGCTAACTGTTTGGTAAGGGTTTCCCTGTGAGTGAGGGAATGGAATGTGGGGCAAGGGAGG
Source organism: Aselliscus stoliczkanus (assembly GCA_033961575.1). Taxonomy (NCBI): domain Eukaryota; kingdom Metazoa; phylum Chordata; class Mammalia; order Chiroptera; family Hipposideridae; genus Aselliscus; species Aselliscus stoliczkanus. The sequence goes on from CM066736.1 coordinate 59,198,511, forward strand.
GGAGGAGGAGGACGGGGAAGTAGGGATGAAAGGAAGAGTGGGGAGGCAGATTCCTACAGCCCAAGTCTTCAAGAGGAATCCACATCAGGAATGGGAAGGAGAGTCAGTTAGGAAAGGCAATCACAGGTAGTCAGAACAGACTAGAGGGGTTAAGTTAGGAGGTCACTGGCAAGCTACTGAAGTTCTGAAAGAAGTATTTAATTTGCCACAAAGAGAATTAGGACCCGGAGACAGGTGCCCCAGGATGGAACTGAATAAAACAGAAACTATAGTATAATTATCCGATTGTAGCCACTTGTTTTGTCTCCAACTCAGGTTCATTTTACAACACAGTACTACTTAACTTCCACGTAGCAAAGAATAATTTAAAAATATATAAAAAGATCTCATTAGAATTATCAATCTTGGAAAACAGAAGGCAGACTTTATTCCAAAAACGTATTCTATTTTAGGAACCATAAGAGTGCCACATAAGAAAAGGATGACTCCCAGTTCAGATCCACAGAGAGACAAATGGTGAATGTCAGGCCCAAAGAGCATCAGCCATGCTATGTTTTCTAATAGAATGCTACACCCTCTGTTAAATGATAGGATTGGGGGGGGGGGGGGAGGTTAGGGCAAAAGGAGCTGCACAGCACAGATGTATTTTCTATAAGAAATTCTTGTAGAAAGGGTTTAATAAACAGGACTTCTTAAAATTTTACTTCATGTGTCTCCCTATTCTGTTCAGCTTATTTTATTAGATTTCTTAATATCTTTGTAGTGGTTTTGTGTTTTTTTTCTAGCATCAGATCCCTTTGCTGTAATCATCTACCATTCTCTACATTCAAAGACCCAAAGAGCCCTCCAGTGCAAGTAAGAGAGAAATTGGTTTCATTACTTTTTTCTCACCCATCTTGTAAATCACTAGGATAGGTAATTGCAATAATTTCCAGCTTAGCATGTACCTTCTTTCCATGTAATAGGATTAAAACCCAGCCTGTCAGAGTGCCCTGTTATGGTTTATAGATTGAATTTTATCCCTTCACTATCTGTATTTGATTAGAAACTATTTCCATTTCGATTCTGAATGGATCTATTTTCCTTTGCTATCTTACAAGGGATTTTGCAACACATCCCATTTTTCACTGTATGGGAAATACAGATTTATTTCTAGAATGCAGCATGCTGTAGAACTCACCATATTTCCATGGGCTATATATTTCTAACATTGTTTTTAAATTGGATCTCTTTCTTGTTTTTTATAATGAAAACAGAGAACAATTTTCAGGAAAAAAAACACCCCATGAATTAGAAAAGGATTTATTTGGTTTCTTTAAATGACTTGAAACATTTTTAAATTGTGCCAATAAATCCTCCTTTCCTGCTGTTCAGCACTAATCAGCCTGAAAAACAAAAACAATATTGTGATTCACAAACAGGAATTTTCAGATTGATCCCTGAGTATAGGTTAGGTGAATTTAGTATAACTATGTTACATTCTACCATATATATATGGAATATATATAGGGCACTACATATATATAAAAGAGCAAAGAGATCTAATGCTAAAAAGATATTAAGAAATCTAATAAAATCATCTGAGCAGAAGAGGGAGAGGAGTGAAGTAAAATTTTAAGAAAATTTTAATATTCTATTCATATTTTAATATGAATACATATATTCATGTTCTGGAATAGACAAAACAAATATATAAATCAAAATTAAAAACCATTCAGGTTAATTGGTCTCTCTTTTAAGGATGAGGAATATGTCCCAGGCGGCAATGCTGTTAGTATGGATACCATTACTTCCAAAAGAAAATGATGGCTAATCAGGAAAAGGAGGGAACCACAGCAGTAGGCATAATATTATGTGACTCAACTGAAGCCTATTTCCCCTTTTCATATTTTCCTTGACTCTTTTTCACCATTATATAATGTTTTTGAAATATATTGTGGGATCAAGAGCATATCTCTCATTTTGACTATGCCCTTTTAAAAGGACCTCAGTCCCTATTTTGAAACATCTCCATTCAGATAGCATCCCCTCCTCTAAACAGCTCAGGAAGCATAAGCTATGGCAAATGCAAAATCCCCTACCTCTCTCGGCTCTACCCTACCCCTTTCTGATGTGCTTATATCTTGGAAGCACTTAATACAAGGCTACAGCAATGCAAGTGTTCTGGAAAGAGAAAAATGTACGGAAATTCTTAAATCTTTAAATTACAAAGGGAGATACTAACTTTTACAATTGTTTCCATTTTGATTAGCAATAAAACTTAGTAGAAAAACTAATAGAGAAAGTACAGAGATATGCCCTCACCTTGCTCACCAGAAGACTAGAAAAAACCTTCATCATAAATCCTTTAAGCGGTCCAACTCATTCTCCAAATAATCTGAAGAGTCCATGGGGAATGCTTCTCTAATTTTTCTCATTGTGACTTTCTCCATATTGAGGGCCTGTTCATCTTTGTCTTCCCTTACAGTGGCCCTATCCCCCTAGAAGCAGCTGGCCTAAGTTGTTCCAAGCTCTATAGCTAAGAGGTTGGCTATTTTTCCCTTGGGAGAAAGTCTAATGGATCCTCTCATTTTTTCCTATGTAGCAAAAATATTCATTCACATATATATTCATTCATCATATATTTATTAGCATCTACTATATGCCAGGCAATGTTCTAAACATTCTGGTGCTATTGGAGAGGTTTATACTATAGTGAAACATCTAGAGTGATCATTTTTCCCTGGTTTTCTCTAGACATTCCCAGTTTTAAAACTGAAAGTTCTATGTCCTGGGGACCCCCTCAGTCCTGGGTAAATCACGCTGGTTGTTATCCTGGAGAGAGACAAGAAGACAAGCCTTAAAATTCTGGCAAAGAAAATCAGGAAACTTTTTCAGTAACATTTCAGGTTGTTTGTTACAGGAGAATCTTGTAGGTATCGGTAGATATGTGCGGGATTCCATATCTAAAGATCTGGCTCTCTAAGGAAAATGAGCTTCCTCTAAACTCTAACTTTTTATATGACATTCTAGGTGGGATTGAGATAAAATTTTAAATAAGAAAAGTTTTCTTTTTTGTGCTCTCCCTTCCCCATCTTTACCTCCCTTAGCACATAATGTTCCCATTCCCTCCTCTTTCCCACGGCACCACCAATCACACACTCAAGACTAGTCACTATTTTTTTTTTTTTAAAGATTTTACTGGTGAACTGGGGGAGAGGAACAGTGTTGGGGAAGTGGGGAAGGGGACCAGCCAAGTTGTTGTTCTTCAATCTTCGTTGTGGAGGGCGCCAGTCACCATCTGGCTTCCCGTTGGCAGCTCATCTCCTCTAAGCTCAAGGTGCTGTGTTCCATCTTAGTTGCAGATGGGCGTATCCACCACCCCATGCGGGAGTTGAACCAGCAGCCTTGTTGTTAAGAGTGCGCAGTCTATCACTGAGCCATCTGGGCAGCAGCTCAGCTCAAGGTGCTGAGTTCAGTCTTAGTTGTGGGTGACCATAGTCACCATCCCATGCAGGAGTCGAACCAGCAGCCTTGTTGTTAAGAGCGCAGAGCTATCCAGGCGGCAGCTCAGCTCAAGGTGCCGAGTTCAATATTTAGTTGCGGGTGGGCATAGCCCACCATTGAACAGGCAATCTTGTTGTTACACCAGCTGAGCCATCCTGCCACCTGTTGGCAGCTCAGCAACAGCTCAGGTAGGGCGCAGCGTTCACTGGCCCATGTGGGAATCGAACCGGCAGCCCCATTGCTCAGAGCACGTGCTTTAAGCCAACTCTTAACCAACTGAGCCACTTGGCCGGGCCCCTAGTGACTCTTTCTTAAAATATGTGTTTCATGCCTATAAACCTTTGAACACAAATGGTCTCTTTGCCATCAGATCAACCATTGTATTTTTTCTTTTTTTTAAAGATTTTATTGGAGAATTGGGGGAGGAGAACAGTGTTGGGGAATCGGGGAAGGGGAACAGAGAAGTTGCCGTCCTTTTGTTCTTCAGTAGAGTTGTAGAGGACTTTGCTTCACTGGCCCATGTTGGTATTATCATTGGGTTCTTCCGGGGTGAGGGAGTCGGTCACCGGCCATTGGACAGCTGTTCACTGCAGCTCACAAAAGCACATGCCAACTGCCAGTGAGCCCCACTGCAGCCTATGCCGTCACCAGTGATTCACAGCAGCCCAGCTCCAGGTTGAGCTGCTGTTCACCATCTTAGCTGTAGAGGGCACAGCATCACTTGCCCTCATGTGGGAACCAAACTGGGGCCCTGCTGCTCAGAGCTGGCGTCCCAAGCCAACTCTTAACCAACGCGCCACTTGGCCAGCCCCAACCATTGTATGTTTAGTGATGCCTTCCCCCATTTTGGCCCGACAGCATGAATATCTACCTGAATTCTGTTTGTGTGGCAGTTTTTGCTAGCCTTTATCAGAGTGGTGATCATACTTGAACATGACTATGTGTTTCTGTATCTACCTTAGACTGCAAGTTTTGTTGGGTAAGGAAAATATATCATTTATCTCTCCTTCTATAATAACTTATACAAAGAAAGTGCTTGATAAGTGCTTTTGGACTTTTGGTTTTACAAATGTGATAAATTTTAACTACCTGAAAAGCACCTTCACAATAGTAGATAAATTATTACAAACATTATTTAAAGGCTTATTTCAGATGTTAAGAAAGTAAGAGATATCTTCAGAGGTCAGGAACAACAACAAAAAAAACCCCTAAAATTTGGAGTGGTTGATGCGAACTAACATTGGGGCCACCCTGAGGAATTTTCCACACTCAGGAACCAAGGAATGTAGGTTTTAGTGGCTACATGAAGATAGGAAAATGGGCCCTTGTTTGAGCAAGATTGGGTGTTGGAACTGAAATGCCTGGAAAGTTTTTCAACCCTCCAAGTGCTATATCTTCACTGACAAGCAATAGTTGATATAAGAGAAGCTTGTCTGTTCAGGCAAGGCCATTGGTCATAAATAAAACCAAATAAAACAAAGGGCCTCCTAAGAATCAAAATCATAGACCTGTTCTCACATGATTCTAAAATATGGATATATATTGGACCCCTAAACCATTAAATTAATAAAAAGCAACTTTATTTCTCTGACCTCATCTCTCCTGGTCTCTATCCATGTTGCCTTCTGTTTCATTGCTGAACACATTAGTCCCGTTATTCACTTTAGTGCCTCTTAGCAGCTTCTACTCTCAATCTTGAATGCTTTCCCCCCATATATGTGTATTGCAAAATCTATCAAGTTAAAGTATCAGCTTCTCAATGAAGTCTTCCCTGCCCACCCAATTTGAATTATCAGCCCTTTCCCAATCTCCTTAATCCTGATTCATTTTCACCATTTTCCAAAAGATTTAACACCTTCTATGTAAAGGAGATAATTATTGGGTTGTCGGAAAAGTCATGATGCGTTTTTGCAATGAAAAACATTGAAAAAATATGTCATGACTTTTCCGACAACCCAATACTTATTTATTATTTGCCTTCCCCACCTCACACTAATTGTAAGTGCCAAGGGAGTAAGAATTTTTGCATTTTTTATTTACTAATATATCTCAGTCAACTAAAAAATGTTCTTGAGCATAGCAGGTACTCATTAGAGACTTTTTAGTTGATGGAATGAAAAAAGTGATGATTAAGGGAATCCAGCAGCAGCTAATAGAAACCTTCTCTGAAGAATAAAACCTCAAATCTGACCATGCAAGATTCACACAAATAAAGCCCCACTGAAGACAAGCTCAGAATAAAAAATTTTAAGTTACATGAACAAATCTCAATGGACAAAATGTAGACCAAATGTTGATACCCCTCAATACTTCAGATTATAGTACTATCGGATACACTATAAAATGAATATGGTTATTGATTGAAGGTATAAAATAAGGTCTTAAAATTTAGTTATTAATGTCTTGATATAGCCTCAGATTCACAAAGCACCAAAAGTGCCAAGAAGAATTAATAGAATTAATCTACACCTAGATCCACTGTACTTGCATTGCATGGCACAGTTGACAGAGGCTATAAAAACAATCAGAGAAATGTCAGATTATTTGCAAAGAAAAAGTAATAGACTTATAGTATTAATCTCTCTTAATAGCAATAATAGAAGCCAAATGATCTATGAATATCTTCAAATTGTTGAGAGAAAATAATTGTGACTCTGGTTTAAAAAAAACAGAACTATAATATATAAAAAACAAAAGTGAACAGAAATGAACACATCTTAAAACAGACAAAAACTTGAGAGACGGTTCTACTAACAGTTGTTTTTGAGTAAACCTACAAAAAGATATAATTCAAGGAAAAGGAAAGTGAATCTGGAAGTAAGACTTGAGGTAAAAAACAATTATAAACTAAGAAACAGGGAAGTATTTGGAAAAATCCAAAAAAAGCATTGAGAATATAAAACAAAAATTATTATAGGCTGATGCTGAGGATATACAAACAAGGTGAAACTAAAATCCTGGTATTAAAATTCTGAGAAATCTATAATCAGCTCAACAGATTTAGAAAAGCAATTGCTAAAACTTAATTCATGACAACAATTTTCAGCAAACTGGACTCAATGGGAATTGTGTTAATCTGATAAAATGTTGTTTTTAATATCTGTATTTATTATTATGATACTGAATACAAACACAACATTTCTGGAGCAGAGAAAATTATTATTTATTTACAACAAATAATTGTTTTAGTTCCTATTAGTTCCAATTCTTATCCCTGAGGTGTGGCAATGACAGCCTGATGATAAATCCAACATGCAGACAAGAAATCTCAAAACTATGAACCTGGACATTTACATAGGAGAGAGACAGCCCTCTGCTGTCCCCTTCCTAAAAGGATGGGAGAAAACCCTTTGCTGCTTGGGCAGAATCCTAGGTCCTTATTCTTATCCTTTTGAATGTAAATAAATTTCTTCAGGAAAGAAGACCACAGCCTTCACCTTTACAATTAAAAGGATGTCTCCATGGTCCTAAATCTAAATCCCCACTTGAAAAGTAAACACATGCATCTGGGGAGGTAAATTTCTCAGGATAGTCTCTTAGTAACAAATCAGTCATAAATTAATTTCCAAGGTTTAGCTTTTTAGTCCAGATCTTAAGTTTCAGTAAAATTTGCTCAGAAATCCCTAACTGTGCAGAAACATAAAAATATTTTCAATATAGCCGACAAAGTAATAAAAAATTCATAACAAGAATTATGTTCAATGGTGAAACCTATAAGCATTCTATGCAAAGTCATGAAAAATTAAAGGATATCCACTATTACACTTTTATTCAACATTATATCAGCCAGTGCAGTAAGAAAATAAAAAAAATATTTTAAGATGAGAAATGAAGAAATTAAGTTTTTTTAATCAAATTTTTTATTATTATTATTAGTTTCAGATGTACAAAACAATGAAATAGTTATCCGTTTCACCCCTTACAAAGTGACAACCCCCTCTCCTCCACCCACTACTCCCCCACCCCGATATCATATAGCTATTACAATTCCATTGACACTATTCCCACACTACACTCCACATCCCATTACTACATATGTGTTAAATTATAGTTGACATGTAATATTATTTAGCGACAGCTTCAGATGTACAGTGCAGTGGTTAGGCCTCTACACCATCCATGAAGTGGTGTCCCTAACAAGACATGAGTCCATCTGGTCCCCTAAAAAATATTTACAATGTTATTGATTATATTTCCCAAACTGTCTTTTCTATTCCTGAGGAAATATTGCAGTTATCAATTTATGCTGTCTCATTCCTTCCCCTTCTCCCTCATCCCCACCCCTGTCTTATCTAGCAATCAAGTTTTTTCTCTGTGTCTCTAAGACTATTCTGTTTACATTGCTCGTTTATTCAGTTCCTTAGATTCCACATATAAGTGAGATCATATGGTATTTGTCTTTCTCTGACTGACTTATTTCACTTAACATAATGTTCTCTAGGTCCATCCATATCATTGCAAATGGTATTATTTCTTTCTTTTTTATAGCTGTGTAATACTCCATGGTGTAAATGTGCCACACTTTCTTAATCCAGTTGTCTATCAATGGGGATTTTGATTGTTTCCAAGACTTGGCTATTATAAATAGTGGTGCAATGAACACAGGGGTGCATATATTGTTTTAAATTAGTGTCTTGGGTTTTTCAGGATAAATACCTAGGAGTGGAATTGCTGGGTCATAAGGTAGCTACGTTTCCAGTTTTTTGAGATACTTCCATACTGATTTCCATAATGGCTGCACCAATCTGCAATCCCACCAACAGTGCACCAGAGTTCCCTTTTCCCCACAACCTCACCAGCACTTTGTTGATTTATTGATAATAGCCATTCTGACCGGAGTAAAGTGGTATCTCATTGTGGTTTTTATTTGCATTTCCCTGATGATCAGTGCGGTTGAACATTTTTTCATATGCCTGTTGGCCATCTATATGTCCTCTTTAGAGAAATGTCTCTTCATTTCCTCTGCCCATTTTTAATGAGGTTGTTTGTGTTTTTTTGATGTTGAGTTGCATGAGTGTTTTATAAATTTTGGATATTAACCCCTTATCAGATATATCATTGACAAATAGCTTCTCCCATTCAGTAGGCTTCCTTTTTGTTTTATTGTTGGTTTCCTTTGTTGTGAAAAAACTTTTAAGTTTGATGTAATCCCATGTGTTCATTTTTTTTTTTTTGAGGGTAGTGTCACTGGCCCCCACATGTGGGACCCGAACCGAGGCCGCTGGCTTCCCAAGCCAGCGCTTAACCACCACGCCACTCGGCCAGCCCTCATATGTTCATTTTTTCTTTTACTTTCCTTGCCCACAGGGATACATCAGTAAAAATATTACTCAGGGTAATGTCTGCAAATTTACTATGTTTTCTTTTAGGAGTATTATGGTTTCAGGTCATACATTTAAGTCTTTAATCCATTTTGAATTTGTTCTTGTATATGGCATAAAAAGGTGGTCCATTTTCATTTTTTTGCACGTGTAAGTCCATTTTTCCCAGCACCATTTATTAAATAGACTATCTTTAACCTAACTATAAATTCTTGCTTCCATTGTAATAGATTAACTGTCCGTACATGCATGGATTTATTTCTGGGCTCTCTATTCTGTTCATTGATCTATATGCCTGTTTTTATGCCAGTACCATACTGTTTTGATTACTGTAGCCTTGTAGTATGATTTAATATCTCTGGTAGCATGATACCCCCGACTTTGTTCTTATTTCTCAGGATTGCAGAGACTTTTCAGGGTCTTTTATGGCTCCATATAAATTTTAGGATTATATTTCTTATTTCTGTGAAAAATGCCCTTGGTAGTTTGATAGGTGTTGCATTGAATCTATATATTGCTTTAGGCAATATGGACATTTTAACTATATTAATTCTTCCTATCCATGAGCATGGTAGGTGTTTCCATTTATTTGTATCTTCTTTTATTTCTTTCTTAAGTATCATAATTTTCTGAATACAGGTCTTTTACTCCTTTGTTAAATTTATTCCTAAGTACTTTATAGTTCTTGAAGCAATTGTAAATGGGACAGTTTTCTTAATTTCTCCTTTTGATAGTTTATTATTGGTATATGCAAATGCAGCTGATTTCTGAATATTGATATTGCTACCTTACTGAATTTGTCTATCAGTTCCAATAGTTTTTTGATGGAGTCTTTGGGGTTCCCTATATATAATATCATGTCATCTGCACATAATGACAATTTTACTTTCTCCTTCCTGATTTGGATGCCTTTTATTTCTTTTTCTTGTCTGATTGCTGTAGCTAGATCTTCCAGAATTATGTTGAATAAAAGTGGAGAAAGTGGACAGCCTTGTCTTGTTCATGATCTTAAGGAGAATGGTTTTAGCTTTTCCCCATTGAGTATGATATAAGCTGTGGGTTTATCATGTATAGCCTTTACTATGTTGAGACATGATCCCTCTATTTCCATTTTGCTAAGAGTTTTATCATAAATGGTTGCTGGGCTTTGTCAAATGCTTTTTCTGCATCTATTGATATAACCATATGATTTTTATTTTTCATTTTGTTGATGTGGTGTATCACATTATTTGATTTGAGTATATTGAACCAACCTTGTGTACTAGGGATGAAACCCACTTGATCATGCTGTATGATCTACTTAATATACTGTTGAATTCTGTTTGTTAATATTTTGTTGAGGATTTTTTCATCTATGTTCATCAGGGATATTGGCCTGTAGTTTTCTTTTTTTATGGTGTCTTTGTCTGATTTTGGAATCAGGGTGATAGTGGCTTCATAGAAAGAGTTTGGGAGCCTTCCCTCCTTCTGTTTTTTTGGACTAGGTGATAATTCTTTTTTGAATGTTTGGTAAGATTCACTTGTGAAGCCGTGTTGTCCAGAGTTTTTGTTTGATGGAAGCTTTTTGATTACTGATTCAATTTCCTTGGTAATAATCAATCTATTCAGATTATCCGTTTCTTCTTGAGTTAGCTTTGGAAGGTTGTATGCTTCTAGAATATTATACATTTCTTCCAGATTGTCAAATTTGTTGGCACATAGTTGATCATAGTAATTTCTTAAATTTTTTTTTTTTTATTTCTGTGGTGTCTGTTGTCACTTTACCTCTTTCATTCCTGATTTTACTAATTTGAGTCCTCTCTCTCTCTTTCTTGATGAGTCTAGCTAGAGTTTTGTTAATTTTATCTTCTCAAAAAATAAGTTCTTTGTTTCATTGATCTTTTGTATTGTTTTTCTGGTCTCTATTTCATTTATTTCCACTCTGGTCTTTATTATCTCCTTCCTTGTACTCCCTTTGGGCTTCTTTTGCTGTTCTTTGTAAGATGTAAGGATAACCTATTGATTTAAGATTTTTCTTGCTTTTTTAGGTAGGCCTGCACTGCTATGAACTTCCTTTTTAGGACTGCTTTCACTGCATCCCAGAGATTTTGGGTCATGGTGTTTTCATTTTCGTTTGTCTTGAGATAGCTTTTGATTTCTTCCTTGATCTCATTTTTGACCCACTCACTATTTAGTAGCATGTTATTCAGCTTCATGTATTTCTGTGTTTTCCGGTTTTTATCTTGTAGCTGATTTCTAATGTCATACTACTGTGGTTGGAGAAGATGCTTGATATGATTTCAATCTTCTTAAATTTATTGAGACTTGTTTTGTGGCCTAACATGTAGTCTATCTTGGAAAATGTTCAATGTGAACTTGAGAAGAACATATATTCTGTAGCTTTGGGGTCAAATACTCTGAAAATATCAGTTAAATCCAGCTGGTCTAATGTGTCATTTAAGGTTGCTGTTTCCACATTGATTTTCTGTTTGGAGGATCTGTCCATTGACAGCAGGTGACAGCAGGGTGTTGAAGTCCCCTAATATGATAGTGTTACTGTTGATCTCCATCTTTTTGTCTGTCAGTATCTGTTTTATATATTTAGGAGCTCCTTTGTTAGGTACGTAGATATTTACTAGGGTTATATCCTCTTGTTGGACCTTTATTATTATGAAGTGCCCTATTTTTCCTTTATTATACTACCCAATTTAAAGTCAATTTTATCTGTTATAAGTATCATGACTCCAGCCTTTTTCTCAATTCCATTTGCATGTAATATTTTACTCAATCCCTTTACTTTCAGCCTGTATGTGTCTTTTGATCTGAGGTGAATCTCTTGTAGACAGCATATGCAAGGGTCTTGCTTTCTTATTCATTCAGCCACCCTATGTCTTTTGATTGGAGCATTTAATCCATTTACATTTAATGTGCATAGTTAGGTGCATATTGATAGGTGCATAGTTATTGCCATTTTGTTATTTGTGTTCCTGATCTTCCTTAGTTAGGTTGTTCTTCTCTTCTGCTTAAAGGAGCCCTTTTAACATTTCCTGCAAGGTTGGCTTGGTGGTAATGAATTCCCTTAGCTTATTCTTTTCTGGGAAGCTCTTTATCTCTCCTTCAATTTTCAATGATAACACTCCTGGATAGAGCAATCTAGGTTGTAGGCCTTTGTTTTTCATCACTTTGAATACCTCCTGCCACTCCTTTCCTGTCTACAAAGTTTGTAGAACGTCAGCTGATAGTCTTATGGGGGTGCCCTTGTAAGTAACTTGCTGCCAATCCCTTGCTGCTTTTAGGATTCTGTCTTTGTCTTTAACCCTTGCCACTTTCACTATAATATGTCTTGGTGTGAGCCTCTTTGGCATCATCTTGGTTGGAACTCTCTGCACTTCCTGGGCTTGTATGTCAATTTCCTTTTCCAGGTTAGGGAAATTTTCAGACATTATTACTTCAAATACATTCTCGATCCCTTGCTCCCTCTCTTCTCCTTCTGGTATGCCTATGGTTTGAATGTTATTTCTCATGATATTGTCGCCCAGCTGTCTTAAACTACTTTCAATGTTTTTTATTCTTTTTTCTTTTTGTTGTTTCACTTTGATGATCTCTATCTTGTCTTCAAAGTCACTGATCGATCCTATGCTCATCCAATCTGCTAGTAATTCCATCATGTTTCTTATTTAATTCAGTAATTGTATTCTTTAGTTTTAGCTGGTTGCTTTTCATGATTTCTCTATCCTTCTTTATATTCTCATTAATTTCCTGGAACATGCTAATAATCAGTGTTCTGAACTCTGTCTCCAATAGGTTTACCTCTATTTTCTCTAATTCCACTGATTCAGGAGGTTTCTTCTGTTCTTTTATTTGGGATGTGTTTGTTTCCCCATTCTGGCTTACTCTTTGTGCTTGCTTTGATGTAACAGGTAGATCCCCTAGGTCTCTCAGCCTTTTCTGGGTGGACTTATGTGTTGTGTGTCCTTTATATTTGAATTACTCAGTCTCCCTATTCTCCTGTGCATGTGTACCAGAGGTGTTCCTTGTGCTGTGTATCTTATCCTGTTAAAGTTGAGCTTTGAGTGTTTTTGGCTTGTCAGTAGGGGAGACTGACTCCCAGGCTGACTATTTGTGAGGATTAGCTGTGTCCACAGTTTATGATCTGCTGTGTGAGGGTTGTCCCCTCCAATGAGACTTGGCCTCTATGGGCTCTTGTGCCTGTAGTGATTTCCCTTTGGGTGTGACTCTTGTAGGTCAAACCTGGTAATACTCTGGTTTTATCTAAAGTTGGCCTCCGGGTGTGATGATTCTTGTGTCTCTTTGGCTGGGCCCTGCTGCAGAGCGATTTTAGAGCAAAACAGATTAACAAGCACAACCACAACTGCCACTAAAGGAAACCAGATGCTCGCACATGTAGAAAACAACCAACAGCCTACACTCAACTTGTACAGAAATATCAAGCATAGAAAAGTAGAAAATAAACAGAAACAAAACAACAAAAACCAAATAAAAATCTGAACAAAATAAAATAAAATATAATAAAATAAAAAACAGAATAAACACAAGAAACAAAATAGCAACACCCCAAAAAAAAATTGCAGAAAAATGGAATGGAGGAAAAGCAAAGCACTAGAAAGAAAGAAGAAAAGAAGGGAGAGAGAGAGAGGGCAGAAAAGAAAGTGGGGAAAAAAAAAAAAAATATATATATATATATATATACCCATATATATGGACATATATATTCAAATATATACACCTATATACATGCCTAGATGAGAAGCTAAAAATGATAATAATGAAATAGAAAAAAAAGAAAAACAAACAAAACAAGCAACCAAAAACACCCCCAAAAAACGAAAGCAACAACAACAAAAAACACACCAAAAATGAATCAAACAAACAAAAAAACAGTGCCAGTCTTGGCTAGAATCCACCAAGCTCTCTCCAGGTTGTCCTCTGCGGTACAAAAACTCCTCTGCATCCTGGCACCTAAGTGACCCTGGCAATGCAGGTCTATTGTAGATGAGTGGGGATATGAGGTAAGACTGGTAGTTTTTACAAAGTCACTACCATTTCTGCTCTTGCCTGCCCCAAGGCAAGCTGAGTACTGCACAGCCAGAAGGCTCAATGTGTGTCTTCCGGCACTCTTTCCCCTAGAGGCTGTGGGTGATGTGAGATTTCAGGGCTGCTAAAAGCCACCTGCTGGAGGCCTGCAAGTGACTAGGCAGCTGAAGTTACCCTGCCTCCCAAGCCACTCAGGAGAGGTGAGGGCGGGGTAGGTAGGTCACACTCTACAGCCTCTTCTCAGGTGGAGATTCTCAACCCGCTGGTAGTAAGAGTACCTCTGTAATCTGACCCTAGTCCTCCATTCATGGATCAGTTTAAGACTCTGGCATGGTGGGAGCCAAAGTTTCTGAGGGAGGGTGGGGTGGGTTCTTTTGAGCTGAGGCTTCTGGCTCAGGCCTCCAGCCCAGCTCCAGCTGTGCTCCCGGAGGGACCACCAGGGTGCAGGGACTGAGCCTGCCCTGCCCCTGCTACGCTTTTTGCTCTGCCTCCTGGAATCCCAAGTCTCCACAGCTGCGGGTGTGGGCTGCTATCTCCACGCTTCTCGCTTCTCTCTTCCCCCGCTCACCTGGTTTGAGGCTTCTGCCTCAGAGCCTGCGCTCCTGTCTCCTGGGGTCCTGCGTCTCTGCAGCCATGGGTGTGGACTGCGCCCCTGCATGTGTGCATCTCCTCTCTCTTTTCCCCCACTCGCCCACCGAGGCTTCTTCCTCAGACTGCAAACCATCGCACTCTTGCTGCACTCTCGACGGGGCGGGAGGCGCAGGGAGCCAGCAGCGGGAACATTAATTGATCTGCTTGCTCTCTGAGGCTCTGTGTCTCAGCAGCCATGGTTGCGGGCTGCACCTCCACGCGTCTGGCCTCCCTCTTCCCCCACTCACCAGGTCTGCTCACCTTCAGGCAATTGTCGTGTGAGACTCCCAGCTGCTCTGTATGAGAGGTTCTTTTGACAAATTACAGCAGTTCAAATTTCAGCGATTTCCAGGGGAGAACTCAGGGAGCTTTCCTCACAGCTGCCATTTTCCCCCTCCGGCAAGAAATTAAGTTTTTATCATTCACAAATAACATGATTACACAGAAATTTCAAGAAACTATTAAAAGATTAGAATTTTAAAAGTTAAGCAATGATGCTGGACAATAATATGAGCCTATAAATGCAATTAAATTCTTACATAAACACATAATATAATTTTATAAAGATATAATGATAATATCAATAGAAATATGAGGCAGACAAAAATAAATCTAATAAAAAATGTGCAAGTCCTTTATGCAGAAATGTATGATATTCTATGGGAAGACTTTTTATTGATTTTTTTTTCTTTTTTTTTTTTTGAGGGCAGTGTCACTGGCCCTCACATATGGGACCCGAACTGGGGTCGCTGGCCTCCCAAGCCTGCGCTGAACCACCGCGCCACTCGGTCGGCCCTATGGGAAGACTTTTTAAAAGATCAACGTAAATGTGGAGATATAATATAGTCATAAATTTGAAGACTTCTAACATAAAGATGTTAGTCTTCTGCATGTTATTCTATAAGTTCAATATAATTCCAATCAAAACATCAACAGTTTTTATGAGAAGTTATGAACAGTTTTGAGATTCACATAGAACAGCAAATGAGCGGAAATACCCAAGACAATTTTAAAGAACTAGATGCTTGTGATTCACTTCAACAGATATCAAGAGTCAATATAAAGGTATGATAAGTAAGATGTCATTGGTCCAGTGAAAGACAAGAGAGCTGATGTATATATTAAATAGACATAGCATTACAAACTAGTGTGGAAATGATAATTTATGTTACAAATGCCAGCAAAATAATATATACATATTAAAACACTGGATTTAATATACATTATTAAAAGATTAGATTCCTACCTTAAAACATAAATAATGTTATTGCAAGTATAATAAACTCCTAACTGTGATAGGTAAAATTTTCAGTAAAAAATGTGAGCGAATATCTTAAGAACCTTGGAACAGGAAAGAATTACTTAAATAAGACCCAAAAAGTACAAACTATTAGGGAAAATATGAACAAGTTCAACTACATTAAAATTAAAAACTTACATAGAGCAAAAGACATTTTAAACAAGTTCATTAAATTAGCCACATTTTAGCAGAAATGTTTTACAATGCCCACAACCCAGAAAAACTGAATATTGAGGATTTATAAGGAACTCTTACATATAATAATAAAAAAGCAAACAATCCAACAGAAATATGAATAGCCAATACACAAAAGAAAAAAAGATAATGAGCTTGTGAAACAAAATTCAACCTCATTATTCACTAGCAAAATGTAAAATTAAAGAAATACAACTTCACAATCACTATATTCTCAAAACCTAAAATTTTGGTAATAGCAACTGTTGGGGAGGATATGGAATTGCTTGAATTGAGAAGTAAAGTGTTGGTTTCAAATCTTGGCTCTGACATTTAAGTTCAATGCCCTTGAACACATTATGTGATCTCTCTGTACCTCTGTTCTTATATTTAAAACAAGGTTAATAATAATAGCACCCAAATGTGTAAGAGTTGTGAAACCAAAATTAGTTGATGTATTCAAAATAGTACAATGCCTGACACATGATCAACATATAATAAGAGCTAGCTTATGAGAGTAAAATTTGGTATAACCATATCAGAGGACAATTTGTCAACATTTAGTCAAAATACACAAACTCAAAACACATCATTCAAAACCTAGGTATAGGCCCTTATAAATCCTGTTATCTTGACATTTTTAATTGGCCTTAAGAGGACCTCTGACCTTTCTTGTTTTTTACTTTCTAGTCCTCATTGCCATCCTTATGGACATATTAAACTAGCCACCAATTAATCAATATTTATAAGGAATCATTATAAGGTTGACTGAACAACGTTCATGGAGCAATTACAAATGAAGCACAGGAAAAAACAATCTAATTAAAATGAAGCAAAGATGGGTCCATTTCCATTTATTCATGACAAATATGTGAAGAATCCATTTAACTGGTCAGCCTGCCTGGGTTCCAGTCCTGGCTCTACTCTTTAACTATTGTAGCCTTAGAAAAGTCATTTCACTCCCCTAAGCTTCAGCTGTGTCTTCCATTAAATGCTATTTGTATAGTCATTTCCAGCTTAAACATTCAACTCTTGAAGGCAAAAAAAATGCCCTTCTGATAAAGCAAACGCTTTCCAGTAGAGTTGGGGAAGGAGTGGTCATCATCCTCAATGTTAAACCCTTATAGGGGTTCCACAAAATGGTCCAGAGATACAAGATTATGTCAGAGCTTGTGTTTTTTAATGTCTCCATTTTCCAAGGTGCAAAACAGAATTCAAAGATTCAATGAATCATAATCTACTATAGAAACTGAAAAATCACATTGCTCAATAAACACTAAAAAAAAGGTTGCATTGTGTGACAAAGAAAAGCAAATTCAAAAGACTGCTACCTGGAAGAACATTCTATAAAACACTAGACACCTGGAAACAGTGCCCAAATGGATTTCTTTCTTTCACAACTATATGAGAGAGAAGATAATTATGAAGAGACTCACAGCAGGTTTTAGAATTTCTGTTAGATTTAAGTAACATGATTAAAATGGCAGACTCAGAGAACACAGACACATAAAGCTGTCAGACTCTGGGCAAAGTCCAGCCTTTGGTATCATGCCCAGATGAAAACTTTCCTGTTCACTAAAAGCTTTCAATTTAGGAGCTTAAATAGGAAAGCTTAGAGGGACCTATAAATAAATGGCATTCTCCAACAGGTTGATTTTTACAAACATGTGGCTTAATTCTTAATATGAATTTCTATTTATTAAAAGTCAATTAATTAATATAATTTTATATATTGTAAATTGCAGTGATTTCACCTTTACCTCTGGTAGCTACCTAGAGCACTCTAAACTTGATGTATATGATGCTTGATTTCTGAAGGTGTCTAAAAGTCAAGAAAAAAGCCACATGGAAAGAAATTAGTGATTTTTGTGTATATTACAGTGATTATATTCACTATTCATTTAACCCAGTTCTCTCCCTATACTCTTCAACTCTTAATTCTGAAAGAAGCCTTGCTGGGAAAGGAAAAAGGTGACTCCTGGCTGTGTGAGTATTAATGGTAAGAGCCTGCAGAGGCTCAGCCACTCTGACCTAAGTCACCCCATCCAAAACACCCAGATAGTCATCACTTTTCTATGTAAATATTATGCTGTGGCACACAGGTTGTCCTGGCATTTTTCAAGTTAGAAACGACTTAATGAAATAGGAAATTAGAGAAATGTGCAACACAAAAGAATTGTATCAAAGTTCCAGAATTTATTTCTTCATTCTATTTGCAGGGCCTAGTACAGACGTCACTATCTATCCACCATGGGACATTGGTCCTCCAGAAGGAATGTATGTTCCCCATCCAATTTTATCAAGTGAGGGGGAAACAGGGAATTCAGCTGCCATTATAGCTATGTGACAACCTCAGCCCTTTAGGAATCTAATGTAGCCTGACTTTTCTTCAGTTTTTTCACATGGAAAATGAGGGACAGTCCTTCACATACTGGCTTCTATCCTCAACTATTGTTCAGTTGGTGTCAAGTAACTGAATATCAATATCTACGTGGATTAAAAAGTCAGGTATATGTAGGAAATGAAGTAATCTGATATTCTGTTATTGTAACTGTTTTGTTTCATTTTGTTTTTGTTTTTTTTTGTATGGCATGAAATAAAGTCTTCACAATTTTTTTATTAAAGACAATCTAGCCGTGCTCATGCATTCTTGCCCTGAATAAAGAAAAGTATTTTAAGATTCTACTTTGTGTGAGGCAGTGTGCTAGTAAACAAGATAAACGTGCTCCCTGCCTTCATGGAGCATATAGACAAGTGCTCCTTAAAATGAAATTTTAAGGAAAAGGGTACAGAGAGAAGCTACCACCTCTGATCCCGGAGGGACATATTCTGCATTTCCCTAAGCACAAAATAAAGTTTGGGGCTGCATGTGTTCCTAATAATATCCTTTTGTAAGGATAATGTGGTCTTACTTAAAACCTTTCCTGGCAAAGGAACAACAATGGATTTATTTCTAGTAGGGAAAAAAATCTTTCCATAATCCTTAAGTCACAAAATCAAATAAAATGACAAGAAATTGCATTTTTAAAAGAAAATGTAAAGGAAGGTATATTTTATTTAATTAAGAATGTAACATATTTGGCATGAGAAGTGAAACAATGAGTATCTAAAGGATTTTTCCTACAAGTAGATGATTTTTTTTTCTCGATATCATGAACATCTCTGCATTCCAAGTGAAAAGACACAAAAACAAGAAGATTGGTAGAACACATCACTATGGGAAAAGCAACTGTATCTTTCAGCTCAAAGCAATTTTGGCTGCAGAGAACGCGAAGAATATCAATGACAGCTTAATGGGCTCAGTCAAACAGAATTAGATAATATGAGTTGCTAGATTTTTCTGTCCCCTAAAATTCCTCTCTCTAGTCATAGAGAGAGGCACAAAGCATTTCTCTTTATTAATTATTTATCTATAATAACATATTCCTCTTCTGACAAATTTAATTTTTCCTTAGGCCAAAACATAGTCAGAATATATCTTTTCTAATAAGTATCATTTAAAAACATCACAGATGAATATATTTTATGTATTAGACTAGATTATTAGCCTTTTCAATAAAGAGTAATAATTCATAATTTTAAAAATGCACTTTTTTTTCCCTCTGGAAAAGTTATATTTCAAAAGAATTTTGCAAAGCTTATCTTTCTTATTAGACACAATATAGTTCACAAAGAAATGTTATTTGTCATTCATATAATGTAGCCCAAGAAAGTGAAAATTGAAAAAATTATAAAACTGGTTGTTGAAATAATAGGGAAAAAGAAACTGATCCAATACCTCTGATCCAAATTGGATCCAAACTGATCCAATACTTGTTCTGTGCTAAATTATTTTCATTTGCTATGGCTAATTTAAGAATTACTAAAGAAAAAAACAAAATAGCTTTAAATCTTATATCATTTACTTATTGAAATCACATATAATACAATAGCTTTTACAACACTGGCATTCTTGTAGAAATTATGATCCCATGATTTCTAACAGCCATGTTTCTATTTTAAAATACTTTTAAAATTATTGTTTATAACTACAGTTAAAATATGATTTCAATGAATTACAATACATGCTTACACAGGGGTTTGTGTAAGAAGGTAAAATCCGTATCCTAGTTGAGGGTCCAGAGAAATAGTCATACACAACATTTCAAGTACTTAAACTGTTGTGCTATTGCAAGCAGTTTACATGCTTTATCTCAAAAAATCCTTCTAAAAACTTCACAGGTAGATTTTGTTATTATCCCCTCCACAGATGAGGAAAATGTCACTTGGAAAAGTTAGTTGAGTTGGCCAAAGTCACACAGTGAGTAAGTAAATGACAGCCTTGGTCTCCAGGTCTCCCTGATTCCCTCTTAATCTCTTCTTAGACTGTTTGGGAGATGATATTCACTGCCAATTCTCTGCCTCCATAGGGCTCTACAACTCTTCTCTCTGGACTCTGTGTAGGCTAGGTGGAAGAATCTTGATTTTGAACTTCTAGGGATCCAGAACCATGAAAGAATACATTTCTTCTGTTTTAAACCTTGTGGTTTGTGGTAGTTTGCTCCCCTCAGAAATAGATACAAATGCTAAGGAGGAAAAGGATGGGAAGAGTATGTGCAGTGTAAACATTTTCCCATGTTAGGGCTGAGCTTTACATTTCACTGGTTAACTCAGAGCAATATTTGATTGAGATTAACCTTATTTCTAGCTCTTATAGCTAAGGAATGTCTTATGTTATATATTTACCATATGTAATCCAAGTCTACTTGAAGAAAAATTTAGTTGCACTGAGGAAAACTGTCTCTGCTTAGGCAGCTCCAACAGAAGACTGCAGACTGCGTGGCTAATAAAGAGCAGAAATTTATTTCTCATAGTTCTGTAGGCTGGTAAATCCAAGGTCAAGGTGCTAGCAAATTTGGCATGTGGTGAGAGCCTGCTTCCTGGTTCACAGACTGCCCTTTTCTCTCTGCACACATAGAAAAAGGGACAAAAGAGCTCTCTGAGATCTTTTTTATAAGGGCACTCACTAATCCCATTCACAAAGGCTCTATCCTCTTGACCTAATCACCTCTCAAAGTCCTCATTTCCAAATACCACCACATTGGGAATTAGGTTTCATCATACAAATTTGGGAGGAGAGGACACCAACATTCAGTCTATAGGAGGAACTTTTTAAGGAGATTTTACATATCACCTGATGTCTGCCTGTTACAAACACTTCGACAATTAACCACAAAGAAGAAAATAGAGCAATTGCATGACTGTCTACAATATAATGATGTCATCATTCTCTGTTCTGTTCCTTTTGATAATTTTCAGTAATTCCAGCCCTTATTAGCAAAGTTAAATAACTCCCTATCTAAAGATTCGGTTACCCTATCATTAAACATCTAATTTCATCATCGCACAATGATCCAAACTTAAAGCTCTCCAGAAACTCCTGTCCTATTAAGATTAATTTGCCAGAGGCACAGATATAGTTAGAGTTAATCTTTCAGATATTCATACCACCCACCTCATTCGCGAGGTAAATTCTCCATTCTCTCCTTGCAGTGCTCAGAGAGGAGGATAAGAATTGGAGGTTCCCAAAGGAGGGTATGTGTGTAGAATAATTTACCTTGTTTACTTTACACTTTAAACTTTATCTATTTTGTGTACATTGTCTCATTCCACAGGACAATATTGCCATTTCAATTTTGCAAATGAGGAAACTGATGCATGAAGGAGATAAGTGACTCGCCTAAGGTACCAACATTTATTAATGCCAGATTAGGGGGTAGATATCAGGCATTCCGAATCTTACTCTAGTATATATTCTTTTGCTATTGAGTCCCATGCATATATAAATTCTCTTTAAGTCAACAAGAAATACACTTTTTTTTGCATGGATAACATATATTCTAAAATATTTTATTCAGTAAAAGAAGTGGGGAGGGGAAGCCCTTTTTTTAGAAAAAGAATGAAACCTTCCAACTCTTCACTTTAGCTTTACACCTCATTTTCCTTGCAGCATAACATAGTGGTAAATAGTACAGATTTATTCAAATCTTGTCTCTGTACAACTGAATGAACCAGAGCTGGTTGCTAGAACTCTTGTAGCCCAGGGGTGCTGGGAACATCAAATGTGGTGATGTATGTGAAGTGCTTAGCTCAGGACTTGGTCAGTACATCATGAGCACTCAGTGAGATAGAGGCCACTGTTGCCCTTGAATCTGTATCCTAGATGCTCTGATCTGCAACAGGCCTCAGACACACAAGTGAGGAAATCGAGGCCCACTCACAGATGTGAGGTGCTCTCCTAAGGATGCACTGAAAATTAATCACCTTGCCTGGAGGAGAAACTGTCAGGACACCTAGTCCAGTGTTTGTTTATTTATTTGTAAGTTTGTTTGTTTCCACTAAACCACATGCCTTTTATTTTTTTTTTAAAGATTTTATTGGGGAATTGGGGGAGGGGAACAGACAAGTTGCTGTCTTTTTGTTCTTCAGTCTAGTTGCGGAGGACGTTGCTTCACTGTTGGTATTGTCATTGCGCTCTTCCTGGATGAGGCAGATCGGCCTCTGGATGGTTGCTCACTGCAGCTATCGGCAGCTCACGCTGGCTGCCAGCCCTTACTCTGGCTGCTGGCCACTCATTGTATCCTATGGCAGCCCACTGCAGCAGGGGCTGCAGCCTACTCTGTCACCAGGGCTCGCAGCCCAGCTCCAGGTGGAGTTGTTGTTAGCTGTAGAGGGCAGTGTCACAGACCCTCATATGTGGGATCCGAACCGGGGCCACTGGCATCCCAAAACCAGCTCTTAACCAATGCGCCACTTGGCTGGCCCCCACATGCCTTTTTAAAACAATAAGTTAAGTATGACATATAGAAACAACATTTGGTGTGAAAGTTAATGCAACATGAAGTCATTCTAAGTCATCTCTTCTTCACTTCTGGTAACCTGAGCCTTTTCTCTGTAAACATTCTGCACCTTAAAATAATTTCACTCTTTTATTGATGGCCTTTCTAATGTCATTTCATGCTTGAAGCATCATTTTTGAAGAAGCATAATAAAAAAAATAATTTTATTCAGTCTCTGGGTTCCTTCAATGAATATGCATTAGCTTTATAAAAAATACCACTTGTCATGGTAAGAAAGGTCAAATGAGTGTAAAAAAATGACATAAAATGATCTACAACATCAAAATATACTTCTTTAAAGTCCACTGGTTTCTGGCATTAAGCAACATACAAAGTGCTAAGCTCAGGTCAGGCCTTTGAGTTTCTGAGTTACGTATACACAGTATTCAATGCTTCTGAAGCTACACTAAGTGCAATGTTTCCTTTAAGAATGCTTGAGCAATCTAAGAGTTCTTAGGAAATGTCAGGTGTGAGGACACATTCCTTTGGGCAGCTCCCAGACAAAACCCGGCACTTCCTGTGCATAGCTTTTCCCAAATGATGTATCCTGTAGTACAGAGCGGTGGAAGCCTGGCCACCTGCAAGGGGTGCTTCCAAATCTGGGGCACATCATATATTTGTCCTGTCCTCTGTATCTATAAAAGAGCACCAGCACCCTATTCTGAGAGGGTTGACAAGTTATCTTCCAACAATACTCTGCCTACCACTAAGCATACTCAGTTCACCAAATGCTCTGGAGGCTATTCCCTTGTATGGCCTATGTGTTGTCCAACAATTTGATGCAAGCACAGAATTTCCCGAGCATGCCTGATGTTTCAGAACAGTAATATACTTTAACTGAGAGGGAGAGAGAGAGCCTTCCTTAATTTGTCTTATTGTGATAATTTGATACAAGAAGATAAGATGATCTGGAGATTTGTTTTATGCAGGGATGATGCCTGTCAAATATATGCAGATTGAAAAAAAAATGTTGAGAATCAGTAGCGGGGGTGAAATAATCAGAGTTAAATAATCAGAGCTATAACCCTCTTTAATTGATGATGCTTTCATTTGAAATAGGCACTGATCCATTTCAACAATATTTATTGAGAGTCTGCTATGTCAAAAGCAATGAGTTAAGTGCCATGCTAGAAAAATCATGTCATTCCATTCAGAGAGCTTAGTTTGGAAGAATGCACTAGACATGTATATAGAACATAAAATAGGAACAGTGTTGATTAGGACCAGAGAAGGTGATCTTTTAACTTGAATGACAGATCAGATTTTAACTTGTGGATAATGAATCAAAGAAATCTTCAGATAGAGAGATATAAGAAGAAAACAAAACACTAAGGTATGAAAATTCAGACAAGTCAGAAAAATAATGTTGATTTAGCTAAATAATGTATATGAAGGGGATTAGGAAAAAAATGTGTTAAAAGAAAGTGGAGACACATTAGGGAGGACCTTGATGTTAGTTTTGATTTTGCTGAAGTTATTTAAGTAAGGGATTAATGCAATAAAAGCTGTAGCACAACATAATTTTCCAAGGTCGTATAAGACAGTGTCAAAGACTAACATAAGTGAAACCAATAGAGAGCTGTTGGATTAGACCAATGAAGGTGGTAATAAAAAGTAAAGAATAATCTGAAGTGTATTATGCTTCATAGGGACCTGAAAACTAACTGTATCTGTGGGATAGAGGTGGACTGTATGAGTGAAAGAAGAGGAATCAAGGATGACCTTCCACTTTAAGTCTGAGTAACTGGAAGGATGGTGAGACCACAAACAGAAATGGATAACTCAGGGAAAGGTTTAACAGCAAGGCGATGGAGTACATATGTTGAATGTGATGCTCCAGTAACAAATCTAGGAGAAGATGTTGAGTAGAAAGTTAGAAATATGGAACTGTAGCTTACTAGATATATCATGATCCAGGAGTTACCTACATAATGGAGATAGAAGACTTCATAAGATGGGATTACTTTGCCAAGGAAGAAAATTGAGGAGGTGTTTGTTTGTTTGTTTGTTTGTTGGGTTTTTTTGGGGTTCTTTTTAGTTGAGTCTCCTGCCACCTGCTGGCAGCTTAGCAGCAGCTTGGCTCGGGCTGGGAATTGAACTCCTGTTGCTCAGAGCTCAGCTCACACTCTTGAGTGAGCTTTTAACCAACTGAGCCACTAGGCCGGCCCCAGAGAATTGAGGAGGGAGAAGAGATGTTCAGGTTACTGGTATAATAGCTTCCTAGGTCTGCCATGACAAATAACCACAAACTGGGTGATTTAATACAACAGAAATTCTACAGGTCAGAAGCCTGAAATCAAGGTATCAGTAGGGTCATGCTCTTTCTGAAGGTTGCAGGGAAGAATCAATCCTTGCCTCATCTAGTTTCTGATAGTCACTGGCAATCCTTAGCAAGCATGGGCCTGGGGCAACACAACGCCAAGCTCTGCTTCAGTTTTCAAATGGACTTCCTCAGTGTGTGTCTATGGTCAAATTTCCCTCTTATAGGGACACAAGTCAATATGCATTATGAGGTCCTCTTAACTTGATTACATCTACAAAGACTCTATTTCCAAATAGTCAGGTTCACAGGCTGTTGTGATCTCCTCCACTTGCACTATAACACAATGATGTCTTATCATCAATCCCTCATGGGCTAATTTTAATACTGCTTGCATCATTTAGATTTTTTCTAATTGTACTACTTTTCAGTGAACAAAGTAGAAAACATCACATAAAAAAATTCCTAAGGAAAAAGTTGCCACATAATTTAGTAGTTTTACATTTTTCATCAGCATATAAAGTAATAAAAGAAATGCCCCAAACCATCCTTGTTTTGTAAGTAATCCTCATAGAAGCGGGTTTATGGAGCTTACCTTTCACTTCACAATTCTTTAAAGAAGGTAGGGCAAATGACATTATCCCCATTTTGGACACAAGCTTCAGTGAAGCCTTACCTCAGGTAATAGAGAGAATCAGAAAAGGAGCTGAGGTCCAGGTTTCTTGTCCAGGATGCTGCTCCTACACTACAAAATGACTTCTCTTTTATTGTCTTCAAAGTTTCTCTCTATTTCACATTGATCAGCATCTACTTTTCATGGGGAAATAATTCATCAATATAACCTAATGAAGATTATGATTGATAAATTTAAAGGTCATGATAATAGCAAGTGTATAAAATATTTGAACACACTGGATGTATTTGGAAACTTGTACCCCAAATAGAGGACACATATTCATTTCAAGTACACATGGGACATTTATTAATGTGTGTGCACTAGACCACAGAACGAATTCTAAAAAAGAAATGCTAAAGAATATATATGATGAAATCATGTTATCTGAACAAAATGCAAAATAAATAAATAAAATGAAAATCAAAAACCAAAAGATAGCCCCCAAATACAAATTTTGGAGCACTTCTTTGAAAAAATTTTGAGTCAAAGAAATCAGATTGGAAATTAATATTTAGAATTAAATGATAATGACACATTGCACATTAAAACTTGCAGAATGTAGTTGAAGTAGTAAAGAAGAATATCACCTTAAATATTAGAATACAAGAACGATTCAAAAGTGATTAGCTAGGTCAGAATATGAATAACAGATATATACCCCCAAAAATGTAAGGAAGAAAATAATAAAAGTAGACAATCATTCCATTTTTCATCTACCTATCTCTTATTTAGGGATGCTGGGATATCAGAAATAAAACTAAATTCAACCACAAGGAACCTGGAATTTCTTTGCAGGATCACAGAATTTCTAATACATTTAATTTAAAACTTTCAGCAGCATTTTGAAGAAAAAGAAACCTCAGGCATTGAAACTAAGGACCACAATTAAATGCTTTCTTATCAGGATGGCATTCCATACTGGTTTCCCTTAATAAGTCAATTATAACTGTACTTTCAAAATGTAAAGCTACCCAGAGACAGAAATGTTAAATTAAAATAACCTTTCAGACCACATCTAAAATGCAAAATACATAGAAGGAAATGAAATTTATATTTGATTTTTTATAATTGCTAGGACTCGTGAGGAATTATCAAGATTCTCAATTACTCTACATTTTCTGTCCCAGCAAAGTGACAAATGATACTAGATCCATGACTTTCTATCTTCAAAACACATTATCCCCTGAGGCAGGCATGCTCACTAATGGGGCTCATGATTTGGGGTAGGCGATGGGAAAGAAAAGGGCTAGATTCTACTTTATTGAAAACAAACAACAAATAATAGTGTAACATCACACCACAATTGCTCAACCACACAAAAGCTGGCAAACTCAGGAAATTAGCAAAACAAAATAGATGAAGCAGACAAAATAGCTGTCACAACATCTATTTGCTAAAGGTGATACATTTTCATCTAAGAATTTCTTAACTCTTTACTTAAATTTCTCTATTCCTGTTTGACATATTATCCAAATATATTCTCTTCCATCTGCTGCTTTGTAACTTGATAAACACTTGTAAAATCAATTAATTTGTGGTATTTTAATTATCTATAAAGTGTCTGCCCCACCCCCACCACCGCCCCTTCCTCTGGAATCAATTAACACATCAGTTGCTGAAATTCCATCAGGAGTCCACTTTCCCCAGGACCATGTGTACATGCTCACCGGGTGAAAAGCATGCTGTCTAAGACCTCACTGCACCACCAGACTGCGTACAGCCCAGGTCCACAGTAGGCCCTCAGCAGCAGCAGTTTGCTGAAGAAGGAAAACAGTGAGGAAAGAAAGTGGGAGGGAGAAAAGAGGAACCAAGAAGCAGTAAGTTAGGGAAGGGAAGGCAGTGAGGAATAGAGGCAAATGGCCTAGTAGAAGCAAAGATGATAGATACCTTATGGCCTTACATGCAAAGAGCAATCAGAAAAAAATAATGAAAGCAAAAACAGTAATTCTAAACTCATAGCATTTGGATTGTTGGGGATTTGGGTTTGCTTGATTATTTTACAATAGGGGAAAACAACTAAACATACTATTGGGTTGTCGGAAAAGTCATGACGTATTTTTTCTATGTTTTTCGTCGGAAAAATGCGTCGTGACTTTTCTGACAACCCAATACAACTGTTCCTATCAGAAATTATGCAGTGTGTGGGAGAAGGATTTCTGATGGCCTGCGATGTGGAAAATCCACACTCACCTAGGTTTACTATTTTTTCCCTCCATAAATTGTTCCCAAAAGGCTTCAGATACATGGAAAACATTATTTATAATACAGCCTAATTGCTGACCTCTCCGGATAACTGGAGAGCACTGCAGTAACGAAATGGAAACAATGTCTTAAGATTAAAAACACCTCAATAAGAACTGAAGAATTAATGAGACATTGAAAGGGGACAGAAGGGGTAGTGTTTTCCTTCATAAGTGTGCTCAAGCTACTCTATTTTGTCTCAAATGCCCTCTGTGCTTAGAAATAAATAAACCTATGGAATAGGTGGGCAACTTATCTTTGTCTTAAAAACTACTTAAAACGACAAGTAAGTTCATGTGAATGACATTCTGCTCAACAAGGCCTGATAATGAATATTCGATATTTATGACCATGGGGCTGTGCAGAGCCACACAGCCGGCCCTATCCTGAATGTCTGGCCCTAAATCACCAGACTCAGCTCCATAAACACTTGAGCTGTGAAGATGACTGGCAGCTCCCTGCTTATAATGAACTTCATGAAGAATTATTTACTTCATGATCCAAACAGCCAGCATATGACACCAGACCATCAGTGGCTTGTACCTCCTAGTTTTTACCTTGGTTTTTGGAATGTTTCAACTTTGTGCTCGGGGGAGCAACATTTATAGCATAAAGTGCATTATTTCTTTGTGACTTAAAAAAGATTGTGCGGGGCCGGCCGCGTGGCGCAGTGGTTAAGCGCTGGCCTTGGAAGCCAGTGGCCCCGGTTCGGTCCCACATATGAGGGCCAGTGATACTGCCCTCAAAAAAAAAAAAAAAGATTGTGCGAAATATGAATTGCTAGACCTGCAGGGAAACATTCATCAGATTTCAAAGGTGCCAGATGACAAATATGAGAAAGAACACCTTGCATTACACATTGTGGGAAGCTGATAGCAACCCAGTGTCTGACAAGGCCACATTGCCCTGCTCAGCACTGGATATTAGGGGTGCTGCCTTTTGGTTGGTCATGTAATATCTCCTGCCTCTATGAACCCATGTGCCTTTTCTTCTATAGGAGACAATATATTTACTACACTTGTGATATGTTCCTGTGGTGCCCCAATGAGCTAACTACGCAGCCAATGACGGGTAAGATCTCCTAAAAGTGGGGAGACAACCCAAGCCAGGCGGTAGTTCCATAGGGGACCCCTGAACTGTGATATTGGGAATCAAGCCCCTTGGAAACTGAGGCACAGACCTCTGACAAACTCAGGCCAGAAAACTCAGGACTGTGAGAAGCTGATGCATTTGCCTAAGGGCCCTACTGTGAATAGTCTCCTGAAAGATTAAGTCTTCAGGCCATGAGAGTTCCGGGTAAGAGGCAGCTCTAAGACATCCGCTGACCATGGAATTGTTAATCAGCCTTGTGTGAATTCCTTTGCCCAGTGCCTTGTTGCAGCAACAGATACTGAAGCTTTGACTGAGAAACGGATGCAGCCCTCTGTAGGATAAGAGAGGTGTGAAACCCTTTTGGTTGCTAGGTATTGTTATTTACTAACGAATAGATTTTAGATCTTTTACCTTAAACACAGCCACTCCTAGTCTTTTGGTATAGCTCAAGTATACTGTGAGTTTTATGATTGTGTTTAACTGCTAGAATTTAGGATGATTTCTAGATAGTCAAGATAGCTTTAGTAAACATTCTTTAGGTGACTTACAGAAACCGAGTCTGGGTTTCATAGCAATTATCATAATAAAGACAAGGTAATCCTTTAACGGAAGAGTAAGTCACAGTACACCCTGGAGAGAGCACTTTCAGGGGAGTAGAGGACTGTGTAAATCCTGAAAACTACAAACCACTGTTAATGATTTATTACAGTTTGCTTCCTTGAAAATTCTCAATAAAAGCTATGCGCTGACCCGATTCGGGGCTCAGTCTTCCTTGGCTGAGTCCCTTGGGCTCAGTCGTCTTTGGCTGAGTCCCTTGGTCTCGCTCTTATCTTTCTTCTGTCTCTTGTTTTTCCTTAATCTGCGTCGCCCCTCTCGTGTCCCACTTGCCCTTGCCACGCAGGACGTGACAACACATCACCCCTCTCATAAGTGATAGTACTCACTTATTGAGAACTCATCTTGTGCTATGTCCTGTGCAAAGGTTAAGTGA
Source organism: Aselliscus stoliczkanus (assembly GCA_033961575.1). Taxonomy (NCBI): domain Eukaryota; kingdom Metazoa; phylum Chordata; class Mammalia; order Chiroptera; family Hipposideridae; genus Aselliscus; species Aselliscus stoliczkanus. The sequence continues at coordinate 59,228,594 of CM066736.1, forward strand.
CTTGCCCATAGTGGTACAGTTTGTAAATGCCAGACAGGATCTGAGTCCAAGTCTGTCTAGTAATAAATGTTTTTTCAATATGTACTCAATTTTCATTTTAGTTTATCTTTATTATAACCCTCCAATTATGAAGAGCAATCAGGTGTATTCATTCATTCATTCATTTCATTCAACAAATGTTTATTGAGTGCCTGCTATGTGGTAGGCATTATACTTCATTGGGTAAAGAGACTGAGATTCGGAGAAGTTAAGTCTTCTGAATGAGATCCTTGTTTTCATTCTTCCCATTTGTATTTTTTCCAAACATCTGATGTTAATTATCTATGTTCAATCCAGAGTAAAGCATCTTGATTATTTAGGCATCTGTATTATCAGAATGTCTTAATGGGAGACACAATGCTTTGTAATTCATCAATCTCAATGATGGCAGAACTCAGTAATTAGGAACAGTAGACTGAGGCTGCATACAAATTGTGCTTCCAGTCTTACTACAAGTATATAGATTCTGAGACTGGATATGATTTGCGATGGAATGTACCATGGTGATACGAATACCTGAAACATAAAAAGCTATGCCTTCTTGAATCCTCTGGACATCCAGGTGGAGAAAAGCAAATTACCTTAAAAAAGTTAAAAATCAGGCTCACTCTCAACTGACCACAGCAACAACATTCAGAGCCAGAAGAATGTCCATGATTCTGAGCAAAGAAATGTACGGTACCCATTTTAAACCCAGGCAGGTTGCTCCCTACCCTATGTATACAAATAAGCAAGAAGATCCAAGTATTTTCAACAATGCTACAATTCAGGGAACATGGCACCAATGAGCATGGGGGTGGCTAGTAGGGGAGGGGGTATTGAGGGGAAGGATGTACTCTGTTCAACCAAGAGGTAAACAAAATATCTTAGGGAAAAAAAAGCTACGTCTTCTTATATAACTTTCCAATGAATAGGTTCTTGCTTGATTTCCTCTAAATCTCTCTCTCTTTCAGGAAACTGTTTAATGTCATAAATCTAGGGAGAATAATGATAAATTGTAAACACCTACTGATTGTTCAGCCCTGTGCAAAGTGCTCTATGTTACAAAACAAGTTTTAAGCCAGTTCTAGGTGACAAGTTTTCATGCCCTAGTGACCTGAATTATGGATGACCAAAGTCAGTGATCTTGGAGGACACTCATCATTGAATCACCTTAGCTAAGTCTAGGATGAATGAGGGGAAGACAGAATGTAGGTGGCCAGCAGAATATCAACAACAGCAATAAAAGGTTTAATTGGGGGCTCCCAAAAGGCAGGGCTATTGAGGCTGGAGAGTATTGAGGCAGAGAACAGGTAAAGATTAAGCAAACCTAAGAGAAAAATTAGACATTTTTAATTTTAAGAGAAGGAATTTGCTATCTAAGATGGTATTAAAGTCCAAGCTGCAGCTAAGTACCCTGGGAGAAAAGAATTCTGGTATTTTTCTTTGAGAGGGGTGAGTCTAAATTTGCATGTTTATCACAACTGCTCACCTTTTGAAGTGTTTAAGAATCTATATTTCCTGCTTTCCATCTTATTTATGCTAATGTGGCATTTCATGATTATTATAATTATTTTTCTGGAAACAAGGCTTATAGCTCTATTTAGTTACTGTTTCTTTGTTAAATTGTAAATAAACCATTTTGTTTAAAGTATTCAAACTGTACCAAAATATATTAAAATAGGTACAGCTATCGGTTTTTAAGTAATCTCAAAGTATATATGGTCATTCTTCCCTTTATAAGAAATTTCCTAAGAAACATTATATTTGAGATAAAAACAAACAAACAAACAAACAAAGATTAATTGATAAATGTTGGTGAAAAGCAGCAAAGGTATAATGAAGTAGGTGGTGAACTTGAGTCCAGAATTTAAATTTTAGTTCCATCACAAACCATGAGGCCACCCTGGGCAAGTTTCTTAAGTGTAATGACTGTTGATTCAACCACAAAATGGAAATACAAGTAAAATGTCCTCTAGTGTCACTCATGTTTGAATACTAAAGGTCTGTATTGACACTAATTATTAAAATTTCATTAATTTTGCCTCCATGTTCTTATAAGACCTCATCAAAGTCTCATCCAGATATCTCTGGAAGTGCTTGGGTATGTCTCAAATAAGATCAAAATCATGTCTATTGGCTATGGTACACTAAATGGTATACTGTTCTGTCTGCCATTCCCACTGCCTGAAACCTCCCCACATTCGTGGCAGCTGGGGTCACAAGTGAAACCCCGATGTCCATTCCAAAGATTCTCCCTCCTAATATTTCAAACACTGCTGCTTCTCAAGCTGCTAGAGCATCCAGGGTATCAAGTGCCATAATATCATTTCCTAGAATTGAGTAGTCAAACATCGGTGCCTTAGGGCATCTTAAGTGGAACTGAGGAGACTGCGTTTCCACCGAACTGTTATCACTCTGGACAGTGCAGTATGATTTCATGTCTCACACTGAAGGTAGTTCCAGTAAGACATCACTCCTTCAGCTTCTGCCACAGCCCCTTTCTCTGCAGGGCTCAGACATGACTCCTGGGCGCTGGCCTATCCAGAGGTTGCCACAAACCATCTGCTGTCCTCTCTCTAATTCTGAAGTGTACAGAATGCCACATTTTTTATTTCCCTTAACCATACTACATTCTCTTGAAGCCATATCACTGCCCAAAGCTATCAAGAAATTTGGGGCAGTCCTTCCCCTAGGTTGCTTCTGAACCTGGAAGCTTCCACACTTCAAGAGAAATAAGGAAGAGCCTTAGTTTTCAGTCCAGATCATCAGAATTCAATGCATCTTTGTTCAGGTCCACAGAGTCATACAAAGGAGGCTGGCTGCTTCCCAATAGTAGCTACATTCTTGCTAAGCCAACCTCCACCTTGAAGAGTTTTGCTGAGATTTCCAAGCCAACAGGGCTTTATATCTAAATCTCTGATGGCACCCTTAGAGATGAGTAGGACATGGGTCTCTACCACTTGCGGAAGCTGCCACTCTTCAGTTGTGCCAGTCTTAGGGAGCCCCATAACCACTCCTTCTTCCTCTGTTGGTCCTCCCTTTCCTTTTCTCTTGGTAACAACACTAAAAATTCCTCTTTCCTGTCTCAGATGATCCAAGTTCACCTACTTGAAGGACACAGACCAGAAGTCACAGAATCAGTCAGTTGGTTAAATGTAGATGTATGAGGTCAGACAATTAAGTTCGTGGACTGATCCTAGAAACAGTGTTATATACCTCATTGCTAAATATTACTATGGTCACCTTCAAAGCACTCCCCTTGAGAAGCTATGCACCGATGCCAACATCTACTCCACCCTTCAAAGCAATTTTGAAACTCTTTTTCTGGAATGGCCATCAGAGCTATTGTCATATTACCCTTGATATCCTGAATGTCATCAAAATGTCTTCCTTTCAATATTTCCTCTATCTTCAGGTAAAGAAAGAAGTCATTGGGGGCAGATCAGGTGAGTAGGGAGGATGCTCCAATACAGTTATTTCTTTACTGGCTAAAGACTCCCTCACAGACAGTGCCATGTGGGCTGGTACATTGTCGTGATGCAAGAGCCATGAATTGTTGGCGAAAAGTTCAGGTTGTCTAACTTTTCCACACAGCCTTTTCAGCACTTCCAAATAGTAAACTTGGTTAACTGTTTGTCCAATTAGTACAAATTCATAATGAATAATCCCTCTGGTATTAAAAAATGTTAGCAACATCGTTACAAGTTCACAAGCTTAATTGTAAGACTCCGTATGTTTCATCCACAAAGTAAGTAGTTTATTACATTTGAACCAACATTAAAAATTAGAAGATTTTACCTTTAGGATTCATTATTTGTGACTTCTATTATTAAGTCAATAGCTCTGATAAGTTGAGCACACATTCTGCATGTTGAGAGTGAGCAGGAACTGAGGAATACTTTAGATTGGAGCACACACCCTCCAGTTTTCTCAAGTCTTCACCACTCCCTACTAGTTTACATTCAATTCTCTTCATACATTTATGTTACCTATTGACCATGGCAGTCATTAGATTTTTCAATCCCTGGCCTAGACCTCACCAATAAAGACTGCACAACAGAGATGTCTATTGTCTTGCTCTATCTGGCAATTTTCAACTGTGAAACAAAAAGATGTTTAAAGTTCCTCTGGGGCAAGAGCACTCAGAAATCCAGAATATGGGCCCACATATCCCAGTGGGAAATCGCCTTCCATTATCTGGCTGCTGAGTCAAAGCACCATATTTTGTACACCAAATTACTAAATATTACTACCATATTTCTCTTGCACTTCTCTAATAAACATTAGGTCCTCCTCTAATATCAATACATTGTCCTCTAACATGCCATCATTGCCTGCATGTGAACCAAATCATGCAAAACACATGCCTAGTCACACCGTCAACTTGTACTTGCAGCAACCTGATTTCAGCAGTTGGTATTTGGCTCCAGCAATAATAATAATAATGCCCTCTTCTCAGAGATATCATGAGAATTAGATGAAATCTTATGTGTTAAGTGCTCTTTGGTTTTGGTTTTTGTCAATGCCTAAACTCCCCGTTGCTCACCCCCATTTCAATTGCTATAGCCCATCTGTTCTGATATTTCAGAATATAATAAATTGTTTAAAAATCACATGGATAATTAAGGCCAAAGAAGAAGATAGGGGCTATTAAGCATCCCGTGGATACATCCCTAAACTCTGTCCTTGGAAAACTGAGGAGGAAAGGGTATGCATTTGCTACTTGAATCATTCCTTTGGAAATCTGAAATGTAAATTCAAGTTACAAGCCTGAGTTCGGAGGGCATTACCTAGCAGAGCTCAAAGAGATTATCAACAAACTTTAATCTTTGCTGACTGACATCAACAAAGATACAACCCACCTCTTTGGATTGTATAACAATGAAAAACAAGTCAGAATTGTCAAAGAAATAGCACTTGACTTTCTGTTAAGGAAGAAATTAATCAACCTGACTATATCCTGGAAAAAGAAAAGTGAAAAGATGAGCCTATATCTAACTTCCTTTAAATTTCCTCCGAAAGATATAGCAAATGCTTCTGAGAATCTACCCAAAAAATTTGAAAACATTTATTCATAAAGATAGCATACCCCTATATTAATTGCATTATTATTCACAATGGCCAAGATATGGAAACAACCTAAGTGTCCTTCGATAGATGACTAGGTGAAGAAAGTGTGCTGCAAATATACAATGGAAAACTACTCAGTCAAGAAAAGATGAAATATTGCCATTTGTAACAACATGGATGGATATTGAGTATATCATGCTAAGCAAAATATGCCAGACAGAAAAAGTCAAGAACCATATAATTTCATTCATATATGGCATATAGAACTGAAAAAAAACAAATGAATAAACAAGACAAACAAACAAACAACTCAGACACAGACAACAGTATGGAGGATTAAGAAAGGTAGAAGAGGGTAAAGGGAGTCAAATATACAGTGATGGAAGGAGTCGACTTTCGGTAGTGAACACAAAATGCAATATAAAAATGATATATCATAGAATTGTATGTACACTTGAAACTTATATAATTTTATTAACCAATGTCACCCCAATAAATTTAATAAATTTTTTTGAAAAGAAATACAGGGCATTTAAATTTATTGGAAATCAAATGACATTAAACAATAATAAATTTATCTGTATAGATTCTATACCAACACCTTCTCTGAGGTTTTATATGAAGAAATGTCCCTTCCCCCTTTCAAAGCTAATTTTCTCACCTGTGTCCATTTTAATATTTCTTTCTGTTTCCTCTTATGTCCTCCCTCCCTTCCTCTCAGCTTCTCCACATAAACCAGCTAAAACCCTCTTCTAAATTATAAATAAAAAAACACACACAAATACGTTTTGCTGGCTCTGAGACAGATACTTCCATACCCATCTATATCACTTAATTACTTTTCTTTCTACAATGGCCAGGCCACTTGCAAAAACAGTTTACGTATGGCTCCTCAGCTATCTTGGAATGAAAGAGAGTACTCCAGGCAAAGAAAATTACATGAAGGCAGGCCTAGAGAAAAAAAAATTATGGCCTATTTGAGAATCTAAAACTTCAGTATGGCTGGAATGTATATGTCAGGGGCAGAAAAACATGGAGAAATGTATGGATATTCATTCTCCAGCTAGCGTCCAATCCCCCACTCTTGTCTTCCAAGTAGTATAGAAATTTTCCTTTAAAAAATGATCCTTCCCTACTTTGTGACAATCGTGAGTTGTATAATCAACACTCACCAGCACCACAGGTGGGTCTAGATTGTCCTATGACAGTCAGAGGAACTGAACTACCTGGCACAATTCAATTTGTTCAGGTTGGCCCCTTTAGAACAAAGCTGGGCCTTTGTTTCATGGTTTTAGGAATTAATGTGCTCTTAACCCACTAGATAAGAATGAGAAAGAATGTTATCACTTTCTTTTCATCACCATCTTGCAACCATCAAAGCAGTCAGCCTGGGGATGAGGCAGATAGGTACTCAGTGGAATCAAAGAGAAACAGAGCTGGATTCTGATCAAATCTCTGTATTTTATAGTAATATGAGTAAATGAATCCCATATTAGTATGTACTAAGTCAGTGAGAGCTGAAGTTCTGACATATGTAATTAAAAACATCCTAAATGAGATGAAATAGTCAAGAAATGGGTCATGAAGAGCCTTTTAAACATGTTAAGGGATTTGGACATAAACGTAAAGAGACCAAGAAGCTACTGAAAATTCTTATACAGTCAGGCAGTATAATTGTTGATTTACTAAACTGTGACTTTCATCAGAAGGAAGTTGATAAAGAATGAATTTTTTAGTTCGGTTTAGCATTTGCTATAGGGACTCCTGAAAAGAACTCTATAAGAGAATACATAACAGGTTTGTTCCTGTATCAAGAATAATCTTTTGTGAGGGTTGGCCGAGTGGCTCAGTTGGTTAAGAGCTCGCTCAAGAGTGCAAGCTGAGCTCTGAGCAACAGCAGTTCGATGCCCAGCCCGAGCTGAGAAGCCGCTGAGCTACCAACAGGTAGCAGGATGGCTCAGATAAAAAAAAAGAATAATCTTTTGCTAACAATTCTACTTCCCAAACAGTACTTACAAACATTAGCATAGGGTTTATTGCCAAATCTTTCTCCATATATGTAAAAAACCTCTCTCCTTGCATGTCACCAATCCAGAATCTAAATAGCAATTTCCAGAAAGTTCTTATGGGAAATTCTCTTAATAGGCTGTGTCTACATTTTAGAGTCAAGGGAGTGACCCTATTGTCTAGGTGACTTGATTATGAAAAAGACCTTATTAGTGTCATCCTTGACACACTTCTTTCCCTCTACTCCCCGACAGTCTTGTTTACGCTATACTCCCAAAATTTATCCACTTAACTTTGTTTCCACTGTCACCTCATTAAGGAAAATTACTATCAGTAATCATATAGACTATTGAAAAACTGTCCTATCTCTCATATCTACTCCTACCCCTTATCAGCAGCCAGCATGAGCACTGTGGAACCATAAATCTGATCCGAGTTTTCTCCTACTTAAAACTCTTCAATGGCTTCCCAATTAGCTCAAAAATATGACCCAGAGAATACTATTTCTTCCTAGGCTTCAGTTTAGCATCCACTAACATCATCTCCAACACTCTGTCCAGTGCTCATCATGTACACTTTCCAGAACTCTGTCCCACAGAGTCGACACTTGTCTCTTCTAAGGGCCTTACGTTAGTTTTCTCTGCCTGGATGCTCTTCTGCCCACTCAGCACTTAGATAATTTTTCTGGATTCAGGTCTAATGTAACTTTACCAAGGAGACTTTCTCTAACCCCTTGGGCTATATTAAGTCCACATGTTACCTGCTTACATAACTAGATACTTTACCTTCATGTCCTTTTCACAGTAGCTAATTATATGTTTATTTGAGGAATTATAAGTTAATGTCTGTCTCTCTTGCTTGACTGTAAACTCCGTAAAGGCAAGGACCATGATTGTTCAGTTCCTCATATAACCCCAGAACCTAGCATAGTGCCTGTCACATAGTAAGCATTCAATATGAATGAATCAATATGTAAATGAACCAGCAGGACCCTCTGTAACAAAAATTCAGCCATGCCTCTTTGAGTGTGGTTTCTCTGCCATCCATGAGGTCATAAGCTAAAGGAAAAATGGTCACCTGAGCTCCACCATTCACTAGTGTGACTATAAAGCAAGTCACATGCCTCTCTGAATCTTAATTGATTCATCTTTATTCAATTTTCTCATCTATAATCTTAGGTATCAGACTTTTTTTTCACTCCTATGAATTATATAAGTCATTTTAAAATTAATATATTTTTGCCCTTCTTTTCATTACCCAGAGGAGAAATTACTTTCTTTTATTTGGTACCAAGTTAATGGTTGAACATCATAAAACTTATTCAGCAGAAGCCATTTATTTCTTTCCTTACTTTTTATTTTCCTTCGTATTTTTCTTAAGTAAAAGATCCTCAAAATTCAAATATGTTGGGATAAGTCTGTGTTACCATGGTAATAACCAAAAATAAAAGCAATGTGAAAATGTGGTCCAGCCTTTCAATTAGAGTAAGGAATGAGATCTACGGATGATTATCTTCAAAATTAAAAAAAACCTTCCCAAAGTAAAATCAAATTTCTAGTATAACTATTTTGTCTGCAGCCTACCTTTTTCATTATTACTTTTGACAATAGAGAATTTTAGTAAAGAACCAGAAATCACTCCAAATTATTTTTATATATGAAATATAAATAAACTGTGCTCTCTGGGTGCTCTTTTCTTGCTCAAATTGGGATGAGTCTCCAGCCCAGGAAGAGGCATTTCCTTTTACTCCTTACTTGATACTCTCTATTCCAGGAAAATGGAGAAATGGCACCATTTGTAGCTGCTTAATTCATGCTCAAAGCAAGACTGAGTTCTACATGTTCTCAGGCTCTCTTCTCTCCTGACATGAGTGAAAGAGTGGGGCCCACATAAACACCCAATGCAAAATGCTAGGCTCCAATGAGGTTTGATGATACGCCAAATACTGTGCCCAGAATAGTGCATACCATGATAATTAAGACATGGCTCTGACCTCAAGGAGCATACAAGTAAGAGAGACATGACACAAGGACAGAAAATGGCACAGAGTGCTAGTGCAGCAAAGAAAAAGGAGAAGGAAAGAAGGCCATGGAATGCTCTATTGGAACCTGGAAGCACAAGTAGGATTCACCTTAGAAAGAAGCGGGAGGAGCAGGGATAAGAGACAAGATTTAGCAGCCGACAGCCCAGGCATGAACACATTAGGCCTTAGCTCTGGAGCAGAGTCTAGGAACCCCGCTCATGCTGTGCCAGATGTTTGATTTGTTAGCCTAGGAGTGAAGGAAGGGCATCAATGAATCTTGTGGAAGAAGACAAGCTAGTGTAATTCACATACCTCTATGAGAGCATTTTGATCTTAACAACCAGCACGGCCATGCTGAGTATATATATATTCACTAAATATCTGTCCTGAGTAGGGAGAGAAAATTATAGGCAGAAAAAACTACCTATACATACAGGTGTGTGCTAAGAGACCATGGAGAGTCCCAAGGTGATCCAAGTTTAAACCTTGTAGCACTGAGCACAAGGCAATGATGCTGGTAAAACAGGCAGACCGGCCAATTCCTAAAGAATCCTTTTCTTCAGATTAAGATGACTGAACTTTTCCAGTATGATGGTAAGACACTGAAGACTTTTACACAGGGTAGTGACATGATTAGATTCATATTTTAGAGAGATCACTTTGGCCTCAGAATGAGGATTAAATTAGTAAGAGGATTTTACTAAAAGCAAGGAGACGCAGTAAAGAAACAACTGAAGACATCTGTTTCCACAGTCACAGCAGCCTAGATTCTCTGAAAGCCTTTCTTGCTCCAATAAAAGTAGACACTGGATAAATTATAGCACTTATATTTTTAATATGTTACTGGATCATGATTAACAAACACTTGGTCCTGACCAAAATGTTAACAGAGACATTTGGTCCACGATAAAAGGTTATTTGGTTCCACCAAAAATGTCTATGAGCATATTTGGTCCATGCCAAATGATCTTTGATATTTGGTCCTGCCAAAAATATCCATGCTCAGAAAACATCCCTGGGTTCAAATAGCCCATAATATTTATTCATATTTTTGGTTTACAGGATTAATAGATAAAATAAAAAAAAAAGACTATCATGGCGCCAGCCAAGTGGCACATTGGTTAAGAGCTGGCTTGGGACGCCAGCTCTGAGCAGCAGGGCTCCGGTTTGGACCCCACATATGAGGGCCAGTGACACGGCCCTCTGCAGCTAAGATGGTGAACAACAGCTCGACCTGGAGCTGGGCTTCTGTGAGTCACCCGGAGACAGAGTAGGCTGCAGCCTCTGCTGTAGTGGGCTGCCATAAGCTACAGTGGGTGGCAGGCAGCCAGCGTGAGCAGCCGGTAGCCTGCATGAGCTGCTAAGAGCCGCCGTGAGCAGCCATCCAGAGGCCGGCGACCAATCTGCCTCACCAGGGAAGAGTGCAATGATGATACCAACATGGGCCAGTGAAGCAACGTCCTCCAAAACTAGACTGAAGAACAAAAGAACAGCAACTGGTTTGTTCCCTTCCCCAGTTCCGCAGTGAGTACTCCTTCCCCAATTCCCCAATAAACTCTATTTTTTTGAAAAAAAAAAGTCTACCATGTTTTACTGATCAATAATTGTGTTGTGGCTCTATTGCCAATAATAACCCTTCTTGTCTTGGTAGCCTAAATGGCACATGGGATTAGGTAGATGGGTTGTGGTTTGAATCATACAGAAGAGCAGGATTTAAACTTCAAGGACCTTTTTGGTTTAGACCAAATGTCTTCGTGGATGTTTTGGACAGGAACAAAATATCAATGTCCTTTGGGTGTGAACCGAATGTCTCAGCGGACATTTTGGACAGGATTAAATGTCCTGAAAGGCTGAATCATAATAAGGAAAAAAAAAATTTAATAAATTAAAATAGAGAAAAAACAGCAATCTGAATAGAGTCAGGAACAAGGAGCTCTCTAGAAGAAAAGGCTGATACCTGCACTGGGATCTGGAGGCTAAATCTAGTTCCAGTCCAGCTCCCAGAGCTAAACTTGAGATCTGCATTGAGAGAGGGAGGCATGCACTGAAATACTTCAGTATGGACAACATGCCTTGTAATCTCAATAATCTACCAATTTTTCATTACACATTCTGAGGCTATATTACTTATAATTATACATGTTTTGTATTGTTATATCTTCCTATAGAGTTGAATCCTTTATAATTATGTAGCAATTCTCTTTAATGTTTGTTATTTCCTTGAAGTCTATTTTGTCTGATATTAATATTGCAACTGAATCTTTCATTTGGCAGTATTTGGCAGTCATACTTTGTTTTCTTCCTTTTGCTTCCAACATTTCTGAGTCTGTATGTTTATGCATACTTCTTTTAAATTTTCCCAGTTTTATTAAGATAGGATTAACATACACACTGTATAAGTTTAAGGTGTACAGCATAATAATTTGACTTATATTGTGAAAGGGATGCCACAGTACATTTAGTTAACATCCGTTATCTCATATAGGCACAAAAAAAAGAAAAGGGAAAAAAAATTTTCTCCTTGTGATGAGAACTGTTAAAATTTACTCTTAACAATTTTCAAATATACCATACAGCAGTGTTATCTATAGCCATTATGTCGTATATTACATTCCTAGTACTTATTTATCTCATATTGGAAAGTTGCACCTTTTTTTTTTTTTTTTTTTTTTTTTTTTAAAGATTTTATTGGGGAATTGGCGGAGGGGAACAGCGTTGGGGAATCGGGGAAGGGGAACAGACAAGTTGCCGTCTTCTTGTTCTTCAGTTTAGTTGCGGAGGATGTTGCTTCACTGTTGGTATCGTCATTGCGCTCTTCCCGGATGAGGCAGATCGGTCGCTGGCCTCTGGATGTCTCTCACCGCGGCTACTGGCGGAAAGTTGCACCTTTTGACCTTTATCCAACTCCCCCTCATTTCTTAAATAGAGCATAGAAACTTATTTTTCAAATAAATCTGAGAATCTCTCTATTTAAAGTACTGAGTTTAGTATTTTGACATTTACTAAATTTGTGATATAATTGGCGATGTTCTATTATCTTAGCACAGTCTATTTTCCTAATTGTTTGTTTCTTTTCCTTCTTTTGTTGACTTTGTTGGATTAGTTAAAACATGCTTTTGTTTGATATCATATTTCATTTATTTCCTTTACTGATTTGGAAGTTATACAGTCTATTTCCTTTTTTTTTGTTTTTAATTTAATAAGAATTTATTGGGGAATTGGGGGAGGGAACAGCATTGGGGAATCGGGGAAGGGGAACAGACAAATTGCTGTCCTTTTGTTCTTCAGTCTAATTGTGGAGGACGTGGCTTCACTGACCCATGTTGGTATTGTGATCATTGCACTCTTCCCAGGTGATGCAAATCGGTCACCCGCCATTGGATGGCAGCTCATGGCAGCTCACACTGGCTGCTGGCCACTCACACTGACTGCCAAACACTCACGGTAGCTCAAGGCAGCCCACTGCAGCAGGGGCTGCAGCATACACCATCACCGGTGACTCATGGTAGCCCAGCTCCAGGTCAAGCTGTTGTTCACCATCTTAGTTGTAGAGGGCACAGCATCACTGGCCCTCATGTGGAATCTGAACTGTGTCCCTGCTGCAGAGCTGGCACTCCCAAGCCACCTCTTAACCAACACACCACTTGACCAGCCCCTATATGGTCTATTTCTATTATTTTAGTGGTTACCCTTCAAGTGTGGTCAGGCATAATTAATTAAGTCTAAAGGTAATTAATATATCATCATCCAAAACAATACAAAACATTAGAACATACAATTCTAATCACGCTCTGTGACTTACATGGTACTGTTGCTTAGTATTTGTTTCTGATTTTTAGTATGTCAAATTATACATATTATTCCCCTATTATTTTCACGTTTATTTATATTTACCTAGAAATTTACTAATAATATTGCTCCCTATTCCTTTCTGTACTTCAAACCTCCTTCTGAGATTTTCCTTATTCCCAATATATTTTTTAAATAATTTTTTTGTTAGGGTTTCTGGTAATAAATGTTCTTGGTTCTTGTTTGGTTACTCATTTAATTGGGTTTGAATGCACTGACAATGTAATTATCAAAAGATAATGGGACACAAGCAGTCTAAACCCAAAAAAGGCAAAACAGTTTTTAAAATTATGACCTGTGGTCTTGTGAATTAAATGTGTGCTTAAACATGACAGTGAATAAACAATTATCATGTGATATATAAATCCTGTGGGATGAGATAGCTGCTTCTCACTGCACTGAGAACTATAAAAATAGCAAATGTAATGTTTACAATTCTTGCTTCAAGATATGGTCAGCATTACAGAGAGGTTTTATGATTACCTTAAAAAACCTCTGATTTCTTGCAGTTACAGAGCTGATATAACTTGTAAATTAGATGAAGAGCTAGATCTGGAGTAACTTTACTACAATGTAAGTAAAATTCACTGCCTTGCCAGGTCTCTTATGTGAAAAGTGGGACAGTTGTAAATGAGTGGTCCCTGGGATTGGGTCAATCCAGATGGATCTTAATACCCTGAATCCCCCAATCCAATGAATCCCCCTAACCTGTCAGTGGAAAGAACCCCTTCTCCCTTGTGTGAATAGTATTGTCTTGTCATGCTTGAAAACTCTATAATGACCTCACCTGCAGTAAGTATTTTGCCCGAGGATGTCCATTGCTCTTATGCTTAAAAGCTGCCACCCTTTTTTCGAACTGCTACCTTTTATTTTCTCCAGTGCTACATCCATAGTTAGATCAAGGAGGAGGAGCAAATGTTGAGTCCCTCCTGTAAGAAGACATACACAAGAAAAGTTGTAAAATTTTGCTAATTTATATCAGTATAAATTTTGACTATATGTGGGGATGAATCCTGAGGATATTAGACAAAGGAAGAAGAAATATAATTTCACACCAGGCAGAGTTTATCAGTATGGATGTACTTAGCACAGATTCTGGGTTCTTACACATGCTCAAGCAACTGGGAATGATGTTACAATTCTTAATGAGTTTTAAAAAATTTTTTTTATAATTTCTAGGTGACACAACATTCAGTGATACTGCTTTAACCCATTTATCAAATAATGCTCAATGGTCAAACAAAACTTGTGTTGGATATTGTTAAACAGGCAAGGAAGATTTTATTCAAGGCTATAGCAATAGGAGAGAAAGAGTGAATTCAACTCTACTGAAACAAAAGGAGGGAGGATTTTTTTATTTTATTCTTTTATTGTAAAATAAACATTTTTTTAAAAATTAGCTTCAGGTGTACAACACAGTGCAATAGTTATACTTTTTACCCCTCAAAGTGAAAACCTCCCTCCCCCAATTCGCCACCCCACTCCTCCCCCCCATATCATACATATCTATTACAATTCCTTTGACTCCCTTCCACAGTATAATCCACATCCCGTGACTATCTATATATTCAATTACAGTTGGCATACAATATTATACAACATCAGTTTCAGGTATACAGTGCAGTGATTAAGCCTCTATTCCATCCATGAAGTGGTCTCAGGAGGGAGGATTTTTAAGAGCTGGAGTGAGCCAGTGGGAAAGTACAAGAAGACTAGAAGGGAGAGGTTGGTCAATGTGATTAGGCTATCCCTGTCTGCTAATTATTGTGTATGAAAGATAAGCTCCTACCCTCCACAGAGAGTGGGAGATAGGGGTGTTATCTCCTCCAGTAATTACATTTCAAAGTGATGGTTCCCAAGTCCTTAACAAAGACATTCACAGATTCTAAAGCTGGTAGAAGTCTGCGAGAAGATTTATATCTGAAAGGAGCAGAGAATGAATCTATAATTGCAAGTTTTCTCAAGTAAGTGTCCTAAGGCTTCAGTCAGAAAAAAATCAAAAATTTAGTCAAGCTGAAGGAGTGTCATGGTGAGTGCATCCTGGGCAGGAGGAGCTTACTGTTTCAAACTACAGCAAGCGACCCCACCACTAGGGACTCAGGACCTTCAGACCTGATGAGGCTTGAAGCATCAGCAGCAGATTTGAATGCATAGGGAGCAAGTATTACTAGAAGAATCTCAGTACAGTTTCCTAAGATTTTTGTGGCAAAGCTCTTGCCCTCCTTAGCAAATATCTCTCCTTTTGAGAAACAGCTCCTGACTTAGTAGCAGGTTTTGGTGGAGTCAGAATGCCTAGCCAGAGGCTCAAAAGTGAACATGCATTCTGAGCTCATCCTCTTGATTTGGGTGTCAGCTGATTACAAAACCATAAAATCAAGCCTGGAGGGCCGGCCGAGTGGCAAGGTGGTTAAGAGCTGGCTTGGAACACCAGCGGCCCAGGTTCGGATCCCATTTATCAGGCCAGTGACACTGTCCTCTATAAAACAGAAAAAAAAAATCAAGCCTGCAAAGCAATGGTGTGTTATGGAACCAAGATTGGATAGCAGTGTTGGCTTTATTTAATTAGAAGGTTTGGTGATATGTAACTTTAGTGGAAAATGATTTATTATTGTTGGACTATAATGGAATTCCAACTACAGTGAGTGATGTACCTGTTAATAGTAAATTAAATTATTATGATAAGTGAATTGTGAAGAACAAATTATAAGAAAATGTGCTTAGGGGCCGACTTAGTGGCTTGTTGGTTAAGAGTTGGCTTGGGAGCACCAGCTCTGGGCAGCAGGGCTGCCAGGTTGGATCCCACATGGGCCAATGATACTGCGCCCTCTACAGATAAGATGGTGAACAATAGCTCGACCTGGAGCTGGGCTGCTAGGAGTCACCAGTAATGATGTAGGCTGCAGTGGGTCTGCAGTGGGCTGCTGTGAACTACCGTGAGTGGCCGGCAGCTGACTTGAGCTGCTGTGAGCCGCCTTGAGCGGATGGCAGGCAACTGATCTGCCTCACCTGGGAAGAGCACAATGATCACAATACCAATATGGGCCAGTGAAGCAACATCCTCCACAATTAGACTGAAGAACAAAAGGACAGCAACCTATCTGTTCCCATTCCCCAATTTCCCAATAAAATCTTTTTTAAAAAAACGAAAATGTGCTTAATGCATTAGCAGAATTTTCAAAGTCTGACAGACTTGAAGAAAACAATCATTGAGATTCAGAATTTTAAAACCATTTTTCTTTAGTTTTGGATGTTCATAACCAGTTTAAGTCTCCAAGACCTACTCAAGTTTCATGAATGGTTTTTCTTTAAAGATTCTGCCCCTACAGAATTTTATCATTAGCAATAAGTTCCTGATAGTTCAAGGAGATGTTATTTCTGAAGTTTGCATGTTTTCAAATGAATGATAACTTCAGCACAGACCTTTGTACTACTTGCTTTTCATTCATTTGTTAATTCATGCTTGCCAATCAACATTTTTTAAATGCCACTAATCTCCAGGTACTGTTTGTGTACTGAAGATAGAGACCATGCCCTTGGCATTGTGAAATCACAGACTAGGGAGGAAGATAGGCAGGCAAATATATATATATATATATATATATATATATATATATATATATATATATATCATAATGTGGCATTCTAGCATCCACTTCATGCCTACTTCTCGTTCAAGATGTCAGATCAGTGGCTCTCAACCCAGCATTGACTAAGCAAGAAAATATCCATGAAACAATATAAAAGTAGTACAACACAGCATACCACAGATATCTATGTCACAGTATATCCACTTATTCTCACAATAAACACTTATTGAGCATCTTTTCTGGGTCAGTGGTAAGGAGCATGGATAAAAAAGAGGGACTGAAGTAACCCCACAGGGTGATCTGATCATAAATTCCTAACAGGGAAAGTCACGGTGGATAGTCACAAACCAGGCAATAACTTCTTTAGTAAAAGGCTTATCTTTGCCTCAAGCAAACCCTGTCCATTATTTCTGTGTCTAGGTTAGTACACTTTGAAATGCATCTTTTTCAGATCCCTCAGAAAAGTAATCACCTCAAGAGAGTATATAACCTTGTTAACTACGCTGTAATCCAATCCCTGCCTTGCTTTCTCCCACTTTCATGTTACCTTCCTTACTTTCCCTCCTTGATTGCAAATGCATAAAACAAACTACAAATTTTCATTCTGGGGAGCATTTTTCTCAGTCTGTTCAGACCTTGCTTCCACGTATATCCTCAATTTGGCTCAAATAAACTCTAATAAACTCTTACAAAATTTTTCTACAGGTTTAGACATCATTACACTGACAGGAGACAGAAACAAGGTTCAGAATATCCAAAATATTTTGGAAAGTTCTCCTCACTTGAACCCACATTCTAGTTCAACTACCATCCCATTCCTCTGTTCCCCTTTACAGCAAAATTCCCTCCACAAAATACCTATGGTTACATGCTACATTTCTTCTCCAATTCTCTTTTGAACTCTCTCCAAAAAGGCCATAAACCCCTCTCCACCCTCTGAAAACAGCTCTTGTCAAGGTTTCCAATAATCTATATGCTGATACATCATATGATCAATATGTTTTCCTCATCTAACTTGTCTTAATGCAGTATTTGACATTGTTCCCTTCTTCTAGAAACACTTTCTTAACTTGGCTTCTGGCCAAGTTGCTGGCTAATCATTTTTAATCTCTTTTCTTTATTTCTTCTCATCTATTCTATCTCTAAATGGTACTGTTCCCAGGGAACGGTCCTTGGACTTCCTCTGTGTTGATGGATATTTGGGTTGTTTCTACCTTTGGCTATTGTGAATATTGCTCACTACTGTGAACAAAAAAGGAGCTCTGCAATAAGTCTGACAAAATAGAAAGTAACCTCACAGGTGAACTGATCATAAATTCCTAACTGGGTAGATCATGGTGGGTAATCATGTCCCAGGTATATAACTTTTCAGCAAAAGTTTTATATTTGCCTTAAGCCAGTGCTGTCCATTGTTCTTATGTATCTAGGTTACACACCTTTGAAATGCCAGAGTAATCCTCTTTTTCTTGACCACTCAGAGGCATAACTACCCTCAGGGAAGCACATAAATCTTGTTAATTATCCTATAATCCAATCATAGAGATTTCGTCACCTTGCTTTCTCCCACCTTCATATAATCTTCCTTACATTCCCTCCTCAATTCCAAATGTATAAAAGGAACTTCAGGGGCCAGCCAAGTGGCTCAGTTGGTTAAGAGAGAGAGCTCTGAGCAACAATGTCACCAGTTCTAGTCCCACATGGGCCAGTGAGCTGCCCCTGAGCTGAGCTGCCTCCAGCTGCCAAAGGGTGGCTGCATGGCTAAGTGGTTAGAGCGTGTGCTCTTAACAAAGTTGCTGGTTCAACTCCCACATAGGATGGTGGGCTGCATCCCCTAGAACTAAGATAAAACATGGCATTCTGAGCTGAGCAGCCATGAGCTGCCAATGGGCAGCCGAATGGCGACTGGACTTGGAGCTGAGCTAGCTGTGTCCTCCACAACTAAGACTGAAGGATAACAACTTGGCTGTTCCCATTCCCCAGTTCTCCAATAAAATCTTTTAAAAAAAAAAAAAAAGAAATTACAAGTGTCATTAACCATTATCAGGAGGATTTGAGATCTTGTGTCCTTGCATGTCTTCAGTTTGGCTCAAATAAACTTATTTATTTAGTCACCTCCCTATATGATTTCCAAATTTCTATTTTCCCCAAACTCCAGACTTGTATGTTTAACTGCCTATTCAACATTTCCATTTGTAGATCTAATGCTATGTCAAACTTAATGGCTCCAAAATTGAACTCAGTCTTCTCACCACCTCCATCCACCCACCTACCTGCTCCACCATAATTAGCTCCTTCTGCAGGTTTACCCAGCTCAGTAACTGGAAACTTCATTCTAACATTTACTTGGAGTTATTTTAGACTTCTCTTTCTTCTGACATCCCATACCTCATCAAGACCCTGCTGGCTCTACCTTTAAAATATATCCAGAAATACTCTTCTCCTTTCCTCCATTTCTACCACTGGCCCAAACCCCCATCATCTTTCACCTGAAATACTGCAAAAGCTCCCTAAGTTCTGTCCTTAACCCTTGTGGACTATTCTCTGAAGTCAGTATGATTCTATTAAAATATAAATCTCTCCATGCTGTTCTACTGCCCAAAACCTGCCTGTATCTTCCCATTTCATGCAGATCCTTATAATGGTTGGTAAGGCTCAACATCTTCCTGTACTAGTCTCCTGCCCATTAGTGTCTGGTTTTATCTCTGGCTTCTCTCCCTTTCTATCATTTTGTTTCAATCACTTTGGCCTCTTTGCTGTTCCTAGAACTCCCCAAATGCGTTCCCATCACAGGAAACTTCCATATGCTGTTCCCTCTAAATGGAAAACAGGACAGGCATGCTTACTTTATGAGTGAGGGCTGCCCTTGTCACCCTAAATAAAATAGCAATATTTTCCTATCAACCTATACTCTCTATTCCCCTTATCCAATTTCATTTTTCTCTATGACACTAACCATCTAGCATCCTATATATTTGCTTATTTTTTTAATTGTCTGACTCCCTCCTTAGAATGTCAACACCATGTAGGAAGGCATTTTATCTTTTTTGTTCCTGGCTTTATCCTAAAACAATGCTGTCACATACTAGGCTCTCAATTAACATTAATTGAATGAATGAACAAGTTGAAATTGAAAATTCCAGCTATAGGTAAAAAGATAAAATTTAGATAGTAATAGAATATATTATTCCTCCATGTAAGTACATATAAGAGCAATTTGAAAAAATATAAATCTGAACACTACACAAATGACTTAAAGATGGGATAAGGTAAGGGGAATGAGCATTGGAAGGTGGTGATAGTCAAGGAAAAGGCAAGCCTTGGGCAAAGAGTATCTTTCAAATACTTCTTGATAATTTTATAATGGTGAAAATAGAAGGGTTTGCTTTGTATGTCTTATGAAAATGTTCTCAGATGGCAAAGCCTGCATGACTCCTAAAACCACATCTATAAGGCACATTGTTCTTGCAGCACATCAGAGCCCAACCATTAGCAAAGATCTCTCTCATCTAAGGATCATCCAGTAGAACCCACCCAGATGTAGGCTCAAGGTTCTCTTTAGACCAGGTCAGCCCAAACTTTGGGTAAATCAGAGTGAATTTATTACCCTTCTGTCATGCAACCATGCAGTATTTGTTTTTCCTTCCAGAGACACTCAAGAGATCCTTAGGAGATGGGAATAGTGATGTTTATTTTCCTGATACACACTTATTTTCCACGTGTGAAGAGAGAACAGGGAGCCCTGCTCATAATTGTGCTAAGTTTTCTAGTTTCTGTATCTGATGTTTTCACAAGTAAAGCCTTGCTGGTTAGGGTAGGGTTTCCCCTCTCTGGGTTATCGTTTTAGAGATGCAAAATTTCTCTTCCTGGAGCATGGCTTTCATATGCCAACTAACTAATCCAAAGCCTAACTCCCACCACCATCTGCTTTTAAACTATGGGACACTATTCCCAATCCTGACCAATTTAGGGCTGGCCATCTAACAACTAGAAGCAACCTCTATACCACAACCATCACCACCCCAAATTATATTCAAAGTAGCCTGCTTATTGGGCCTTGCCCATTCCTTCCATGGAAAACTGGAATAAAGGCTTTTCCAAAGCCCCCTTGCTTTCTATGTGTTCAGCCAACTTCAGTGTTCTCTTGTGTCTCCCTCCTCTTGGGAACTGTGAGTAATCAAGTATCTTTACAATGACATTCATCTCCTGATTTGTTGACCTCATCATATCTGAATAAAAACAAAATCCCAGGTACATTATAAAAACAAACATTTTCTCTTCTTATGCTTAAAAACTAAACTTTCTGCTTATACAATTAAAATTAGATACAAATGTCTTAAAAAACAAAAAGTGAAATCCATTTATTTCTCCTAATAAAGGATTGGCTATAAAGAAGTAAACATAGACTATCATAAACTCATCCTAGCAGTGCTTCAAGCTGACTTAATTTCGAAGCTTGACAATACCCCTTTGAGCTTGCCTCACCCAAAAGCTAGAATATTTTATGCAGAAATCTGCTCTGCAATTATGCCAGCATCTCTATACAGTGAGTTCTCTGTCACCTCTTTCTTCACTTAGTCCTTGCTCCTTCTGTCACTGGCAGATTCATCTCTATTTAGCTCCATTTTACCTCATCTCACCCAACAACCACCTTCAAACCAGCACCAGGGCACCCTCTATGATGCCATCTGTGATTGCTCTAGTGAGACAGGAGTGGGGGATATGATGATACACCTGTTGAGGTGAAGTTGACCATTAAGTGTACAGGATTGCTATGAAAACTGGATGTAGCCAGAAATGATCCAAAATTATTACAGAAATCTCTAAACTAACAAACTGCACAGCTTCGGTACTGAGTCTGCCCGACAAATCTCTCAGGAGTCAGTAAAACTGAAAAGACATCTCCCATCCTAAATTGCTATTTTTGTATATAAACAGAGCATGGGTGGGTGGTTAGAGAGCTGTAGCTCATGTCTCACATGAATCCAAATACAGTATGATTGAACTCTGTCTCTTTTTTTAAAAAGCAAAAGCCTAGACAAATGTCTTTACAATGTAAGAGGGCTGAATTTCAGCATTAAATAGTTTTGTAAGATATGTTAATATTAAAAGGTTACTCTCACTAATGATTTCCTCTTAATATGATAACAAAATGCCAAGATCCTTTTAAATCACCATGTAACAAGACAATTGCCTTTTTCAATGTGGGATTAACAAGTCTCCAGAGGAAGCCCATCACCTGTCAGGTTATGCTTATGAAAGATTGTTATTTCAATGCCTCCTGGAGCTCATCTGTCAGTTGCTCTATTTTTGATTGATCATTGGCAATCTACTTAGAGAGATGCCAAACTCCTAGAAGGAAAGAAATTGACAGGACAACTTGGCAGGGCAGGGTGACTTCATTGTCTTGCTATCATCTGAATCACTTGAAAGTGAGGCCTTAGAAAAATAGCTGAAACTACACTATATAAATGAATTCTACTCTGGCCTCTAGGAAATAGGTTTAAGATTGTGTCTATTTTCCATTTTGACTGGATGGTTTTGATTGAGTTAATTTGAATAAAATTTGACATACTGACCATTCTATTTTGGCTAAGATGACAGATGGTTTGAAAATTGAAAGATATTTCAAGAAGAGTACTTAAAACACAGTCTGGGACTTAGTAAGTGTTCAGTTAACACTGGCTATCAAAATGCATGCTGGCTGCAATAGCTGCTATGAATTTTGCCTATGCATCTGGATTTCTCAAGACCTTTCCCAAACTTTACTGAGATTTCTGTTATTTAAAATTTACTAGATTCGAGACATCTGAAATGACATAAATATAATCAGTCAAATGGCCAGTTGCCTATTACATTGTTCCATATACAAAGCAGGATGAGAAATTGTTAAAAAAGCATCTATCACCAAAGCACAGCCAACTTAACTCCCAGATGAAACTTCCAAGACTTATGTCTGTAATCTGCCTAGTAAAAGGAGAACTGAGAAAACATGAAATGCCATTGTTTCATACCCTGTAGAAAGTTCTAATCTCTCAGGTAAGGCTGATTGTTACACACACACACACACACACACACACACACACACACACACACACACATTCACTCACTCACTGTGTTTTTCTTCACTGACAAACTTGTATACTTATTTTCACTGTAAGATTTAAACATCATAGCCTTTTGAAATTATAGACACCTGGACTCCAATCCCATTTCTGCTCTTATTTCCTTGTGTATAAAATGTGGATAATAATAACTTCCTCAAATGAGTGTTATGGGAATTCAGTGAAATACAACATATTTTAGAGCCTAACATAAGATGATGTACAGCTAAAATTTGGACCACTTAAGATAGAGAGGGTAAATGCTGTGTTTGTCTCCTCCTGTGACCACATTAAAATAAAAATTCTAAATTATAGAACAATCAGCATGGAGAACCATTCAAAGGCTAGGTGAACAGAAGTCCTAAAACTAAGGAATAGAAGAAGAAGCTCGAGAGTGGTCGGAGGGGCAAAGATGCAAAATGGACTGGTCCCATACCCACATGTAGCAGTCAAGAATACAGAGGGATATCTCAGCTGCAAAGGCACCCCCTGAAGAGAAAGGGATCCTAGCCAAACACCAGGCTCCCCAGCCCAGAGCACCAGTGCCAGGAAGAGAAGCACCTACAATATCTGGCTGTGAAAATCAGTGTGGATTCTGCCTCTCTGATTGAGATGGAAGGTGGCTAGAAATTCAGAAATCCCCTTAAAGGGCCCACACACAGACTCTCTCACTCCCCAGGCACTCACCCTGGATTCCAACAAAGGGACTGCAACTTGGGAGGTACCAGAGACATACAGGGCGAGACTGAGTTGTGTAGCCGCAGAGTGAGGGCTGGAGGGAAACCTGCCTTTATCCCTCTGTTGAGCCCTCCTCCCAGGTAGCCAATGAATGGGCAGATGACATTTTTCCTGTTTTGAGCCTTCCCCCCACATGATCAAATCTGAATTTTCATTGGCCTGGTGAGCTCAGCCCATTCCACTCTAGCCCTCAGCTCCACCCAACTTGCACAACGTGAGAGGCTTTTTCACCGCTGTCAGGCAGCCTGTATTGACCCATGCTGTGTTCTTTCTTGGGTCTGCAGAACACAGGTGGGAGGCAGCTGACATCAGTGTGCTCTGAGACTTTTTCAGAATGGACGCAGGCTCTCAACAGGGGTCAAATCTGAATCTGTATTAACCCATTGAATACCACTCACTCCACACTGGTGACTCCCTCAGACCCTGCCCCACCCAACTTCCACCTGAGGCTCTTTCAGCAGCTGAGTTCTATGGATAGCTGGCAGGTAACAACAGACCTCAGGGTTCCCTGGGCCTTTGTTTAGCTGCCCCAGACCTGGTACTGGTGATGGCAGGCCTTGGTTCACAGTGTGGCCTCTCCCACACACCTCCAGGTCAGGCACAGACTGCGACCAACCACGGATCGATTTTAAGCTTCTATTAGGTAGCCCTGGACCAGTCAGAGACTGCAGCTGACTTTGGCCTGCACAGGAGCCCCAGCCAAGAGGCCCCAGAACCAGAATACCTAGTGACCAGCTTCAAACCACAACAGAATACCACCTGATTAGACCTACGACTGGCACACCTGAAGAATGAATGGTCTTGGTAAGCATCAGAGCACACTGGGGTGAATCTCACTCCATGGAGTCAACCCCCACACAGCAGCTCAGCTCATATGCTGTGGTTGAGACCAATTCTCACAGCCAAAACCTGATAGTTAATCCCACCCACTGAAGTGCCAACAGATATCAAGGCTCTACTAAAACAGGGGAGCACACACAACTCTCACAAGGGACACTCCTGGAACATATGGCTCAGATAACCAAGGAGACTGGGTCATTGGGCCCCACAGGGCACCTACTACATAATGGCATGCCTGCCAAGACTGGGAGACAAAGCAGATCTACCTAATACATGGAAACAAATACAGAGAGGCAGCTAAATGAGGAAACAAGCAAACAAACAAAGGTCCCAAATGAAAGAATAAGAGAAAACTCCATAAATGAAATGGAGTCAAGCAATCTACCAGACACACAGTACAAACTACTGGCTATAAGGATGCTTTAAAAAAAACTTAGTGAGAACTTCAACAAAGAGACAGTAAACATAAAAATGGAAATAAAAACCAAAAAAGAATCAGAACTAAAGAATACAATAACTGAAGTCAAGAAGACACTAGAAGGGATCAACACCAGACTGAATGAAACAGAGGATCAAATCAGTGATTAAGAAGACAATGTAGCTGAAAACATGCAATCAGAATAACAAAAAGAAAAAAAGAATCCAAAAAAAAAAAAAGGGGGGGAGGATAGTTTCAGGGGCCCTTGGGACAACATCAAGTATACCAACACTCACTTCATAAGGGTACCAGAAGTAGAAGAGAAAAAATACAAGATTGAGCAACTGTTTAAAGAAATAATGACTGAAAACTTCTTAACCTAGAGAAAGAAGTAAACATACAAATCCAGGAAGCACAGAGAGTACAAACATGATGAATCCAAACAGGCAAACCAAGACATATCATAATTAAAATGCCAAAGATTAAGGACAAAGAAAGCATCTTAAAAGACAGCAAGAGAAAAGCAGTTAATTACCTACAACGGAGTTCCCATAAGATTGTAGCTGATTACTCAACAGAAACTTTGCAGACAAGAAGGGATCAGCACGAAATATTCAAAGTGATGAAAACCAAGTCCTACAACCAAGATAACACAGCAAAGCTATCATTTAGAATCTCAGAATAGATAAACAGCTTCCCAGACCAGAAAAAACTAAAGGGAGTTCACCACCAAACCAGTACTATCAGAAAAGTTAAGAGGACTTATAAGAAGAAGAACAAAATAAAAAAAGAATCAAAAATGTAAATAATATGGCAATAATTACATATATACCAACAATTACTTTAAATGGAAATGGATTTAATGCTCCAATCCAAGATAGGGTGGCTGAATGGATTTTAAATGAGACCCTTACATATGCTGCATATAAGAGATTCAATTCAAATTAAAAGATACACATAGGCTGAAAGTAAAGGGATGGGAAAAGATATTTCATGAAAATGTAAGTAACAACAACAAAAAAACTGGAGTAGCAATACTTATACCAACAAAATAGACTTTAAAACAAAAGGAGAATAAGAAGGATATTTCATAATGATAAAGGGACTAATCCAACATGGGATATAACCCTTGTAAACATTTATGCACCCAACATAGGAGCACCTAAATACATAAAGCAAACACTAACTGCCATAAAGAGAGAGATTGTAATACAGTCATAGTAGGGGACATTAACACCACATTGACATCAATAGCTAGATCTTCCAGACAGAAAATCAACAAGGAAGCAGTGGCCTTAAATGATACACCAGACCAGATGGATTTAATTGATATTTTTAGAGCATATCACCCCAAAGCAGCAGAAAATACATTCTTTTCAATTGCACATGAAACATTTTCCAAGATAGAGCACATGTTAGACTATTAAACAAGTCTCAATAAATTTAAGAAGACTGTACCTTCTTAAGCATCTTCTCTGACCACAATGGTATGAAACTAGAAATCAATTACAAAAGAAAAAAAAACACCTGAAAAATACATAAACACATGGAGGCTAGATAACATGCTACTAAACAATGAATGGGTCAACAATGAGATCAAGGAAGGAATCAAAGGATACCTTGAGACAAATGAAAATAAAAACACAATGACTCGAAGTCTACAGAACACAGCAAAAGCAGCCCTAAGATGGAAATTCATAGCGATATAGGCCTACCTCAAGACACAAGAAAATCTCAGATAAACAATCTAACACTACACCTAAAGGAACAAGAAAATGAATAGCAAGCAAAGCCAAAAGTGAGTAGTAGGAAGGAAATAATAAAGATCAGAGCAGAAATAAATTAAGCAGGGTCTAAAAAAACAATACAAAAGATCAATAAAACCAAGAGCTGGCTCTTTGGAAAGGTAAATATTTTTCACCAAACTCAAACAAATAATCCTAAAATTTATATAGAACTCTCAAAGACCACGAATAGCCACAGCTATCTTGCAAAAGAAGAACAAAGTTGGAGGTAACACAATACCTGATATCAAACAAGGTTAACACAACCAAAACAGCATGATACTGGCATAAAAACAGACACATAGATCAATGGAACAGAATAGAGGCCCCAGAAAAAAATCCATGCCTACATTGTCAATTAATTTATGACGAACAAGACAAAAATATACAATGGTTTAAAGACATTCTATTCAATAAATGGTGTTGGGAAAACTGGACAGATACATGCAAAAAATGAAACTTGACCACCTTCTTATACCATATACAAAAATAAACTCAAAATGGGTTAAAGACTTAAATGTAAGATCTGAAACCATAAAACTCCTAGAAGAAAACATAGGCAATGAATTCTCTGACATTGCTTTTAGTGATAATTTTTTCTGATATGATGTCTTGGGCAAGGGAAGGAAAAAATAAAATAAAAAATGAGACTACATCAAAATAAAGTCTTTGCATAGCAAAAGAAACCATCAACAAAACGGAAAGACCACCTACTGAATGGGAGAAGATATTCACCAATGATACATTTGATAAGGGCCTAATAGCCAAAAAATATAAAGAACTCATAAAGCTTAACACTAAAAAAACTAACAATCCAATTAAACAGTGGGCAGAGGACATGAATAGACATGTCTTCAAAGAGGACATACAGGTGTCCAATAGATATATGAAAAGAAATTCAATGTCACGAATCACCAGAGTAATGCAAATTAAAACCATGTGTGATATTACCTCACACATGTCAGAATGGCTTTCACCAATAAGTGAAGAAACAAGGATGTGGAGAAAAGGGAACCCTCATGCACTGCTGTAGGATGGCAAATTGGTGCAGCCACTGTGAAAGACAGTGCAAAGTTTCCTCAAAAAATTAAAAATAGAACAACCTATGACCCAGCAATTCCATTTCTGGGCATTTATCTGAAGAAATCCAAAAGACTAATTCGAAAAGGTATGTGCACCCCTATGTTCGCTTCAGCATTATTTATAATAGCCAAGATATAGAAGCAATCTAAGTGTCCATCAATAGACAATTAGATAAAGAAGAAATGGTACATACTCGTATATACAATGGAATATTACTCTGCCATAGGAAAGAATGAAATCATACCATTTGTGATAAAATGGATGGACCTGGAAGGTATTATTCTAAGTGAAATAAGTCAGACAAAGACAAATACCATATGGTCTCACTTATATGTGGAATCTAAAGACCAAAATAAATGAACAAACAAAACAAAAACAGACTCATAGATGCAGGGAACATGCTCATGGTTGCCAGATGGGAGGGGGGTTTGAAGACAGTGAAAAAAGTTAGGGATTAAGATTAAGAAGTACAAATTGGTGGTCACGAAATAGCCATGGGGATGCAAATTACAGCATAGGGAATGTAGTCAATAATATAATAATTATGCACAGTGGTGGATACCAGACTAGACAGCAGGGGTCACTTCTTAAATTATATAAATGTCTAACCACTACGTGGTACACCTGAAACTAATATAAAATAATATTGAATGTCAACTGTAATTGAACAATTTATAAAGGGGGGAAAGATGAAGGGGAATAGGAGGTTCAAATTTCCAGATATAAAAACACATAAATCATGGGAATGTAATGTTCAGCATAGGGAATATAGTCAATAATATCATATCACTATGGTATGGTGTCATATAGTTGCTGGACATATCATTGTGATCACTTCTTTAGGTATACAGATATTGAGTAACTATGGTGTACACCTGAAACTAATACAATATTGTATGTTAGCTATATTTTAATAAAAATCTTTTTTTAAAAAAATTTAATATGATCCACAAACTAGATGCATAACAACTATCACTTTTCCCTGACTTCTTTAATCTTAAAAAAATCTGTTGGCTTTTTCACTTTTTTTTTTTTCAACATGTCATTAGGAATCAGGTAAAATTCAATACTGAATCATAGCAATTATATTAACTTTGCCATGAGCTATATTTCTTTATACCTCTGTACCAAAAATGTTTAAATTGAGACCAATGAATGGATTGGTAAAGGTTCATAAAACCCCTGAAAAGTTTTTATTTTTGTGTAATATGTGTTTATGCACATTATTCTGGAGACAGGGTTGATAGCCTTCAACATCAAAAGTATTAATGTACCAAAAAAGTTTGAAGAATAGAACCTTCAAAATAATTGTTGCTCTTTCATTTCTAGTATCATTATTGCAAGTTTTTTCATATCTATTTTAGAATTCAAACAGGGCATGTATTAATAATTAATTAATTATACATAAATGTCATCTCCATTCTTGTTTTATCAGCTTCCTCTTTCTATTACAAAGATTAGGTCAATATGAAAAACACCAAGGATGGTTTTTCATTACCTCTTCTTCTGCCATTTAAGTCATAACTATCTATTACTTGGATATTGATCTTGCTAACAGATATTTTATACTTTTTCCAAGCTATGAAGTTGTAAGTAGACGTAGAATGAATTCATCCAGGTGTCCCCTATCACAAGGCCTAGCTCAGAGAAATATATATTTGTTTACTTGAATCTAATTGTTCTATTATTAAAATCATAATCCATCCCAAACATATACAGCTAAATAAAATTATTTTAAAGCAATAGTGGCATCTAAATTGCATCACAAAGTTTTTAATTAAAATTAAATATTAATTACTGCTGATCATGGCCAGACACTATTGTAGGCAAGGAAGATGCAACAGTGAAAACAAAATCGTTCCCTCACTGAGCTTTACATTCTAGTGTAAAAGTCAATCAGTGAGCAAATAAATACTACATCATCTACAATGGTGACAAGGGCCATCATGAAAAATAAAGCAGGGAAGGTGTTGGGCAGTGTGTATCTGGGGCAGGGGATGAATCCAGGGTTGTGATTTTAAGTCAGGTGGTCATAAAGGCATCTCCAAAAAGGCAATAGTTGATCAAGCTCTGAAGATAGAGAGGGATGAAATGATGTGGAACACCTGCAGGAAGAATTTTCTAGACAAAAAAGACAGGGAGTGCAAAGACCTTGAAGCAGAACATGCCTGGATGGGTTCGGCTTCTAGGAAAAGTGAGGTGGTCAATGTTGCCAGCGCCAAGTGTGAGGGAAGGAAGGAGTAAAACAGCTGAAATCAGAGAAGGCACATGGTAAAACAGGCAGATGGCTCACCCATCAACACTGTTGGCTTTTGAACTGAATCAGATGGGACGTCCCTGAAAGATATGAGTGTAAGGGTGACTTCATCTGACTTGGGTTTTAAAAGAATGCATAGGGCCGGCCCAGTGGCGAGGTGGTTAAGCGCTGGCTTGGGAAGCCAGCGGCACCGGTTCGGGTCCCACTTATGAGGGCCAGTGACACTGCCCTCAAAAAAAAAAAAAGAATGCATAGAAGGCCAAATATTATTTGTATAGAATATTTTATTCTCCACCTTCTTTCATAAAGTATTTGACAAAATAAAAATAATTATTAAATAATTAATTTAAAAATAAGTATTAAATAATAAAAAGAAGTTCTTCCATTCTCCAGGGAGTAAAATGTGTAACTGACTGGAACAAAAAAAGATGAATTCAGTTGTTCATTATCTTTTCCTGACTTTTCATTTTTTTAAAATTGTGCCTGGAAAGTAACTGACAATCAGGAAATACTCAAATACTTACTAAGCTATGAAAAGTGTGAATTTTAAAAAACAAATAATATTAGTTGGCTTTTTAATGTAGTTATTTTTTTTCTTTGTTATCTTTTTTTTTTGAGGGCAGTGTCACTGGCCCTCACATGTGGGATCCAAACCAGGGCTGCTGGTGTCCCAATCAGCTCTTAACCACCGCGCCACTCGGCTGGCCCTCTTTGTTATCTTTATAATCTCTCAAACACTTGCCCCTCAGCTGAATTCAGGAGACCATGCCATTTCATTTCCTGAGCTGGATTGTTTAGACCAAAATAATAGATCCAAGACTTTGTAATAAACCGTAAATTAAGATGGATAACAAAGGTAGTTCAAACCAAGGTGTACACTGCAGAGAAATTAAATCAGGGATGATGGAAAGGAAAATAATGAAAAACAAAGTCAAGCATTTGCACAGTTTGTTTTTAAAATCTTACCTGCAAAGCCAGGCCCCAGGTCCCCTTTGAGCCACAGTCCTCCTGGCCCAGGAAGCCGCTGCAGGACAGACACCCCAATGGGTTTCTGAGGCGGATTAAGCTGTGCCTGCAAGAATTAAATGGTAATCAGTGACAGACTGATGACAAATAAGCTCCAAAAGCTGCAAATTATTTGGGAACCTACTATAAACTTGTCCATTCAGTGAATATGAATCATTTTCAAAGCAATTTTTTTAGCAATTGAAGCAGTGTGTTTAGATTCATTTATTTACACTGTCATTGCTGTGTATTTCCAGCCTTTGTGTAAAAGGAAAATGAGGATAGGATAACTGTGTATGACTTTTTAGAAACCTCTATGGCAAATTGCTTTAGGTCATTCAGTGTGAAAAATCAAAGCAACAAAGAATGGGCCTATTTGATTTGGAATCTGCAGGATACCATTTAGACCTCAGGGGCCATGGAGCGGCAACATAAAACAAAACTGTGGACACATGTGTGAAATTTATGTCATCATATTTATGAATCTCTATCTCAGAGAGAGATCATAACAAAAGAAATATCAGGGGCCGGCTGAGTGGCGCGGTGGTTAAGCGCTGGCTTGGGAAGCCAGTGGCCCTGGTTCAGTCCCACATGTGAGGGCCAGTGACACTGCCCTCAAAAAAAAAAACACACACACAAAAAAAAGAAAGAAATATCAGTGTCGTATTTAACGGAACCTATTGCCAAAGATACACCGACCAATGACAGGTGTTCCCCCTCTTTTGAAAGGTCAAAATATATTAAGACTTTGAATAAAGGTGCTCTAACATCACTAAGAGTACTAGACATATAATTACAACCCTGGTAAGATAGATTCCAGAGATAGGAGACCACTTTTCTAGTGTACATTCAGGCATTTTTAGGATTGACTCTTAACAGTGGAAGCAAAACAATATGCTGTACAAGAAATTTCCCAGGGCACTTTGGGACTAATTTTCCTGCGAGCCTATACAGCAGTAAACCAGTGAGTGGTTTTATTGTGTCCTTTTAACTATTCCTGGCTGACTACATTTAGCATTAAAGGTTTTATCCAGGACCTATTTTGGGTGCAAGAAGCACCCAATCAGAGGTATCAGAGAAAATCAGGCATCCACGATCTATTTCCCCTAAGCATACACCATCCTCATAAAACTGTACCTTTTGCTCTGCCATCATCTATAGTTTATTTAAAATAGTAATGGAAATAAGTTTTCAAAATCCTCCATTAAAAAATGAAAATAAGCAGCTACTGAAAATATAATTAAAGTCTCATCTTCAAAACGCTTCAAAGAACTTTGAAAGTTCATCAGTTTAAAAACCAGACAAACAGCTTGGGAAGCCAGCGGCCCCGGTTCGGTCCCACATATGAGGGCCAGTGACACTGCCCTAGAAAAAAACAAACAAACAAACAAACAAACAAAAACTAAAAGCCCATAGAATACGTTATGTATTAGGGAATGAGCTTGCAGTGTTTCCTAACATGCTTCTTAGGGGATGGTATTAGGAAATGGTCTCTAATCTAAAAGTTTAAGGCAAAGGGTACAATCTCTGCCAAAGGCTCAAACATAAGAATCTCACGCATGCAGAATTTATTCCCATTTACATGTATATGTTCATGAAAATATATTAAAAAACTCATCAGAAAGAATAAAAGTTAAAATGATTCAACAGAATAGAGAAATGAAAGAGGGGTTTCTTCAAGTATTCAAAAATACAGCAAAGCTACACAAAGGAAGAGGGAAACTGCTGTTACAATTAGAGAGCTCCATGGCAGAGTACAGAAAGACCAGAAACAGATCCAAGTCTATGTAAATACTTGGTTTATCATCAAGACAGCATTTCAAATCAATGGATAATGATCCAGTAAGTGGTGCTGTACAGTCAAGTCTTCATGTTGGAAAGAAGTTAGGTCTTATACCTTACCTCTGCCACAGTAAATTACACACACACACACACACACACACACACACACACACACACACACACAGGAAAGGCAGGGACGGGAGGGAAAGGAAAGTATTCCTAGGCAAAGCACCAAATAGAGAAACCATAAACATAATGCATTTGACTACATAACTACATTAAAAGTGTTTCTCAAATAAAAATAAATAATAAATTAAAAATAATAAATAAGGTAAGTAACAGATTTAAAATTTTTGCAACATATGCATAGATAAAAAGTTTATCATTAATATAGAAAGGGGTCTTACAGATTCATATACAAAACCTAAGTATTCCATTAGAAAAGTACTAAGTACTCCTTAGAAAAGTACTAAGTACTCCATTAGAAAGGGGTCTTACAGATTCATGTGTCAGGGAAGTATTATAGAAAATGAAAACATAAGCCTGACACTGGTACTAAATGAGAACTGTTTTGTACAGAACAGTCAGAAAAGTCCTCGAATACCCCAGTAATTAACAAAAGATGAAATCAAATAGTTTATAAACTATTATTGGTAGTCATAAAAATGCAAAATAAAACATTATAATATAATTTTCTTCCCAATCAAATAAGTATTGATTGAAAAGAATTATAAAATCCAGTATCAGTCAGGTGTAAAAAAGTTAGCATTTGTATATAGAAGCTAAATTAACTTTCACACAGATTCAAAAATTTCTGTAAGAAGAGGCAAATATAATGCAAAAGTATCCCCTTAAAATTCTAAATAATAAATCAAAAATAATATGAAAAGTATGGCAAGAAAGGAAAAAAGCAAAATATTCTTAATCCTAACATCCTTATAGAGGTTTAAATTTTTTTCCATATTCTATTCCTGTCTTTTAAGAGAGTTGTTATTATGGAGCACATAGTTTCATAGATTAGTTTTTGACCTAGCACTTATGTTATGTTAAACATTTTTCTATGCAGCATTACGCCTCTTATTTTACTGGCTCAATAACATGTCAGAGAATAGATATACATTTCCTCCCTGTTGAATTTCTAGACCTGTGGTAAATTGATAATGGCAAAGTTGACCGTTCTACTCCTAATATAAGCTCTTCACCAGCCACATTGCATACATGAAAATCAACAATGATTTGATGACTTAACAGTAATTTGACAAGAAAATATATCATTTTTACACCAGTGTTTATTATCAAGTAAAATTCAATTCAGTATTTATGAAATTATACTAAATTTAAAAATAAAGTTTAGACCCATGTTTTAGGTCTTACTTAACAAAAACAAAATTTACATACAACTGGGGAAGTATATCTTTTCCTGCCATGTCATGATTTTTAAAAATGACTGAAATAAGCAGAATATAACATAGGGAAACATTTATTTTGTTGTGAATTACTGTTGGAAGATTTATAGAAAACACTGCTAAAGATTTAAAGAAATGAATATTAGAACATTTACACAGTGTAAGAGGTTTGCTGTAGAGTTGACTGAAAGTTAAAAATAATGTCTCAGCTATGATATTTGCTAGATTCTGTTTTAAGAATTCAATAGCTTTTTCTGAGGTATTAAAGGAAACATACTGAAGAAGATACATTATCAAAGTAAAAATACATTATAGAAAAACTGTATATGTGTAATCACTCTTGATACAACAAAGTTAAGTAAAATTTTCTTTAAAACATTGTTGTGGGGCCGGCTGAGTGGTGCATTGGTTAAGAGCTGGCTTGGGATGCCAGCTCTGAGCAGCAGGACCCCAGTTTGGATCCCATATATTAGCTGCCCTCTACAGCTAAGATGGTGAACAACAGCTCCACCTAAAGCTGGGCTACCATGAGTCACCAGTGATGGCGTGGGCTGCAGCCCCTGCTGCAGTGGGCTGCCATAAGCTACAGTGAGTGGCCAGCAGCTAGCGTGAGCCCGGCAGCAGGAGTGAGCTGCCAAGAGCTGCTGTGAGTGGCTGTCCAGAGGCTGGCGACCGATCTGCCTCACCTGGGAAGAGCACAATGATAATACCAACATGGGCCAGTGAAGCAACATCCTCCACAACTAGACTGAAAAACAGAAGGACAGCAACTTGTCTTTCCGGATTCCCCACCACTGTTCCCCTCCCCTAATTCCCCAATAAAATCTTTAAAAAAAAAATTGTTGTGGATAAAATTGCAAGTGTAATACCATATTTGAAATTAATTTATTCTATCATTATTCAATCTTTTCAGCATACAATGTTGAAAACATACATTCATAAAGTACTATAGCATATCACTAATGCTACTGTGGCTAATTTTATATTTTTCAAAAGGTCTTCAAAATACAATAGAGTATTTATAATGATAAAAAAGAAATAACCTTAAAAATCTTTCATAACATAGAGATTTTCTGCAAGAAATATATTCAATAATATTGTAATAACTATGTATGGTGTCAGATGTATACTGGATTTGTTGGGGTCATAGATGGTAGGGGTTGGGGGCAGGGTAAAAAAGATGAGGGGATTAAGAAATACAAGTTGGTAGTCACAAAATAGTCATGGAGATGTAAGGTAAAGCATAGGGGCTATAGTCAGTAATATTGTGACAGCATAGTATTAATATTGTGACAGCATAGTATGGTGTCAGATGGTGGCTGGGTTTATCATGGTGATCACTGCTTTACATATATAAATGTTGAATAACTATTGTGTTCCCCTGAAACTAACATAATGTGGTATGCTAGCTATATTTTTAATAAAAATACTAAGAAAAGAAAAAAGCTGTATGAACTATGGCCTTAAGAAAGGAGAATAACTGGAAGGAATTTAGTACCATATTGATTCCCTCTAAAACAACTGAGGAACTGGGGGCAAAGGTTGGCGAAATAGTTAGGTCTATAAAACCCAGATTGTCATGTGTGGGAAAAACAAGTTCTCAGATACATATTTAACTGGGTTAATTATAAAAAATGTTTATTACTTCTGTGGTGATTATGAGTGGTATACGTTAAACCGTTTTTACTGAAATAAAAAAAGAGATTTTTCTGGACATTTTGTGTCAAGTACTTAAGAAATTTGTCAAGCATACATAAAGGTGCTTTTCTTCATTTTTCTTTTACAAAAAGGACGCAAGTTCATTTTTGTTTTAAATTTCTGGAATGAAAATTAAAGTATATAACCTGCTTCCTTAAGAAATATTTTTAGAAAAACAAACAATAAATCTTTAACTTCAAGGTAACATTTTCTCGATAAATGAAAAAGTAGCTGGTATTCAAAAGAAACTTGTGTGAAAGAGAGAACATTTTTAAAAGGATGTTGAAAATGTTTCCATCAATAAGTGATTTTAACGTCTAAAACAATGTGAGTTACCTATAAATTCTCTCTTATCTATAGGCTTAAAACACTTAGAAACAGGATTTTCTAATCTGCTTAAAAATCTTTCAATAAAAGTATCTTTCTTTAATAAAGATCTTCAATGGATTTAACACACTTATCTCAAATATAGTTATTTAATGAAGTTTAATTATTTGTTATGTCTACAGACTGATAAGAAGGCAGATTGAAATTTAAACAAAACCAATGATCTATTTGGTGACAGGTTGGAAAACTAGTAGAGCAAATCAGCAAATGGAGTAAATATTACATTCCATTTCAATCAAATTATCTTTGTAAGATAACTTTTTTCAAATATAACAAGCATTAAGTCAAAATTCAATCAAAAGATGAATGAATTAACAATTTATGGTAATTAATGGAATATGAGGAATGAATTATTAATACATGCATCAACATGAATAAATCTCAAAATCATTTATCTTAGTTAAAGAAACTGCAAAAAAAGGGTAGATATTGTGTGATTTAATTTATACAACAACTAGGATATTCAAACTAATTTATACTGACAGAAAGTAGCTGGCCATTAGTTGCCTGGAGATAAAATGAGAGAGGGAAGGATTGCAAAGGGGTAAGAAGAAACTTTTTTGGAGGGAGTGATAGAAATGTTTATTATCTTGACTGTGGTGATGGTTTCAAGGGTGTATACATATGTCACCAATTATCAAATATGTATTATA
Source organism: Aselliscus stoliczkanus (assembly GCA_033961575.1). Lineage (NCBI taxonomy): Eukaryota > Metazoa > Chordata > Mammalia > Chiroptera > Hipposideridae > Aselliscus > Aselliscus stoliczkanus. The sequence goes on from CM066736.1 coordinate 59,265,303, forward strand.
CTATGGAAGACTCATTTTATTATTATTTTAGATTTTTTAAACTGGTAAATTATTTTTAGCTAATATGTTTCAGCAGCTATTAAAGCCTTACAAACATGGCTTCACTTATTGACATCATGTATTATATGCATTGATTTCCTTATATTAACCCATCTTTACATTCCTGAACAGAATGTACAGCTTTTAATACTTGCTGGGAAAGATGGCCCAGTGGTGTGCAATTGGTAATAGCTAATCATAGCCTTGGCAGTTGACTCTGAAATACCTATTCCTCCCAGAACGCAGTCCTTCAATAGGTCTTTTTTCTTATTCTTAGTGCTGCATACTTTCCCAGGTACTTGCTTATATTTCTCTGTTAATGACTACTTTCATAGTATGCCAATTTCTTCAACTCCTTGAAAATGACTGCTTGTCCTGCATTTTTTGGACACTGAGCAGGCCCTTGCCACATCTATGTTCACTGCAGTCTCCCGAATAGAAATGGCTTTCCCTTTGGGGATTTCAGGGCTCTATACTTAAGCTATGAGCTTTTGCAGGGCTCTGTAAGTGCTGTCATCCACCACCCGTTGAGTAATGCAGTCTAGATTACAGTTTATATCAGGGAGTCCAGGGCTGCTCTCTAAATAGATTTTAGTATCCATCCTACCCACCTGAGGGAAGCTTTCACACACATGACAGAACCAAGTGGAATACATATTACAACACGACTTAATTTTCAGCCATCTGAGAGAGTGAAAGCAAACAGCAGCAACAGAAGGAAAAAACAAACCAACCAATAAGGAAAATAGTCCTTGGTACTTAAAATTGGCTAAATGGTGTTAAGACCCTCAGGCTAGCATTCATTAAATCAGTTCTTTGAAGTCAACAATACAAACCAGCAGCCACTTCTGGTCAAATAGTGCTTATACTTACTTTCCCAAGAAAAAGAAACCTGAAATTCTCAATTCCGACTATACATCAAAACAATCTAGAGCTTTACATATATGCTTGAACACAATACTCAGATTTCTCTCTAGTAGGTTTCAAATGAGGACTGGGCATCTGTATTTTTAAAAAGCTATATGTGTGATTCTGATGCTGAGCTAGCTTTTAAAACCAATGGTTTTAATTCTGAGGATCAGATGGACTTGGGAAAGTATTCCTTTCCAGCACATTTGGCACAAAGAAATCTTAAGATCTAAAGGTTTAGATCTTTATTTTTAGCTATCAATTTATACATCTATTAAGACCAATGGGCATTTTGCCAAGGATTAATAATCCCAATACAAATCCCAGAGTTACTCTCTATGGGGATAAAATTACAGATTAGGTAAAATGGGTATTAGAAATCATTTATACATTGTATCTGTCCTGCTTGTCCACTTCTATTAGCATAAAGCTGCACAACTGGTAGAATGTGTGCTTAGTTTGACAAGGAAGTCTTTCCCTTAATTGGTTTATTTATGCAAGGAATGATGGTATTTAGAAGGCCCTGAAATAATAGTATAAAATGATTTGGAGATTATGGCAAGTAAAATAATCTCCAGTTTTATTAAAACATCTGTTCAGCTGTATACTTCTTCCAATCTGCAGCAACTAACTGCTAGAAAAAGTCATAACTAATACACATGTAAGGCGCTGAAACAGGCAAAGGCTGGACCACAGATGCAGCGGCAGATGCTGTTGGCCTATCACTGCTGGAAAACAAGAGGAGAGGGAGGCACTGGCAATGCAACAATTTGGAGAGGAGGGATATCTGTCAATTCAGTGTTGTGGCTATGGAAAGATGGCAGCATTTTAAAAGAAAAAGATCACTGTCTCTGCAGAAAGAGCTATTTTACTGGGGGAGCAAGTCAGCATGACTTCAAGTATTAATGTTGGAGGTTCTAATAGCACAGATAATTGAACTCAATAAATGTTGGGATAATTCATCAACCAAAAAATAAACTCTCGGACAGCAGCCAGTGTATATGTAATTTATGGCTGGTCTGATTTTCAAGGCAGTCATTTTCTCTTTAAACAATATTGTGTAGAATTTTACATATTGTTTTTCACCTTTAAAATCGCCTTTTGTCTTCTACTCTACATTTCACAGGCTTTGAAGTTAGCTGCTTTCTTATTGGTTTCTGCTAATACAAAACACTAGAGTGGGACTGGAAAGAGGAAGTAGAGTGGGAGAACTAGGTTTATCTTATTCCTGTCAGCTAGTGCCAGCCTCCAGCTTCCCTCAGCACTCCCAGACCAGTCTCATCTCACCCTGAGAGGTGACAGCAAGAACCAGTGATGTCCCTTCCTCAGAGATCTGAGTATCTAGGTTCTAGTAACTCATCCCTTTTCCTTTTTTTTTCTGCTTTACTTCAGTTTTCCTTTTTCTCTTTCAGTCTTCTAAAGCCTGTGTATATAATTCCCTATATCAAATCCTCCCTTCTGTTGGAAATCTTTAGTGTATTTTTGTCTTCCTGACTGGACTCTCTCCACTACAGAATGCAACAGGTGGTCTGACTAATGTATTCAAAAGGGAAGAACAAAATGCAAACACATCCTTTGTGCTTTTTTAATACATGACTTGTTCAAGCAATAAGCATTTGTCAACCAACCATTAAGGCCATGGGTTGAGTTAGAGTAGTAATTTGTAAATTTTCGTGTTTGAACTCCAGAAGTTTTAAAAGGGCCCCAATACAAAGTGACTGGATTTCTTTCTCAGACTCCATGGAGCACTCAGTGTGAAGTACATATATCCCATAATTTCATCTCACTCTAAGCAATGCGACCTTGCTGCATGTCCAGATTTAATATTAAATACTGAGAGGTAATAATTTTCTGCATAAAATCCACACTTTTTTATTAAAATTATTGGGGTGACAATAATTAGTAAAATGATGTAGGTTTCAAGTGTACAATTCTGTAACACATCATCTATATATCACATTATGTGTTCACCACCCAGAGGCAGTTCTCCTTCTATCATTGTATATTTGATTCCCTTTTTTTCCTGTTCTAGCACCCTGTCCCTTACCCTTTGGTAACCACTAAACTGTTGTCTGTGTCTGTGAGTTTTTGTTTCTTTGTTTGTCTTGTTCCTTTGTTGCTTTCAGTTTTATATCCCACAAATGAGTGAAGTCATACAGTTCTTGACTTTTTCTGTCTGACTTATTTTGCTTAGCATAATAATCTCAAGATCCATCCATGTTGTCTCAAATGGCATTATTTCATCTTTTCTTAAGGCAGAATAGTATTTCGTTGTGTATATATACCATGTCTTCTTTATCCAATCATGTATCGAAGGATACTTTGGTTGTTTCCATGTCTTGGCCACTGTAAAAACTGCTGCAATAAACATTAGGGTATGTATACCTTTATGGATAAACGTCTTCAGATTTTTGGGGGTAGATACTTAGGAGAGAGACTGCTGGGTCATATGGTAATTCTATTCTTAATCTTTTGAGCAACGTCCATACTGTTTTCCATATCGGCTGTTCCAATTTACATTCAAAACCCACACTCTTAACTCAGGGAAGTCTCATTCACACAGCTGGATTCTCCTATTTGTTTTTTCATATTCATCCATCCAGACACAGCTACCTTAAATTCTTGGAGCTCTTGGGTCTTGCAACACTGTATATAAGAGTAACTGACACTCTATTGTGCCTCTTTTCTCAAGATTTATTTTAAATTTTTAAACAATTGGGCACTATTATCCTCAGCCCATTAGAGAAGAACTCAAGATTTTAAAAAAAGAAAAGCTCTGCACTTTTTAACACTAATTAGTTCTTATTGACACTGAGAAGAGTTTCTTATTTGAACTTCTGGAATAACCATAATACTTGGGAAATTCTGGAGTATAGTTTCACTTCAGATGAAAATATATTTATGTTTTCTGATAATTTATTTGAGATATCCTTCAGGCAGTTCTCGAAAGTCTGCATAGTAGCTATGGGTTTCCAATTATGTTCTCTCTGATTTTCTTGAGAAAAGTATACTCAGTCAATAGTTATTCAAAGTATATGTGTGAGGGAAGAGTATGGGGAGGGAATCTGGATAAATAGATAAGAAAGAAAATCTACCCATCTATTAAAAAACTAGTAAAAAGGAGATAAATTATCAGAAATATATTTCAGAAATGAAAGGCACATTTTAAAGGCTCTATGTTACTTAAAAAGTATACTTATACAAAAGAGAAAAAATTTTCCAAAGATCTTCTTGCTTGTGTCCTAATTCAGGCCCTCTTACTATCTTGGCTCTTTGGTAAATAACTAGTTTTCCTTTGAATCCTTACTCCAATCTATTTTTCATACAATGACATCCTTACTGTTTAAAATCCAAATAAGTTAATTCGTGTTTTAAATTTCCTTTTATTCTCCATTAATTCAAAGATTTAAAAAATTAAGCCATACTCTATTATTCATTCCAAAATATGCTATTGTCTATATATAAATTCTACTTCTTTCCAATTTCTGTACTATTATCCTACTGTCATTTCAAAATATATAAAAGAAGGTAACAATCAATATTTATAAAGCAATATCAACCCAATAGCTCAGAACAAAAATACATGAAAAAGAATAAGTCAGAACCTTTTCCTCTGCATTTTACTTCAGAGAGAGCAGTAGAGAAATATAAGACATATATGGGAAATATCTTTTTTTAAAATTTTTTTATTGGGGAACAGTGTGTTTTTCCAGGACCCATCAGCACCAAGTAAAGTAGTTTTTTCTATCTAGTTGTGGAGGGTGCAACTCAGTGGACCATGTGGGGATTGAACCAGCAACCTTGGTGTTATAAGCACTGCTCTCTAGCTAACTGGCCACCCCAGAAAATATCTTTAACAAGACTTTGTGACTGATTGCATGAATGGGATGAAGAAAGAGGAGACAACATTTTCCGGTTAAGATGGCAGAGTAGGTAAACACTGTGCTGGTCTTCTCTCACAACCACATCAAAATTACAATTAAATTACAGAAGAACCATCATTGAGAATCACCTGAAATCTAGCTCAATAAGGAAATACAGAAAGAAGACACTTTGAGACTGGTAAGAAGGTTGGAGACACAGAATAGGCTGGTCCTCATACCCACGTGTGGCAGTTAAAAATCAGGAGTGTTACCTCAGCTGGAGTGGTCCCTCCAGAGGAGTGAGGGGTCCCAGCCTCACCACAGGGTTCCTGTGCCAGAAGAGGAGTCCCTACAACTTCTGGCTGTAAAACCCAGAAGAGATTGTGGATGAGTGAGACTGAGGGCTGCTGTGGTCCCAGGCACTCCTCTTGAAGGGCTCACGCACAGACTTACAGAGCTCCAGTACTGGGGCAGCAGTTTAAAAGGCACCAGGGATATATGGGGAGGAACTGAATTGTCTGGCCTCTGGGTGAGGGCTGGAGGGGCAGCTTTCTCCCAGAAAACAGTGCTGGAAGAAGCCACTGTTTCTTTGTTGAACCATCTGCTCTCCCAATGTGCATACAAAGGTGGCTGCTATATCTGAGTCTCCATCAACCAGGCTAACACTGTTCACTCCACCCTGGTGACTCCATAAGAATGCACCCCACCCAACTTTCAGGCACACCCAAGCTACTTCTAGTGACTTTGCCATACAACGAGACATCCTGGCTCATTCTGCTGATTTCCCTAGAATCTCTCAAAGGTTCACAAAACCCCAAACAAGTAACATCTAGCCTTGGCATGTGCCATACCACTAAGCAGCCCCAAGCCCAGCACTAGTAGAGGCTGGCCTCATTTCAAAGTGTAGCCTTTCCCAGTCACCTCCAAGCAAATTGCTTTGTGGCTCATACAAGGTGGCCCTGAGGAGGGAACAGGCTATGGCTGAACTTGCCCTGCAGCGGGGGCCCACCCAGGAAGCCTCAGGACAAGCATGCCCAGTGGTCATCTTCAGACTATACCAGAGAATCACCTGGATGCATCCACAGATGACACACCCAAAGGGCAGGTTGGGCAGGCTCCAGAACCCTGTTAAGAAAATCCTGCTCTGTAGTGTTAGCCCCTGCAGTATAGCTCCTCCATTGTCCTCACATCCAATCAGTCTGAGGGTCAATCCCTCCCACTCACATGCAAACAGCAACCAAGGCTCAAGTACAACAGAAGGGGATCCACAATCCACAAAAAGGACACACCTGGAGCACCCAACTCAGCTGACCAGGGAGACTGCTCCTCATAGAACACCAACTACATAAGGTCCTCTATCAAGACCAGGAGAAATAGCAGCTCTACATAATACATAGAAACAAACACAGGGAAGCAGACAAAATGGGGAGACAAAGAAACATGTCCCAAATGGAAGAACAGAACAAAGCTGCAGAAAGTGAGCTTAAAAAAATGGAGAAAAGCAATCTACCAAAGGTAGAGTTCAAAACATTGGTTATAAGGATGCTCAACAATCTCAGAGAGAAATTCAATAAAGAGACAGGAAACATAAAAATGGAGATAGAAAACAAAAAAGAAGCGGTCAGAAATGAAGAATACAACTACTGAAATAAAGAATATATTAGGGGATCAACTGTGAATTAGATGAATCAGAGGACAGAATCAGCAATTTTTAAAATAAGGTAGCAAAAAAACACTCAATCAGAACAGCAAAAAGAAAAAAAGAATCAAAAAAAAAAATGAGGATAGTTTAAAGGGCCTCTGGTAAATCAAGTATACCAACATTCACATCATAGGGATACCAGAAGGAGAAGAGAAAGGGTAAGAAATAATGATGCAAATCTTCCCAATCCTGGCAAAGCAAACAGACATACACGACCAGGAAGACAGAGAGACCTAAACAAGATGAACCCAAAGAGGCCCACACTAAGATATATCATAATCAAAATGTCAAAGCTTAAAGACAAAGAGAAAATCTTAAAATAAGTAACAGAAAAGCAGTTAGTTACTTACAAGGGAACTCATAAGACTGTCAGCTGATTTCTCAACAGAAACTTTGCAAGCCAGAAGGGATTGGCACAGAATATTCAAAGTGATTAAAAGCAAAGATATACAAACAAGATTACTCTACACAGCAAAGCTATCATTTAAAATTGAAGGATAGATAAAAAGCTTCCCAGACAAGAAAAAGCTAAAGGAGTTCATCACCAAAAAATAAAAATAAACTTTTTACCATGGTCTAAAAGAATCCCATATGAGTTATCCAACCCTCCCTGCCTGCACCTCAAATCTCATTGCTTACTACTCTTCACCTTACATTGTAAGCTCCAGCCACTCTGGTGTTAGTTCTGCCCTTGAACATGCAAAACACATTCCTGCCTTACATAGTTAACTTACCCTCTACAAGCAAAGCTCTGCCTAAAGATTTCATTGCTGACACATATGTACCTTACAGGTCTCACCTCGAAGTTCACTTCCTAAGAAACGATTTCCTCACTCCTCCAATCATTACTCTGTTTTTGCAGCAGCAAATTCCATCTTATTTGTAGTGCTTATCACTCTGTGGAATCATCCTCTCATGTGTTTGTTTACTTGTTCCCTGAACCTTACCTCTCCCATTTAGTACTGTCATCTCCCTGAAAATATTGAATGTTTCCTTATGCAAATGAAATTGGATGGAAAACAAAATATAGATGGAGAAATTAAGAAGAGGGACAGCTTTTTCAGTCTAGGGAGAAGAAAGAAAAAAGAGGATAGGTACAAATACAAATAAGCCAGTAAGTGTGGCGGCAGACAGTAAAGAAATCCTCTATTTCAGGGCTTCTACTTTCTCTGAAATAGGAAGAAGGAGAACATCTTGAGTTATGGCTGGATATCTTGAATTTATAGCAGCCATTAAGAATTATAAGCGAGAGTGATGTTATTATATTTTCAGGAAAATGAATCTTCCAGAATGGAGCATGAACTAGAAGACAACTAAAATGTATTGAGACCAACTATACAAGACCTTAACCATGTTCAGAAAAAAAAAAAATCATCATGGAGAAGGAAGGTATAATACACAAACATCTAGCCATTCACTGATTCACTGATATCCAACACTGCCCCACCCACTCCTCTTTATCTGTTCAGAGGTGAGCCTTCCATTTAGTGATTTGCTACCTGCTTATTGTGATTCTTAGGCCAACTGCTTTCCTTGTGGCATCACTGATTATACAGAAGGGAAGAGTAATAGTGAGGGAGAATATGGGTGAATCAGTACAAACAACACTGGACAAAATAATTATTGCATATTATTTGGGACAATGGAGGTTGTCTCTATATCTGAATGCTTGCACAGGAGTGAAACCCAGAAAGAACTAACTGTTCTTCTGCATCGAAGGTGAGAGGGCATTTCTGAATCACTTTAACTGGGAAATGCTGTTAAGTCCATGCTGCTGAGGACTCTGTGTGCTTCCTGCTGTTGTAGATGCTAATGAACATAAACAAATTGTAAGAAATTCAGTCCTGGCACCCTCAAAAGAATGGTATTCTCAAAATAATGGGAAAGAAAACACAGGCAGTGTGTGCACAGCCATTCCCTCTGAGAAAAATATGTTTATGGAAACATTCACTGTGCAGGAGGTGGGAGATCTATCATTCCACTTAAGAAATTGGAGTGAACAGCTCATTAAACTCACATTGCACACTAAGGTGAGAGAGAAGCTATGAAAATCAAGAAAGAGAATAAATAAAGAAGCCGCATATCTCCACTGGAAATTGGTTTAAAATGTATCAGGAAGAAAACAAATTAGGTTTAAAGCAAGAACTTAACTATGAGTTGTAATAAAAACTGATCTGGTCACTTACAGGGGGGTTTTTCATAACATTCATTAAGCACTATCATAAAGAAGTTATGGAAGAGGGAAATTATTACACGGAAATATGGACAAATGATAGCGAATATCAAGAATAAGTTTAGGAACTAATTTTTTAAAAATTATGTTAAGCCCAGGTAAAACACATAGATCCTTTCAAAATGTAATTACTGATCTACTCTATGCAATAACTCTAAGAAATTCAAAGATGGTGTAAGATATAATCCTGTTTCTCCAAAAGTTTTCCTAAACGTTAGTGATTAATTTATCATTAGATAAGGTGTTGCAATTCCTTAATCAGAATTGATCATCTGAAAACCTCCAGTAGTCTATCTACTTTTCTTTGATAAAACAACAATAACAAAAAATCCATTTGGTTAATACACTTACTTATTTTACCAAGATATTCCACGTTGCTTTTCTAGGCAACACTTTTCAGTTCATGTCCTCCTCTTTTTTTTATATACAGTACTTGATACAGCAATCTATTCATTTCTAGACAAGCTCTCCTTTCTCATCTTCCATGACAAAATATTGGTTCTCCAGCTATTCCAGACATCCTTTTCTTTAAGAGCATGCAACCCCCAAGATTCTATTCCAAGTCCTCTTAGCTTCTCATTCTACATATTAATTCTTGCAAAGAGCCTGGGATATAATAGAGAGTGAATAAATATATTAATACATACAATTAATCATTAACTTCTATGAATTTTTCCCTTTCAAATCCAAAAATAAACACATATTAAAGAATGGTACAGAAGGGCCTGCCAAGTGGTGCATTGGTTAAGAGCAGGTTTGGGACGGCAGCTCTCAGCAGCAGGGCTAGGGTTCAAATCCCACATATGAGGGCCAGTAACACTGCCCTCTACAGCCAGGATGGTGAACAATAGCTCAACCTGGAGGTGGGCTACTATGAGTCTCCTGCCACGGTGTAGACTGCAGCCCCTGTTGCAGTGGGCTGCCATAAGCTACTGTGAGTGGCCGGCAGCCAATGTGGGTGGCCAGCAGCCAGCATGAGCTGCCAAGAGCCTCCATGAGTGACCATCCAGTGGCGGGCGACCAATCTGCCTCATTCGGGAAGAGAGCAATGATGATACCAACATGGGCCAGTGAAGCGACGTCCTCCACAACTAGACTGAAGAACAAAAGGACAGCAACTTGTCTGTTCCCCTCCCCAATTCCCCAATTAAATCTTTGGGGAAAAAAAACAAAAGAATGGCACAAAAAATCAATGTTAAGATGCAAGACAGTGTTAATTTTACATAAATTTCACTGGTTATAGACAATTTACAAAAAAACGAACAAAAGAAAACAACACACAATTTGTAATAGTTATCATATATAGTTATAAATGTTCAATTCTGGGCCGGCCGAGTGGCTCATTGGTTAAGAGCTGGCTTTGGGATGCCAGAGGCCCCGGTTCGGATCCCACATATGAGGGTCAGTGACACTGCCCTATACAGCTAACAACAGCTCCACCTGGAGCTGGGCTGTGTGAGCCCCAGGACGATGGTGTGGGCTGCAGCCCCTGCTGCAGTGGGCTGCCATGGGCTACAGTGAGTGGCTGGCAGCCAGCAGGAGCTGCCAATAGCCACGGTGCGCGACCATCCAGAGGCCGGCAACCGATCTGCCTCATCCGGGAAAAGCCCAATGATGATACCAACAGTGAAGCAATGTCCTCTGCAACTAGAATGAAGAACAAGGGGACGGCAACTTGTCTGTTCCCCTTCCCCGATTCCCCAATGCTGTTTCCCTCCCCCAATTCCCCAATAAAAATCTTTAAAAAAAATAAATAAATAAATAAATAAATAATAAAAAAATAAAATATCTTTTTAAAAATAAATAAATAAATGTTCATTTCTTGGAATCTATTCCACTAATATTTATGACCCCAGCAAGACTGTAAGCTTCATGAAGGAAGAGAAGGTGTCCACTTTTATTTCCCATTCTCTTTCCAACAACTATGTGTTCAATAACTAACTATATGTAAAATTTGTGGAATGAATGAAGGAATAACAATTTTGTATCTGATTTTGCACAATGCTTGAAAGGCTAAAAGCTGGATGAGGTGCCAGAGAGGTAACAAATACTAAGGGTCTATTAAGTTCAGAACAGTGATCCCAGTCCAGAGTGACTAAAAGCAAAGCTAAGGGGTGCCACTGGATAAATATCCTGTGCAGGAGTAAGAAGCAGGGGAGGACACAGGAAAGCTGTGACACCCACTGAAGGAATTTCTGTACTCAGTAGTGAAGGGTGATGTATGAAACCACTGAAACCTGTGTAAATGAGAATGACATAACATCGTGGTGTGTCAGATAAGGAATTCAAAAATGCTTAATTGTAGGGAAGAGGGATACATAATAATATAGATTCATTCTGGAAGGAAGGTCCACATGCCTATACTGTCTTCCTGAGTTAGACAGATTGAAGCTGACCACTGCAAGTGCTGGTACCACATAGAGGGTTAGGACAAAATAAATCCCACTAGACTAACTTATTCACTATGCCTAGAATATGCCTTTCCTTTCCTTGACTTTGCTTACTTCTTGAATTCTTTTATTCATTTAACAAAAAATATTTCAGCAAATGTCAGGCAATTGTGTGGGACCACAAATAAAACAAGGAACAAGACATTTTTATGAGTGTTTATTTTGTACCAGAGTACTATACTAAGTGCTTTACAAAAGTTTACTAATCACAATAGCAATATGAAATTAGATTATTAGCCTCATTACATATGAGGAATCAGAGTAATGGAGAGGCTGATAAATTTTCCAAGACCACAGAGTTAGGAATCCTATGTGTATCAGGCATGTATTCATCCAACAAACACATAATGATTGTTTACCATGTACCTCCTATGTAAGCTTATGTTCTGCTGCTCCCCAGTGCTAAAGCAATCCTGAGTTTCAGTCGTATCGGTCTACCACCTGTTTTATAACTTTCTTATTTCCGATCTTGTATCCCCCAGTCTGAAAACTCCTTCTCTTTCTCTGTCATCATCTTATCTTTCCTTCAAGATTCCACTGAAACTGCCCTACTCCTGACGCCATTTTCCTCTACTTCAGAGGATGGCCACTTCCCAGTCTCTGGCTGACTATCACAAATAATTTCTCTGAAATCTAATCAAATTCTGCTGGGAGTTACTTTTTATTTCCATGTGCATATCAACAGACGACAAACTGCTTAATAGCAGGAGTTTTATCACATATTCCTTTATGTAATCCATAGAGCTTAGCAGTACCAGACTACTGGAAGTTTCTAACAATTTCCAAAATAGAACTTAACCTCTATGAAATTGACCTTGATGAAGACATTGTATAAATATATTTCTGACTGTTTAAAAGGTGTTTTCTCACTTTGTCTACACTTCTTGATAGTTAAAGATGCTAGTTTGCTTTTTTTAACTTTTAAATAGTCAATTTCAAGATTGGGTTGTTAATGGTACAAAACAAGCTACTCAGAAGGAATATTTGAAATGAAGAGACTTAAAACTTGAGCCTCTTTTTCCTTTTCATGATATATAAAAGACTTCAAGTGAAAGGGGACTAACAGAAAGGTTATTTCGGGTTTTGTGCCTAAGTTAATTTAATGGCATGCTCAAAAGAATGACAATTAAAATGCATTCAAAGCAGAAAATATATTATACTATTCTTATTATTGAACTCAAGGACACAGCCACCTCTTCAAAATGGGCCAATTCTCATTAAATTGATTTCAAAGTATCTTTGTTTCTTTTAATTATACATGTCCATCGACTTTCTACGTCCTTTTACTTGACTTACAACATTCCCATTTTCTGACATGTACCTAATCTCTTGTAAACTCTTCAGAGAAATTTAATGACACAGTCTCTTTCAGAGAATGTCACATGTGCATAGCCCTAACACCCCTGCTGAATGTGGGAAGCTGCTGATTGTATGGTTTGTGTCAGAACCTGGCACCTAAATTTCCATTTCCAGCCTGCTGACAGCCAGCTTCACTGAGGGCTTTGCTCTGACTTTTCTCTCTAGACATTCAGGTCAACTGGGGTTCAGGAACTGGCAGGATTTTTCCTTTCTCCTTCCTTATGACGAAAGTCATATCCTCAAAAGCCAACAGCCAAAGCAAGGAACAGATGCAGAGTCTCTCTTTGGTTGATGTGGATTTATGATGAACAACTGCAGTGGACAGCTGTGGTTCAGAACGAGCCATGGACTCACAGTGACTGTGAGTTACCATGTGTAACCATTGGCAAGTTAGCACACTCTCAGTTTCAGTTTAATCTCTTGTGAATTAACATGATAATATTTATGTGGCAGGATTGCTGCAATAATTGCAGAAAGTAATGAATGCAAAAAAAGGAAATAGGTGCAGGAAATATATAAAATTGACTTCTAAATGTGGGCATTTTTCCACTTTCTCCTAGTTTACCATTTAAATAGAAATAGATCAACACATTTCCTTACAGCTAAAGTCAACTGGGTAAACCAAGACCACTCAGGATAGCCTAAAAATTCAGAGGCACTAAAGTTTTGTGAACTCTTAGAAACAAAAAGAAATAAGCTAATATAATAACTTATGCCAGAAAAAATGGTTGTATTCCTTCACACAGCCTTCACAACTCTTCTGTCTGTCCTTCATTGTAGTCATACCCCAAGGAAGGCAGGAGATGAATCTGCAGAGGATGAGGCTATGATAGCAAGATGAAACTGTTAATAACTCAATGTCACTTTTAAATGGATCACCACTTACTCATGTATTTTCAAGCCACCTTATAGCTTGTACAACACTTGGCTAATCCTTGTTTTTATATCTAGGAATCATTTTATATAGTTATGTGTCTAAAAAATGTGCCCATTTCATCCCCAGCATCACAAATTCTGAGCCTCTAGAACTTTGGCTGGAAACCAAAAGTCCAATCTATCCACCTCCATGGATCCCTCTCTTCCTTTTACTTTACCTAAGGGTCCCTGAGGATTTTCATGTGCAATCCCAGCATGTCAACAAACTTGCCATGGCTGAAGGGTGCTGAACTCTGGAAATTCAGCTAGGCATATCATGTCCCAAGCAGTACCTTGGGAAAAGTCTCCCTTGAAGACTCATAGGTGTGAGGGTTGCATCATTCCCCACACTGCTAGTTTTCAAGGCATAGGTGACCACTCCATGGCGTTACATTCACGGAAGGGGGTCCCCTTGCCAGGGCTCTTTAGATTAAAACTATTTTAACTTGTGCTACTTCCCAGTCATAAGGCAGAGCAGATGTTACTCAGAGTGTTATTCTTTGGGCAAAAAGAGTTGTCAGAACATGGAAACAGTTTAGTTTCTTTGAGAAGATTCAGGATTTCTGATATCCTTGAGGTCAGGCTCATAGCAGAGCAAGAGATGAATCTTCTGCACTGGCTCCCCATGAATGCTGGAACTGAGCTCTTTCCTTTCCCAGCAAGTACTAGACACCTACTATATGCAGGGTAATCTACTAAACACTGAGCATAAGCAAGGGTCAGCAAAACAAATGAAGCCCCTACCTCAAGGAGCATATAAGGTTGAGAAGACCAGGCTTGTTAAAGTGAAGAGAAAAAGAGTCAATAACTTACATAGTTGCAGGACTTTTAAGCACAAATAGACCCAAGCCCAGCATTTTATAATTTAGAAAGGAGCCCCTGTTTTAATTCCCAAAAAAGCCTATCCTAATATCCTCTGGCAGGCCAACCCACATCTCATTTTCACTCTGTTTTACAAATAAGAAAACCATGGCTGGGAGAGGCTAGGTTATTTTGTCAATGGGCTTTATCTACACACTACTATATCCCCAATTTCTAGAACAGAGAATGTATGCAAAAAAAAAAAAAAAAAAAAAAAAAAAAGAAGTCAAGTGCATGAATTTAGCCAAGATTAAGATGATAATAAGCAGCAGATTTGGACTGAACTCATGTCTCCTGATTCTGGTATGCGTTCCAAACCTCTAGAGTAGCTTCCTGCTTGGATAAATTCAGGTGTAGAATCCTAGACTCTTAGAATCAGAAGGGATCTTAGAGGTCATCAAGTCTCCAGATACACATTAATATGGGAAATAAAACATTCTTTACAAGATTATCCGTGTATGCACAAAGGTTCACAGCCATTTTCAGGTGAAAAAAAAAACAACAAAAACATGATCAGAACTGGTATGTTTGGAATAAACCTATACATTGCAAAATAGATAACAAGTCTTGCTGGCTCTTACCATGATTTCTATGAGCTGGGGAACTGTTGCATATTGGAAGGTATTTTCAAAGTATAAATATCTCTCTTTTGTATTATCTAAAATAATTATGACAATGCCAAAATCAGAAGAAAAGCTTTAGCTCTAGCATCTTCATTCAAGTCATGTTTATGTACTAAAAAGTATATGTTTAAGAGTTCAACTTCTGTAAAATGCCTGCGGTTTATTAATCAGTCCCACCGGAACAGTTCCTTCTGTTGATTGAAGCAATCATATATTGCTTAAGTATCTTATGTTTGCGGTTCTCAGCTAGGCACTGGGAGGTATATCAAGGTAAATTAGATACACTCTCATTCTCTAGAGATTAACAGGGATAACAAAGAATAACAATAAGTACAATCCAAAACAGAAAAAAAAAAGAGCACCATACAAGTAAAACCAATAACACACTTAAGAATTCTAAGTAAATATCACATAAGGATGGGAAACTGTAAAAAAAAAAAATGCTAAAAGATATTAGGTTTTTATGATGGACTTTGAAGGGTGAATAGGATCAAGACTCACCGAGATGGGAAAGAATCCATTCATTCATTCATTCATTCACTCATTCACTTAATAAATATTTACTGAGCACTAGTAAGCAACTGGAAATTATGGGTACAGTGATAAACACAACACACATAGCTCACTGACCTAATTAGAGTTAATGGACTAGTGACAAAGACAAATTATGAGCATATAATTATGATAAATTATGATGACAATGAAATTTTGGAAAATGTGGAAAGAAGAAGACCAAATCTATTTAGAGCATCAGGCAAGGCTTACTGAAATACCTAACAATTAAGCTAAAACCTGAAGATTAAGTAAAAGCTGGCCAGGTGAAGAGAAGCAAGCAAAGCTCCTTCCAGAAAGAAAGAACAGTATATTCAAAGACCCCCAAAGTGAAAAAGAACATGTGACTTCCAGGATCTAAACTAACCTCATAATGTTAGCTTAGAAGTATGAAGAAGTACCAAGAGATGTGACTGGACATAGACCTTAGATGGACTTGTAAGCTCCATTTCCAGAGAGCAATGGAGACACTGAAGGAATATAAACAGAGATGTAATATGATCAGATGTATGTTTGGGAAGGAACACTCAGCTCTAGCAAGAAAAGAGATCAATGAGCAGGTTTATGGAGTAATCCAGAAATTTAGAGGACAAATAGTGGTGACAGTGGTAGTGGAGAGAGTATATGTATTCAGGAGATACTAATGGTAATTCCCAGAAAGTGAGGGGTATGAATGATGTGGAAATGTCAAGAATAACTCAGGTCTTTCAAGTTCCTGACAAAGATGAGGAAGACTAGGAGAGACATAAGATTGGGGGAAATCACGGTGGGTTTTGTTATGAATGTTCACTTTGAGGTTTCTGAAAACATGCATTTGGAGCTGGTTTCCATGAAGAGAGGGGGCATCAGAAAATGATGAAGCTATGGAAGAGGCAGAAGCCTTTTGAAAGAAGTGTCTGTCTGGAGCATAAGGGACTAAACAAAGGAAGTGTGAGAAAGGCCAGAGCCAGGCTCCATAGGGCTTGGAAATCCAGACCACAGTACAGTATGCATTCATTCAAATTAAAATATTAGAAAGAATCTCAACCACCCCACCATTGGTCTGGGAAAGGAGTGAAAATATCGGTTTCCTATGGAAATTAGAGTCTATATTGAAAGACCACCAGGAAACTGAAAATAAAGCCTCTCAATAAGTTATCCTTTTCCTTTCATCATTCGATCAGATCAAACTCAGAGCATTCTCAATAGGACTGAATTCTTCACTCTAACACCCAATTATGATTGTTTCTTCTTGGAGAAATTTGCACTTCAGGTCAATTTTAGCAACATGACTAGCCTGGCAAAAATTGAAAGCAGTATCTTCCTGCATTTAATTTGAACTCTTTTTCCCTCCTTTTGGACCTGATAATTTTTTGGCTTTCAACTATAAAAAGTACTTCTTAAAATTATAACATACACCCTTAAGTGCTACTTATTTTTTATTGTCACAGATATTATACAAGATCGGCAATAAAGTCTTTTTTTATAAATATCAGGAAATTAAAGTTTAGGGATATTGAGTGATTCCTCCAAGGACCCAGCTCAGTCATCTCATGAGAGCAGGTCTTTTGATGTTAGGGCTATTATTTTTCTACTCTGCTAACAGGGAATTAGGCAGTTTTTAATTCCATAAATCAGAAAAATATAATATGCAGCACATGTGCTATTAAATTCCACTTACTATAGGTAGAGCAAACATCAGTAATGACTCATGGCACTCTTTCCCACTGATTCTAGATGCAGCCTCCAAATCCTTGTCAACATTATAAATCAAATAGCTACAACCTGTGAATCTGAGTTACATATGATGAAGTCTATTTTCAATGCTTACCTTAGTTACCTGCATTTTTTATCAGGATCCTGAGATACCTAAAAGCTTTATATGCATTAAGCCATGATTTTTGTGTGTACCTTAGGTAGTTATAAGATCTTGGAAAGGCACTTTTCAAATTAGTCTAGTTTCCTCCCTTATAAAATGGATATCTAAGGTTTCTTCTAGTTCTGACAGACAATAATTTTATGAAAGCCTCAGGTGACAGGATGGGTTATTTTGAAGTAAGAATGACCTTTCCATTGTTACTCAGGTTGTATCATACAGAGTTTCACTTTCCTTATTTTCTTCCCAGTTCAGGTCTACTAATAACTATTTATGTTTCACAGCTCATTCTGGCCCCATAGATTGCTACAGAATATTTATTAATTCTTTAAAATGAAATATGGGAAACTGTCTCTAGCATTTATTTTGGCCTCTTAAAAGGTTGAGATTATACATATTGTATACAGATCGTAGGAGTTAGAGTAGTTTAGTATAAAAAAGCAGGGACTTTTGGGTTACAGAAAACTGAATTGAAATCCTTAATTTATCATTGATGGGTAACAAACAAACTTGGTCAACATAACATCCCTAAGCTTTAGATTTATCATTTTAAAAACAGATCAGATAGATAGATAGATAGATAGATAGATAGATAGATAGATAGATAGATAGATAGATAGATATAACACTTATGATGTATTTCTGTGTGAAAGAGAAGTGTGTAAATAGTTTCTATCACACAGTCTGCCACATGGAAGAAAATTAATGTTAAGTTGCTTATTTATTACCTGCCTTGTAAATTTAAAGTGACATCTTTTGATTTGAGATGTACTCCACATCTCGAATATTTAATATTAGCAGATTCTACTCCATTCCCATGAACTCTCATGTGGGGAAAAAAAAAGTTTTCTGGTATGTAGAACTGTGGCTATAATCTTTGACATTAACTCAAGGTCTGTGATTCCTGAGCAAAGCCCACAGTCTATCATGGCCACAGATGCAGAAATGTGTGGCATTTCTCAGGACCACTAAGTTGGTCTAAACAGAGCTTAAATGACTGAGAGGGTAACACAGTGCCTGTTTGTTCATACTCTGTGTGCCAGTACTACCAGATAAATGGTTGTTTTAATCCCACACCTTCACGCTGAAAGGAAGTTTTGTCTAAGACTAAATAAAGGGTAGGAGTTTAAAACGAATACAGTATTTATCCACTAAAGAGTCAATGTAGGTTTGAAAAGCAAATATCATTAATGGGAACACAAAACCTTCAGCTCTTACTGAAGTGTGCTGAGCCTGTGTAAAGCAGGCTGATGAGAAAAATTGGTATTTGACAAGTACAAAGAACAGCAAAGTAGCTCCGTGGGCTATGGAGCTGCAAGCAGCAATCACTCATCCCTGCCTATGACTTTCCAAGAGACTTGGGGCAAATCACCCTTGCATGTCTTTGATTCTCTAGCTGTAACATGTGGACAACAATTAAGAGTTATCATGAGCCAGGCAAAAGCAAGAGAAACAGAGTTGGAAGTTTCAGTGAATGAGGAAATGAAACAAAATATTTGATGTATTTATACAATCAGGACTGCCCCTGATCTGATGACTGCTTTGTATCAAAATATTTCATGTCCCACAAGAACCAGCCTCCTCTGGTATGCCAAATTCCAATCATTTGGGGGTTTTCTCTTGGAATTAAGGCATCTCATCACTAAGAATCCCATTTTTATAATTCAATTAGGCCACAGGAGGAAAAAGGTATTAAGCAATGCTTATCTTTTAGTATTTTTTTGTGTGACACAATAACCTAATAATGAGGGACAAAAGATAGATCAATTTTAATGGAGATGAGATTGGGTGAAGGGCAGGTCAGGGACATGAGGCACAAAATATAAAGGCAGGCTCAGGTGACTAAAGCAGGTAACAGGGGGAGAAGGCAGACAAATTTGAGATAGCTGGGGTATAAGTAATGTGGAAAGGTCAGAATCTTCAAAGGGAATACAAAATGTGGCAGAGGGCTGGCTGAGTGGCACATTGGTAAGAGCTGGCTTGGGATGCCAGTGGCCCTGGTTCGGATCTTACATATGAGGGCCAGTGACACTGCTCTTTACAGCAAAGATGGTGAACAATAGCTCCACCTAAAGCTGGGTTGCTGTGAGTCCCCAAGACAGCATAGCTGCAGCCCCTGCTGCAGTGAGCTGCCATAGGCTACAGTGAGTGGCCAGCAGCCAGCATGAGCAGCTGGCAGCCGGTGTGAGCTGCCAAGAGCCGCTGTGAATGGCCGTCCAGAGGCCGGCGACTGATCTGCCTCACCTGAAAGGAGTGCAATGATGATATCAACATGGGCCAGTGAAGCAATGACCTCCACAACTAGACTAAAGAACAAAAGGACAGCAACTTTTCTGTTTTCCTTCCCCGGTTCCCCTGTGCTGTTCCCTTCCCCCAATTTCCCAATAAAATCTTTAAAAAAAAAAGTGTGGCAGAATATCTACTCCTTTTATAGTGCTAGCACTTTCTGGATCAAGTCAGGGAATGAAACTATGATAGCAGATCAGAATTATCCTTTTCCTTCAAGTAACACAGCACTAGTACAGTTTTGGATCCCTAATTCGTAAAATGAGGAGATTGAAGTATATGATCTCTGGGTCCCATTCTAGGGCTATTACACTATGTCTTTGTATCTGTCCGGAATGGCAAATTACACTACAGGTATTTTCTGCTTCCTACACACTGTGGCTGTACAGACATCAATAATCTATTATGGGGAAATTTCCAGTCAAGATGGCTAAGTAGGTAAATGCTGTGCTCACCTCTTCTCAAAACCACATCAATTAAAACTAAACCACAGAACAACCACTATTGAGAACCACCTGAAATCTAGCTGAACCAAAGTCCTACAGCTATGGAAATACAGAAGAAGCCATCTTGAGACTGGTAAGAGAAGCAGAGACACAGAACAGGCTGGTCCCACAGCCATGTGTAACCACTAAAAGTCAGGAAAGATATGTCAGCTGTGGAGGTTCCCCACCATCACCCCAGAGGAGGGAAGGGGACACAGTCAGACTCCACAGCCCAGGGTTTCAGTGACAGAGAGAAAAGTCCCCATAACTTCTGACTGTGAAAACCAGCAGAGATTGTTGCTGAGTGAAACACAGGGCAGCTGCACTCCCAGGTGCTCCTCTCAAAGGGACCATGTACTCACTTACTTACTAATGAACTCTCTTCCTCTGACCTCCAGCGTTCAAGCATCAGCTCAAAAGGCACCAGGGACAAATGGACAGGAACTGAATTGTCTAGCTTCAGGGTGAGGGTTGGAGGGGCAACTCTTTTCCGGACAAAGTAGATGGCAGAAGCTATGTTTTTCCTTGTTGAGCCCTCCCCCTTTCTGTGTACAGATGCAGGCAGACATCATATCTGAGTTTCCATTAAACTGGCTATCACGTTTTGTCTGCCCCACCCTATTGATTCCCTGAGACCACACCCCACCCAAGCCGCTACCAGTGGCTTTTCCGTATAAATGGCCTGCCTTGGCTTATGCTGAGATCTTTCCTAAAATCTCTCAAAAATTCACAAAACCCAAACAAGCAGGTTTGGCTTTGGCATATGCCCTATGTCTGGCTAAGCAGCTCTAAGCCCAGCACTAGCAACAGGCAGCCTTGGTTCTCGTCTTGGCCTCCTGAAGCACCTCCAAGTGCAGTGCAGGTGGCGGCCATCTCTGGATTGCATTGTGGCTCATGCCAGGTGACCCTGGGTAGGACACAGACTGTGGCTGAACTTGACCTGCAGTGAGTTCCCTCCCAGAAGGCGCTGGGACTGGCAGGCCCTGTGGCTGGCTTCAGACTGGGCCAGACAATTACCCAGCCACATCCAAAAACAACACACCCAAAGGGCAGGCTGGACAGGCACCAGAGCCCTGCTAGAGAGAACCCTTCTCTGTAGGGTGAGCCTCTTCACAACAGCTCCTCTACTGTAGTCACAGCCAGCCCTCACCATCAATCAGCTTGAGAGTCAATCCCTCCCACTGATGTGCAAACATCAATTAAATCTCAACTACGATAGGAGGGCACAAACAACCACACAAGAAACACACCTGTAGCACCCAGCTCTGGTGACCAGGAAAACTGCATTACCAGGTCTCACCTAATATATAAGGCCACTCTACTAAGCCAGAGAGGCATAGCAACCCTATAAAGAAGCAAACACAGGGAGGCAGACAAAATGGGGAGACAAACATGTCCCAAACAGAAGAACAGCACAAAGCTCCAGAAAAAAAGAAGTAAACAAAACGGAGACAAGCAATCTACCCAATGCAGAGTTCAGAACACTGATTTTAAGAATGCTCAATGATGTCAGGGAGAACTTCAATAAAGAGATAGGAAACATAAAAATGGAAGTAGAAAACATACAAAAGAAAAAAAAAAGAAATAAAGAATACAATGACTGAAATGAAGACTACATTAGAAGAAATCAACAGTAAATTCCATGAAGCAGATGATTGAATCAGTGATTAGAAAATAAGGTAGCATAAAACACCAAATCTAAACAGCAAAAAGAAAAGAGAATCCAAAAAATTGAGGAGAGTTTAAGGGACCTCTGGGATAACATCAACCGTATCAACATTGCATCATAGGGGTGCCACAAAGAGAAGAGAGAGAGAGCAAATTGAAAACCTATTTGAAGAAAAAAAAAAGGCAGAAAACTTCCCTAACTTGGTGAAGTAAATAAATATACAAGTCCAGGAAGTTCAGAGAGTCCCAAACAAGATGAACCCAAACAGTCCCACACCAACACACATCACAATTAAAATGCCAAAGCTTAAAGACAAAGAGAGAATCTCAACAGCAGCAAGAGAAAAGTAGTTAGTTACCTGCAAGGGAGCTAGCTCCCAAAAGACTGGCAGCTGATTTCTCAACAGAAACTTTATAGTGATGAAAGCAAAGACCTACAACCAAGATTACTCAGCAAAGCTATCATTTAAAATTGAAGGACAGATAAAGAGCTTCCTAGACAAGAAAAAGATAAAGGAGTTTATCAACACCCAACCAGAATTACAGAGAATCTTAGAGGGGCTTTTTAAGACAAAAATAAATAAATAAATAAATAAATAAATAAATAAATAAATAAATAAATAAAGTAAAAAACATGAATAATAAAATGACAATAACTACATATTTATCTATAGTTACTTTAAATGTAAATGGATTAAATGCTCCAATCAAAAGATTGAGTGGCTGAATGGATAAGAAAACAAGGCTCTTGTATACGCTGCCTATAAGAGACTCACTTCAGATCAAAAGACACACACAGACAAAGGGATAGAAAAAAGACATTTCATGAAAATGGGAGAAAAAAAATCTGGAGTAGCAATACTTACACCAGACAAAACAGACTTTAAAACATGAGACAAAAAAGAACTCAGTGATCCCAGTGCTGGGTAATTGTCCTAAGAAACCCAAAACGCTACTTCGAGGGAACATGTGCATCCATATGTTCTAAAATGAACACTACCCTGAAAGTAATCCAAAGGGGGAGATGATAGAGTGTACATAAGAATTAAAAGACTTGGGTTACATTCGACAGTGATCTTAGGTAAATAATTTCTGAGTATTGGTTTCCATATCTTTAAGGGAGAGATGAAAATACTTCATAGGGTTGTTGCAAAAAGAAAATAAGATAAAGTGAAAGTGCTTTGAAAAAATATGAATACACAGAAATGTGATATAAGTATAAGCCGTTTATCAGCTAACACCTTCGGAGAATTTATTTGACACCAAATTAAAATTAAAAAAAAAAAAGGTGGTGGGTGGGTGGGCATAGGGAAAACATTATGGAGCCAATAAAAAAAAGGGCAGTGACAAAGGAGGCAGAAAGAATTCTGTGGGGGTCTTAAAAGCTTTGTCCCTTTTGCTATTCAACAAGGTGTTAGCTAGGAAGCAGTTCTTCAGTCTTTCCCTCCATGTAGGAATCAGCCCAAGACAAATCAATAGAGTACATGAAATCACATTCTTATCAGATCTAGAAATTAATTTCTAGAGCCATACAGGAGTCAGAGAAGATACTATTAACCCGAATTTTGTCATGACTGTGTCTTTTATATGTCCCACTTACTATGTCCTTTGTGACAGCAGTACTTTGGGGAACTTGAGGACAAACAAAAGACATGCTGAAAAAGTGGAGAGGAAAGTAAGTATGAGAGAGATAAAGGAGGCAAATCCAAGCCACTTTTTGTTCTAATTGTATATAAACACATGGAGCAGAGCTGACACACAGCAGAGGCTTGAGTAAATGATCTCAAAAATGTTTTATAAGTTAGAGACTGAAATAGGAAAAAGAATCAGAGGTTAAGGGGTCTCGCATCAAAGATATTAATTATTTCTCATTTCAGAAACCTTGCAATGGAATTGAACTCCAGGTCACTTGACCCTAAATCCTGATTTGGTTAAGTGTATTATTTCCTCTTTCTATAATTGAGACTAATGCAGCCCCAGAATAGTAAAGTGGTTAATTGATGATGGATGGCACAAAATTTCCTGCCACTACATCACAAAGAGACCAACAGATTGCAAGATATCAGAGAAGTTGAAAGAAGAAGTAGGAAATGAGGGAGACAAGTTCTAACTGCCTATTTATTATAGGGCCAGAAATATATAAAATTTTTCTTCTAAGATTTGTATTAAAATATAGCTAACATACAATATTATATCAGTTTCAGGGGTACACAATACTTATTCAACATTTATATACCTAAAAAAGTGATCACCATGATAAGCCCACAACCATCTGACACCATACCACACTATCACAATATTATTGACTATATTCCCCATGCTGTACATTACATCCCCTTGACTTATTTGTTTTGTATCTGGACATTTGAACCACTTATTCCTCTTCACTTTTCCCCATTTCTTAATTGTTCAATTACAGTTGACATTCAATATTATTTTACATTAATTTTAGGTATACAGCATAGTGTACAGACATTTATACATATATAATTTAAGTGATCCCCCTGACTAGTCTAGTACTCACCTGCCACCTGATAGTAGTGTATTATTGATGATATTCATTATGCTTTACTTTACATCCCTATGACTATTTTGTAACTCCCAATTTGTACTTCTTAATGCCTTCACCTTTTTCACCCTAGCCCCCAACCCCCCTCACATCAATTACCCCCCAAAATCTAGTAACCATGTGAGAGCATAGTTTATATTAATACATTAACTGTATTCCTAATGCTCTTCCATACATCTCCATGACTACTGTGTAATAACAAATTTGTACTTCTTAATCCCTTCCCCTTTTTCACCCACTCTCCAATCTCCCTTCTATCTGGAAACCATCACAGTGTTCTCTGTATCTATGAGTTGTTTGTTTACTTTGTCCTTTAGATTCCACACAAAAGCAAAATAAAACTGTATCTCTCTTTCACTGTCTGACATATTCCACTCAGCACAGTACCTTCTAGGTTCCTCAATGCCACTACAGATGGCAAGAACCCATTCCTTTCTCTGGCCAAGCATATCTCATTGTATGTATGTACCATCTACTATTTATCCATCATTCATCCATTGATGAACACCCAGGCTGCCTCTACATCTTGACCATTGTAAACAATTCTGCATGAACATATGAATGCACACGTCCCTTGAAAGTAGTGTTTTGGGTACTTTTAGGTAATTACCTAGAAGAGGGATTACTGGTTTCTTCTTTGTCTCTTGTTATAGCCTCTGTTTAGTCTATTTTATCAGGTATAGGTATTGATACTCCAAGGTTTTTTTCCACTCCCATTTTCATGAAATATCTTTTTCCTATCCCTTCGTTTGTGTGTGTCTTTCAATCTGAAGTGAGTCCCTTGTAGGCAGCATATTAAGGATTTTGTTTTCTTATCCATTTAGCCACCCTATCTTCTGATTGGAACATTTAATCCATTTACATTTAAAGTAACTATGGGGCTGGCCAAGTGGCGCATTGGTTAAGCGCTGGTTTTGGGATGCCAGCGGCCCCGGTTCGGATCCCACGTGAGGGCCAGTGACACTGCCCTCTACAGCTAACAACAGCTCCACCTGGAGCTGGGCTGTGCGAGCCCCGCTGATGGTGTGGGCTACAGTGAGTGGCCCGCAGCCAGCGTGAGTGGCTGGCAGCCAAGCGTGAGCTGCCAATAGCCACGATGAGCGACATCCAGAGGCCAGCGACCGATCTGCCTCATCTGGGAAGAGCGCAATGATGATACCAACAGTGAAGCAACATCCTCCGCAACTAAACTGAAGAACAAGAAGACAGCAACTTGTCTGTTCCCCTTCCCCGATTCCCCAACGCTGTTCCCCTCCACCAATTCCCCAATAAAATCTTTAAAATAAATAAATAAATAAATAAATAAACAAAGTAACTATGGATAATATGTAGTTATTGCCATTTTATTATTCATATTTTTGATCTTCTAGGGCTGGTATATTATTTCCTTCACCAGGTTAGGAAAGTTTTCTGCCATCATTTCTTCAAATAGGTTTTCCATTACTTGCTCTCTCTCTTCTCCTTCTGGTACCCCCTATAATACGAATGTCGGTATGCTTGACATTGTCCCAGAGGCCCCAAAAACTATCCTCATTTTTTCTGAATTTCCTTTTAGCTGTTCTAATTGGATGTTTTCTTCTACCTTATCTTCTCAATTGCTGATCCGATCCTCTGCCTGATGGAAACTACTGAATACGTTCTTTCTAATGTATTCTTCATTTTAGTTGTTTTATTCTTTATTTCTGGTTCTTTTTAAATGTTTTTTACCTACATTTTTATGTTTCCTATCTCTTTGTTGTTGAAGTTCTCCCTGACATCATTGAGTATCCTTAAAACCAGTGTTTTGAACTCTGCATTGGCTAGATTGCTTGTCTCCATTTTGTTTAGTTCTTTTTTTATGGAGCTTTGTTCTGTTCTTTCATTTGGAACAGTTTCTTTATCTCCATTTTGGCTGCTTCTCTGTGTTTGTTTCTATGTATTAAGAAGGGCTGCTATGCCTCCCAGTCTCAGTAGAGTGGCCTTAAGTAGTAGGTGTCCTGTGTCTCCCAGTGGTACAATCTTCCTGGTAACCCGAGCTGGGTGCTCCAGAAGTGTCTCTTGTGTGAGTTGTGTGTGCACTCCTGTTATAGTTGAGATTGACTGATGTTTGCACATCAATGAGAGGGGCTGATTGATTGTGAGGACTGGCCGGGGCTCCAGTGGAGGAGCTGTGGTGCAGGGGTTGACCCTACAGAGCAGCATTCACTTTAGCAGGGCTCTGGTGCCTGCACAGTCTGACCTTTGGGTTTGTCATCACCAGAGAAGGCCAGGTGATACTGCAGCTGCACCTGAAGCCGGCCACTGAGCCACCTAGTAGGGGCCCCACCACAGCCCTAGTTTAGCCACATCCTGGGCCCTGCCCTGCACCTGACATGAGCCACAAAGTAATCACAGATGGCTTCCATCTGTGATGGGCTTGCAGGTGACTCGAGAGGCCAATACACAAACTGAGGCTGGCTATCACTAGTGCTGAGCTCAGGGCTGAACAAGAAGTGCTAAGGGACATGCGAAAGCCAGATGCTGCTTGTTTGGGTTTTTTAAACCTTTGAGAAATTTTAGGAAACTCTGCAGTGTGAGCCAAGGGAAGGTGCCACAGAAAAGCCACTGGAAGAGGCTTGGCTAGGTCAGAAAGTTGAGTGCAGCTAGGTCTCAAGGAAATTGGAATAACAAATGGTATTAGCTAGGCTGATCGACACTCACAGATATGGCGGCTGCCTGCATCTGCATTCCAGGAACTGGGAGGACTCAACAAAGAAACAATAGCTTCCACCATCTCCTGCATCAGGGAGAAAACTGCCCTTCCAGCCCTCACCCTAAAGCCAGACAATTCAGTTTCTCCCTGTATGTCCCTGGCACCTTTCAAGCTTCTTCCCCAGTGCTGGAGCTTAGAGCAAGTTAGTCTGTCAGTAAGTAAGTCCATCTGCGGGCCCTTTAAGAGCAACATCTGGGAGTACAGCCGCCCTCTGTCTCAGCCACAGACTCTGATGGTTTCAGCAGCCAGAAGTTATGGGGACTTCTCTCCCTGGCACTGAGACCCTGGGTTGCAAGGCCTGTTGGGGGGCTGTGACCTCTCTCTCCTCTGCGGGGTCAGGCCTCTGCAGCTGAGATATCCCTTTCCATTTTACTTCATTTTTTTTTTTTTTTAGCTGAGCCATCCTGCTACCTGTTGGCAGCTCAGCGGCTGCTCAGTTCGGGCTGGGAATTGAACTACTGTTGCTCAGAGCTCAGCTCGCACTCTTGAGTGAGCTCTTAACCAACTGAGCCACTCGGCCAGCCCGCTCCCTTTCCATTTTAAATGGTCACATACAAGTGTGGGACCAGCCCATTTCACATCTCTGCCCCTCCGACCAGTCTTGAGGTTACTTCTTCTATATGTCCTTAGTTGTAGGGCTTCAGTTCAGCTAGACTTCAGGCAATTCTCAGCAATGGTTGTCCTGTAGTTTAAATGTATCTTTGATGTGGTATGATAAGGTGGTAAGCACAGCATTTACCTACTCTTCCATCTTGACTGGTTCTCCTAGGTAGATTTTTAAGAGGGAATGTTGAAAAGAACATAAACTCAATTCCCTTTAGAAAACTGCAGAGTACTTAGGACACTAGTGAATTGTTAGTTCCTAACCATATGTTTTCATTCTTGACAACAAAATTTTTATAGCAAAGATTTCAATGTCATCCTCAAACAATCCAGTGGGGTCCATCTATATGGTAGCATCATATGTTTTGTCATTTTTATCCTGTCACTATGTAGATGGACCACAGTATGAGATTATTGGTGACATGTTCAAGGTAATAATGAGAGTTAGTGGAAGGTCTGAAACACACAGTAGAGAAGAACATATAAAGAAGTGGAATTTTACCTTAAATTGAACCTACTAGTCTACAGGTTCTAATGTGAACAGAACCAAGAGAATAAGAGTAAGGTGAAGGGTGAGAATCTCCAAGAGAGGCTGGAACTAATTCATCTCTTTAATGTCCCCTGACGTAGCACAGTACTTAGCCCATAGCAGACACCAAAAATGTTAGTTCGATCAACTAAGATCAGGAGCTGTCTTCTGATGGGTCTGCCATAGCTGTAAATAAATAAAACTAGAAGCTCCCAATAGAAAATATTAGTTAGTGTCCACAAGGAGATTCCAGAAAAATGATATGATTTTCAGAAGCGTAGTAACCCAGTAAAATTTCCAGGAGAAACAAGAATAAAAATAAGAATAGTGTGTAAAAATCCTATGTGATCACAAACAAAGAAGTTAACATTTTGGGAACTCAGTTTTGACTTTGGATTAACAAAGTCATGTTTATGTATCTTCTGGACTGAACACTGTACAATTCTAAATAATTTGTGTGTGAGTGGACTTTTTAAAATGGCTTACAGCAGAATATTCCCTGGATGTCTATATTTTGAGCCTTGGTGAACAGCTTGAGTCTATTTTGAGAAAATACCACATTGATAACCTTGAACTCTTCTGGATGTGGAATTCAGAGAATGTTAAATATGAGATAATTTCAACTCTAAGGAAAGAGTTACACTGTAGCTTGGGGATGAGCGAGCTATCACTTCTCAGAGTGTCTATGAGAAAAGTATTCATAACAATAATTTAACACTATGGCCTTTTAGCCACTGTCCAAATAGTGGCTCCTGTTGGTTCTTATTTGTGTCACAAATAAAAATAAGTCACTGTCCTTTACCTTTAGAAAAGCTCAAATTCAAGTGGGGTTATTTGGAGATATGCGTAATGATAACACAATATGCTAAATATCATAATAAAACCAGTCGAAATTATAAAAAGTGTCTCTCTGCCTGAAGGGGCCTTCCCACTCATTCGAAATGTCAAGCACTGACACCTAGAATCAAATCAAAAAAAGAAAAACAATAAGATTAGTTCCATTATGTTAGTATAGTTTAAAACATCTGTTTCATCTAAAAAGAAAATTTACAAGTCAATGGAAAGGGACACTGCAATATAATAAAGATGTCCTCAGCATGTGAGTGAAGCCTGGATTGGATGTGAATCCTTGGTCTGTCACATAATGCATGTAGCTTAGAATGGGTAAGTACTCTCGGGCTCTATTGCCTATCTACCTAAAAGGAAAAGAAATATCTATTTCACTCGGTTCCAGTGAAATAATTATGTGAATTATTTAGCATGGTTCTAACTCAGTAACTAACAAGTAGGCTGCGTAAGTCTAAAATGTAACTTTTGGGACCCCTTAATGTGAATTAGAACTCAGATCCCACTGTTTGTTTTTACTCATATTATTGATGATTTCTATTTAAATCCTTTCTTAGTTTTGTGTACTAAACATACCAGCCTAGGCCTTTGGAAAATGCTTTTCTCTACAAGAGGTACATATCCTATGGAAAACAAGTAGCAGATCCATAATCAATCCACAGTGCACAATGATTTAAAACTTTAAGTGCAATGTTTAGAGGACTTCAGCATTAATTGTCTCATGGCTAGATGTGTGGCCAAGGACCTAAAGTAAAAAACAAATAACTAGGAAAAACATATGTAATAAATGTTGGTTTGATCATCAAGCTTATGGAATGAATAATTATCAAGAAAGGTCAGCTTGGAGAGGATATATCTAAGATGTTATTCTGTGATGCTTTACATGGAAGAAATATGAATTAGGGCCGATTTTCTATTTAGAATATCACAGTATATAAAAATACACAAACACATAGAAGAGCTTTGCAAGTCTTTTGAGAGTATCATAAAAGTGAATAGCTGGTCCGGCCGAGTGGCGCATTGGTTAAGAGCTGGTTTTGGGATGCCAGCGGCCCCGGTTCGGATCCCACATATGAGGGCCAGTGACACTGCCCTCTACAGCTAACAACAGCTCTACCTGGAGCTGGGCTGTGAGAGCCCCAGCAACGGTGTAGGCTGCAGTCCCTGCTGCAGTGGGCTGTCATAGGCAACAGTGAGTGGCCGGCAGTCAGCGTGAGTGGCTGGCAGCCAGTGTCAGCTGCCAATAGCTG
This sequence comes from Aselliscus stoliczkanus, assembly GCA_033961575.1. Taxonomy (NCBI): domain Eukaryota; kingdom Metazoa; phylum Chordata; class Mammalia; order Chiroptera; family Hipposideridae; genus Aselliscus; species Aselliscus stoliczkanus. The sequence goes on from CM066736.1 coordinate 59,295,631, forward strand.
TAGTGAGCGACCACCCAGAGGCCGGCGACCGATCTGCCTTATCCGGGAAGAGCGCAATGATGATACCAACATGGGCCAGTGAAGCAACGTCCTCTGCAACTAGACTGGAGAACAAAAGGACAGCAACTTGTCTGTTCCCCTTTCCTGATTCCCCAAAGCTGTTCCCCTCCCCAATTCCCCAATAAAATCTTTAAAAAAAAAAAAGCGAATAGCTAAGAAAGATGGTCCTTGAAATGATATTCTGTAGTTTCACGCTGTGGCATCAGGCTACCATCCACCAAACCTGGGGCAAGTTTGACCCATGAAATGCTAGTTTCCTGAAATAAATCTAAAAGCCTTAATGAGCACACAAAGATTTGCACTATGAGTGATAAGAGCTCAGCAATTTGCTTTTGCTCTAGATTTTAAAATCCCACTATCAAAAGCTAATGAGCCAATAGAATTTAGAGTCTAGCATGAAAGTCAAGCTTCAGATCTGGGAGAATTCTGTATTTAGTTCATTTGAAGTAAAGATTTAAAGACTATAATTCTCATGTGCTGTCTCTTGGTCTCCTTCCAGAATATATTTCAACATATCATTTGACAGAAAATATTACATGACCTAAATAGAACAGTAACCTTTCTGTGGATGAGTACTAATTGGTCTTTTAATTGAGTTTTGCTGTGAAACTGATGGCCTAGCTATCAGTAGGGAGCTGGCTATTTTTGACCACAAACACACAGAAAATACATTGACAAATAGGAAAGAGAATCTTTAAACAAACAGATCATAATGTGTTTAGTATTTATAAAGTATGTTTTATTTCACTTTTTTAGAGGGCAGTGTCACTGGCCCTCATATGTGGGATCTGAACCGGGGCCGCTGGCATCCCAAAACCAGCTCTTAACCAATGCGCCACTTGGCCTGCCCTAAAGTACTTTTTTAACATGAAACTATCTAATGTTAACTTTCGAATCTGATTTGTGAGAAGGAATAGGAAAAATAGTCCTTAGATGATTAAACAACTTTGGTTCATGAAGCATGAGGTTTAACCAGTAAGTTGAATTTGAATAGTTTCTTTTCCATAAGAGTCTTCATTTTTAAATGAAGAGGTATCACTAAAAGATATATAAATTCCATCTGGCTCCAAATTAAACTGCCACTTATGATGTTGGAAATCCTAATTATTTTCATCTCTCCATTTCTGAAGGATATTTGCTTATTCAATTTTTTACATTTATTACATATTTTACAAATATATATTGAGCACCTAATATACAGCAGGCACATAGATGCCAGGGATATAACAATGAATGACACAAACAGAAAAATCTCTGCTGCCCTGAACCTGACAAACTGACACTGGGGTGGGAGTTGGGGGGGAATAAACAAATAAAGGTAAGTCATAGGGTGATAAATTAAGCAGAGAAATCAAAACAAGGAAGGAAGGTAATGACTTCAATGGAGTAAGGTGTGACAATTTTAAACAGAAACCCTCACTAAAAACCCTGCACGATTTAACCAAGGATCTCCAGAAGTAAAGAAGTGAGACATGTGGAAATCTGGGGGTAGGAACTGAAACATTCCCAGCCAAGTACTAGAGACTTTACCAGGATTAATTAATTGAGCTTTCAGTATACTAATTAGAGGAGTATTACAATTATTTCTATTTTAGTAACAATGAGGGAGCTGAGGTTCTTTGTGAGTAAATTGCTCAGGAAATTTGAACTGAGATCTAGCAGACTGCTGAGCCCAAGCTCTTCCTCTGCAGTCCACCTGCTTTATCATCCATCCCATTCTATGCCTGTCTTACTGAAGGACAGACAGCAGTTGTAGGAGGGGAACTGAATCTGATACTCACCTCTCTCCCCCTAAGAAAAATAATATGCACACAGATTTCCTGAAATGGAAAGGGTATTGCTGAAGTGTATTGATTTGTTTATATAAAATTGGGACAAAATTTTACTCTGTAATGAATCAGTCTGTGAACACTGATAAATGTAAATTTCATTACACCTTCAAAATCCTATTCATGTTCCTTACAATTACTCACAGTCATCTCAAAGGCTTGAGAATGCAATATATAATTAATGTGAAAACCATCATTGAGCCTCAGAGCTGCACATTTTGAAAGGAAGACTCACAAAGCCTGGATTTGCAGCTGATATCAGGAAGTTTGACATCAGCCTGGGTATGTGGGAAACTGATGGAGAAAATCACATACTCTCAGAGAACTGAGGATCCAGGGTCTCTGAATTCTTCCTCTAATATTAGCACCACATCCTTCCCTCAGGGCTCTCTACTGAGAGTTACTCAAAGCTGAATCAATCAATTAAGACTTATTTATTGAGTTCCTACTATAGGCTATGTACCATTCTAGTCATCACATGTGCACAATCTGTCCTTTTTGTAACTTTAGTCAAGAGACATAATCTTTCAGATTTCAGTTTGTCTTGCAACATGAGCAACACAGGATTTGACTTGAATGGTTTTAAGTAATTCCAGGCTAGGCTGTTTAGCACTCCTTTTCTAATTTAGTGAGCACATTAGTGGGCACAGAGTAATCACAAAAGAGATCCCTCTTACTAGTTGCCATAAATGAGCTGAACACTGGACACAGAAGAGTGAGTGGCTTCACATAATTTATTTCCTTTCTCACTTTTAATTTCCTTGTAATATTGGAATGATAACAGTACCCACCTCAAAGGGCTGGTAGAAATTAAAGGACATGAATAACGTAAGTCACCTGACTTAAGAGTTAGCATCTTCAATAAATTAGTTATTATTATAAAGCACTTTAAGCTGTTCAAATTGAAGTTGTGTAAAATACAAATCACTTTCTAATCCTTCCTTTCCAGTTTCATAGAATGTACCATATTTACTGTGGTCATGGGAGGCAGATTCTTCCCATTCACACCTAACCTCCTGGGAATTCCCAGGTCTCCTTTATCAGCCCCATCTACAAAGGAATGTTTATTAAGCATTCTTTTGCAATTTCTTCATTGCTCAAATGGGCTAACAGAAAGCTCAATACATTTATATTGTTCATTTGAGCACTAACTAAGCAACTCTGATTTGGCATATAAAGGATTCCTGTTAGAAACAAGAGGCAAAACCAAAAAACACTATTTCACATACTTTTTTAGTTTTAACTATCTCACCATAAGGCCAACTTTGAATGATGAGGGATATTATATTCTGATCAATGCTTCCTTATATTTCACCTTGAAGAATGTTAAACTTTGTCATGATAGTCTTAGTGCCTTAAATGGCAGCTTTCAGAGATACTTACCTGTTACATCTCCTTTAATTTTCAGAAAGAGGAAAATATTATTATGTCCATTTACCACTATATAAGTTCAAATTCAAAGAAATGAAATAACATGTTTAAGGTCACACAACTAGCATACTGCAGAGTGGAGCAAAACCCTTGACATCCAATTCTATTGCTAGTCTTTTTTTTTACTATACCTAGTAACTGGCTTCTGAAAACTTGACATTCTCACCACCTCATTTGCCATGTCCTTGTTTTATCTGTCAGTATTACTTTAATATTTATTCATTCATAAAATAAATATTTTCCTCTCCTATTAGATACCATGCTAGGACTAAGAGTTTAAAAGTAACCATAAACAGACATAGCCACAAAAACAAATGTAAAATTAGAACTGGGATGGGTGTTTTGAAGTATGTGATGCTGTGAAAACATATACTAGGGGGATTTTATCTCATCGAGGCAGTGAGGAAATACTTCCTGAAGAAGTGACAACTAAGCTGAAATCTGAAAGATCAGTGGCACCTCCTAGGCAAAAGAAGAGTATTCTTCAGAGGAAAAGGCAAGCACGAAGAACAGTGAAAGGGGAAGGGAAAGCATGTGTAACAAAGAACTGATAAAAGACCAGGACAGTCAGAGCAAATCCAAGATGAGGATGGGTGTAGTGTGAGATGAGACAGACTATAATATGGATTTTCATCACTATCTTATGAAAACTATTTATCTCTTTTATTGATTCAGCACATATTGATAGAGCACTAGAAGAGCCAGTGATAACAGATAACAGCCACTGCGTATGGGGACATATAACCTTCACCAAAACACAACACATTGGTAACTGAGATTCAATTCTATGATAGAGTAAATACAGGATGCTAGAGGTAGACCTAAGAGGGATAATTAACCCATACTGGGGGATCAGAAAAGCAACAACTGGGACCTAAAGATGGATGAATGTTAGCCACGTGAAGAGGTGGGGAAGTCCTTTACAACTTAAGGTAACAGAGTAGGAGAAAGCGCAGGGTAAAAAAAGGGAAGATGACTAAATCATAAAATTGAAGAAGAGGGCCTTAGAGATCACATTGGAAACTTAGGTAGGGCTAGCATGGGTCTCATAAGTCATGTTAGAGTATATGATTTGTTCTAAGTCACTGGAACATTTTAGCAGGGAAAAAAATCAGATTGATTTATGTGTTGGAAAGTTCTCTGTGGATGCTGAATTGAAAATGGATTGAATGCCACACCACAAAAAAATAGAGATGTATATAAGGAAGATATTGCTATAATCAAGAGAAGAGGTGATGGCGATCTCACAGCTGTAACAGTGGGTATAATAAGAAGCAGGTGGACTCATATCATATCTGGAAGGCATAATCAACAGGACGTGCTCTTTTACATAAACTGCCTTTTTCTTAGCACATTATCTGCCATGTCGACAGCTCCTTCTATTGAAAATGATTCTGCCCATGGCCACTGTGAAAGGGACAGCCATATTTTGTACCATGTGATGCCACAACCAAGCTGGTCCAGGCAACTAGAGAAGAGGCATTTTATTTGATGAGAGCTGAGTATCTGACTCAAAGCTAGGGTATAGTCTGTCTTAAAGAAATTCACATTATCCCTCATAGGAATTAAAGTCAAGAAATACAAAGAGAATAAGTAGCAAAGTGCAATCGCAAATTATGAGGAAGCCCAGACACATGGAGAGTAAAACTGAGTTGGAGCCCTACAATGAAAATCCATATATTCTAAGCTGCTGAGGTCATTTAAGCCACTTGGACCCAGCACCACTCTTCAGCTTCTGCTATTCTGAGTTTGTTTGGCTCTCTGAGGTCCCATGTCTATATTTTCACACAACAAATTCCCTGTTGTTTGAAAAAATTTCAGTTAATCTGAATTCCTTAAAACTAAATTATTCTAACTAGAACAGTCTATCATACATATTTTAAGATGGATGATACATCAAATATCCTCAAAAGTACTGAGTCAGTGTATTTTTATTTCAAAAATCATTCCCTGAGAGAGCTCTGTTTAACTGGTAATTATCCTCAAGAGCATATGGGAAGATTAGATTTAAGGGCAGTGATTCATTGTTCCGTATTTTCAATGAGAAGTGAACAATAAAAAAAGGGGGCTTCAACTGTAGTAGGAAAAATTTAGACCCAATTTTCTGAAAAGTAATGACTTTTTTTACACTGGGAAGACTACAGAATAAATCTTCTCTGGATGAAAGAAACAGAAAAACATGATTTTTTTTAGAAAAACATGACTTTTAGAAAAACATGACTTTTTTAAACTGGAATTCAATGTCCACATCCTTCTCCCAAGGCTTCACGCGCCATGATGGTTGCACATGCCGTAACCAAGAATCAGCTCATCAGCTCTATTGGCCACAGGATCCTAGGGAGCCATTTGGAAAAGACTACAGCCTTCAGATCTTTACTTCACATTGTGGGAGACAGTGTGATGGAAAGCCACAAGATCAGCATTTAGAGTCATAATACCCCCATGGAAGGCTTAGCTCTACCCATTCTAGCTATCCTTTTTAGAATCTGTAAAGCAGAGGTAAAATAGGAATAGTTTTCATGGATAGTGTGAGCATTAAAAAGAGCTCCCATGTAGAAAAGTATCATATAAACTGGACATCAGAATATACTGTTAAGAAGAGTTTTCTTACAAAATAAGAAAAACTACTGGTGAAATTCACTTAGGAGTTCAGAACACTGATTTGGGGATCAGAGAGACCCAGCTTTGCAAGCCCACTTATTAGATCACTAAACCCTTAATATTGGACAAATTATTTAAACCCTCCAAGTCTCAGTCTCATCACCTATAAAATGAGGTAAAATAGCACCTCACCACATAAACTGTTGTGATTTTAAATTAAATTGAATTACATGAGATCAGGACTATAAAGCACTAACCCCCATAATTCACACTGATTATACACTCTCAATGTCAATTAATAGTAATAGTAATAGTAATAGCAGCAGCAAGTGGTAATTCCAATATTATTTATAAACAGAGAGTATCATTCCAGATCCAGTAACATCTTAGACTGCGTATTCCCAGGAAGTAACTCAAAATGGGCTGCCTTGACTATGAATCTAATTTTAATACCAGCTAGTGAGTGGCTTCATTCAGGCAGCACAACAGTTTTCTCTTTGTTGACTTCTCACAGAATTAGCAAAGGAAATTAAATGCAGCCAGCTTTTTCAGCCACAAATATGCAGTTGTCATTTATGGAGAATTTAGGGCTGGTGGGCCATAATTAGGAAATATATTCCCTTAACATCGGTGTTCAATTTATTGTTTAAAGTCTTCTAATTTAGCCGACACCCAACACTGAAATCTGGCAGGAAGAAAATATTCTATTCTGTAACAAAGGAACACCTACAACCTTAGAGGTTGTAATTTTGACTCCTATTTAAAATATTTTTTCCATATACCCAATAATTTAACATAAAGTTACTGGCACTGGATTAAAACATTAACAGCAAACTAGATACACATGGTCTCTGCCTTTCAGAGCTAATAGCCAACTGAATGCATAGGTAAGATATCCAGCAATTACAATACTGTGTTAAAGTTACAATAGGAGAAATATGCTTTACAAGTAGCTAGGGAGGAAAACTTCCCAGATTCTTGAGGAAGCAACCCACAATATAAAGATACTGAACTTGTCTCTTCTTCCCTATTAGATTATAATTCTCTCGATAATAGAATCTGGCTTACTCATGTTTATATTCTCTGTAGGAGTGGCAATTATTACTTCACACAGATACTTGCCTGGGTATATCCAACTGATTGGCTCATTCCACATCTATCCCAGCCTCCTTGTATTATCTTGCAAGGCTAGAAAGCTAAAAACATTCCCCAGACTCCCTTGCCTATTTGGTTATGGATATGACTTAAATTATGCCAGACACAAGCACACAGGGTTGCTTTGGAAATAAGTTAAACAGAAGCAGTATGTGAGTCACACATACTGGTATGGATTTCAGCAGGCACATGGGGCTGGAGCCAACAACTTCAACAGTGACTTCCTGGATTATATAGTCAAGGAGCCAGCAATCTGAATAGCAGCTTCCTGATTCTCTGGCTTTTTAACTGTTACAGGGCTGGCAGCTCTCTTGGTGGGACAGTTCTGCAGTGTTAACTCTTATTCTGCAGTCATCCCCAGGGACTCAGTCTAATGGCTGCTTCTTTAGCATTTTGAACAATTGTAACAAACTAAATCCCTGTATGAAGTCTCTTTCTGCTCAAACTAGCTGGAACTGTTTATCTGCAACTAAACCTTATTGCATGCTTTTGAGCCAAACTGAATTAGAAAGAAATACATATTAAGCTCTACAGTCAGTACATAAAGCGCCATAACATAACATAAAGCCACCTACTGTGTGTGAAAATGGTTAAGAATGAGCACACAATGGCCACACTTAATCAACTACATCAACAATTCTGCTTGAGGTGATTTGTGAATGTGGTATTTGTCAGTGAGTTGGCACCACTCAAGGCCAGTCACTGTGGTCTGTTGTATGCTTAGAACTGGCATGCAACAAGTAGATGATCAAATTGATTACATTTAAGAATGTGTTGTTGTCTGCACAACTCTTGAAAGAAAGAAGTCAATGAAGATGAACAGCCCAGTGTGTCCTGGGCACCTTAGAGGAGATGATGACCTAACCAGCAGATGACAATCAGCTTCCCTTGGAAGGTATGATTCTGTAAGTTATAGGACAATGACACTTTCCACAAAGATTTGCCACTTAATTACCTTGTGTCTGTTCACAGATTCATTATACTTATAGATTGTTGCAATATCTACCTACTTGCCAGTCATGTGGTGAATACTTTGCATATATAAATTCATTTTATTTTCTCACCTTACTTTTCTAAATCCATTTTATAGACGAAAAGGCTGCAGCTCATAAAGGGTAAGTGATATATCCCAGGTTTCATAGCCAAAAGTTTGCAAAGCCAGGAGTCTCTGGTTCTTTAATGCTATGTGCAAAATCTTTCTTTATGATCATTAAATGTATTGGGGTAATATAAGTTAGTAAACTTATATAAGTTTCAGTATACAATTCTATAATACATTATCTATATATTGCATTGTGTGTCCACCACCCGAAGTCAATTCTCCTTCCACCACAATATATTTGATCCCCTTTTCCCTCTCCTTCCCCCCTTACCTTCTGGTAGGCACTAAACTGTTGTCTGTGTCTGTGAGTTTTTGTTTGTTTGTCTGTCTTATTCATTGCTTTCAGTTTTATATCCCACATATAAGTGAAATCATATAGTTCTCAACTTTTTCTGTTATATTTCACTTAGCATGATAATCTCAAGATCCATCCATGTTGTCCAAATGGCAGTATTTCACCTTTTCTTATGACCCAGTAATATTCCATTATGTATATGTACCACATCTTCCTTATCCAATCATCTATTGAAAGACACTTCAGTATTTTCCATGTCATAGCCACCGCGAATAAGGCTGCAATGAACATGGGGGTACATACATCTTTATAGACAGTTCTTTTTAGCTTTTTTGAGTACATAACTCAGAAGAGGGGTTGGTGGGTTATATAGTAATTCTATTCTTAATTTTTGAGGAACCTCCATACTGTTTTCCATAATGGCTGCACCAATTTACATTCCCATCAGCAGTGTATTCCCACAGCCTCTCCAACACTTGCTATTACTTGTCCTATTCATAATAGCCATTCTAACAGGTGTGAAGTGGCATCTCATTGTGGCTTTTATATGCACTTATTTAATACCTACTGAAGTTAAGCATCTTTTCATATATCTGTTGGCCATTCGTATGTCTTCTAGGGAGAACTGTCTGTTTAAGTCCGTTGCCCATTTTTAATTGGATTGTTTATTTTTTTCTAGTTGAGTCGTATGAGTTCTTTAAACATTTTAGATATTAGCCCCTTATTGGAGGTGTTCTTCGCAAATATCTTCTCATTCTGTTGGTTGTTGCTGCATTTTGTTGATGGTTCTATTGCTGTGCAGAAGCTATTTAGTTTGACATACTCCCATTCATTTATTTTTGCTTTTATACCTCTTGCCTTTGAGGCCAAATTTCAAAAATCCACTCTAAAACCCAAGGTCCATAAATTTAGCACCTATGCTTGCTTCTATGCAATGTATTGTTTCAGATCTTATATTTAGGTATTTTATTGATTCTAATTTTGGTGTGTGTTGACATATAGCAATGTAGTTTCATTCTTTTGCAAGTGGCTTTCCAGTTTTCCCAGCACTATTTATTGAAGAGACTTTCTTTTCTCCATTGTATGTTTTAAGCTCCTTTGTCAAAAATTATTTGCACATATATATGTGGGTTTATTTCTGAGTTCTCATTCTGTTCCATTGGTTTATGTATCTGTTTTTCTGCAACACCATGCTGTTTTTATCATTGTCACTCTGTAGTATAATTTGAAGTCAGGGAGTATGATTCCTTTAGCTGTGCTCTTTTTTCTCAGGATTGATTGCTTTGGCTATTAGCTTCTTTTTGTGGTTCCATACATATCTGATTTTTTTTTGTTCTATTTCTTTAAAAAATGGCATTGGGATTTTGATGAGGATTGATTAAATCTGTATATTGCTTTGATTGATATGGCTATTTTATGTCGATTCCTCTAATCCATGAACATGGAATATTTTTCCATTTCATTGTGTCTTTTTCAATTTCTTTTATTAATGTCTTGTAGTTTTTAGTGTATACATCCTCCAATCCTTTGTTAATTCCTAGGTATTTTATTCTTTTTGTTGTAATTGCAAAAGGTGTTTTTTTTTCATTTCTTTTTGTGAAATTTCAATTAGTATATGGCAATGCAATGGGTTTTTGTACATGAACTTTGTATCCTATAATATTACTGTATTTGTGTATTGTTTCCAATAGTTTTTTTGGTGGCATTTTGAGGGTTTTCTATATAAAGAATCATGTCATCTGCAACAAGTGACAATTTGACTTCTTCATTCCCAATTTGAGTACATTTTATTTATTTGGCTTACCTGGTTACCCTGGCAAGCACTACCAATACAATATTGAATAACAGTGGTGAGAGAGGCCATTGCTATCTTGATCATGACCTTAGAGGAAAAGCTTTGTTTTTCACCATAAAGTATGATATTAGCTGAGGATTTATTATATATGGCCTTATTATGTTGAGGTACTTTCTTTCTATACTCACTTTATTACCTGTTTTAATAGTAAATGGCTGTTATATTTTGTCAAATGCTTTTTCTCCATCTGTTGATATAATTGTATGATTTGTATCCTTTATTTTGTCTATGTGGTGTATCACACTGATTGAATTACATATGTGAAACCATCCCTGTGACCCTGGAATAAACCCCACTTGATTGTGATGTATAATCTTTTTAATGTATTGTATTTGAGTTGCTAGTATTTTGTTTAGGATTTTTGCATCTGTATTCATCAGATATTCATCAGATATGTGGTTTTCTTTTCTGTGTGTTATCCTTACCAGGTTTCAGTATCATGGTAAACTTGGCCTCATAAAATAAAAAGTATTTCCTCTTCTTCAATTTTTTGGAAGAGTTTGAGGAGGAAAGGTATTAAATCATCTTTGAATGTTTGGTAGAATTCAATAGTGAAGCCATCTGGTCTTGGATTTTTGCTATTGGGGGGTTTTGGATGATTGTTTCAATTCCCTACTGTTAATAGGCCTGTTCAGATTTTACACTTTTTTGTGATTCAGTATAGGAAGGTTATATATTTTTGAAGAACTTATCCATTTCTTCTAGGTTATTGAATTTGGTGGCATAGTATTCTTATATGATCCTTGGTATTTCTATGTAATTCTTTTGTGACTTCTCTTTCATTTCTGATTTTATTTGACTTTTATCTTTTTCCCTTAATCCAGCCAAGGGTTTGTCAATTTCATTAATTTTTTCAAAGAACTCACTCTTTGTTGCATTAATCGTTCGATTTCTATTGTCTTTTTCATCTCTATTTCATTTAATTCTGCTCTGATTTTTACTATTTCCTTCCTTCTGCTCATGTGGGTTTCTTTTTTTTTCTTTTTTCTTTTTCTTTTTTGTAATTCTTTAAGATATAATGTTAGGTTGTTTATTTGGGATTTTTCTTGTTTCTTGAAATAGGCCTGTAATGATATAAATTTCCCTCTTATTACTGCTTTTGCAGCATCCCAAAAGTTTTGATATGTTGTGTTTTCATTCTCACTTATTTCTATCCATCTTCTGGTATTTCCTTTCTGTTTCTCCATTGATCAAACCATTCTTTAGTAGCATGTTGTTTAATCTCCACATATTTCTGGGATTTCCTATTTTCTTTTTGCACTTGATCTCCAATTTCAAAGTACTGTTGTCAAAGAATATGTTTGGTAGGATTTCAATATTCTTAAATTTGTTGAGGCTATTTTTGTGTTCCAATATATGGTATATCCTTGAGAATGTTCCATGTGTACTAGAGGAGAATGTATAATCTGGTGTTCTGGGATGAAAGGCTCTATAAATGTTGATTATGTCCATGGTCTAATGTGTCATTTAAGGCTGTTACTTCCTTATTGATTTTCTGTTTGGATGATCCATCCATAGCTTTCAATAGGGTATTTAGGTCACCTACAATAATTGTGTTTTTGTAAGTTTCTCCCTTTAGTTCTGTTAGTAGTTGTTTTATATATTTTGGTGCTCCCTGATTGGGAACATATATATGTGTTATTTCTTCTTAATGTATTGTCACCTTTATCATTATGAAATGTCCATCTTAGTCTCTTGTAACCCTTTTCAGCTTGAAGTCTATTTCGTCAGATATAAGTATGGCTACACCTGATTTTCTCTAGATATCATTTGCTTGGAGTATTATTTTCCACATTTTGATTTTGAGTCTATATTTGTTCTTGCAACTGAGATGTGTCTCTTGAAGGCAGCATATGGTTGGGTTTTGTTTTTTGATCCAAACTGCTATTCTGTGCTTTTTCATTTGTGATTTCAGTCCATTTACATTTAGGGTAATTATTGATAGATGAGGATTTTATACAGCCATTTTTCTTTTGTTTTCTGGTAGCTCAGTGGGTCCATTGTTTCTTTGTCTTTTTGTTTCTGTCTGTTATCTTAGCTTGGTGGTATTCAATGATTTTTTTCCCCCCTGTGTTTCCTCCTTTATTATGTTATGTGTCTCAGTTGTGGATTTTTTTTGTCCTTACCAGTAAGTTTATGTAAAAGAAAGTTTCATATATACAATGGTCCTTTTTCTTCAGTATGCATATTATCTCCATTCTCCTTCGCAAATTCAGACCTTTACTCCTTCCCCTTTCATGGTTTTCTTCTCATGAATTATCCCTATTTATGCTGTAAGTTCATTTTTGAGTTGCAGTAGCAAATTGTCTTCTCTTTTTTTGTTTTTTTTTTTGATGGCAGTGTCACTGACCCTTATATGTGGGACCCGAACTGGGGCCGCTGGCTTCCCAAGCCAGCGCTCAACCACCACGCCACTCGGCCAGTCCCCTCTTTTTCTTTTTTAATGATTTTATCTTCTTTACTCTTTATATTTAACTGTATAGTGCCCTATTCTGTGTAGGGGTTGCCATTTCCTGCTTCAGTCTGTCTGTTAGTAATCTTACTCATAGTTTTGTATCCTTTTGTCTTTTTGTTTCAGGTAGAATAACCCCCTTCAGTATTCCTCGAATGCAAGCCTTGTGGTGGAAAATTGCCTCAGCTTCTGTATTTCTGGAAAGGTCTTTATTCCTCCTTCATATCTAAAGGATAAGTTTGCTGGTTATATTATTCTTGGCTGGTATTTTCTCTGTTTCAAAAGTTTGAATATTTGATTACACTACCTCCTGGCTTGTAGAGTTTCTGTTGAAAAACCTGATGATAATCTAACGGGCTTTTCTTTGTAGGTTACCTTCTTTTTTTCCCTGGCTCCCTTGAGAATTCTTTCTTTGTCATTAATTTTTGACAGCTTCAGCATAATGTGCCTGGGGGAAGGCCTATTAGAATTGAGGTAATTAGATGTTCTGTTTGGTTTTTGGATTCAAGGATCCAGTAATTTCCTTAGGTTTGGGAAGTTCTCATTGACTAATTTTTTTTAACATTCTCTGGGCTCTTCCCCCTCTCTTCTCCTTCTGGTATATCCATTATTGTTATATTCCTCTTTCTGATGGAGTCAGATAGTTCTTGTAGAGGTCTTTTATTTCTCTTAGCTCTCAAGTCTCTCTCTTCTTGCATCTGTGTCATTTTCAGATTTCTATCTTTGATATTCCTAACCCTTTTCTCCAATGGGACAGCTCTATTTCCTTAGCTCACTGTTTCATTCTTCATCTCCATTACTGAATTCTTCAGCTCCAAAATTTCTATTTGGTTCTATATTAAAGTTTCAGTCTTTTAGGTAAGGTATTCATTGTTTGTTGTTTTTATTTCTGAGTTCATTAAATTGCCTATCTGAGTTTTCTTGCATCTCATTGAGTTTTTTCAGAACTGCAATCTTGAATTCTGTCATTTAAGTCACACATTGAAATGTCTTTAAGTTTATTTTCTGCAGATTTTTTTTTTTCTGAGAAGCCTTGTTACTTTGGTTGTTCATGGTATTTTTGGATTATTTTCTCTGCTTAGGCATCTATGGGAGTGAATTCTGCATTAGATTGATAAGAGGAGGTCTTTTGTTTTCAAATAGGTAGTGCTGGAACATTTGATTTTCTCCTGAAGTGTTCCAGTTGGCTTTTCAGATCTCTGCTGGGTGGTAGAAGATGACTTGTATTCCCTAAGGAGGCAGTTGTCTCTTCTGTGACAAGGTCACCTCAGTCTGAGGACACCACCTCCATGGAAGAGTTTGATGGGTGATGGGATTCAGGGACCCTGAAATTACAGGGCTGCCTCTGCAGACAAATACACTGCTGCACTGCCTGAGCTGTCCCAGGTCCCCAGCTGGAATCAGCTGAGAAGGGTGAGGGTGGGGTGGGCTGGGAGAGACCGCTGGTGTATTTGTGGCTTTCCCAGGTCCCCAGCTGGAATCAGCTGAGAAGGGTGAGGGTGGGGTGGGCTGGGAGAGACCGCTGGTGTATTTGTGGCTTTGTTCTCTTCCCAGTAATGGCAACAACCAGACCTCAGCTGTCTTGCCTCTTTTTTTTTTAAGATTCTTTTTTTTTTTGGGGGGGGGGAATTGGGGGAAGGGAACAGCGTTGGGGAATCGGGGAAGGGGAACAGACAAGTTGCTGTCCTTTTGTTCGTCAGTCTAGTTGCAGAGGATGTTGCTTCACTGGCCCATGTTGGTATCGTATTGCGCTCAGTTGCCGGCCTCTGGATAGTCACTTACCACGACTCTTGGCAGCTTACTCCGGCTGCTGGCCACTCATGCCAGCTGCCGCCACTCACTGTAGCCTATGGTAGCAGGGGCTGCAGCCATGCCATCGCCGGGACTCGCATAGCCCAGCTCCAGGTGGAGCTGTTGTTAGCTGTAGAAGACAGTGTCACTGGCCCTCAAATGTGGGATCTGAACCGGGGCCACTGGCATCCCAAGCCAGCTCTTAACCAATGCACCACTGGGCTGGCCCTGCCTTGCCTCTTTATCTCCATCCTTGACATTAGAATTAGCCACAGTGTGCTTCTGTTGCTCAGTAACTGTGTGTCTCATTCTCAGAGCTATAGATATTCTGCTTTGTAATCCAACACTCGCTGCTACAGTTTCTTCTCAGGCTCACTGCTGGCTTTGCAAAGGCACAGGGAGGCAAGCTTTGGGAGGATGAGTGGAGGTGGCCAGGCTCCATGGCTTTGTTTATTGCCTGGCAGTTTTGGCAGCTGCTAGAATACAGCTGTCACATTTCTGTATTTAGTGTCTGCCCTAATTGCTGGGTTCAGCCATATTGTATGCTGATCACTCAACAAGGAATGCTCGTGGCCACAGAAAGTACACTTGCAGCCTTGAATCCTCCCCTCTCCTGAGACCTGCAGTAAGCTCCAGGCTGCGTCCATAGCACGCATCTCTGTACTTCTCCCTTCTCTCCTCCCCTGTTTGCCCCAATTTTCCCACCTTCAGATGTTTTGATGTATGGATCTCTCAGATGTGTTTGTGTGTTGCGCAAGGAAACCTTTGTTGAATTATAGTTGTTTAATTTGTAACTTCAAGGGGAGAGGTCAAGGGGACTCCTCACACTGCCATGATTCTGATGTCATTTGCTATGTGCAAAATCTTGAATGACAAGTTCCATTATGCTGCCTCCTACAGGGAATTTCCTTCCAGGGAGACAATACTTTGACTGACTGACATTAATACTCAGTTCCTCTTGCCCACCAAAGTTCTTTATAAAATAAACAATTGTGTCTGGTTGTAAAACAGTCCTATGTGAATTGGGATAGCATGAGTTTTCAGACCCCATCCACTCCCTCATACCTGATGTATCAATTAGGTCAAGGGTCAGCAAACTTTTGAGATGGAAGAGCAGCCAGGGGTCAGCAAACTGCTGCTTCTGAGCCGAAGGCTCTGAAGTAAAATTGAAAATGATAATAAAACTATCATAATTGCATTTATAAAATATTTAAAGGATATTATTCACATAATGATTATGTAAAAATATATTTGTGACTTCTGAATAATTTTTAAATTGTTGTGAGGGACAAAATTGGCTCTTCCAGGGTTCAGCAAACTTTTGAGAAGGAACGTACCCAAAGAGCCACATGTGGCCCGCGAGCTGCAGTTTGCCGACCCCTGAATTAGGTAAATCGCAGGAACTGACAAAGTTAAAGGCTTGGAAACACGCTGACCCACCAAAATGCTGCCATCCTGGAGGGCCTATCCTGGACAGCCTATTTTTACATCCCTTCTTTTCTAAGGCCATAACTCCCATCTCTTTTTCTCCTCTCTCTTTCCTCAGTAGGCTGCTGTGGTGTATGAATGAAGCTCTTGGGTGTTCACTGTAACCACATGACACAGATTTCTAAGCTATTTTAGTGAGAGCCTTGCCCCATGTTATTCTTACATGAAAGATTTTCCAAAGGTTTTATAATTCCACAGCTAAGTCTTATCTAGCCTCCTTCAGTACTGGCTCTATCAACAGCAGGGAGTCTTAGCAGCTGTTTTGTGATGTAATTTCATTGTCAACAAGAAGGCATCTCTGACCCTCATAAAATTATGTCTTCATCTGCTCAATGGGGTCTAAAAATTCACAGAGGTTTATTCTTTTAAGCTGTGGCTTCCGGCATTTCCCACAATTCAAATATCCCTAGGAAACTAGTATATTAAGCTTTATCAGTCATTAGCATCCTACTGAGCTTGAATTTATCATATCCTCTACTTACAGGAAGTTTTTAAAAGTAGGACCAGAGAAGTAAGCCTCAGAACATAAGGCTATATTAAGACACAGAAGAACTGTAGGGTATTTTCTCTGCCTTTCCAGAGACAATTCTAGGTGGAATGGGCAGGGGAAAGGTCAAATGTGTGGTTCACAGTCACTCTCTCCATTGCTTCTTTTTCTTCAGTTCTATATGCGCTCTGAATAACCTTTAATGTTATTGTTTTTAGTACTAAAATAAGGAGTTTAATATGGGCTTATATTGCCTACTTAATACTAGAAAACAATGTGGAAATTCATCTTTGGAATCCAAATGCCAGCTCTATCTCTTACTACCTTTGTACACCTGCATTGTCTCTTTTTCTGTTTCACTGAACTCTCTGCAATCTGGCTTCTGCTGTCATTCTCTTAGTGTGGTAACTGAATTGTAAACTTTCTAAGAGCTGGAATCTTGCTAACCACTGTGTCCCACCTATAACTAGGACTGCCAGAGTCAGTGCTCAATGAGATTTATTGAAAAAATGTTTCTGTGGAACAATGACCTTTCAATAGGCATTATTCATTTCTTTGATGGGAGCCATCAGCACCCCAATATGTGACAAGGTTACATGGTCAGTTATAGTCTCTACTCCTGTGAACCCATGTGCTTTTCCTCTACATCAGATCCTATAGGAGACAGTACTTTCACTGTATTTATGGCAAGTTCCTGTGGTACCCCAATGACAGATGGCTATGTAAGTCAATGACGGGTAAGATTTCCTAAGAGGAGACAACCCAAGCCAGGCTACAGTCCCCATGGGGACCCCAGGACTGAGTAAAAGGGGACTCCAGCCCCTTGGAAACATAGGCTTAGACCCCTGGTCACATAGGCTAACAGCTTGTCTGTGAGAAACCAACAGCCTGCCTGTGAGAAACTGATGATAAATCATCAGTCCATTGAGCTTGCTTGCCTAAGATAATCACAGTGAGAAGTCTCCCTAGAGACCAAAGGTCTCCAGTCCATGAAAGTTCCGATAAGAGACACTTAATGACCATGAGCTATGTTAATCAATAGCCTTATGTGAATTCTTTGCCTTGTACATTGTTGTCACAACAGACACTGAAGCTTTGACTGATAAACAGATGCTACGCTCTATTGTACATACTATAGCTCTCTGTAGTATAAGAAATGTTTGAAACCCCTTTTTGGCTTCTAAGTATCTCATAGGAACAGGCTTTAGATGTGGCCATTCCTAGTCTCTTAGTAAATGCTCAGGTATGTGCCCTGTGAGTCTTACGATTGTGTATTAGCTGCTGGAATTTGGGATAATTACTAGATAGTTAAGGTAGTCACGGTAACCATTCTTTAGGTGATACGTGGAAATTGAGTCTGCGTCACAAAGAGAAAATCATAGTAAAAGACAAGATAATCCTTAAAAGGAACAGTAAGTCACAGTGCACCCTGGAGAGAGCAATTACAAGGAAGTAAAGATTGTGAAAGCCCTGAGAAAGAAAAAACATCAAACTCATGTGAAACATAACTTGTAATTGAGGTAATGGTCAAGAGTCCCTATAAAAGGGGACATGCTGTAAAAATAAAGTGTGACACTCCTATGAAACTCTCTCTGCTGTCTCCATCTTTCTTCTTTCTTCTCGCCGATGCCATCCCCACCTGAGGGAACCCCTGGACTCGCAGAGGCTGGACCCCACACTTCTTATTCAGTTAACCTCTATGGAGCACTTGTTCACCACTTCCCCATTCTTGGAACTCTTTCTCCCTTAGTATCCATGTTCCCATGCCCTCTTGGGGTTGAGGGTGGAGGGATAGTGGTAGTACATTAATTAAGACACTGGAGTCAGATAGACAAGGTTTAAATCCAAAATCTTTTATTCACAATTGTGTGATCCACATAGGTATTTAACACTTCAATCTTGTTTCTTCATGAAAAATGTGAGGATCTGAAAATTTTTGCCTTATCAGATTGCTATGAAGATTTTGTAAAATAATAGCTATTCACATTGCACAGTGCCATATATATAGTAACAATCAATGAGTAATAGCCATTATTTGAATATTTTAAAACCCTTTGGTTACTACTTCTTATGTTCCTTCTCATTTACCTGTCACTTAAATAGTTACTGATGTGGAAGCTAAATAATCCTTAGGATTTCATTATCTTGTTTTTAACTCTATCTACTTTTATGAATTGTAGTCTATTTCATAGTTTCAATTGCCCATTTTATGTTATTGATTGTTAATTCTATAATCTTGGTCCAGATCTCATTTCTGAACCATAAACCCTTATGTGGCAGATATCACTGTGAGTCCACCCAAACTCATTTCCTCTGTCTTTTTGGTACACTGCTAGACTTCATTTCTCAACCTCTCTCATAGATTCATATGGCCATGTGAGTCAATTATGTCAACAGAATATAGTGTAAATGAAATGAGCCATCTCTAGTATTGATCTATAAAACACCTTCCATATGATCTTCCATACTTCCTCTTCCCCCACAAGTCAGTTGATGCGATAATCTAGGAAACTTGGAGGCCCTAGGAAATAGTGAAATCTCAGAACTCAAGAAGCCAGTGTCCCTAAATGACCATGAGGAAGGCTACTTGTCAAACAGGAATACCTGGTTGGTCTTTGTGTGAACAAGAAATAAACTTTTACTATGTTAAGATGTTGAGGTTTTGAGGAATTGTTACAACAGCTAGTGTTACTTACCCTAAATAGCATATCCTTTACTTACTGTCTACAAGGCCTTTTACTTAGTTATTCCTCCTGCAAATCAAACTCAGCATATGAGTTCATACTTGTTGAAATTTTTACAACATCTCACTACGCAAATGATGATGACAATATTATCTTCCAAGGACCCCCACCTTTCACCTCACAGAATGGCATTACTTTCATAGATGCACTTCAATCCTGGGTCATTGGTAGTAGCTAAAGATGCGATATGGTCAGCTTACTAAAAATAGCTGAGTTTTTTGAAAGTTTCACTTTATACCAGATTATAAGACTGGTTTATTAAGCCAGAATAAGAATTTATTAAATTACACTGAGGGGACTTCCAGTAAGATGGAGGAATAGACAGACACTGTGCCAACTGCTTCCCAGGATCACACCAAAATTACAAATAATTTATACAACATGCAACCTCGGAAGTCCCCTGAACACTAGATGAACAGAATCTCTAAATGAAGGACTCAAAGAGGAGGCCACATTGAGTCTGGTAGGAGGGACGGAGACGAAAGAGGGAGAACCCCATGAGGGACACCTCAGCGGTGGGGAGGCTTCTCCGGTTGGGGGAGAGGCCCTCCAGCCCCACACTGAGCTCACCAGCACAGAGTTACTTTGCCAGGAAGAGGAGTTCTATGATAGCTGGCAGTAGGAATTAGTGAGGACTCTCTTTGTCAACTTGGTGAGGCCGAGGGTGGCTAGGGAACCACTGGAGCTGGCACATGGATTTGCTTGCTGGTGAGCACTCACCTGGTCCCTGCTGGAGGCAGTAGCTGTGTGAGTGGAGCCCAGGAGCCTTCGAGGAAGGTCTGAATTGAGCATGTGGAAGCTGGAGGCTTCAGGACCACTGTTTCCCTGGTGTGGAGCTTGTACACAAGTAGTGTATAGGAGGGCACCATTTTTTCAGGGTTGGGCCCTCCCACAGAGGGTTTGGTCCAGGACCTCATTGGTCTGGTGAAATTGGCACAGGAGCGCGCGTGTGTGTGCATGCACGTGTAGCCATGGATCTCCACCCTCCACCCTGTTAGTGCTGCATAGCTAGAGAAACACCTGGTGGGCACGCTCCAGCTCCAACAGGCTATTCATTGAGACAAGGGAGTGCATGAGCTGCCTTAGGTCCCTGCTCTCCACACTGCGCGTGCAGTTACCAGGCTGGTAATTGCCTGTTGGGCTGCTCAGTCTGATCTGCCAGAGGCTGATTAGGACAGGCTGAGACTGGGAGTTTTCCTGTGGGTGTTGGGCCATGAGCTGTGTGCCTGCGTGATCCAGCCAGGGCTTTACTGGTGAGTTTGTGTGGGCTGGTTGCCGGTGCAGGAGTGCATACTGCTCTGACTTGCTGGGGGCCACTGACCACATTCTGTGGTGCCATGGGGGCCTGCCCTGCCCACCTAGAGCTGTGTTGCCAGAGGTACCCTAAGCACCTGGTGCCTGGACCCCACCTCAGCAGGCCACAGAAGGTTTTTTGCAGCAGCAGACAAACTGCAACAACCTGTGAGGATATTTGGTGGTGAGCAGGGTTCCAGAGCACACAGCAGCTAATTGGGGGAAGCTCACTGCAAGCCTGAGAGGGAGGCTGGTACATGACACGTTGAGCCCTTCCCCCCAACAGCTGGTGCTGAGTCACCCAGAGACTCTCTATTGCTGAGCAAGTGGTCTGCAGATTAAAATGGACAAAGAGCCCCCCCGCTTTTTTTCCTTTTCTTTTTTCTTCTTATTTTTTCCTCTTTTTTTTTCTTTTTTTTTTTTTCTAGGTGATCTATCTAATACACTGAAGCAAACACAGAGTGAGAGCCAGAATGAAGAAACAAAGAAACACGTCCCAAGTAAAAGATCAGAAGAAACCTCTAGAAATGGAACTAAATGAAACAGAGGTACCTAACCTTTCAGAGACAGAGTTTATAACACTGATGATAAGAATGTTTAAGGAACTTAGTAAGGACATAAAGAAGGGTAGGAAAATCATAAAAAAAAAACAGATAGAGCTAAAGAATACAATAAGTGAAATGAAGAACACACTCGAAGAAATCACCAGTAGATAAGATGAAGCAAACGACTGGAGCAGTGATTTAAAAGACAAAATAGCAGAAATCATCCAGTTCGAACAACAAAAAGAAAAAAGAATAAAAAACAATAAAAATAGTTTAAGAGACCTGTGGGACAAGATCAAGCACAACACCATTTGAATCATAGGAATACCAGAAGGAGAAAAGAAGAAGCAAGCTGTTGAGAATGTATTTGAAGAAATAATGACTGAAAACTTCCCTACCCTGGTGAAGTAAATCAACATACAAGCCCAGGAAATGCAGAGAGTTCCAAACAAACTGAACCCAAACAGGCCCACACCAAGATACATCATGGTTAAAATGGCAAAGCTTAAAGACAAAGACAGCAAGAGAAGAGCAGCAAGAGAAAGACAGCAGGTTACATACAAAGGAACTCCTATAAGACTAACAACTGACTTGTCTACAGAAACTGTGCAGGGCAGAACGGAGTGGCAGGAAATATTCAAAGTGACACAAAATAAAGGTCTACCACCAAGATTGCTCTACACAGCAGGGCTATCACATATGGATGCACAGGTCTCCTTGGAGCAGTGTACTGGGTTTCTTCAGATAAAGACCAACAAGTGGGATTACTGGGTCCTTCTTTGTCTCTTGTTATAGCCTTTGCATTAAACTCTATTCTATCTGGTATAAATATTGCTACCCAGCTTTTTGGGTTTTGTTGTTTCCATTTTCATGAAAATATTTGTTTACGAAAATATGTGAAACATTTTTTTCTATCTCTTTAATTTCAGTCTCTGTGTGTCTTTCAAGCATACGAGGTGTGATCAAAAGATATGATGAATGTTGTTGCTCTGTGCCATCCAATGGAAAGACAGGGATCTTTAATACAGGAAGCAGCATGTTGAACCTTAGTAACAATGTGTGACAAGTTTCAACTTGTTTTATGTAGTCAGTCATGTATGAGCTATGGTTGAGAGAAGGTGTGTTTTAAAGTGCTATAAATTGTGGATCATGAGTAATGTATTAACATGAAATGGGCAAACAGTTTCATCATCCATCATGACAATGCTCCGTGTCACACATTGCTTCTGGTATATGACAATTTCTGCCAAATAAAAACAGTATGGTGTGTCCTCATCCACCTTATTCACCGGATCTGGCACCATGCAACTTTTGGCTCTTCCCCAAAGTCAAAATGACCATGAAAGGAAAATGTTTTGAATCAAGTCAGGACATCAAAGCAACCACAACACTGCAACTAACGGCGCTCATGAAAGAGGACTTCCAGAACTGCTTCAGAAAGTGTCAAGAATGATTTGGAAAAGCATGTTCAAAGTGAGGGAGTGTATTTTGAGTGGAATTAATGGCAATGTGTATTTTACTGTAATAATTTTTTAATTTAAACATTCACTGTATTTTTTTATCACACCTCATATGTAATAAGTTGGTTTTCTTATCCATTCAGCCTTCCTATGTCATTTGATTGCAGCCTCTAATCCATTTACATTGAAAGTAATTGTTGATAGATATGTAGCTATTGCCATTTTATTATTCATAATTTGGATTTTTCCCCCCATCTTAAAGAAGTCCCTCAAACATTCCTTGTAATACTGGTTTAATGGTGATGAACTCCTTTAGCTTTTTCTTGTCTAGGAAACCCTCTTATTGTCCTTCAATTCTATATGATAGCTTTCCTGGGTAAAGTACCCTTAGTTGTAGGTCCTTGCTTTTCATCACATTGAATAGTTCATGTCAATCCTTCTGGCCTGCAAAGTTTCTGTTGAGAAGTGAGCTGACAATCTTTTTTTTTTTTAAGATTTTATTGGGGAATTGGGGGAGGGAAACAGACAAGTTGCTGTCTTTTTGTTCTTCAGTCTAGTTGTGGAGGACGTTGCTTCACTGGCCCATGTTGGTATCGTCATTGTGCTCTTCCTGGATGAGGCAGACCAGTTACTGGCCTCTGGATGGTCGCTCACTGCGGCTACTGGCAGCTCATGCTGGCTGCCAGCCACTCACGCTGGCTGCCGGCCATTCACTGTAGCCTATGGCAGCCCACTGCCGCAGGGGCTGCAGCCTACTCTGTCACCGGGGCTCGCACAGCCCAGCTCCAGGTGAAGTTGTTGTTAGCTGTAGAGGGCAGTGTCATTGGCCCTCATATGTGACATCCAAAACCGGGGCCTTTGGCATCCCAAAACCAGCTCTTAACCAATGTGCCATTCGGCCAGCCCTGAGCTGACAATCTTATGGGAGCTCCCTTATAAGTTACTTGTTGCCTTTCTCTTGTGTTTCTAGGATTCTCTTTTTGTCTTTAACCTTTACCATTTTAATTATAATGTGTCTTGATGTGGACCTGTTTGGGTTAATCTTGTTTGAGGCTCTGTGCTTCCTGGACTTGTCTATTTCCTTCACCAGGTTAGCAAAGTTTTCAGTCATTATTACTTCAGATAGGTACTCAATCCCTTGCTTTCTCTCTTCTCCTCCCTATGATACAAATGTTGGTATGCTTGATATTATCCCAGAGATCTCTTAACTAGCCTTATTTTTTTGGATTCTTTTTTTTCTTTTTACTGTTCTGTTTGGGTGTTTCTGCTACCTTGAATTACAAACCATTGATTCAATCCTCTGATTCATCTAGTCTGATGGTGATTGCTTTGAGTGCATTCTTCATTTCAGTTACTGTATTCTTCACTTCTGAATGGGTCTTTATGTGATTTCTATGTGCTTTTTATGCTTGCTATCTCTTTGCTCTAAGTTCCTTGATCATCCTTATAACCATGTTTTGAACTTGTATCTGGTAGGCATTTCATTATTTCTTCTTCTGGAGTTTTCTCCTGTTCTTTCATTTGGGACATATTTCTTTGTTTCATCATTCTGGCTGCCTCTGTGTATTTGTTTCTATGTATTAGGTAAATCTCCTATGCCTACCAGTCTTACTAGGTGGCTTTATGTAGTAAATGCCCTGTGGGGCCCAGGCACAGTCTCCCTGGTTACCTGCTCCATGTGCTCCAGGACTGTTCCTTGTGTGGGTTGTGTGTGCCCTCCTGTTACAGTTGAGCCTTAATTGCTATTGGCACATCGTTGAGTGGAATTGACCCTTGAGTTGATTGGCTGTGGAGTATGGCCACATCTACAGCTTACAGACTACTGTGCAAAAGGTTTACCCCACTGAGTGGGATTCACCCCCAGCAGGCTCTGATGCCTGTTGAGAATGTCCTTTGTGTGTGCTGCTTGTGGGGCTAATTGGATGGTACTCTGCTGTGGTCTGAAGCCAACTTCTAAGTATGTTGTTTCTGGGACCTCTTGGGAGGGGCTCCAGTGCAGGCCAGGTCAGACACTGCCTGTGACCAGTCAGGGACTACCTAGTAGGAGCTACAAAGTGATCCATGGTTGGTTGCTCCCTGTGCTAAACCTGGAGGTGTATGGGAGAGTCCACTCTATAAATGGAGGATGGCTGTCAGCAGAACTTAGCCTGGCATAGCTCCACAAAAATTGAGTACACCCCAAGGCCTGCGGCCACATCCCAGCTCACATAAGTTTCAGCTGCTGATATGCCTCATGCAGGACACGAGTTGGTGAGGCAGCTTCTCAGATTCACCACAGTGGGATAGGTTGTGGTCTCCTGGTTAATGTAGATTCTGGTTTGGTGCTCAGCTGGAGCCACTCAGCAAAAGCCTCAGAGCACACTTAGGCCAGTTGCTGCCCACCTGGGGCCCACAGACCATGATACTTGTTCAAGGAAAAGAGCAATCCTGGTGGGGCTGGCTGCATGCACAGAAATTGCCTCCATTTCGAGAGAGTTACATGGGGCAGGGTCTCAGGGAATCACCAGGGTGAATCTACCAGAGCTCACCAGACCAACTGAGATTCAGATTTGGCCATGGGCATGGGGATGGGGGGAGGACTCAACACAGGAAAGATTGCACCCACCTGCCGGCTGCATGGGAGAAGGTTCCCACATAGGGAAAATGGCGACAGTCCTCCAGTTCTCACCCCAAAACCACACACCTCAGTCGGCTTCCCCAATGCCTTTCATGACCCCGAGTCAATATCCCTCTGCCAGAGCCCAGGGTGAGTGCCTATGAGTGAGACTGTGTGCAGGCCCTTTAAGAAAACGTCTGGATTGCCCACAGCCTTCCATGTCACCTGGATGATTGGAATCCCCACTGTTTTTTACAGCCAGATGTTGTGGGAGTTCCTCCTGCCGGCAACAGTACTCCAATCTGAAAAGCCTAATGTGGGTCTGGGGAACCTCAGTCCTCCAGAGGGAAACTCTATGGCTGAGATATCCCTCTTGATTCTCAATCTCCATATGGAGGTTTCCAGTCTGTTTCATGTTTTAACATGGCTTCTTTTTTATATCCTTAGTTTAAAAACTCTTTTCAGCTAAACTTCAGGTAGTTCTTCAGGTTGGTTGCTCTATAGTTCAATTGTAATTTTAATGTGTTCACAGAAGGAAGCAGGCACATTGCTTATCCACCATCTTGGATCTCTCTCAATCTCTGGTTTTAAATGTTTTCAATTCCAAAGTTAAAAAAACAATGTAACTGTGGTTGCAAAGAAAATGGTAATATTTGTACTGAAGAGAAATAACTTTTAAACTATTCATTACTAGATAAAGAGCAAAAAGACTCACTGCTTAGCACAAATCAGTTATTACATCAGATTTCACTGACTTCCTAGTTCCAGCTGAGGAAAGATTTTTACCAACATGTAATATTAATCTACTGTGAGAATTTAAGTACTGAATTACGCTAAGAAGGTTGGGTAAAAAAAAAATAATAAAATGTTATAAGATGTCAAAAACTTAGAATTCAATTCAATTTTATTTTAAGAAGAAGTCTGTGGCTCTTACTCGTTTCTTGGGTTATGTTTCCTCTCATGTACATGGCACTGCAGACTGGCCTGAAACAGCTCACTTTTCCAGTTGCTCATTCCTAAATGCAAAGAGAAAGCTGAGAAATAGCCTCTACCCCCAGTAGAAGGCTGGATGAGTAAGCCCACCAGGGAAGAATTGAAGAGAATAAAAGCTAGAGGGAAGCCAACATTTATGAATACCTAAGAGCTGCTACCTGGGCTGGGCATGTTCACCTGCATTATACCATTTTCTCAGTAAATAGACATGGCTTAAGGAAGTCAAGTGACTTGCCCAAAATCTCATAGACAGTATGAGCAGAATCAAGGTTCAAACCTATTTTGTATTTTTTGTTGGAGGTTTGGAACACTTATCAACCTATCACTCCCTCCTTCCATCTAGATACTAGCCAAGAGAAGATAAACTCAAGTAAACAAATGAGGGTCCAGATACATTTACAGGTATTTGTTACTAGCAATGCTAAACTGAAAAGCATAGTGGTACCTCTTCTTGCCCTACAATAACCTAGACTTGAAATGCACTTGACACAGAAGTCTCCACCCTGTATCAAGTGGGAAAATTCATAAAGAACAGAGCTGACCTACCAGAAATAAGGCTTACTTCATCTACCATCCCAAGAAGGAGAAGCAAAAACATGCATGATCCCTGAACAAAGGCAGGACTGATATAAATCAAGAGCAGTGGCCCATATTGGCCATATTCCAACAAAATGGCTCTACCTCCTGGCTTGCATAATACATTGGGTTCCAGTCACTCCTCCCAAGGGGAAGAACAAGTGGGAGCCAAATATCAATCTTCATACTGGAGGAGTGGGAATCCTTCATGAAAATGAGCACAGGAAGTAGAGATCATCATAACACCTTTCATGATATTAATAGCCTTATATTCAGCTTCTGTAGATTATTATAAATCTGTATAAATTCTATAGACTATTGCAAGTATGTATTGCAAGACTATTGTAAGTCTTAAATTAAGGTCATGATCCAAAGGTGATAGAAGCATCGTAGAACCACCATAGTATGAGGAAAGCAACCCTCTGGGAATCTTCTTCTTTGTAGCGCATGGACTCAGCATATAGTGAAAATTATTTTTAATTTTTTGACAATTAAGTGCTCTTCCTTTCTTGAATATTACAAAAACAAGGTTATTTTGCCTTTGATATTTCCAACTGTATTTCTCCCCAAGGAGATTGGGAGCAGGTTTTCATATTGTGTTTCGAACAGGACAAAGTCAGTGGAGTAACATTCATGAAATGTAGACTTGAACTAATAGTATTTTGATAATGTTATCTAGAAACTGCTTGAAGGTTAATACACACATATTCTGCTTCTTCACTATTCCCCACAATGTCTAGAAATGAATTATGTGATGAGAGATAAATGAGTGATTTACTTCATAAAATTAAGGACATAGAACATAGAAAAAGGTGATCTTGTTCTTGAGAAAGTCCATGTTGTTTCTTTAAGAATTTGGTGCCATTCTGGAAAATAGTTTAAGTATTGCATAAAGGAAATATCCCGCCTCAGCCAGGTGTTTAGATTTTGTTCCTCAAAAATCTAAAATCATCTGATTTATATCTTGCTCTATTTTCCCAAGTCCTCAGCTACCTACTTTACTGTCCTTTTATTATTCATAATCTCTTCTTTTAGCTTGACATACAACCACACTTTTTCTAGTAACTGCCATTTACTTATTTCCTTAGCTGGAGTATTCACAGGTATCCTTCAAAATAACTCATTTCCCTGTTTTGCAAGGTCCTTGGGATCATCACCATCTCTCTAAGCCTCTCACCAAATATAGTCTGACCAAGCTCTGTGGCCAGAATTCAGAATGTGTCTTCTATGCCAAAGGAAACATTATCTCTAGAAAACAAGTATTTTTTTTTTCATTTCTTTGGTGATAGCTACATAACCCAATGCTGACCAGTTTGCCATTTTGCCAGAAAGCTCAGACTGCATTCAGTGCTTGCCTACAACACCTACATTAAATGTCCAGTACTATTAATTTATCTACTTCTTTTAAATTCATTGTGCAATTTAGCTGTCAATTATAGCTTCCCTTATCCTGTAATTGTAATCATAATCATAATTAAAATAGATAACCATTATGGACTTCTATGCATCATTTCTTTTCTTAAGCTGTGTATGTATGTGTGTGTGTATATATGGCATACATGTGTAATTATGTGGTTGGTGCTGTTACCCAATTTGTAGATAAGTAAACTAAATTGCTAAAAGTTTAAACAATTTCACAAAGGTCTAATTAAAATTTGCCTCAAATCCCCAATTTCATAGCTTTGTAAGTTCAAAATCCTCCCTGACAGTTTATTAGAATATCTGGGTGTTTTACAATCTCAGAGCTACCTGAATCTCTGAGCTCTTGCTTTCTTCTTTGATGCATCTGATGCCTATTTTGGGATCTTATAAAACCAATAGACAGATTCAATCTTCCATTCCTTGGTTAGAGCAAATAGGAAATGAAACTTGATAGCTAGAGAGATAGTTTTCAAAATGTCAGTTACATTACTAATAAAGCTGATTGGAGAAGATGTCTTTAGTTCTACAGCCAAATGCACTTATTAGTTATACCCCATAGAATTACATGGGCCCATTCATCCGGTCACTTTCACAAATGAAAAGCCATCTTTCCTACCCCTTTCCCTGTTTGTTTACTACATGAGGGAGCAGTGAGATTGGTTTTATAGAAGAAAAAAAAGCATACCCCGGAGACTCTAAATTCATTTCTTCTCCCAATCTCACTAATCAGGTAAGTCATTCTCCCTTCCTTGGGGAGAGCCAGAGGGTTATTCCAACTGAAATCCTTCCTGGAGACATGAGGCAAGAAAAGTGAAGGTTCTCCCTAAAAACCAGATATCGAAATTGGCCCATTACTCAATTTCCATGCGTTTAGTAGATTTTATTAAACTTTGGGGAGAAGATAAAAATGGGTTTAAATCACAGCAGTGTTCCAGCTCCTAATTTTATATCTGTATTTTTTATCTATCCTGCAAATAAAACTAGATGGAAAATGTGGTTTTAAAAATATAATAATGAGGGGCCGGCAGAGTGGTTCAGTTGGTTAAGAACTGGCTTAGAGCATGTGCTCTGAGCAGCAGGGCCGCCAGTTTAATTCCCACATGGGCCAGTGAATGCTGCGCCCTAGCTGAGCTGTTGCTGAGCTGCCAACAGGTGGCAGGATGGCTCAGCTGGTGTAACAACAAGATTGCCTGTTCAATGGTGGGCTATGCTCACCTGCAACTAAAGATTGAACTTGGCACCTTGAGCTGAGCTGCTGCCCGGATGTTTCAGTGCATGGTGCGTGCACTCTTAACAACAAGGCTGCCAGATTCAACTCACACATGGGATAGTGGCTATGCCCACCCGCAACTAAGATTGAACACAGCACCTTGAGCTTAGAGGCCACGAGCTGCCAACAGGAAGCCAAATGGCAACTGGCGCCCTCCATAATGAAGACTGAAGAACCACAACTTGGCTTGGTGGTCCCCTCCCCCAATTCTCCAACACTGTTCCCCTCCCCCAATTCCCCAATAAAATCTTAAAATAAATATATATATATAATATTCATATATATATAATCTATAATATTCATATATATATAAAATCTATAATGTTCATATATATATATATATATATATATATGAATGATGATTCCTGCTATATTTGTGTCTTTTATTTTTAAGAATTTGATCATATAATTGGTTTAATTATACAACCTTGTTTAAATAAGTCCTGGAAGTAGATATAAAATCTGAAATTAAAGTAAGACCTGAACCACTAAGCAAGTGTGCCTGTACATCTCACTAACTGCAAGGGAACTAGGTCACACCTGATGATCCCATATAAGTATTGTCTCAGGGAAACAATAGACAGAGCCATTGAAAATGAGCAAAAATAAATACAAATCTATACTGTACATGTTTTAATCTCTTCTTCAATTTTACATCAAGATAAATAAAATGATTGTTGCAATAATTCAAAATATTTATTCACTATTTTCATTCAAATTGCTCAATGCATGGAAAAATAATGGACTGCATAAAATTTTTATCCTGTGGTACTTCCTCAGGAAAAAAAAAAGACTGATACTGTAGTTTTGAAAAAAAAAATCTAGTGGATTAGCTAAATTGGGAATATGATCCCCAATCTCATTAATTCACATACATGCTTTAATTAAAATTTTAATTTAGAATTTTTATGGAACATTAATCTTCAAAGCACCCCTATTCTTTGTGAGTGAGGGTTATTAATATTCTTCTTTAGGCTCTCACTCACAAATATCCAATAAAGGCCTACTGGCGCAAAGGGAAGGAAAAACATAATAAAATGGAAAGCAAAAACATTATCAATATCCTTGGTGTATTTTTAGTATAACAAAGTGGGGATTCTGTAGGCAAAACCCTAGTCACAAATATGAAACTCAGAAATATGTATAGTTAAGAATGGTTACAAAGAACCATAAAATATTTTAAGTGTGGCAGACCAATAATGCCCCTGTACCCCCAAAATATGTTCACACCCTAATCCCAGAACATGTGAATAAGTTACATTACATTGTAAGAGGGATTTTGCCATTGTTAGGGCCCCTAAAATAGGATGATTCTCCTAAATTGTCTAGGTGGGCCCAATCTAATTGCATGAACCCTTAAAAGCAGACAACTTTCTCTTACTGGAGTCAGAGAGATGTAATGAAAGAAAACAGAGACATGTAGTGGAAAGGGAACTTGGATAGATGAGGCAGAAGAGGAAGCCAGAGAGATATTCAAATTGTGACCAGGACTCAGCCTGCCATTGCTAGTTTTGAAGATGGAGGAAGACATCAGGAGCAAAGAAATGAGGGCAGCCTTTAGAAGCTAAAAATGACCCCCAGGCAACAACCAGCAAGAAAATGGGACTTAAGTACAACAACAAGAGTAGCTAAACAACCTAAATGAGTATGAAAGTGGATTCTCCCCATAACCTTCGATAAGTGCTCAAGTTGGCCAATGGCTTAATTTCTGTTTTTTGAGATCTGAAGTACAGAAACCAAACATGCTTAAAAAAAAAAAAGTCAATTTAAATAATAAATGAGTCATAATTTCTCTTAGTAGTCCCTTTGTAGTGGGTTTGATAGTGCTCCCCCAAATTCATGTTCACCTGGAACCTCAGAACAGGAATTTACTTAGAAATAGCATCTTTACGGATGTAATTAAGGTAAGAATGGGGATGAGATCATACTGCATGAGAGTGGACCCTGAATCCAATGAGACTGTCCTTATGGAAGACAATAAAGGACACACAGAGACACAGAGTAGAAGGCCATATAAAGACAGAGGCAGAGACTGAAGTTATGCTGTTAGAAGCCATGGAATGATGGGAGCCACCAGAAGCTGGAAGAGGCAAGGAAGTATTATCTCCTAGAGCCTTTGGAGGCAACGTGACTCTCCCAATTCTTGATTTCAGACTTCTGGCCTCTAGAACAATAAAAATAAATTTCTATTGTTTTTACATCATCAAGTTTGTGGTAATTTGATGTGGCAGCCATAGAAAACTAAAGCAGACTTTTTAAAAAAAAAAGTATCTGTACATACAGCTCTCACATGCCACCTCTCAGTTTTCTGACCTCACTCTTAGCCTCCCTTGAATGCTGGGTGCTAATTACACTCTCAATTCTACATTTCTATTTTATGAAAGTTGGAGAAAGAATAAAAATAAGTACTTGTATCACTGCAGTTGATAGTTTTGTTTTTCCTCTGTTTTTTTTTGCAGGGCAAATCGCTGAAAAGACCCAAAGTGTGAGTAACTTTCTCTTATCCTAAGTGTATCCTATAGGGAGTCACCTTCAGTTTCTGAAGGTTCTTTATTCCCATGATAACACCACTGATTTGGCAGGCCAAGCTGTGCTGTCCTTGAAACATATCTAAGCAACATGATAGGAGTATTGAACAATGGTTGCTTAGTTCCTTTTTTTTTTTTATAAAGATTTTATTGGGGAGTTGGGGAGGGGAACAGTGCTGGGGAATTGGGGAGGAGGACCGGACAAGTTGTTGTTCTTCAGTCTTCATTGTGTAGGGCGCTAGTTGCCATCTGGCTTCCTGTCGGCAGCTCGTGGCCTCTAAGCTTAAGGTGCCGAGTTCAGTCCTAGTTGCAGGTGGGTGTAGTCCACCATTGAACAGGCAATCTTGTTACACCAGCTGAGCCATCCTGTCTTATCCTACACTTGGACTGGAATTACACCACCAGCTGTCCTGGGCCTCCACCTTACAGACAAATTGTGAGACTTCTCACCCTCCATAACTGTGTGAGCCAATTCCTTTATATATATATTGTATTGATTCTGTTTCTCTGGAGAACCCTGACTAATACCCCTGTACTATTTGTACTTCCATTTGTACCTCTAGAGGTTTGGGAGGGTTTTGTTCCAAATTATGCCAAGCCCTCATATATTATCTAAGTCTGGGTCATTTTCCTCGTGCTTCCTCTGTCTTCAATCAGAGAAAAACATGAGGAGTCATAGAACTTCTAGCTTTGTCAAATCACTATTTATTTTGTGAGGGGGGCAAATATTTCCCTACACTGACATTCTACTATTTCTCCCTGGAACTGCCAGGAACTCAGTACTTATCCACGAAGTTGGGGTATCAATGAGGCTTGGTGTAGCATAAACACCTGACAATCAGCTTTTTTATTATAATGTAATTAAACACATCACCAGCTACACGACTAGAAAAAGAGCCAGGCCATCTCATCCATGAAGTTCCTTTTTTTTAGAGAGGTCTGGTTGACTTTATATAACTGACAATTTAACCACTTGCTTTTACCTAATTAGCATCCTTTCATTTCAGCTTAAAAAACTCCTTTCAGCATTTCTTATAAGGCACGTCTAGTGGTGATGAATTCCCTCAGCTTTTGTTTACCTGAGAAAGTCTTTTTGTGTCCTTAATTTCTGAAGAAGAGTTTTCCCAGGTATTCTTGACTGGCCTTTTTTCTTTATGTAGTTTGAATATATCATCCCACTTTCTCCTGGCCCATAAAGTTTCTGCTGAGAAATCTGTTGATAGTGTTATGAGGGTTCCCTTATAAGTTACAAACTTTTTTTTTTCCTTGATGCTTTTAAGATTCACTTTGTCTTTGATTTTTGACAGTTTCATTATAATGTGTTTCTGAAGAGGGTTTACTTAAGTTGATTTTTTTCTTTTTTTCCCTTTTGTTGGTGATCTATAAGCTTCATGAACTTCGGTATCCAAATCTCTCCCTAGATTTAGGAAACTCTCAGCCATTATTTCCTTTAGTAAGCTTTCTGGCCCCTTCTCTCTTTCTCCTTCTGGAACTCCAGAAATTCACAAATTGTTTGTTTTCGTGGTTTCCCATTGAGAACATATGCTTTCTTCACTTTTATTCTTTTTTGTCATAGATTCTTTCTTCTGCTTGATCCATTCTTCTTCTGACGATCTCTATTCCTTTTTTTAAAAGATTTTATTGGGGAATCAGGGATGGGGAACAGACAAGTTGCTGTCCTTTTTGTTCTTTAGTCTAGTTGTGGAGGACATCACTTCACTGGCCCATGTTGGTATTGTGATCATTGCGCTTTTCCCAGTCTGTTGCCAGTCATCGGACGGCTGTTCACAAAGGCTCACAGCAGCTCACACTGGTTGCCAGCCACTCATGGTAGCTCATGGCAGCCCACTGCAGCAGGCGCTGCAGCCTACGCTGTCACCGGCGACTTACGGGAGCCCAGCTCCAGGTTGAGCTGTTGTTCACCATCTTAGCTGTACAGGGCACAGCATCACTTGTCCTCATGTGGGATCTGAACCAGGGTCCTGCTGCTCAGAACTAGAGTCCCAAGCCAACTCTTAACCAACACACCACTCGGCCCTTTATTACATTTTTAGTTTCATTCAGTGCATTCTTTAGTTCCAGAACTTCTGTTAGGTTCTTTTACATTATTTCTATGTTTTTGTAAAACTTCTCATTTTCTTTGTGCATTGTTTTCCTGATTGTGTTGAATTATCTGTTTTCTTGAAGCTCACTGAGTTTCCTTAAGACAGGTATTTTGAATTCTTTACTGATAAATCACAGTTCTCATATCTTTAAATTCAGTTACTGGAGTACTATTGTGATCTTCGGTAGTGTCATGTTACCTTGATTTCTCATGTTTCTTGAATTTTTGCATTGCCTTTACATTTGAAGTAGTCATTTCCTGTAGATTTTACTAACTGCTTTTGGGAGAGAGACACTTTCTATGAGTCCTGCTAGAGATTCTGAGGCTATCTCAGACCTTCTTTGGGTACACCTAAAGAAGGAGCCTTCTTTGGGCTCCTTCTTGTGGCAGAATCCTTAAGGTTTGTATGCCTTCTCTGGATCCTAAAATGCACCAGGTCATGTACTGACAGAGCCTCTCTTTTGTTTTTCCCAATGTGGTGCTAAAAGCCAAGTTTGTGCTCTCTTCCTGGCCCACAGATTGAGGCTGGCTTTCTATGCATGCTCACTGCCTGTCTGCCAAAGCTCACTCACCATAGCCTTCGGGACATGCACAGGGAGTCAGCCACAGGATGGGAGTATATGTGGGTGAAGCACACAGAACCTTGAGGGTGGACATGAACCAGTTAGGGAGGTACATGATTAAGGCATGCCAGTAATTCATGGCAGGCTTCTTAATGGAGTCTGCCACCCAGTTAGTAAAATCCACATTCTATTAATGCCCTCTGAAAATCCTCTCTGTGGCTTTCCCAGCCTCTTCCCTCCTCCTAGTCACTTAGCTTGTGATTCAATACTTTATATAGGG
Organism: Aselliscus stoliczkanus; assembly: GCA_033961575.1. Taxonomy (NCBI): domain Eukaryota; kingdom Metazoa; phylum Chordata; class Mammalia; order Chiroptera; family Hipposideridae; genus Aselliscus; species Aselliscus stoliczkanus. The sequence goes on from CM066736.1 coordinate 59,330,551, forward strand.
AAAGAGAAAAATGAACAGCATTTTGGCAGCATCCTGCATAGCTGAGGAACCTGTTTTCAGTCGCACTCTTTCTCTTTTCCCTATGGGAGAATCATAGGTAGAGGAAGATCTCTCTTGGCCCTAAGTTATGCCACTTTGGGGAAGGGGTGTAGATAAAGGCAAGCTGTTCTTAACCACTCCAATGTGCCCCAACTCATTATTTGTTTATTCATTTTATTTACTTATTTTATTTTATTTTTGCTGCAATTGTGTGCTGGAACTTCTCTGGAAACCTGTACTTCCACAAAAGTTCTCCTGTCCATGGGTTACTGTCTCAGACAGTTTTTCTAGGGGCTCCTGGACCTCAGCCAAGAGAACCTGGAGCCTGTTCACAGGACACCACAGGGTCCAAATTTAGTACTGAAGTCTGTCTGCCTATTATCCAACACTCAGGTGGGCAAAACTCTTCCCTTGGCATTTGGTGCTAGATCCCACAGCTCCTCAAAGGTACTTTTGCTTGTGGATAGAAGCCAAATTTTTGTTGTTGAGAGAGGTTTTAAATATGACAGACATTTTGTGCTGCCATGATGCTGATGTCACTCTTTTATAAAAAATTATTTTAAATATTAATTAAAATATTTACAAATAAAATACAGAAATGAGTTTTTTCAATTATATTCAATTACCAAATTGGATTCACTCAAGAAATGAAAAAACAGTTCAAATTTAGAAAAATCTGTTCTTTTTCCTATCAAACATAAATGAAGAAAAATTATATGGTCAGCTTGATTGTTACCTAAAAGCATTTGAAAAAACCAACAATGACTACTGATTAACTCTGGAGAAAAATGAAGATGGGTATTTCCTGTGGCAGACACTATTGTTTAGCTAATAGTTATCCTACACCTACCACCTTTTTTCCAACAGTCACAACCTTAATTTTGTCTAGTTCATCACCCTTCTATGTGTTCAGAGAATACAACCACATTCTCCCTAGTTTCAGGGAGTGAATCATGATTTATATATATATATATATATATATATATATATATATATATATATATATATATAGCAAGTTGTTGGACACAAGAAACCTTTCCATGAAGATAAACTTACAACTAAGGATCACAAAGCAGCTGAGGAAAATTAACACTATGAAAAAGCAAATAGGGCCTGCCGAGTGGTGCGGTGGTTAAGCGCTGGCTTGGAAAGCCAGCGGCCCCGGTTCGGGTCCCACATATGAGGGCCAGTGACACTGCCCTAAAAAAAAAAAGAAAAGCAAATAATACACTCAGCATAGAAGCACTTAAAACTCAAGGAAATCAGCATAGTAAAGAACTCTAAAAATTTAAAATTATGTATTCTTAACATTCTCTGAATTAAAGTAGGAAATGGGACCCAAACAAAAGCAAAACAGAAAGCTAATGAAAAAATAATAGGTGATAATGAAATGAAAATGAGTGTCTGGTTATTTTTAAAGAACCAATTTTAAAAATCTTAGAAATGGATATTTAAATAGATATTTAAGCATTAATAAAAGAATACATATTCAATGAAAAGCTAATAGCAAATTCACTAATTGATGAGTCAAATTGAGGCAATCTCTCATAAAGTAGTACAAAGAGGTTTTTTTTATTGTTGTTGTTTTTAATGCATATAGTTGAGAAACAAAAAACACAAGTGAATAGGGTCAAAAGTTCTAGATATAATGAATTAGATTTCAGGAAATGAAAAATAGAAAGAATGGTGATAAATGACCATTATTTAAAGAAAAATGCTGAGTATCCCCATTATTGAAGAAGTACAAGGCCTAAATATTGAAAAAGAGTCGAACCAACAGGAAGGATATATTTTCAAATTTTATAGACCCCTTATGATAAAACCTTTGATATAAACATAGAGGTATAAATAAATATAAAAACAACTACAGTGTAAAAACAGATTACCTACAAAGAAGGTGAAGCATATTAATATTAGTTTTTTCATCACCAACATTAGATGCCAAAAGACAGTGGGTAAATATATCTTCAAAATAGTGAGAAAAAAATCACTCAGAATCTTAATCTATGTCCATGTACATGACCACTTAAGAATGAGGAATAAATAAAGGGATGTGAAGACTGAAAGGTTCAGAAAGTTCATCTTCTACAAACCTCAATGAAAGAACTATAAAAGGGAATTTGACAACAAAAATAAACTTAGAAGGGAGTAACGTAATGCAAAATAAAAGTGTGCAATAAAATCTGTATAATCTATGGCAAAATATATAACAATAAAATAAAAAATAACAATATCAATTTCCACAGGTGTAAATAGCAAGTTGGCACATAATTTTTAGAGTATAATAACATGGGAACTTTGAGGAACTAGCCCAAAAGGAAGGAAAAGCAAACTAAAGATTTTGTCTTGTGCAGAAGAAAGATGACAAGCTTTGGACATTGCTAAGAAACATTATTAGAGTAGCTACTGGTAAAAATCAAAATAAACATCTAATTTCCAAACTATTGAAAAGGGAAATGAAGCAAATAAATTTTTTTTTTTTTTTTAAAGATTTTATTGGGGAATTGGTGGAGGGGAATAGCGTTGGGGAATCGGAGGAGGGGAACAGACAAGTTGCTGTCTTTTTGTTCTTCAGTTTAGTTGCGGAGGATGTTGCTTCACTGTTGGTATCGTCATTGCGCTCTTCCCGGATGAGGCAGATCGGTCGCTGGCCTCTGGATGTCGCTCACCGCGGCTATTGGCAGCTCACGCTTGGCTGCCAGCCGCTCACGCTGGCTGCGGGCCACTCACTGTAGCGTATGGCAGCCCACTGCAGCAGGGGCTGCAGCCCACACCATTACCGGGGCTCGCACAGCCCAGCTCCAGGTGGAGCTGTTGTTAGCTGTAGAGGGCAGTGTCACTGGCCCTTATGTGGGATCCGAACCGGGGCCTCTGGCATCACCAAACCAGCGCTTAACCAATGCGCCACTCGGCCAGCCCGCAAATAAATTTTTAAAAATTCAAAAAGTCTAACAGAAAACAGGAACACAACATAAAAGAGAAAAAATATATCACAGAGCACAAAATAAGATGACAGAAGGTCAAATACACCATTAGACATAACGTATTTTAAAATACTAAATGCGTTCTTTAAAAGAAAATATTCTTCATATGGATTTAAAATCCAAGAGAAACACCCAAAACAAAATGATACCAAAAAAGTTGAACTTAAATAAATGGAAAATGTTAAACTAAGGAAATGCCAACTAAAATAACATAGTTTTAACTATAATTAGAGACTTTCAACTACTACTTTGAAATAGAAAAATTAAACAAAATATAAGATATATATATATATAATAAGCATGAACAAACACACATAACTCTGCACACAACAGTGAACCAGTTTTTTGAAGCAAGCAGAGAACATTTGTAAACACTGAGCATGTACTAAATTTCAGAGGAAATCTACTAAATTTCAGAGGAAATATCAGCAAATTACAAAGAATTGGTATTATGCAAACAGTATTCACCAACACACAGTATAATAAAACTTAAAAATAAACCTCAAAAAGATAATCTCACTTCAAATCCTATAAATTTATGAACCAGGAAATATAATTCTATATAATTCATGAATTTATAAAGGAAATCAGGATAGGAAATTACAAAACATTTAGAACCGAATAACAACAAAATTACTACATGTCAACTGCTGTGAGATACAGCTAAAGTGGTTGCTATAGCCTTAAAGGTATTTATTAGAAAGAAAGAAAGACTGACAATAAAAAAGTTAAGTTTTCTAGTCAATAAAAAAATGAATATGAATACGAGAGAGAGAGAGAGAGAGAGAGAGAGAGAGAGAGAGAGAGAGAAATATAACAAGCATAAAAGCCAAAAAAGAAAAAGAGAATAAAAAGCAAAGCAAAAAACTGGTTCTTTAAAAAGTCAAATAAAATAGGACAAATATATGGTAAGACAGATCAAGGTATGAAAAGATAAAACACAAATAATATTAAGATGGAAATATATATATTATATATATATATAATATAAAGTACAACATTTATAATCCTAGAAAATGCTGTAAATAAGCTTATGTTCATTAACATGAAAACATATCAAAAAGCTATTTTCTAGAAAAAAATAAATACTAAACATAGTTTACAATGTTTAAAAATCTGAGTAGACCAATAACTATTAAAAATGTAAATCATATCGGAGATCCTCTTCCGAATGAAAAGATACGAGGTCCAGATCATTTACAAACAGTTCTACCAAATCTATAAGGAACAATAATCCATCTTTTATGCAAACTGTTCAAGAGTTTAACAAAAAGAAGAAAGTTACCCAACTCATTTTATAAGGCTTGAAAAACATTGATCCCAAAACTGGGCAGAGATAACACAAAAAAAGAAAATCATGGGTCAATTTCACTTATAAACAGAGAATCAAAAATTATACTTTTTAATAAATGAAATTCAGCATATAGAAAAAAATGTTGTAAAGAAGAGGATTTATCCCAATAATCCAAACTGATTCAACAATTAAAAAAAAATCTATCGATTTACAGAATTTATTATACTAATCAATTAAATGAGAAAAATCAATAATATTTAAAATTTTAGGGGGAAAAAATTCAGTTTACCTCAACCATGGCACCCTTTCATGATTAATAAAGTAAAACTCATGGTATAATAAGAACAGAAAGAACTTCCCTAAATTGATATCTATCGAAATCTTATAGCAAATATTAGAAGCATTTCCATTAAAGTCAGAAAGGAGATAAAGATATCCATTATCACAACTACCATTCAACATTCTCTGGAAGTCCTAGCTAATGTTCTAAGAAAGGAAAAGAAATAAGAATAATGATTACAAAGAACAAAGTGATCACTGCAGTGGCTCTCATTTTTGTCTGACCATCACCCTTCTCTATATGTTAGTATGTACACACACACACACACACACACACACACACACACACACACACACCCTGTACATGAGGAGGGCAAGGAGAGATAGAAGAGACAGGCCACTCCAGATTGGTAGGTGGCAGGTTTAATAAGCAAAGGAATTTACTTATGAAGCTTGTGTTCAAGTGGCCACAAGACAAGTAGATCTCAACACACACCCGCCAGAATCTTAAAAGTTTCTACAGAGGTCCTAACTGGGTTCACACACATATACCATCCAGATGGTCTCAACATCACCTTACTCTCTCAAGCTTATGCTCCTAAATCAACAACAGTGGATTTCAAGAGCATGCATTCCAAGGACAGAGGAGCATGCATTCCAGTACAGTTCAAGGGTCAACAATTGGTCACATCTTCTCAATGATCTCCTCCATCACTATGGTAACAGACCCCATTCCCAGTGTCCACAGGACTGGGTTCACAACATGAGTCAAATGAGATTCAAAGATTAAGTAACTTTCCTAATGTCATATAACTGATTAGTATTGAAATAAAATTCAAACCCTGGCAAATTTGATTCTAAAGCCAATAATCTTTCCAATTTACCATGTGTCTTAGAATGAACCTGCTAGAAATGTAACAAAAATAGAGTAATTAATTAGTAGTTAACCTCAATTCCCATCACCATTATTAGAAAAAAAATGCATACTACTTTTAGATTTTAGTCTTCTTTTGCATAAAAAGTTAAAAAATTTCTTTCAATAAGTGCAAAATAGAGAGAACACTGAGTCTCTTGGACACTTAACCTGTATTCTACCCACCCAGTCTTGCTGTGGTACTTCTTATGTGCTTCAGGAAGTTTTCTATTTTGATCTTTGATCAAGATAAACTCTGGTTCTTCCTGGGCTTCTTTTATTATTATTATTATTATTATTATTATTATTATTATTATAATACAGAGGTAAAAAACAATGCAATAGTTATCTTTTTCACCCCTTACAAAATGACTACCCCTTCGCTCTCCCTTGCTCCCCTATCCCTGATATCATATATATCTATTACAATTCCATTGACTACATCCTCACACTGTACCCCACATCCCATGACTATATATGTGTTAAATTAAAGTCAACATCTAATATTATTCAGCGGCAGCTTCAGATGTACTGTGCAGCGGTCAGGCCACTACACCATCCATGAAGTGGTCTCCCTGACAAGACATGAGTCCTTCTGATCCCCTAAGAAAAATATTTACAACCTTATTGATTATATTCCCTAAACTGTTTCTTCCATCCCATCTATTGCTCATCAGTTTTTAATTTGTGTCTCTGAGAATATTTGTTTACATTGCTCATTTATTCAGTTCTTTAGATTCCACATATAAGTGAGATCATATGATATTTGTCTTTCTCTGACTGACTTATTTCACTTAACATAATGTTCTCTAGGTCCATCCATATCGTTGCAAATAGTATGATTTCTTTCTTCTTTATAGCTGCGTAATACTCCATTGAGTAAATGTACCACAGTTTCTTAATCCAGTCATCTACCGATGGGCATTTCGATTGTTTCCAAGTCTTGGCTATTGTAAATAGCGCTGCAATGAACAGAGGTGTGCATATATTTTTTCGAATTAGTGTCTTGGGTTTTTCAGGATAAATGCCTAGGAGTGGAATTGCTGGGTCAAAAGGTAGTTCTATTTCCAGTTTTTTCAGATACCTCCATACTGACTTCCATACTAGCTGCACCAATCTACAATCCCAACAACAATGCAGGAGGGTTCCTTTTTCTCCACAGCCCCGCCAGCACTTTGTTGATTTATTGATGATAGCCATTCTGACCGGAGTGAAGTGGTATCTCATTGTGGTTTTTATTTGCATTTCCCTAATGACCAGTGAGGTTGAACATTTTTTCATATACCTGTTGGCCATCTGTATGTCCTCTTTAGAGAAATGTCTCTTCATCTCCTCTGATCATTTTGTAATTGGGTTGTTTGTTTTTTTGGTGTTGAGTTGCATGAGTGTTTTATACATTTTGGATATTAACCCCTTATCAGACATATTGTTCACAAATATATTCTCCCATTTAGTAGGCTTCCTTTTTGTTTTGATGGTTTTCTTTGTTGTGAAAAAACTTTTAAGTTTGATATAATCCCATATGTCCATTTTTTCTTTTACTTCCCTTGCCCGCGAGGATGTATCAGTAAAAATATTGCTCAGGGTAATATCTGCAAATTTACTCCCTATATTTTCTTCTACAAGTTTTATGCTTTCAGGTCTTACATTTAAGTCTTTAATCCATTTTGAATTTTTTCTTGTATGTGGCGTAAGGAGGTGGTCCAGTTTCATTTTTTTTGCATGTGTCAGTCCAGTTTTCCCAGCACCATTTGTTAAATAGACTGTCTTTACCCAAGTGTAAATTCTTGCTTCCATTGTCATAGATTAACTGTCTGTATATGCATGGATTTATTTCTGGGCTCTCTGTTCTGTTCCACTGGTCTATGTGCCTGTTTTTATGCCAATACCATACTGTTTTGATTTTTCCTGGGCTTCTTTAACACTTTCCTAGGTCTTTGTCTTCCTCAAATCCCTGAAATGCAAATATTGCCCAATGTTTTTTTATAGATCCTATTTTCTTCTTGATAAATCTTTTGTCATTCAGTAAATATTCTCATGTCTTCAAACGTTGTATTCTAACAAGTATTTACCAAATTTTCATAACTTCCATAGATGCCCTCAAAACTCAAGCCTCACATACACAATTGAGACATATGCAACTAGACATTACAATAATACTTTAAACTCAATATAACTAAATCTGAACAGTTTTTCCCATCAAACAAGCTTGTGCTTCTGTGTATTAGAGATCAGTTGCCTTTCCACACTCTGGCTCATGACCTAGGAGTCTTCTAAGTCATTTTCTCTCCTTTCACATTGTGATGGGCTGTTAAGTTTTATTCATTTGTTTCCTTGCCTATTTCTCTTATATCCATGATCTCTATCTATTCCATTACTAGTTCAGACCTTCTTACTCTCACTTAGATACGTTTTTTTAATTTCCTAAGTTTTCTACATACATCCAGTATGTAATATTTTCATTCTAGTCTATCCTTCAACTCCTGTAATCCATTCATTCAACAAATATTTATTGAGCACAAACACTATATCAAGCACTGTGCTAGGTTCTAGTGCTACATAAATGAATAGGAAATAGGGAAGTAAATCTACAAGTACAACCACATAAATACAAACTATATATGATGTACCATGACAGTTCAGAGAAAGATAAACATTTTGGGGGGTTCAGGGGAGGCTTCCCAGTGGAAAAGATGTCTGAAAGATATAAATAAACCCTCAATTTTCCTGTGGCTCTTGTTTATACTTGTTACACATTTTCTCCTTCAGGTATAATATGTGACCCATATGATGGGCTCTTATATTTCTTGCTTTCACCCATAGGGTATTTCTCCAGATTTTCTCAGGAAAGATGGTAATTTGGGAAATGATTTCCTAATTCTCTCAGTTGGGTTTATGCCTGTGACTAGATGATTTTCTCCCCTCAATAGGATGTTCCTTATAGTGCCTCCTCTATCTTTCTCTGAATCAACTAACTGCTGGATACCAATAATGGTTTAAGAAGCCCTTTACAGAATGGCTTCAAGTAGTAGAGGAATTAACTATGCATCATGTCATGAATTTAGCTACTTAGATCTCTACTATCACATAAAGATGAGCCTTCTCTGCTTATTACGGGAGGCTACCCCATGTAAACCTACCTGTTGTCCTCTGATTTACATGTATTTCTTTATCCTCTGTCTCACAATCTCAACTAAGCATTCCTGCAGAAATATTCAAGTCATCAACCCTTTGTTATGTGTTACAAAATTTTCATTCTTAGTTGTAGGATGTAAATGATTTAGTCCTCTGTCAAGTTCCTGTTGCTCAGCAAAAAGGCTGGCACCTAGCAGTGGGAGTTGGAGGGAAGAAATGTGGGGGTTGAGCTGTGATCCTAAAGATGGAGGGATTATATGAAATGGTGGAGACTTCCATTCTGGAATATTGCTATTTTTCTCCCACAGAGTTTCCAAAAGCAACTAGAAGTTCTAACTGAGATTTATTTCTCTTTGATGATCTAATACATCAACTGATTTTACACAAAGAATAACACTCCTTCTACTGACACTTTATATTTCTTGTGAACTAATAATTTGGCTTTAGTGTGCTAATACTTCCCTCCCATTCTGAGTTATATCATAAACTTTGTATCTTAACTTGACATTAAAATACACAATCAAACTTCCTTTCTTTCAGTTCATAGGAAGTATGAAGAAAGAAGAGTCTGCATTGTCTTTAGACTGTTAACTTCTAATCAGACAGGAACCCTGTCTGCTTTGACTGGGATTTAGTAAAGTCTGGCACATAGAGGTTGCTTGGTCAACATGATGAAGAATGAATGCAACAGCCTGCCAAAGCCTCTCCCATAAAAACTGCTGCCCTGATGCCCTTCTTCATTCTGTTGTATCTCTGGCCCATTGTAAGAAAATCTTTGGAACAAAATCTATATTTGTGTTCTCCCTTGTCAACCCAAGTTGAACTTGTGTCTCAGGAGCAAATAGATATGAAGCAGAAATTGTATCTTGTTAAAAGGTAACAGGAAACCTAATTTAAAAGTGCTATCTATGAGCATGCTTTGCCAATAAATGTTACTACTGTTTTAGGGACTAACTTTTGTCTCAAAGCAATATCCTGTACTTGAAAAAATAAAATAAAATGTCTAGTGCTCTGGCCTGAATTTTGAGGAATTTTGAGGCTATCATGATGCAAATCAGACAGTAAGGGATGAGTGCTGATGAGCCAGAATAGAGGTTACAGAATATTTTCTCAATTAACATATGTTTGTAGCATTGTGAAGATGGAAATGAAAGGTGTTTCTACAAAAGGGTGGTTGTCATGGAATTTGAGTCACTGAGACTCTTCAGCAGCAGAAGAGGCAAGAACTGTCATAGCTGTATTGCGGCAGAGGAGTGGGGAGTGAGAGAGGGAGTACCAGGGAGTACCAGTGAGGAGTTTAACCTCATCAAAGGAGATGGTTGAGTTTATACAGGGGTTTACCAGTTAAACTTCAGCCTTTCACTGGTGGTTAAAGAATCCTTGAATTTCTAACTTGAAAACATCATCGATTTCCCAGCTAACCCATATAACATGCACTTTCCCTATATTTTATCCTTCCATATTAATCTTGACTTACAAACCTCCAGTAAGGTTAATGAACATTTGGTCCTGTCCAAAACATACGTTAAAACAATTGGTCCATTCCAAAAGGCTGTTGATATTTGGTCTTATCAAAAACATCCATGCTTAGCTTTTTCCCTGTCGCTGTGGAGTGGCACGGAGGCAGAGCCTTCCATGCATTCAAGATTCGCTCCACCCGTAACCCACCGCCTGCCTAGCATGTGGAATTAGTAAAGCTGCCAAAGCCTTAGACAACTGCCACGCCCATTTTGTGTGCTCACATCTAACTGTGATGAGCCTATATATGTCAAGTTGGTGGAGACCCTCTGTGCTGAACACCAAATCAACCTAATTAAAGTTGATGACAAAAGAAAGTAGGGGAATGGGTAGGCCTCTGTAAAATCAACAGAGAGGGAAACCCTGTAAAGTGGTTGGTTGCAGTTGTGTGGTGGTTACGGACTAAGGCAAAGAGTCTCAAGCCAAGGATGTCATTAAGGAGTACTTTTTAAATTTATTTTAGAGTTATAATATACTTTTTTAAAAAATTCTTTTATTGTGAAATAAACATTTTTTAAAAATTTGTTTCAGATGTACAACACAGTGCAATAGTTATACTTTTTACCCTTCAAAGTGACAACCCTCCTCCCCCAATTCACCACCCCACTCCCCCTCAATATCATACATATCTATTACAATTCCTTTGACTCTCTTCCACAGGGTACTCCACATCCCGTGACTACCTATATATTCAATTACAGTTGGCATACAATATTATACAACATCAGCTTCAGGTGTACAATGCAGTGATCAAGCCTCTACTCCATCCATGAAGTGGTCTCCCTAACAAGACATGTGACCATCTGACACCCCACAAAATATTTACAAGATTATTATATTCCCCGAACTGAACTTCGAATGCAAGAAATTAACAAAGAAATTTGGCTTTGTATTTTTTTTTTTTTTTTGAGGGCAGTGTCACTGGCCCTCATATGTGGGACCCAAACCGGGGCCGCTGGCTTCTGAAGCCAGCACTTAACCACTGCGCTACTCGGCTGGCCCTGTATTTTTTTTTTTTTAATTCAAGCTTAGAAAACATCCCTGAGTTCAAAGAGCCCATGTTTATTTATACCTTTGGTTTATAGGATTAATACATTTGAAAAAAAACAAACCATGGATCAAGGGCCTTTTGGTGTGGACCAAATGTCTCCATGGACATTTTGGAGAGGACTAAATGTCCTGCAAGCCTCCAGTAACAGGAAACCCAGTTTCTTACAGGGAAAATCACTCCACCATTGAGTAGATAGATCTATTTGGATTATAGAGGACAAGTAATTTTTGAACTGCTAAATTAGATTACTATTTGGTAGGTCTCTGTGCTACCACAGTGTTGTGTAAATAGTTTAAAATAGCTCTTATCTCATTGTGTTGCTATTATTCTATTTGCTTGACTTTTCCTATCAAACTTTAATCCTTGAGGGAATTTAGAATCCTATTCATCTTTGTATCTTCGGGTATAGCAGAGTACTGACATATGGGTGCCACTTAATATATTTGACATATATTGAATTTAGAAAATTAAATACACCTACCTGTTTTTGTTCTAAATTTAAAAGCCAAAAACATTAAGTTTAATCCCTCTTTCACATGATACTCCATGTGGGTATGGTTTCCAGAGTCCTCCACAGAAATTGAAACACCATGAATTCTACTCTCAAAAAAACTCAGAAGCAAATTAAATTAGAGGCATACATGACATGAAAGAACCAAAAGATAACGATTCATCACCCCTTTCCAATACACAAAGAACCCCTTTGAAAAGTGGTAGAGGATAGCAAAGGAAGAGCCAGAGCATAATTTCAAAACATCATTTTATTGGGCCAGCTGAGTAGCATGTTGGTTAAGAGCTGACTTGGTATGCCAGCTGCCCCGGTTCGGATCCAACATATGAGGGCCAGTGACACTGCCCTCTACAGCTAAGATGGTGAACAACAGCTCCACCTGGAACTGGGCTCCCGTGAGTCCCAGGGGGACTGCATAGCTGCAGCCCCTGCTGCAGGGGGCTGCCATAGGCTATAGTGAGTGGGCGTCAGCCAGCGTGAGTGGCTGGCAGCCGGTGTGAGCTGCCAAGAACCGCTGTGAGTGACGGCCGGCGACTGATTTGCCTCACCCGAGAAGAGCGCAATGATGATACCAACCTGGGCCAGTGAAGCAATGTCCTCCACAACTAGACTGAAGAACAAAAGGACAGCAACTTGTCTGTTCCCCTTTCCCAGTTCCTCAACGCTGTTCCCCTCCCCAAATTCCCCAATAAAATCTTTAAAAAAAAATGATTTTATTATAGAGAAACAGGAGTTAAAATGTTTAAAAGGTTATAATGTATCTTTCCTTTCCTCTCACAGTAGTAAAATAGGCTGTGTTTATGAAGGGGAAATAAATAAACTGAAGCAATGAAGACTCACTCACCAACCCTTCTGGGCCTACTTAGCTAGGCTGCTCAGTCATACCACCAATCCAGCAAACTGACTTTTTGGCATAACTAAGTTCACTAGAATGACTGGACAGGTTGCTCCACCTGTAGAGGCAGTGGTCAGTGGTGGAGATACTCTTTGAGCCCTCATCATAATTCTCCTAGCAAAAAAAGTAGGAGGAAAGCCTTTGACTCAATGCATTGTCTTCTTCATAGTCAGTCAGCATCTGAGCTACCACAGATGTCGGCCTCATTTGGGGAACACTCTGAGACAAGCAACATTCACTGCTTGTGAACTGACACTCAAAAGGACTGCAAATTCCCTCGTGTCACATACACACAAGGTCAAGGAAAATATACCCCCCAGAGGTACTTCTATTTTTCTCAGAGAAATTCTGCCACTATAAAATTAGTGGGCAAGTCCCACAGGCTATGTAGAGAGTCTGCAATTTTATCTTTAAACAATAATTTCTCCACTGTTGTTTTAGAAAATACAGATTTTTTTAAAAATCTAATGTCTTATCAGTTAGTCCTGATCTGGTTTTAATATATTTGAGGAAATAACCACATGCCAGATTAATTAAATTCATTGATTATATTCATTTTATTTTATAAACAGCTCTTTAATCCACTTAACCTGCTGTAGGATCATCCTGCATTCCAAATGTTGATTTCTCATAAGAGTCCAAATTCTGCAGTGATAATCCTCTGATCTTCTCTAATTTCCTGATAAACAGCAGGATGTAGAATTTGAATTCTGACACAGTGTCAATCACATTCAGATACTCAGGAAATTTTCATGAAACAAATCAGAGGTATTTTTTCATTTCTTTTCAGAAGAAGTTCCAAAAGAAGCTAATAATGAAACTATTCAATCCTAACATATTTATATCTTCTCACTTAGGGTTTTTTATAATTCATTTTCTTTTAACTTTATCTTTCACAGGCTTTTACTCTACTGAATCCCTTCTTTAAGTGGTAGGCAAACTGAGCAGAGCCCGATCTTGCATTGCATTCGTTCTTTCTCAAAATAGTTTCTAGAGAACTACTCTGGGTTATATACTATGCTATGTGCTGAAAAATGCCAAAATAAATAAATGATGATAAGACACAATCACTGATTTCTGAAAGCTCAAAGTCCAGGGGGAGATACATACATGAAAGCATAATATTTCAATACAATATGATGAATTTGCAATGGCAAATGAGGTCCTCGCTACTCCACCTTTGGGAAAGCTAGCAGGACTACAGAAAGGAACCAGTAATGGTATTCTCCACCTTTCCTCACTGTTAAAAATAAATCCCAATTTGTAGATCAAGGCAATTACTGGACACTGTTGATTTGACAGGTATATCAAACTCCACAGGTCCCCAGTTTAACAAAACTGAACTCCACAATTTTACTTTCTTTTTATATTTTATGTTGCTCCTACTTTATCTCAGAATTCATCTTTCATCTGTGCCACTGAAATACTGGCTGACTTCTTCTATATCTCCAGTCTATCTCCATTCATATATCTATCTTACGCATTGAAATCAAAATTTATTTCTGAAACACAAAACTGATAACATTCCTTCCTTATATAAAAACTTCCAATAAGCTCTGAATGTTTATAGAATGATGAAACACAATGTTCATGTGCCAAAAAAACATGCCAGGTACACCTACTCTCTGTTCAGTAACTATCTGTTGAATAAATAAATAAACGCACTAACTGTATCCTGTAACTAGTCTCATGTGGTAAACAGAGTAATGGCCTCTAAAGATGTCCACATCCTAATGTCCAGAACCTGTGAATATGTTATTAGATGGCAAGGAGAATTAAGGTTACTAATCAACTGGCCTTACGATAGTGGCAGTTATTCTGTATTATCTTGGTCAGCCCAACTGATCCTTATAAGTGGAAGAGAAAGACAAGAGGTCAGTGTCAGGGTGATGCAACACGGAAAACATTCAAGTGGCCATTGCTGGCTTTGAAGATGGAAAAAGACAAAGGAATTCAGATAGCCTATAGAAACTGAAAAGGGAAGGAAATATTCCTCTAGGGGTTCTCGGGGAACACAGTTCTGCTAATATCCTGATTTTAGCACACTGAAATTCATTTTGGATTTCTAAATTATAAGATAATCTGTTTGCATTGTTTTAAGCTACTGTGATAATTTTTTATAGCAGCCATAGAAAACTAATACATGTCATCACAGGACATGAAACATTTTATTGTCCTAAAGTGTTCATATATCTGACTCACATCTCAGACTGAGAGGAAGTTTTATTCATTGGTGTATACTCACAACTAAGTTAGACACATATAGTAGCACCTTAATGAATGTTTGTTTAAAGAAATATAGGGAGGTTTTTTTCCCTAACATTTGTAGAATGTCTTAGGGATTTGATGTACACTAAATTTCCACAAATACTGAACATCAACTTCTTATAAACACTCAAATCATCATTGTTCTTACCTCACCCAGTTTACCATCATATTTTCTATGTAATTTATTTTTCAAGCTGTGTATTTTATTTTTCTTTACACATTTGTAGACTTTCATGTTTTCCTTCTTCCAGAAAGTCTCCCAAGATAGAATTTCGCTCATCCTCATTCTCTTCATTTTAAAGCCTCTTCACTTAACTCTATCCATTCCATCTTTGTCGTACATATTCCTACTCAACTAATTCCAACTCTTTTGAGTTTTGAATCATTCGGAGATTATATATTGCTGAACTTCCTCTTGTCATTGGCATTCTCATGGGAAGGACTGTTTCTCTCCTGCCCTGGATTTTGATCTTGACCTTTATTAAGAGCACTTATGTAAGACACACTGCATGACATCGCTTATTTGATCATGGATCAATTCTCTGCAGTCCCTTAAAAACCATTTTCATTGTCTACATCCTAAAGTCTATCCTGTTCTAAGTAAAGGTTTCCCTTGCTAATCCTCTTCTGTTTTGCCTATTTATCAGCCAGACGTCCTTACTCTTCTATTATGCCACCTTCTCTGCATTTTTTTAATATTTTCTTTTTCACTTTCAAAAATCTTTTCTTTTCTGAGAGCATTCTTTTCCTATAGTTCAGTTGGAGTTGTCAGAATTTGAACTTTGTCCCTGCTTGCTTTTTTTTTTTTAATCTGCTGATTATGTTAAAGGTAAAAAACACAAATGACAGTTAGACAGAGGATGATACCTACCTTGTTCCCTTCTTGTGAACTGAAAAGTGAGCTTCCTCCAAGTTTTCACTGATTTTCTATAGTGCCAAGAAAAATGCCACCAAGGGTGAAATGATGTATCTATTGGTGGGAGCCATGCATCACTGTTATATAGGTAAACTGGCAAAAGAATCTGATTGATAAGCCTTGCCTATTTTCCTAACCCATTTAATATTGTTTCCCATTTCCCAATTGTTTTATACCTCTTAAAGGAAATACCAATCATTTTCCACTTTTATATCTTCAATACCACTCATTTTTCCTTTTGTCTCTGCTTTATATGACTTTGTACTTTGTTTTCTTGTTTACAATTCCAAGAATAATCTTTATTCTTGGCACTTCTTTGTTATTGCTAGAATGACATCATCTGGAAGTTGTAACAAGACTTGTACTACTAGCATCCATTTTGATCTTTATTCTTTGCATCTTTTGAATTTAAAATTAAATTTTGTTGGTTATAGTCTCCAACTACAGTGACCAGTTCTGAGCAATACCTTCTCATTTCCTTAGTCTCTTTTGTTTCCCCCATTTTTACTTGAAAATATAAATTACCTTGGTTTATATGTCTTAACATATATTGGCAGTTTATCTAGTAAACACTATATTTGCCTATTTGGCAATAGGATTTCCTGAGATATTAATTTGCTTTCTGTTTTCACTGTTGTAATATCATTTCTTCCCCCAATAAAGTAGCCAAGCTTTATGATGTGGGATCTGAACTGCTAGCATCTTTGAGGAGTGGATGCAGGGAAAGTGAGATACAAGAACTTGAGAGCATTCCTAAATTTATATTGCAGAGTATGGCAGTTCAGATCCTCCATAATGCAGATACCAAGATGGATTTAAAAGGACAAGTTTATCTTGTAAAGGATAAAGAAGAGCAGGAGCAGAAGTAAATTAATACAGTCTCAGGCTGTGATTGATGCAAGTCTGACATATGTGAGAGTAAAAACAGAATGAAGGATTTTAAAAAATGGGTAAGACGAGTCGAAGACTACAGTGTAGCTCCAAAAAAGTCTTATCTAGATCAATGGGGAGCCCCAGAACAAAGACTGTCCATTAGAGAAGCCCAGCATTGGACAGGAATGGCCCAGCTCTAGTACCCCTGCCATGCTCAGCCATTAGCTGGGAGCAGACTGAAGAGAGTGACACACCGGTGTGAACATGGGCCCTGATTCTGAGGATGCAGCAGCTGGAGGCTGTCCACTAACTACATTCTTTGCATCAGGTTCTCTCTTGAAGGGAGATCTGAGTGCCACACTGCCATGGCTACCACACAAGGCCCAAAGCAGAAGCTACTAGACATGTAGTTGACAGTCATCACCCAATGTTTTGAAGGTGGAGAAAATCCTAAGCAGAAATATGAATGAACTTGAGGTGGGGAGTGAAATTTACAGGCACCTATTCCCTTACTGCCAGATTCCAGGAAACGGTGAAAACATAGAACCCATCCTGCATTTACATCCTACATCCTGAGTGAAGGGCGACTGTAAGATAGTACAGAGCTTGGACCCTATGCCTCCAGGAGATCAGCAACAAGGGAATCTAGAGGTCTGTCTGCAGTCAGTGGAGTGCTCCTGTGTGCAGGATATCTGAGTATTCCCAGAGTAAATTGTTTCACTAGAACTTAAAAACCCGAGTTCAAGAGCAACAACAGGAAGCAAAAGAAGAAATCAAAAGATAGGTGACCTCAACGGACATCATTCTTGTGATGTCATATAAGCCTGAGTTTATTTTAAGACTTCATGGAGAGGAAAACTAAAGAACTGAAACTGAATTTACTATATATAGCCAAGTGTGGGAGGCAGGTTCAAAGCAGGTTACATAGTCTGCATGTGGAGGAAAAAAGCAATGTGACCTTTATTGCTCCTTCATGTTTTGGGATGAAATGAGGAGCTTTGGTGTGTGGGTGAACCCAGGGTGGCTGTGTGCCATGGGATGTGCTCTCACCACTGATCGGAGCTGCTGCCTGCTTTTCTGCTGTCTCTCTGCTCTGGGCTGCCACCTTTTCTGCTCTATTGACTACTACTGCTGTGTTGCCCCACAATTATCTTCTCAACATCTTCTAACCTGCCCATTTTCCATGCCACTGTGCTGTTCCTACAGTGGCCAATTGCATATAAATAAATCCCTAGTGCCCCGTAGTCTTTGATGGCAGAGGGTCATTGCTGCTTCATGTGACCACCTTTCCCAAAAGTGTTTACTTGGGGGGAGCTTTCCGATCTCTTGTCACACCACTTTTGTTTTGTATTCTTATATGACAGTCTTCTATTTTCCAGATTGCAGAAACATTCCAGGATTGAGGGTTGCAGAATAGAGAATATGGCTAGTCAGGCACAGCTTTAAACTTGAACTATGCCAGTTATTAAGTTATTGTGTCTCAGCTCCTGCCCTTTTTTGCTCCACTTTGTGATTCTGGAGCTCAGGCTGCAAGTTACATTTCTCCTTTGCCAGCCAGGTCAATGTTAGGCCCTGCCAAGGGAGATGGCTAGAGGGAGAGTCCTGTCCAGAGGAGAGAGAAGGGGTTTTTGTTCTTCCTGATTTTATTTTCTCTGTGGCAATGACTGGATCATCTTGTGCTGGTCCCAGCGCAATTCAAGAAAGCAGTGGTGGCTTTCACACTTCTATACAGAGGAGCCTCCATCAAATTCCTTTTTCCATAGAGTGACTGGTAGTATATTCTGTAACAGCCATATCCTCTGCTGAGAGGTCTGAGTCACAGCTTTGCAGGGCCCTCCCTATCTGTCTAAGTTCCTTCATCACTCACTTTTCTCGAAGTCTTATGGGTGTTAGCTACTTTCTACTCTTGCTACCTTTATTATGCCTTGCATTTCTTTTTTACCTCTTTAAAATTAACCATCTTTTATCTAGTTAGCAATTCTTTATAGTAAACTTCCCCTGTTCAAGTTACTGGTATAGTCTGTGAGCCTGACTAGAGCCTACTACTATAATTCATGGACCTACGAGTTCCTTCGGCATTCTGAGCTCAGCCAGCCTACTCTGAAACTCCAACATATTTTTTCTATACTTGATGTCCTGCTGTTTCACTTTTCAATCCAACTTCCTTGGAAGACGCACAGGGCATAAAACAAGTCAGTATGTCTCTGAATTCCGACAGTGGACATAGTTTAATTACATTCCACCAACGTGTTAGGTGTCATGTAAATTGGTATAGCTGTGCAATATTTAATGTGTTATTAAACATTCCTATAAGTAAGGAGCCTCTCAAAAGTAAATAAGATAAAAATAACCAATATGGATTAGTGAAAAAGGGAATATTATATTAAGTTCTGCAAACATTGCAAAGATGATAAGAGGATATTATTAACAACTTTATGTCAATAAACTTGAAAAGTCAGATTAAATAGATAAATTCCCAGAAAAATATATAACTCATGAAAACCAACTCAAAAAAAAAATACTTGAATTGTCATATAACTGTTAAAGAAAATGAGTCAGTAATACAGTTGGCCCTCCATATCCACGAGTTTTGCATCTGCATGTTCAAATAACCACTGATCGAAAACAGTACATGTTTTCAATCCATGGATGGGAATCCACAGATGAGAAGGGTTGATTGTATGCATTGTTCTATACCATTTTATATAATAGACTCGAGCATCCTCAGATTTTTATATCGATGGGGGTCCTGAAACCAATCCCCTGCGAATACCGAGGGATGCCTATAATTAAGTTTTGGGGTAGTCAAAAGTTATACATGCATTTTCTACTGTGTTTGTTTGAGGGGATTGACACCCCTAATCTTCATATTGTTCAAGGATCAACCATACATCTTTTCATAAGAAAGTTCCAGATTTTAAGTGGCTTCAGCACTGAATACTTACACACACTCAAGAATCAAATATTTTAATCTTATTAGAATAATTCCAGAGGATAGAAAAGGTATGATAACTCTCAATTCATTTCTGAAGCTAGCATTCTGAGGCTGCTAGCTTGAGAGAGAGGATACCTGTGAGGCAACACAGAAACAGCAGTCAATAGAGAAGAAAGACGGTACCTCAGAGCAGAGAGACTACAGAACAGCAGTGTCCTGTACGTAGTTTCAGAACCTGAGCTCCAGTATCACAAAGTAGAGCAAAGTAGGGCCGGGGAACCAAGAGGCAAAAACAAGGCAAGGACAGTATGCAGACTCATAACACCTTAAAACAGTGATGCAAAACCGTTAAATCAAAATCAATATGTGTGTTGACTACATATTGACTTCACGACCAAGAATTATTCCAGAAATGCATGCTTGTGTGTTAATATTAAAAATAAACTGTTGAGGGCCGGCCGAGTGGCGCATTGGTTAAGAGCTAGTTTTGGGATGCCAGCGGCCTTGGTTCGGATCCCACATATGAGGGCCAGTGACACTGCCCTCCACAGCTAACAACAGCTCCACCTGAAGCTGGGCTGTGCGAGCCCGGGCGATGGTATAGGCTGTAGCCTCTGCTGCAGTGGGTTGCCAGAGGCTACAGTGAGTGGCCAGCAGCCAGCGTGAGTGGCTGGCAGCCAGTGTGAGCTGCCAATAGCCGCGGTGAGCCACCCTCCAGAGGCCAGCGACCGATCTGCCTCATCCGGGAAGAGCGCAATGACGATACCAACATGGGCCAGTGAAGTAACGTCCTCTGCAACTAGAATGAAGATCAAAAAGAGGGCAACTTGTCCGTTCCCCTTCCCCAATTCCCCAATGCTATTCCCCTCCCCCAATTCCCCAATAAAATCTTTAAAAAAATAGAATAAGATAAACTGTTGAAAGTCTTCCTAGTAAAGGATTAAAGGAGAAAAAACATATTTTAATAGATGTTATAAAAGCATATGATAAAAGTCAAAATTAATTAATAATTTTAAAAACTCTTAGCAAATGAAGGAATACCTTTAATTGATAAAGGGTATCTACAAAAAACTTATAGGAAACAGCTTAGTGCTGAAATTATGAACATTTTCCCTTTGAGAACAGGAAAAAGTCAGAAAGGCCCATTATTGCCTCTGCTATTCAACATTCTAGTCGTGTTCCTAGCCCAGTAAGCATACCAGGAGTTGCTTCTCAAAATGTGTACAATTCTTCACTGCAAGAGGCATGGCCTTACTCCAGAACCCCAGAGATCTGTTCTGTAATTTTCCCACAGGGGCTTGCCACCACTGAGCTGCCTCTAGAATCCCCAAGCCCCCACCAGACATTGTGCTTTCTGGAAACAGAAAGAGGTGGGACACCTAACTATGGAAGACCAAAAGACCATGTAGCAGAAATTATCATGAACTGGATCCTGTCAGACTGGCTAAATCAAAAAGTTGAGCAGACCCACCAAAAATCCGTCTTAATATGGAAGAGGTATGTCTCAGATCAAGTATGAACCACATCAGTCAGGCACCCATGACTGTTTCTCCGGCATCCCTCTCTCTCATCCCATAAAACCAGCAGAAGGAGAAACAAAAAGTCAGAGATTAATTCACAAATATATAGGCTTGCTATACAAGTGCAAGACTAGAGCCTCACTCAGGGGTGGATGTGTAAAACAATGGTAAGAGAAAATCATCCTGGTGCACAGAGCCATCAGTGGTATATCTAGTCATTTACTTTATGTGAACAGAAATGGCCCAAGGTTAGAATATATACTAACTCAGTGGCAAATAGCCTAGTATGCTGGTCAGGGACCTAAAGGAAAAAGACTAGAAGACATGAGACATGAAAGTCTGGAGTAGATGCATGTTGATGGATTCACAGGACTGGGCGGAAAGTGTGGAGGTCTTTGTACCACATATTAATGCTACCAGAGAGCTTGGTCATGAAAGAGGCACTAAATGACCAAGTAGACAAAATGTGTCTGTCAGCTGATGTCTTTCAACCTCCATCATTGGCAACACCAGTGACAACACAACAAACACATGAATACAGTGGCTATGGTGGCAGAGATAGAAATTACACATGGGTCCACCTGCATGAACTCCTGCTTACCCAATCTTATCAAGTTACTATCACTGCCTAACATCCACCTTGCAAGCAACAGACACTGAATCTACAGTACCATTCCTCAAGGAGAACAATGAACCAGTTTATGGCCACTTAGTGGCCCATTCCATGCTTGAGAGAGCCATTAGTTTCTTCTCAGAAGAGAAAAATGAATTTATTTCAGTTATAGGTTTGTCTTTTTTGGCCTCTCTAGGCTTCAGCCAATACCACAGTCCTAAGGCTTATGGAATGGTATGGCATCCCAAATAACATCACATATTACATCAAATCAGAGGACCCACTTCACAACAAAGGAGGTGCAAGAGTGAGTCCATAATCATAGGATTCACCAGTTGTATCATATACCCTACCAACCAGATGACCAGTTTCTGGTCATCACTGAGACGTCCTGTGCAAAGCACAGCTGCAGTACCACTCTGGAGGCAACACTGCAAGGATGAGAGCCATCTCCCATCTCAGTACATGCATTGAATCAAAGACCTTTGTATCACACTATGTCTTCAACAGAAAGAATACATGGGTTAGGAATGAAGGGGTAGGGTAGAAGCAAAAGTTGCCTCACTTCTCCTTACTCTCAGTGGTCCACTGGAAAATGTATGCTAATAGGACTGGCTATCCCTAAAAGAATAAAAGTCCAATTACAGTGGCAAAATTAAATTACAGTAACAAAAATGGTCAATAAATTAAATTAAATTAAAATGACAAAGAAAATTATATTTTGCTGACTACTGAGCTTCTTTGTTACACTATATTAGATAAAACAAGGAGTATTTTCTTCCTTCAATACTAAAAAGGAGGCAGTTAATTTATTATTTGTCAGAGTCACTAATGATTTTCCAAAGATAAAGACATGGAAATAAATTATTTCTGAGCTAAGTTTTCCTAACCTTCTACTTCCCATTTCCGAGCAAGTACTCTACAAGGCCACTCGAACATACTGAGGAGTTCATTCATCTTGGAACCACAGTGGTGAGTCTATTATATTTATTCTGGTATTTCTCACATTTGTTCAGGAATGATAGGAATAATACCATGTTTAAGCCATCCATGTCTCACAGAAACAGAAGCTGATAATACCTATATGTGTATAAAGGTCTGACAATTAAGTTCACGAACTTGTCCTAGAAAAAATGCTACATATCTCATTGCTGAATATCACTACAGTCACCTGTGAAGTACTCCCCTTGGGAAGCTATGCACCAAAGCCAGTGCCTAGTCCACCCTTCAAAGCAATTTTGGAACTCTTTTTCTGGAATGGTCATCAGAGCTGTCATTGTATTACCCTTGATGTGCTGAATGTCATCAAAATGTCTTCCTTTCAATATCTCCTTTATCTTCAGGTGGCCAGATCAGGTGAGTAGGGAGGGTGTGCCAATACAGTTATTTGTTTACTGCCTAAAAACTCTTTCACAGACAGTGCTGTGTGAGCTGGTGCATTGTGGTGATGAATTGTTGGCGAAAAGTTCAGGTCATCTAACTTTTTCACGTAGCCTTTTCAGCACTTCCAAATAGCAAACTTGGTTAACTGTTTGTCCAGGTGGTACAAATTCATAATGAATAATCCCTCTGATAAAAAAAAAAGGTTAGCAACATTATTGCAATAAGTTCACAAACTTAATTGTCAGACTTCATATGTCATATATATGTGGGAGTACACATAGGTATATGCATCTCTATATTCCTACCTCTTTTCCTGTCTAATCACCCTTCCACTGTTGCTTGCAGGGGTCTCCTACAACTCTGCCTTTTGCCTCCATTGTGTAGCTGGATTGGATTTTTTCTTTCCCTATCTTATGACATACACTCAAATATTCTTATTAACTTATTTTGGGATAATCACTATCCCTTTTCTGGTTGTTGATTCTGATGTTACATAACATACTGGCTTTGGAGTCAGACAAACCTGGGTTACTGGCTCTGCCAATTTTTCTAGTCTAGATTAGATTTGCTCACCTATAAATTGGGGCTGATACCATTTACCTTTTGGAGTTGATAAGGGTTTTGACCGATATGCTTAGGGTATTTGTAGACATAAATTGAGATATTTATAGAAGTATGGCTTCTGCTCAGAGAACAAATGGCTCTCTAGGATGAGTTTATGTGTTTTACTCTAATAGCTCCATTAACACTTACCTCCAGATTAGTGAATATGAAACTCGTTACAGCAGCATATCCCTATTGTGATTACCTAGTACAAATCCATAAGACAAAAGGATGGGATGTTTCTCAGTGTTGTTTTTCTTCCCCAACCAAGCACATTATTGATTTAATGTACTTAGTGAGATTTAGTGACTGTGAGATTTCTAAGCAATATTGATGCTTGTGTTCCAACAGAACACACCACCACCTGAGACACCTAGAATTCCTTTTGCTAACTAGCCAGAGCAGAGCACATATTTCTCTGTTTTTACCTAGATATAAGTAAAATAAAAATACTGCTATTCATTGAGCACCCATTTTTATGTTAAGCTTATGCTAGTGTTGGTGGAATTTTTGTGTGTGATTTCTTTTGTTGTTAGAGTTCTAACATGAATAGATTTCAGGCCAGAAATAAGTCTTTATTTTTCTATATCACTCAAGTTAATATCTGCCTTGAGGGACCATTCTCTGGGAGTAGCAGAAATATTATCTCAGGCGGTTTGATGTTTCCCCATGTTTCCTTCCTCCCCACACCCTGGAGAAATAATTTTCCTGTATAGGAGCCTGAAGGAGAAAAGAAATCAACTCTCATTCCTGTGATATCTCTCAAATATTTTGTCTGCTGGAGTTTTGTTATCCTTCCCAAGGTCACAAGCCTCTGGAGACCAGAAACTGTCCTTTTTATTCCCTTTGTTTTCATCCTATCATTCTTCTCCCCAGAAAAGATAGACATGTAAAGACATAGATACTTGAATTGGGAATAGAGTGAATGGGAAAAAATGGTTACTATTTCAAAAGTATTACTTTGCCACTTATATATATTCTCCTATCATCACTGTGTTGGTCAGGGTTTTTAGATACAAGAACCCTGGCTAATTTAAACATAAGCAATATATTAGATGATATAAATAGCTCACAGGATCTTCCAGGAAGGCTGGGAGAAACATACTTGGAGTGTGGAAATGTTAGGAATGAAATCCAAACCCAGGAAGATACTGCCACCACTGGGCACAGGCACCTCTGATGCTGGACACCTGATATTTTAGCCCCTGGAAGTTAATATAGCTTCTGATGCTGCCTCTTCCTCACCTGGAGGGCTTCTGGGCAGTCCCTACCTCTTGAAATCCTTAGCTCCTGAGTCAAAAGCCAGGGTGGGTGTATCTGACAAGCACACCCCAGGATACAGCCTTGCTGTATCCTGACAACAGCAATGGCAGGGAAAGGGTTTCCACCTTCCATGAAGGATTGGTGCTGCTTTCCTCCATGACTCCTAAGATGGCAAATCCCATGAACACAGTGTACTTCACCTAGTTTGCAGCACACTGATGTGCTCAGCACTGCTTGTCCTCTAGACCCCTGTCATCTGCCTCCTTTCCCTGACAGAGCAGGTCAACAGCAGCTCACATTTTTTCCCATGAAAATAAAGCCAACACTGACGCTGTCACCTCACCTTCTGCCATCCTTATCTCTGCACTTCCCCCATTCTGAGGTGGGAGCTAGGACTTGGCATTGTTTCAAGAATGGAGAGAAGAGGGAAGACTCAGCATCTCTGATATCCAGGTTCCACCATGGCTTCTCCAGGGGCTGCCCAGAGGGATGGTGCCCCACATCCCAGAAGTACAGGGCAATCAATGTCTCGGGGCAGATTTAATCAATAAGCAAAAGAATGTGGGAAGAATCCAGCTGGTAAACTGCCGGGTTTTTTCATGAACAAACTGTTCTGAGGTTCAGTGACTCAGAAAGGTCCCTCTGGAAATGTTCTGCAGGGCTAAGCAACCAGCAGTGTTTTTGAGAAGCTATGTATCTGCTTTCCCTCCTTTTCTGTCTCACTCCCCTTTTACTCTCACTCTTGCATCCCTGGGGTTTCAATAAAGTGTTAGCAGATAAGCTCTGTCTCAGACTCTGTGTTCGAGGAAATGGAGTAAGATTTCATGGGAGAGGAAGGGAATCAAAATACCACAACAGGTCCCATCTTCACCATAACTCTGAAAGTTACATACATTTTATAGATGAGAAATCTGAGACTCAGAGGGGTTAAATCATTTTTAGAAGCTGACACTGCCAGTTAGTAACAAAACCAGAATTTGAAATCAAGCCAGAATGACTGTGGCTGACATTTTTTTTTTCACTGCACTATGTTCATTGCCTATGTTCAACAGCCCTATGAAAAAAAGATGGAAAACATAGGCAGAGAGTTTACATTCTTTTACACTGAAGCATCTCTCAAAGTGAAGTCCATGACACCAAAGTGGTTTTCTTCATATCCTGATCACTAGAGCCTCAGATGAGTATATGTTCTTTATCTCACCTACTTTCCCAAACCTCTTCTGCAGAGTGGGGGGAGGGGGCTGCTGGGTGGGCTTAGCTTTGAGTAAACAGCACTAGCAGAGAGATAATAGGGCAAAGCCCTTAAGCTCTTAGGGCAAAATTTAAGTACAAGTGGCAAAGCCTTCAGACTGGTGAGACATCACCATATAGGGGTTTCCCATTCAGAGTTTAAAGTCAGATAGACAGGGGTCCAAGTCCTGGCTCTGCCACTTACCAACCAAAGCAAAACTATTTAATCTTTTTCTGCCTCTATTTGCTCATCTGCAAAGTGGGGGATATTTGTAGTCTCACTTAGCCCATTGCTAAGTGCTTAGTAAATTAGGCGGAAAAATAAAATAAAAAGAGTATTACTGTTATTGACCTAAGAAAAAGAAGTATGAAAGGATCCAGCATCTTTTGACTACCCTTCCTACAATTTGGTAATACCCTCCCTAAGATCTCCATTTTCATAAAATAAAATCCAGAACAGTTTTTGCTCCTCAGAGCCCTAGCAAGATGAAGACATGAAACCTATGTTTCACCTGTTATAAATACCTATGGTGGATTTCAATTTGGAAGTGAGTAACCTAAAGAGAGAGACCTTGAGTGGGACATCATTTTGCCGACACAGGTAACAGCATAGAGGAACAGCTTTGGGGGAACAGTGCAGTTGATAACCTAGCCTATCTCACAATTGCAGCAAGGCCACGTTCCTGGCATCCAGAGAACAGGTAAGAGTAGCAATGGCAAGGAAGTTTTATCATATCTGTTTGTGAGTGTGGTTATGAGTGCTGATTCTGAAAGCTCAGCTTAGCCTCAAACCTGTTTTTCTAACCCGTCAGTATATTCCATGACTACCTAATGTCCTTTTAAAATTCCTCCTTTTCTTCCCAAAAGAGCAAGAGTGTATTCTTTGTGATGAACACTCCTCATGGAGACAGGGAACTAACATATATCATGTTTAAGATACTCTTACATGCTAATGAGCATTTTAATTTTACAGATGAGGAACCTGAAGTTCGGTAATGTTAAATGACAAAAATTCAGATTTAAATCATGTCCCATTTGTCTTCAAATCTGAAACTTTATCCCAAAATCCATTTTCAAAGGGAGGAGACTCCTGCAGGCATGCAGTAGGTCTTAGATTCCTTTCAGGGAACCTGATAAGTCCAAGGTTTTACTGGGAATCTGTTCTTCTCTGGGATGGCTACTAAGCCAGGTAATCTTAGAAGGACAAGAAAGCCTGAGTCCAGGAAGTTAGAAGGTGTGGGTTAGATTTATTTGTGAGCATGAAATGAATTATTGAGAAACAGTAATTTCCTGAAAGAGGACAAGAAGCATTTGTGTGTTAGGCACTGAGCTGGTGTAGCATATCAGTACCTGGCAACTCCTAAAAACTTTGGGTGATCCAGTACATAAAACACAGGTGTAGAAAACTCAAAGGATTCAAAGTAACTTTCTTTGAATTCTCACAAAACCTCTTTCTGAATGTATTATTTTAAACTCCAGATAGCAAACTTCTCCAGCAACACTTAGGAATTATTTTTTTAATGTGCCACGAAACTTTTTTTTTAATCTTCAAAATTTGACACAGAGCATTCTTAGCTGGTGGTCTGCTTGTAGATTAGCCAGAATGTGTTAGTTTTCTGGGCAAGATATTTAGCAAACCACTACTTATGTGGTATAATGAACTATGGTTATTTCATAAAAATACCAAATGTGCTACTTAATAGACAATTTCATGGGGAAACCACCATTACTGTGTGGATGCCTTATGAGTATCTTTTACTAATAAAGACTTGGAGGGGAACGAGAAACCCATTTTTCATAGGTCCGAAACCCATAGAAAATAGCTAAGTAAATTTTTCAGAGAAAACTCATCTCTCTCTCAACTTGTCTCTAGGTGGCAAATTCACAAATCAACACACAGAACACATTGCATCTAGCTGGAAAAAAAACCCCGAAATTCTACTAATGAACAGCATACTTCTTTTATTGTCTCTCCCTTAGTTGTCCTCCAATAATTAACAAGACCTACCAACTTACTACTTTTTATTCAGGTTTGGTGCTTGCTTGTTCTTATTACTCTTTCATAAGCTTCATTTAGGCAGAGTATTATTGTAACATAATAAGAATTATAAAATTTGTTGTATCCTTACTATGCATCAGGCACTCTGCTAAGCACTTCACATGTATTCATATTTAATACTCATAAACATTCTATGAAGTAGGTATCGTTATATCAATGAGCCAAACATGGCCTCTGGGTCATCTATACAATATTCTTCACTGCAGCCTGAAACCTGTTAGCCCACTGAAAACAAACTAAAATTTTTGCACATCCAATTATTTTAGTAATGTCACAAACATAATTTTAGCCACTTAGAGCCTGCCTGTTTTACATACCTGTAAAATCTCACCCAACATCTGCTGACAATAGATAAGCTAAACTCAGGCCATGAAGACCCTAGGCTACTGCTCCCCTTCCAAGTTCTCTGACCCACAGACTACTTGCTGAGCTGCTGAGGGACATCACCTCAACACATAAGCCCTCTTTCTGACCTCCCTCTCCCCTGGTAGTTTCCTTGCCCACCTCCCCTTCTAGATAGCCATTCTACTCCCCATAGCCTCTGGATATAGTCTCTTGCTATGAGGTACTTTCCCCCACAGGCAAATCAAGTTGGTATGTGCTACTGCCACCTCATGGCCATAATTTTTTCCTTGGTCAGCCCCAAATTCCTTAAACTCATTCCCTATAATTGGCAACCAGGATGGGATTTTTGGTGATCAGAAAATAAGATATGGGGACACTCAGTGAGAAAATGATCCTGAACAGCCTCAGGTGGTTGGGACTCAAATTTGAAATGCCAAGGCATTACTTGGTGCTGCATTACACTCTGTATTTTTTATGGTCCATCCCGTACCCTATTAGCCTGGCCAAGTGGTAGGGACAGTATTTGAGTGAACCCATTTCAGTGGCACTGAGTTTTGGGGTTGGGCAATGAGATAGCTGAAAAAGGAGGTCAGCCTGCCTGCCCAGGTCCCCCCCAGGCAGATGTTGGACACTGTAAGACATGTGGGCCTGAACAGGAACAAAGGAAGAGAGCATGCTTCTAGACCAAGGGTGGGCTGTAATGGGAGGAACTCATCTCTGCTGGGCCAGTAGTCTGGGTACTATGAGAATGGAGTAAGTCCTTATCCTTGGAGACTGCAATGGCAGGTAAGTGCACTTACAAGGCAGAGACAGCAGGCTGAAGCCAGTGCCTTAAATGCAGTTGGGGGAAGTATCTTTGTAAAGAGCTGGCATGCAGCTGCTGCTTCTCAATTGGATCTACTGTTGAGAATGGTGTCATTCTAGCTCCTCCCCAGAGGAATACTGAGACCTCAACACTTGGTCTGAAACAGCTAAAGCATTGCTTAAAGTGACTAAAGGCAAGGAAGTTTCTATTCCTGACCCTCCCAAGAGGCCACAGGAGGTTGCTATCATGGGGAAGGAGGGCTCAAAACCAGCAGAGGAGACCAGTGTTCGGCCCAGGTCGGTAGCTTCTCCCCAGGACACCACTCAGAAGGGAGGCAGGAGCTCAGACTTCCTGGTAAACACAAGATGGAACAGAAAGCCCTGGGGAAGAGGATTCGTGCCCTCTAGAGAAAAAGACACACCCGGGATGAGCACAATGATAATACCAACATGGGCCAGTGAAGCAACGTCCTCCACAACTAGTCTGAAGAACAAAAGGACAGCAACTTGTCTGTTCCCTCCCTTCCCCCAATTCCCCAATAAAATCTTTTTTTAAAGAAACAAAAACACACAGTATCACTACGGTAAATAAAGAGTAGAATCATTTACTGTCCACTTTGCCAGTAACCACCCACAAAGTAATACAAACGGACAAAAGGGGAAGGCCATGCATGGGGGCAGGTTTGCTTGGAAGAGGACATGTATGTTCTCTCTCTCCCTGAGACCCAGTCTTTCCTTAAGGATCTAGCCCAAGAACCAAATGAAACTGGGGTCTGCACACTTAATACATCTTGGTGCATGTAGGTAAGTAACACTCACCAAGGGAGTAACATCACCAAGATGGAGACATAGCAGGTTCCTGCCTTTCCCTCCTTTTAAGGGCACACACCAAATATGCACCTACACATGGAACAATTCCCTCTAAGAGAAATCCATGACTCCTACACATTAGATCAATGAGAAAACACCCACAATGAAATGGGTAGGAAAGGCTGAGACACTCTCACCATAAATCCCACCCCTGGCAGAGCCTTACAATAGGGAGGGAAGCAACT
Source organism: Aselliscus stoliczkanus (assembly GCA_033961575.1). Lineage (NCBI taxonomy): Eukaryota > Metazoa > Chordata > Mammalia > Chiroptera > Hipposideridae > Aselliscus > Aselliscus stoliczkanus. The sequence goes on from CM066736.1 coordinate 59,361,037, forward strand.
CCCAGCTTCTTCACAAGGAGCAAAGGGTTTGGATTATGCATATAGTACCCCAGCTTTTCAGGCTGATACCTGAGGGACAGACCACTAAATCACCTAGCTCTGAGAACCATAGAAAACAAAAAAGCAGTCATTAAATAGAGCCCATTTCCCATGGCTATGTCCTTCTAGGCTCAGCACAGAAGGAGCCGCAAAAACAGCCATCTTTCAGTTTTTCCTGGAAGGGGTTTGATTGCAGGCTTTCAGCTGCTGCCTGCAGGTCCAGCTTCTATTCAATTTGCATTTTAAGCCCTGACGAGGATCCTCCTGGGAACCTGAAAGAGCTGGTGAGCACATCCTGGGTTCTGCTTCCATGTTGCTCCAACAATAAACCAAGTCACCAATATCTCCCTGGAAGCAGTTTGTCTACATATCTGGCACCCAAACTTTTATGGCTTCCACCAGAGGAATGAACGCTCAAATCATTTAGCTCAATAGCCAATGGGGCTTAGCACTCAGGTGTCCAAGGAGACCATATTAAACAACAACAGTATTCAGAGGGGTACACAGGCACTTCCTGCAGCTCTCCCACCACACCAAGCTCCCTTCAGCCTTTCTGACCCCAAATTTATATTCTTCTCAAATACACGACAGACCAACATAGGACAAGAAAGAAACAGAAGAGATCTGTACAGCAAGCACAACAGACTTATGTAACAAACATAACTTTTCAGTGCCTTCATCTCTATTATCTCATTTTATCCTCATTTCATTCTACTTTCTCAGACTCCCTATACTTATTTGAAAAGAAATGTTTCCCATTTTTTCCCTGGGAATCAAATGCATCACATTGATTGCGCTTTTTTACCCTGCTTCAGCAGGAGAAGGAAAAGATATATACAGAGAAAACATCTGTATACATACAGAGAGAACATCTACAAAATTCTAAGCCACATGTCATTAGAAGAACAAATAATTTCTACACAGGACTGACTTTTATGTTTTTTAATCTCCTTTTGCCTCATTTCTGAGAACTAGGCCTATTTGACAACAGAGCTAGAAAAGCTCATCTAAATGGCCCTTGATTCTTTCAGACCCCTTCCTTTATTTCTAGTCCTCACTAGAGTTCTCTTAACCAGAAGTGAAGTCCAACAAGTGCATGTGTGTTGTAACATGTGTGCATGTGCGCATAGATTGATAGATGATAATTATTAGAACACTATATAATTGACCGTTTAGGTAACAACTTCTGAGACTGCCAGTTACACAAATTGAGTTCAAGAATGCTCAGTAGCGGGCCGGCCGAGTGGCACGGTGGTTAAGCACTGGCTTGGGAAGCCAGCAGCCCTGGTTCGGGTCCCACATATGAGGGCCAGTGACACTGCCCTCAACAAAAAAAAAAAAAAAAAAAAAAAAAAAAAGAATGCTCAGTAGCAACTGCAATCCAACAATCAGAGAGTGCACAATCAAAAAGACCCCAATGCAGCAACCACCATCACAAATGCCTTTCAGCACCCAGACATTGATTAAACACCGGAACATTCCCAGTGGAACAATTTATGGGTCTTTCAAGCTGATTCCCAGCAGAAAACAGCCAACAGGGATAAAAGATGGCCTTTGCCTTACTTCTTTTCAACCCTGTGTGGTTGCCTCTAAAACCTAGTTGTAAAAGTGTCTAGGATATGTAGATTGTTACCTTGACAGTTTCCCAGGTCAAGAAGTGCCTCTTAAAGGAGGGTGGAATGGAGCTGAGTGAGCAAATCACCCTCAGCAGTATGCCATTATCAAAGGGAATTGCTACATGTAAAATAAAATTTGAGCAGGTACTGAAGGTAAATTTAAAATGCATGAGCAGATGGTGTACACTGCCAATGACATATTCTTGCAGCACTGGTAGCTCTCTGCCAACCCACACATATGGCTTCATGAGGAGTTCCCTTAGATGTAGACCCTTACCTGCAGTGCTTATTATGCACCTGGATGGATTAAAGTAGCAGGCATATGTGAATTCACTGCATTTCAGAAGAAAGTTGAGTTACACTTGAAATAAGTATGTCTGCACTGAGATGAACAACCTGTACCTTTTGCTTTACTGATGAATACAATCTTTTGCTTCACTGATAATTGCTATAGTTTTTTTATTAATGGTATATGGGTCAACTGTTAATGGTGTCATTCTCAGTCTGATTTTATTATGTATAGGATACACACACACACACACACACACACACACACACGGTGCCAAAAAATGTATACACATTTTAAGAAAGGAAAAAACTGTATTAAAATTGTAATAATATATACCGATAACAAAAGATGAATACAAGTCATGCTTGACTTCTACAATCACAAGAGGTGCTCAAAGTGGTTCAGCGTCCAGACACTTCTGATTACAGCAAACGTTGTTTGGTAGACTTCTGTGGCGAGCTTGTAAACTGTTACACTACCACAGCAGCAGAAGAAGTTATTGCTGTGCGAGGTCTCCCGGATCTTCTCTTGTGCGCATCACACATTACCAAGTGTCTCAAACTTATCATGAATGTGTGCAATTGTTAGGAGTGCTGGAGGTTCTGCTGCATACTCACACCTTCACTGTCATTGTGCTTCAACAACGTTCTCGAATTTCAAATACCACTTCAGAATGGTCTTGCACTCCTCGAAGGATAACCATGCTTCTGCCTCTTTCTTTGACTGTCCTGCCTATCGAATGGTGATGCTAGCCTAGCATTCATTTGATTAAAGGCATCTTTTGAGCGAATGTTATACTACACATTGCTCCTGTAACATCTCTTAAAATGTATACACATGACTTGTATTCATCTTTTGTTATTGGTATATATTGAGTATTACAATTTTAATACAGATTTTTCCTTTCTTAAAATGTGTATACTATTTTTGGCATTAGTTTCTCTGGAGAATCATGACTGATAAACTATCACATTCTCTAATAATTAAATTCTTGTAACTGTGGGATGTGGGATGTCCTCTTCCCTCTAGTTGCTGAGCACAATGTTCAACTCTAAAGCTAATATCCCACATAATTATCTGCATGCATACATGCCTATCTTATTAGAATTGAGATCCTTCAGAGCAAGATTAAGATTTTACTTATTTTCTATTAAAGCATTATGGAAAGTTTCAAACATTTTCATAACTAGAGAGAATAGTATAATAAACCCCCATTCACCCATCACCCACATTAAACCATTATCAACTCAAGTCCAATCTTGCTTCTTCTATTTTCCTATCCATTTTCCCCTCCTCCAGGTTATTTTGAAACAATTTCTGGACATTAGTGTCATTTCATCTACATATACTTCAATACATATCTTTAAAAGATAATTATCTTTGTAAAATATAATCACAATTCTATTATTCCTGCTAGTAATTGTACAATGCATTAAGATTGTTAAATGTCTAGTTAGCATTCACATTTCTTTGACAGCTTTGGAAATATTTTGTACCGTATATTCATCTGAGTCAGGAGTATAAAAAGCCCATAAACTGTAATTGATAGATATGCTTCTTTCTAATCCATAGAGTTCCTCTTCCCTCACATTCTATTTTTCTCTTTGACAATTTATGTGTTGAAAAAAACTAGTTTATCTGTCTTGTAAAATTTCCCACAACAAGGTTTTTGCTGACTATACCACCATGTTGTCATATAAAACATTCCCTGACCCCTTGTATTTACTATAAAGTGATAGTATGCCTAAAAGCCTAATAGATTCAGGTCAGAATTTTTGACAATACTACTTCAAAGGCAGTAATATCTACCTCTATTATGAGATATGTATTTTCAGGTTCTCTCTCTCTGTGATTTCAGCAGTCATTGATGATCACTGCTTAAAACCATTATCTGATTACACACTTGTGTCTGTCTACTAGGGCTGCCATAACAAAATATCACAGATGGGGTGGCTTAAAAAACAGAAATTTTTCTCACAGTTCTGGAGGCTAAGAAGTCCAAAATCAAGGTTTAAGTCAATTCTGTTCTTGGTGAGAACTCTCTTCGGGCTTACAGATGGTCACGTTCTCACCGTATACTTATATGGGGGAGAGAGAATGCGAGCTCTAGTGTTTCTTTCTTTTCTAATAGGGGCACCAGATCTATGACCTCATAACCTTAATTACCTCCTTATATGTCCTATTGCCAAATACAGTCACATGAAGGATTAAGGCTTCAACATATGAATCGAGGGGGTGGGGCACAATTCAGTCCATAGCAGCACTGTAAAATATTGTCTTTTTTTTTTTTTTTTTTAGGGCAGTGTCACTGGCCCTCTTATGTGGGACCGAACCGGGGCCGCTGGCTTCCCAAGCCAGCGCTTAACCACCGCACCACTCGGCTGGCCCAAAATATTGTCCTTTAATTCTATCATTTATTCTTCATTTATTAGCCTAAATATCCCTATAAAGAGAAACCTCTTTCATCAACTATTTGGATACCCTGAGGAATAGTTAATATAGGACAGATGAGGATTCTTTCCCTATATTATTAGTTTTTCAAATAATGAGTTTGGGTATCAAACATCTTTGTTTTCTAGTGTTTTTAAGATGTCTGACATATACGGGGTACTTAAATATTTACTGAATTGAGTTGCTTTCATACTGCCTTAATGGACAGTACCAAATTTTTTTAAATCTCAATTTTCTAAGAATAACATTTTCCCTCTAACTTGTCCTGACAGTTCTCAAGTTCAGAAATTGGTTACTCCCTGGATAAGATCTAGTTTTAAACCTTTTAAAGCAAAGTTGTCACTACAGGAGAACACATGATGAAGAACTCTCAAGTCTTAATCCCTTATTACTCTTTCAGAATTTAAACAAAGATTTCAAGAAATCTCCAAATACAGCTAGCCTACCCATCTGCATAAATTGATCAGTCCTTTATCTGGTTTGTGATACAATTCAACATTCAGATTTTCATAATGTAATGCAATATTTGCCAGTTGCACATTGTAGAAACTAGAGCCAGCTTGTCTGTATGTCTTGCTGGGGCTTTCGTACAGGAACCAGTGAGAACAAAAACAAAACAAGGACCACATTTACAATGGCTCTAGGTTAAACTAAGGAAAATTAACCCAGTAAAGAGACTTTTCCCAGTGAAGACAACCAAAAGGTCCAAGATCTAGCTGGAAATGAGGATACCACCAGATCCTAGGTCTGAGAATCAGCTATTAATCAAATCTTCCTTTTCTACTCCCTAAATTTAAACACAGGCACATGCACACACATATACAAGCATATGAAATCTTCCATGTAGTTTGAGACTGCAAACAGATTTCCCACCTTTCTCAGGATTTATAGCCAGAAATCAAATCTAGACCTGTCTGACTCCAGAAACAATCTCTTTACCATTACATTGGACTGTGCCACTATTTGCTTTTGTTTTCTACATTTTTTTGTCAATTACAGTTGACATTCAATATTAGTTTCAGGTGTGTTGCTTTTCATTTCTTTAATTATTTTTTTACTTTTAAAAGATTGTATTGGGGAATTGGCGGAGGAGAACAGTGTTGGGGAATTAGGGAAAGGGACCTGCCAATTTGTTGTTCTTCAATCTTCATTGTGGAGGGTGCCAGTCACCATCTGGCTTCCTGTTGGCAGCTCATGGTCTCTAAACTCAAGGTACTCTGCTCAATCATAGTTGCAGGTGGGCATAGCCACCATTCCATGCGGGAGTCGAATCAGCAGCCTTGTTGTTAAGAGCACATGCTCTATCCAGAGTCATCCAAAGGGCAGCTCAGCTCAAGGTGCAAAGTTCAGTCTTAGTTGTGGGTGGGCGTAGCCCACCACTGAACAGGCAACCTTGTTGTTACACCAGCTGAGCCATCCTGTCACCTGTTGGCAGCTCAGTGACAGCTCAGCTCGGGCGCAGCGTCACTGACCCATGTGGAAATCGAACCGGTAGCTCTTAGAGCTTGCGCTCTAAGCCAACTCTTAACCAACTGAGCCACTTGGCTGGCCCATTTTGCTTTTTAATTTCACCTTCTACAAACTATCAAAAATCCTCCAAATGGGTAGGATATATGAATACATATACATGTATGTGTGTATATATATATATATATATATATATATATATATATATATATATATATTTGAACATATATATATTTGAATGTGCATGTATATATGTATAATTTTCTGTTCTTCTTTGCCATTGTAGCCTGTGATTAGCACATGATAGGTGTACAATAAACATTTATTTATTAAATGAATAAATTATTTTAAACAAATAGGCCTGAATGAATGAAAGAACAAATGAGAGTCCTTTGAAGCCAGACCAGCTGAGCGGTGGTGCTGGGTGAGCTGCAGGCTGCAGGAGGCCGACAGGCCTGGGGGCGGAAGGCCCTTCAGGGCAGGTTCCCAGGACCCCTCGGAAGGGCCTTGCCTGCTCTGTCCCTGAGCCCCGTTCTGCCCACCCCGCCCCTCTGTATGAAGACTGAAGACATCTGTCTCCTGACTTTGCTCTCTTCCAGATAAAGCCCCGTCACATTGTGGGCCACACCTCAGAGACAGCTCTTTCTTCACGGACACGTGGAAACGGCACTGCAGTGAACGTCCTTTTCATGTCTCTTTGGGAACACGAGCACATTTCTCGCTGCTGGATTGCAGGAATCACATCCCATCGTGTACATATGCCACATCCTGTTTATCCATTTATCTGCTGATGGACCTTTGTGTTATTTTCACCTCCTGACTGGTGTGAACAGAGCTGCTGTGAACATGGTGTCACTTCAACTGGGCTGATGGATTCACGTGTCTCAAACAGACCCCAAGAGGCCACCACTCAGGCTGGAAGCCCTCCCTGTGACTGGAATTGTCCATCTCAGTGCCAGGTCCGGCACTCAGCAGGCTCGAGGGCAGTGTCACTGGCCCTCATATGTGGGATCCAAACCAGGGCCGCTGGTGTCCCAAGCCAGCTCTTAACCAGTGTGCCACTCGGCCGGCCCCCAATATATTTTAATACTTAGAAGAAATAGAAAAATTCCTAGAAATATACAACTATCAAAACTGACAGAAGAAAAAATAGAAAATGTGAATAATCCTATAAGTACTTTAATTTGTAAGTAAGTAAAGCCCTCTTGATGAAGAAAATATTGTGCCCAGAGAGCTTTACTGGTGAATTCTACCCAACACACAAAAGAAGAAATAGGGCCGGCCGAGTGGCTCGTTGGTTGAGTTGGCTTGGGATGCCAGCTTTGAACAGCAGGCCATCCAGTTTGGATCCCATATGAAGTCCAGTGACGCTGAGCACTCTACAACTAAGATGGTGAACAACAGCTCCACCTGGAGCTAGGCTGCCATGAGCCGCCATGAGTGGTTGTCCAGAGGCCGGCAACTGATCTGCCTCAGCCGGGAAAAGCTCAATGATCACAATACCAACATGGGCCAGTGAAGCAACATCCTCCACAGCTAGACTGAAGAACAAAAGGACAGCAACTTGTCTGTTCCCCTTCCCCAATTCCCCAGCGCTGTTCCCTCCCCCAATCCTCCAATAATATCTTTAAAAAAAAAAAAATGAAGAAGAAATAATGCCAATATTTAACAAATGCCTTTCTGAGTACATCTTACCCCTGCTTTAATCAATAGTGATTGATTAGAATAAAGTTTACATTCCTTAGCTTATGAAAAAAAAAAAAAAAAAAAAAGAACAAATGAGTGTGGATACAGAAGAATGAAACTGTTAATCAGTCTGCTTTTTAGAATTACTCACCTCAGGTTTACTTGTTTCAACATTCTATTTACTCAACAAATATTTTGAATAATATATGGCAAATTAGTGATTGCATCATATAGCTAAAATGGCTCTCTATAGCTAATATATCCTCTGGATATAAAATTATTCAAACTAGAAAGCAAACTGGTACAGAAAGCTACAAAAAGAGCAAGCATTAAAAAAGCATGATGTCCCACTGAAGAATGATACCAAGCTATCTTCACACCTGATCAAATTATGAATCTTTGTACAGATTTTTTTTTCTGTTATGAAAAGAAATGTAACATTGATTCAAAAAAAATGTCTTAAAAGCACTGCGAAGCCAGTAGCAAGATCTGACTATCCATATAAGGACATTTCGTTTAGTTTTGGTTTGGTTTGGTTTTATTTAAGAATATGTGTGTTGTTTTGTTTTTGTTTATTTTCTATTCAAAAGGATGAAGAGAAAAGGAATGTAGACAATAGATATCTGCTATGAGCCAAACACAGTACAACTCTGTCATGGGTTGCTTAACTTTGGAGAGGAACCAGTGGCAAAGTCAAGGTTTGAATCCAGCTCAGTGGCCTTCAAACACCGGTCTTTCTAAACACTGCTCTGTCTGTCCTTCCTTCCAGGCACAACCGCTTTCCTTTCTTTTTTTATTTTTATGTTTTATTTACCAAAAACCGAAACCAAGTTACATTCATTGATGGGGCCCACTCCCTGTTGTCTAAGGGAAAGGAGGTCCCTAAGGAGTCCCCCACCCAGGACAAAACAAATGGTGGGAGGAGCCCATAAAGGAAAGAATGTCTGAGGGCCTTACATTTCTTATAAAACGAGAGTCCTTGGTGTGGGGCTCCCAGCCGTCCAAGCCTAACCAGAAGTCCAGGTTCCGAGGTGTGACCTCAGGCCCTCAACCTGCAGACCAACCCAACCACTAGAACTTGGCCCTGAGCAAGGGCACTGGGCAGAAGCTGAGGCCAGCAGTGGGCAAGGGGCTACTGCCCCAATTCACGCTCCTGGTCATTCTGGGTGAGTCCTGACCCACCATGGTAATGGTCATGCTCTGGCACCGAAGCAGCCCCATTAGGGCCTGCCTGCCAGTCCTACCAGCCTGCCACCGCTGGAGTCAGTTGACAGTCACTCACGCTTTTGCTCGTGAACAGGGGCAGGTGCCAGCAGCCATCATCTCGCCCTTATTGCCGGGTGTGCCCAGGACATTGCTCAGGCGGGCCACAGCACCAGGGGAGCTCTTCAGCAACCCATCTGTGTCGCTTGAGCCCAGGAATCCGCTCACGTGGTGAGGCTCCACTGGACTCAAGGTGGCCATGGGCTCTTTTCAGCACGGGCCCAAAAGGAAGTTAGCACTGTATGCTACCAGGTCCATAGGGTTCCTGATGGTGTATATATGTTCTCACTGAAGTTGATGGAATCTCCAGCACTGGGCATGATGGGTGTTCCAGGGAACCCACCTCTCCCTAGGTGTCCCATGCAGATGTTCACAGTGGACAGGCCACATGCCACCTCTGTGGCCATGCTCCCTGGAGGCGTCACCCTCTGTATCGGATGCCCCTGAGCACTCGGGGAGCGGTCCATGGCACCAGGGAGGAAGGACTCAGAGCCGGCATCTACAGAGTGGGCCGGCCGCCCACTGGGAACAACGGTGACATGAAGCGATGGAAGAGGTGGACAGGGGTCAGCATCTCCCACTTCCCACTCATCCCCAAAACTACCCTGTTCCTTCTGCCTGCTGACCCCTAAATGCCTTCTCCTCCAGGACCCGCTAGCCCACCCTGGATGCATGCGCATGTGTGTGCGAAGGCAGGGGGCAGAGCTCCAGGGGCTCTCAAGCACAACCACATCATCGTATTTCCCATTTGAGGGAGCACATCGATGTACTCAGCAGTAGCAGTTATTATCGAATCAGTGCCCCCATAGAGTTCAAGCAGTACTGTGCAAAGGGTTATAAAATAGATATGCAGCTATACTATTTCTATGTGTCCCCTTTCTAACAACGCATAGGGAAGAATGGGTATGAAAATAAGGATAGAAATAATAGGATACAGTGTAAAACTTAGGTATGAGGAAATACAGTAGAATGAGAGAAGAAAATGATGTATGTTCAAAGATTGTTGTCATTTTAAGGTGCACAGATTTTTATGCATGTATTAAGGACTTTTTCTGATCACTTCAAGGGCTCTAGTTCTAAGCAATCAACATGTGAATAGCAATGCTTTAGCAAAATTCAGCATGCCAACCAATTAGGAGCAAAATTGTTTTGTTACCAATGAAATGTCTTGAGAAATAAGTCATTTTCACTGAAGGAAGTTACTACCATTTCTGTTTCCAAAAATATCTCAACATAACATAATTATCCTCAAATTTATTTTTCCCCAGCTGAAGTGGATTTTGTTGGTGCTCCACAAGTATTTGGAGGATGGTCAGGCTTTAACCTATGTTAACTTTCAGTACTGAATATTGAAATGTAAGTGTCTCTATTTCAAAACGTTCAGCTCTATTAAATCAAAGGAAACTTTTATCACTTATTTACTTCTAGAGTAGCTAGAGCATTTCACTCATTTATACAACAATTGTATTAAGGGAGTTTATTTATGTCATTTTTGGCTCTCAACAAAACTTGCAGAGTAGGTATGACAAATTCCATTTACCCAAAGTCACCCAGTCACCAAGTGGCAGGATCCAAACTTCAACAAATCTGTCTGAATACCAAACTATTACACTACATCAAGAAAACTGATTTTATCTCCAAAGCAAGCACAAGCCAATTAATAGCTGCCCGGAATGCTATACTGGAGAGAAGTCTGAGCTTTATTGATGTTCAATAAACAATTAGCAAGGTCTGCTATGGGCCTATGTAGAAGAGTAACTGCAACTTTGGGTTGAATGGTGGCTTCCAAAAAAATATGTCCACATACTATTCCTGAGAACCTGTAAATATTACCTTATATGATAGTGACAGGGTGAAATTACCTTATTAGACAGTAAAAGATGTGATTAAGTTAAAGATTTAGAGAAGAGGAGTTTATCTGGATTATATGGGTAGACCTAAACCCAATCCCAAGTGTTTCTGTAAGAGTGAGGCAGAGAAAAATTTGGAGAGGAGACAACGTAACCATAAAGGCAGAGACTGGAGTGACACAGCCAGAAGTCAAGGAATGCTAACAGCCACCAGAAGCTGGGAGAGACCAAGAATGGATTTTCTCTTTGAGCCCCCAGAGGAATGAAGCTCTTCTGACACCTTGATTTCAGACTTTGGCCATAGTAAGTGTGAAAGAATAAATTTCTGTTGTTTTAAGCCACACAGTTTGTGGTAATTTGTTACAGCAGCCATAGGTAACTGATAGGCCATGTATCTGTTATCTCCATAACTCAAGCTCTGCATGTTAAAGATAGAAAAAGCGCTGGGACTTGCCCATGGGCACTCTGAATCTCATGAGGTGATGTGCTCGCTTTCTATGGGTTTCTTTATCCATAAACCATATCTTTACCCCTTAATAATAGAACTTCAGCTGCCTCCTGAGACCAGAAAGAAAAGTGAAAAGGGAGGCCCAAAACCAGCAGGTGCCCACATATAGCAATCATAAGTGTGCTGATCAAAAGGGCAGAGTTTAGACAAAAGAGAAATAGCAGGCTACAGGCAAAAAGAAAAAGTGGTAACTGGATCAAGCCTAAGCACAGAAACCAAGAAACTAAGTGATGCCAACCCAATAAATCTAGAGTCATTCAGGAAGAAAGAATAGCATAGTAATTAAATGAATTGACTCAGTCTAAATCCCACTTACTAAAAGCTTGACCTTGTATAAATTGCTCAACCTTTCTGTTTTTGTTTCCTCATCTTTAAAATAGGCCTGACATATCTATTTCATAGGACTATTGTAAGAATTAAGTGAGATAATTCTTATAAAGTAATCAGAAGAATGCTTGGCATTTAGTTCATATTCCATAAGTTTTTATAATTATTATCATTTGCATTGTTATCAGGAACATTTATAGAAGCATGAAGCCAGGAAAAGAAAGAGATCAAATAATAAATGCACAGACCATACATAAGAATCTGCTATATGTGCCTCCAGCTTTCTTTTATTCCTATTCATACCAGGGCCTTATAGGAAACAACAGCTACTGAACACTTTGGCAAGCCATTGGGTGAAAATCTTGTGTGGGCATTTCAAAAAACACCTCAGGTGTTTTCTGTCAACCTGGAGATTGGATGTTTCTATCTAAAGCTAGCTATGTGCCCAGCCCTGCACATAAGTAGAAAGGCCATGGTAGACACATATATAGATTCTTTGCCTCATGTTCCCAGACAGCCTCTTCATTGCCATCTCCTCATAAAGCTCAGCTTTTTCTGATGCCTCAAAGCTCATAAAATGTTAAAGCTTAAAAATGATCAATTCAATCCTTCCGAATGCAGAGATTAGGACACTCAAGCCCAGGCAAGAATATGATTTGACCAAATTCTACTAGTTATAGCTACAGTCATATTTTTTAATTATCACAAAATAACAAAGTTTTTTTTAGTAGGGGAGTGGAGAATATTTTCTCTGAAGGATCCTATCAATTTCCTTTTCAAAAAGGCATATGATAGTGGGCTCACCTCTATTATCTGGTATCCAATTACATCCCAGCAAAGCTGCACAATGAGTCATCCAGAGTGAAAATTCTTTCTAGGGCAAACACTCTATCAAGTATTTTAACTTATATCCCTCAAGTGTAATATTCACAAACTATCTGAATGCCAATTGGTTCTGGTACATTTTGGAATCAATGGGATTCCAGTACCGGGCTGTTTTAATTATGGTAGCATTGTAATATATTTAGAAATCAGGAAGTGTGATGCCTCCACCTTTGTTCTTTTTTCTCAAGATTGTTTTGGCTACTCTGGATCTTTTGTGATTCCCTGTGAATTTTAGGATTGTTTCTTCTGTTTTTGTAAAAAAAAAAAAAAAAAAAACCACTAGGATGTTGATGAGAATAACATTAAATCTATAGATTATTTTGGGTATTATGGACATTTTAACAATAATAAGTCTTCTAATGCATGAACATGGGATGTCTTTCCATTTTTTTAAATCTTATTTAATTTCTACCATCAATGTATTAGAATAAAGACAGATATGAAGACCAATATAAAACAGAATGGAAAGCCCAGAAATAAACTCACACATATATGTTCAACTGACCTTCAATGAGGGTACCAAGAATACACAATGGAGGAAGAATAGTCTTTACAACAAATGGTGTTGGAAAAATTGCATATCCACATACATAAGAATAAATTTAGGGGCTGGCCGAGTGGCTCGTTGGTGAAGAACTGGCTTGGGACACCAGCTCTGAGTAGCAGGACCCCAGTTCAGATCCCACACGAGGGCCAGTAATGCTGCACCCTCTATAGCTAAGATGGCGAACAACAGCTTGACCTGTAGCTGGGCTACCATGAGTCACCAGCAATGGTGTAGGCTGCAGCTGCTATTGCAGTGGGCTGCCTTGAGCTACCGTGAGTGGCTGGCAGCCAGCGTGAGCAGCCGGCAGCCAGCATGAACTGCCAAGAGCTGCCATGAGAGGCTGTCCAGTGGCTGGCGACTGACCTGCATCACCCCGGAAGAGCACAATGATAATACCAACATGGGCCAATGAAGCAACATCTTCCACAACTAGACTGAAAAGCAACTTGTCTGTTCCCCTCCCCTAAATTCCCCAATAAAAATTAAAAAAAAAAAAATGGGCAAAGTACTTTTGAATAGACATTTCTCCAAAGAAGACATACAAATGGCCAACAGGTATGAAAAAGTGATCAATGCCATTAATTATCAGGTAAATGCAAATCATAACCACTGTGAGATACAATCTTACTCCTTTTAAGATGGATATTACCAAAAATACAAGAGATAACAAATGTTGGTGAGGGTATAGGAAAACTGGGACCCTTGTAAAATGGTATTGGTGGAAATGTTAAATGGTGTAGTCATTAGGGTAGAAACATATTGTTAAATTTCAAATTTAATTCAAAAAAATAAAAAATAGAACTATCATATGATCCAGCAATCTCACTTCTGAGTATATCTCCAAAAGAATTGAAATCAGGGTCACAAAGAGATATTTGCACTGTCATGTTTATTGCAGCATTATTCTAATAGCCAAGATATGAAAAAAACCAAATGTCCATTGATAGGTGAATGGATAAAGAAAATATGACATATACATACAATGAGATATTATTCAGCCTTAAACAAGAAGAAATCCTACCATTTGGGATAACGTGGATGGACCTGGAAACAAAATAAAAATTCTACCATTTAGGACAACATGGAAATCCTAACTTTGGGGAAATAACGCTGAAATAAGTTAGTCACAAAAGGACAAATACTGGATGATTTTACTTATATGGGGTTTCTAAAGTAGTCAAATTTATAGAAGCAGAAAATAAAATGATAGATGCAAGGGGAGTGGTAAAGGGGTAGCTGTTCAATGGATATAAAGTTACTTATATAAGGATAAAACTTGGTAGATCAATAATGTAATTAAACTTAGCTAGTTAATTACATCCTGATATTCATCTGTTTTCTGTTTCTCCTCTCACTGATTGACTGAAGAACTCTGTGTGTTCCTTTTTTCAAACCTACTCATACCTTGTTAATTAACAAACACCTTAACCTGAAAGGAGCAGCTTCTTTAATCCTCAGGTGCCCGCACATCAGGACCCATGATCACAACTCCTTAGCAGTTTTTCACAGATGACTTTCCAGCTACAAGACAATAAGATTTAAGATAACATTGTGGCAGACCTGAGGCCTCAGAAGATCCTAGGAGACCACTTCTCAACTGTTAGCTCTGAGGCCTGCTTTCTTTTGTTCTTTGCCATTTACCTGCCTATAAAACCTCTTAATCACTTTGGCTTGAGGAATGTGGTTTTTTAGACAGTAGTCTGCCATCTTCCCTAGCTGCCAGCATCTAGAATAAAAGACACTTTTCTCCTCACCAACTCTTGTCACTCTAGTTTTGGGCTCTTCTGGCAGCAAGCGGCACCAAACCTGAGTTCAATAACAGTTCTTCAAAATGAGTAAGGTCAAGAGATCTGCTGTACAACACAGGTCTAGCTAACAGCATGGTATCATGGCACTTAAAAATTTGTTAAGATGATTGCTCTTATGTCAAGTGTTGTTGATGTAGGATATTTCTCTTGTGCCGGAATCGTAGTCTCATGAAGCCGAAGAATGGAGACACAGACCAGAGAGGTAAAATTTACAGCAGAGGACAGTTTATTAGAGTAGAAACTAACAGCTCTCAAAACGAGAGGTAGTCCTGACTAGATTGCACACTAATTAGGGCAAAAGCTTTGGTTTTTATACCTTTTGTATGTCTGGGGAGGAGGGCTGGCTGGCCACATTTGTTGTTCAGCCCGAAGGAGGTGTTTCATCCCAAATGCCTAATTTCCTTAGAGCTTAATCAGCTTAATCAATGTCTCTGTTCTGAGAGGAGCATGTTACCAGAGACTAACAGTTTTATGTCATGTTAAATAGTCTCTGGGAGATATGCATTCTCCCTGGGAATCCCAGACTTGGAAAAAGAGGCCTTTTTCCTCCCCCACCTGGGTCTGTCACTGGCAGGTCCTGTGACTTAATCCTGTCTGTTAGCTAATAAATTATTTCCCTGGCTTTGTTATAGTTTCCACCCTGATTCCCTCTACCATGGCCATTTCCCTGACTACCTATAATTTTCTTATCTCATTGTTAACACACACACACACACACACACACACACACACACACACACCACACGCAAGCACGCACGCACGCACGCACACGCACGACACAAGGAAATATTTGGAGATGATTGATTTCTTTATTATTGTGGTGATGGTATCACAGGTGTATGCATATGTCCAAACTCATCAAATTGTATCAGTTATGTGCCAGATTTGTATTTTATACCTCAATAAAGTTGTTAAAATAAGAATCGATGAGTATCAATATAAAGAAGATTATTGTATTACATTTTTACTAGGAAATTCTGAGGAAACATATACTTGCTAGAGGCTTCTGAGTAGCTTGGTTAGGCTGGTTTTCACAATAACTTTGTGATGTGGGTTGCTACGATCTTTATTTGCATAAAATAAATGAAAGGGGCCTAGCAATTCACTGAAAGTTGCATGGTAGTCATCCGCAGAAAAAAAGATTAAAATTAAGGCTGCTTTACTTTCATCACTAAAACATATTGCTTTTCTTGTTACTGTGCTGCTTATTTCTTTCATATACAGAGTTCACCACATACTGTCCAATAATTTCTCAAAGAGTTAAAGGCCTCTCTGTGTGACTTAGATAGATACCACTAAAAATTGGAAACCAAAATGACGGGGTAAACCACTATCCAGAGTTAAAATAACAAAATGCCCAAGCTAGCCACATTTCCTAAAAAACTCTATTTTGAAAAATACAGACACCTAGAATAGTAGAGACAAGAGTATGTGAAACTAAAGGGAGAAGAGGAAACTGAAGTCCTATTCTACACATATTTATTGCACACCCAATATGTATCAAGAACATTCCTAGGAGTATGATGCAAGATGAATGAGAGATAATCCCTGCCCCAGGAAGTTTGCTTATGTTGGGGAAAGACAGGTACATAAAATACGATATCACTACACGTAGGAAGTATCAGAGGTATAAAGAGGTTACCATAAGAACACAGAGGTAGGACCCCTATCCTGAATTAGGGAATTGTGGAAGGCTTCAGGAAGGAGGAAACCACTGAATTAAGGTTTGAAAAATAATTTGGAGTTAGTTGAAGAAAATAGAACACATGGATAAGGAGTAAGACACTATGGAAGAGGATGCTATGAAGCTACTATGATTACTAAAGCATAAAACAGTAAATTAGATATGAGAAGACATGAGGAATTCTGTGTTATCAGAATATAAACTACTCAGCAGGGAATGGCTGGAAGTGAGAAACAGGCAGGGGTCACTGTCATGGACATTCATGTAAGTCATTTAAAATGCAGGACCTTATCCAATAGGTAATAAGCAACAAATTTCAGAAAGGTGCAAAAAGATAAGGATAATGAGTATCTAAATAAAAGACAGTACATTAACATCCTAAAGAATTGTACAAGTGATAATGAAAGAAATATTGAGAGAAAATAGGAGCTAGGGAAACAATTCTTAATAATTAAGAATATCAATAAAACAAAATGTCATAGAAAGGAAGCTCCTGCTGTTAGAGAAATGAGATTAAATTAGAGCATTTATCTTCATAGTAGGAAAATGTGTGCTTAGGTGATAATAGGATTTGTCTCACCAAAAGCCATTTGAAGAGTCTTCATTACAAATACTTTCATAGAACAATATTTTACTATTAAGTACCAAAGCTAATAAGACCTTTTGTACCCACCCTTTGTGGTCATAGAAGTTAATTCCCACCATTTGATAAATCAATTCCCATTAGTAAATTAGAAGAGCATATAGGTGAAAATATACAAGTAGATTAGAAAGGTTTTTGTTTTGTTTTGTTTTTTGCCTTTTGCCAAGTTGATAGTATTTTTTCAATAGGTAGGGAAAAAAACAAATTGTATAATATAAATCATTAAGATAGTTATTAATAAGTGTAAGTAAGACAAAACTTTGAAAATACTCACGCAATTCTAGGTTTGTAAACTTGGTCTTGCTCATTTGTTGGAAATTTAGTCCATTGTTTGCCTTATTTCTTTCACATACACAGCTTTGGAATTAGTTGATATCTATTTATCTGGCCAAATTAACAAAATGAATTCTGAGATTTTTCCATAAAATTAATGATGAGGCACACTGAGACAGAAACAATAAACTTTAAAGTGAATTAGATCCTTCTGCATTCATTGTCTTCTTTTCTAAGATTCCCAATTGAAATGCAAAGAATAAAAAGCCTTGAAGTCATCTTATACGAAATTTATTTTTGGTGGCAGCTATGAAGGCATTCCTGCCACTGCAGAAGATACCTTTCCTGAGGCAAACAATTATATTTTTAAAATATCTTTAGTTTCGGGCCGGCCTAGTGACTCATTAGTTAAGAGTTGGCTTGGGAGCGAGAGCTCTGAGCAGCAGGGCTCCCGGTACAGATCAGTGATGCTGTGATCTCTACAGCTAAAATGGTGAACAACAGCTTGACCTGGAGATGGACTGCCGTGAGTCGCCAGCAATGGCATAGGATGCAGTGGGGCTGCAGTGGGCTGCTGTATGCTACCATGAGCGGCCTGCAGCCGGCGTGAGCAGCCATGAGCTGCAGTCCAATGGCAGGCAACCAATCAGCCTCAGCCGGGAAGAGCGCAATGATCACAATACCAACATGGGCCAGTGAAGCGACATCCTCTACAACTAAACTGAAGAACCAAAGGACAGCAACTTGTCTGTTTCCCTTCCCTTTCCACAACGCTGTTCCCTTCACCAATTCCCCAATAAAATCTTTAAAAACATAAAAAAAAATCTTTAGTTTTTATTTTTTTATACTTCCAAAATAGAAAAAAATAAAGGAGGGCATTTTTATAAACCACATATATTCTTTCTATTTTAAAAGTTCATTTTTCCCAGACTACAGATACTAATCTTGAGGGTCCTACAAAGAGAAACACTCATATACACAAGCCCTTTTTCTTGTGAAAAGTGAAATAAAATGGATCCACTTAAGGTTTTTAAAGTGAAGCCAGATGGCTATTAAGGGTATGGACCAGATGCATGTCCTCACCAGACGGAACCATGAACTTTTGAACTGGACCAAACCACAAATATTCCCAGGATTCTGCAAAGAACACCTGCAACTTGCTACAGTGAAGGACTTTTGCATAGGGTTAGCCTTAGCAACTACTCATGTTTAACCAAGGCTAACTTTCTGTTGCCAACATCAAAACTCTTTGTAAACAATTTAAGCAACCATTCCTTTTTTTCTTCCTTAAAAAAAACTCCTGATTTTGTTCGCTAGTGGGACACTATTTGGGTTGCTACCCAAATCTGTGTATCCCAAATTGCACTTCTTTGATACCAAATAAATACTTTTGCATGATTATTGACTCCTGACAATTTTAAGTTGGTAGTCCCAACTTCACAATATATCTTTAGGGCAACTAACTGAGTGCCAAATAATAAGCAGGAGCCAAAGACCCTACCAACTGAAGATGCTTTATCTCTCAAATATCAGAGGACATTTTGCTCTCTGCTCTCTTTCTTCTCTACACTGGAGAGATGGGCCAGTGCTTTCCAGAAAACTAAACTGAGTCACCTGATTTTGTTTCCTGAACAGACACACACACTGCCATCTTTGCCCAAGTTTCTGAACTTAAGTCTAATTGTCCACTTTGAATTAGTTCATTTTGGTTAAATAAATGGGACAAGATGGAGTTTTCTTTCATTCCCTTATTTTACTCTTAGTCTATTTCTGAGTGCATCTTTTTTTTTTTTTTTTGAGGGCAGTGTCACTGGCCCTCATATGTGGGACTGAACTGGGGCTGCTGGCTTCCCAAGCCAGTGCTTAACCACTGCGCCACTCGGCTGGCCCTATGAGTGCATCTTTGCCAAGAGGGAGTAAAGGAGCATGACAGCCATGGAGACGTGCAGTCAGATTATCTTCAAAAGAGCCCATTGAAAGAAGCAAGTTGACTGATTGCCCAGAGCTGCTCCCTGTGAGCCCTAAAGTCATGTTTCTGCTAGTCTTCTTGCAGGCCATGACTAAGCATTACAGGGAAAATAGTTCTGTCCCATTTCTACCCAATATACGATTGTTCTAAATAGTAACTTTGACTGGAGGACCCCTATCAGCTTGACTGAAACTTTCTAGAATGACTTGCCCTACCCAATCTTTTCTTCTGTTTCCTTTCACATGACCTTCACAGGTCATGGCCTGAAGGCTCTCTGTGCTTATTGTTCCTCTGATTTATCCTTCACAGGAATTTCCCCATAAATCTGCATATCTAATCCCATCTAAGCATCTTCTCTGAAGGATCTGAATAAACAGTGACTTTGCTAGCATAATAACTCATCAACATTGTATTCTAATGAGGGGTCCATATCCACAAGAGAAAACATTGTTTGCCTTGTAGACATTTCTTTTTGAATGCTGTAGAGGTCCATATCATCATATAGTGCTTAAGAATGTGACATTACCTCTTCAAGGAACTGGAAAGCTGAATGGGATCAGAGGGAGGGGGAAAAGAGGAGAGGTCTACAAAAAAAAAAAGAGAAAGGATGACCAGAGAATGGGTGGTCCATGGAAAGGGAGATTAGACAGGAATTCACAAAGTTGTTACTGTTAAAAAAAAAAAAAAAAAGTAGGTCTTCAGTATAAGATATATAAGTGGAACAAAGTCTTACGAAACAAGAAGCAATCTTTCCGTGGACATAAACATGAACCAAGCACTTACTAAGTGATACTTTCTATCATAAAGTTGTTTTAGGGCCAGCCGAGTGGCGTGCATTGGTTAGAGCTGCAGGGCCCCGGTTCGGATCCCACATATGAGGGCCAGTGACACTGCCCTCTATAACTAAGGTGGTGAACAACAGCTCCACCTGGTTGCCTCTCTAGTTAAGATAGTGAACAACAGTTCCACCTAGAGCTGAGCTGCCATGAATCGCTGGAGAGAGTGTAGGCTGCTGCCCCTGCTGCAGTGGGCTGCGGTACGCTACTGTGAGTGGCCAGCAGCCAGCGTGAGTGGCTGGCAGATAGTGTGAGCTGTCAAGAGTCACTGTGAGCGGCCATCCAGAGGCCAGCAACTGATCTGCCTCACCCGGGAAGAGTTCAATGATAATACCAACATGGGCCAGTGAAGCAAAGTCCTCCACAACTAGACTGAAGAACAAAAGGACAGCAACTTGTTCCCCTTCCCTGATTCCCCAACGCTGTTCCCCTTCCCCAGTTCCCCAACAAAATCTTTAAAAAAAAATTAAGAAGTTGTTTTAAAAAGCTGAGGAGGGCTGGCCGAGTGGTGTGTTGGGTAAGAGTTGGCTTGGGACACCAGCTCTGAGCAGCAGGGACCCACATTGGATCCCACATGAGGGTCAGTGATGCTCTGCCCTCTACAGCAAAAATGGTGAACAACAGCTAGATCTGGAGCTGGGCTGCTGTGAGTCCCTGGGGATGGCATAGGCTGCAGAGGAGCTGCAGGGTGATGCCTTAAAGCTACCATGAGTGGCTGGCAGCTGGTATGAGCAGCTGGCAGCTGGTGTGAGCTGACAAGAGCCTCTGTGAGGGGCCGTCCAGTGGCCGGCGACCGATTAGCCTCACCCGGGAAGAGTGCAATGATAATAATACCAACAAGGGCCAGTGAAACAACATCCTCCACAACTAGACTGAAGAACAAAAGTACAGCAACTTGTATGTTCCCCTTCCCTGATTCCCCAAGCTGTCCCCCTCCCCCATTTCCCCAATAAAATCTTTAAAAGAAAAGGCTGAGGAAAAGAAACCAATAAAAGCACAAGGAGCAAGGATGGTTTTATTTTTAAAAGAGAAACCATAGTCAATTTTTCAGTAATTCTCAAAGCAGGCAGCATGACATAGACATTAAGAAAAAGAGACTAAGGGCACAGGCCACAGAAGCAGCAGATCTGGGAGGGACACCTGTTTTTGCCATTTATCTTTGGTGAGTTATTTAACTTCCTGATCCTCAGAGTCCTCATTCAATAAGAGGGACAATAATAGGCTATTGCAAGTAGTCAGTTGGTCACAAGCACAAAGAACACAGCACATAAAGTTAACATTTACTGAACACTATTCACCAGGGCTTTTGCTAAAGGCTTTATATAGAATATTTAAATTAATTAAAAATTATGATTACCCTAAGGTATGCAGTGTCATAAAGGAATTACCAATGATGTAAGTTATAGAACTAAATCTAGAGATTTTCAAAACTAACAAAAATCAATGCACAAGATAGGCTATGTCACTGTGTAAGGAAATTTTTCATCTTATTGTTCAAAATACTACCCTTTATAAGAAGATCAAAATTAATTTATAAGAAATCTTTCCAGATCAGATTCTTCCAGACTGCAAATAACCTGTAACTTGTGATAGGGTGGGTAGATAGATAGAAATGAGCAGGAGAAATTTAGCCCTGATTAGAAAGTCCCTAGCTGCAGCTCTTATTTGGGTCAAGGCCCCTTGCAGCTGCCCAGCAGGATTCCAGGCTTACACATACCTCTAAATCAAAGAGATAGGTTGTTACAAGTCAGAGAAGGGGGGAACACATCCTGTTTGTGCCCCAAAACCAAGGGGATGTGTTTACCCATGCCCCTAAATCAAAGAAATTCATTGCTAAATGCCAGAGGACTAAGCAACTCAGGGGAAGGAAGAGAGAAAAGAAGGGAGAGGGGGAGCAATCCTACCCATAGAAATAAAAGCCTTCATGCAATGTAAGGCAAGGCTGTTTCCCACTCTTGGGTCAGCCCGCTCCATGTCTCAGAGTGTACTCTCTTCTACTAATAAACTTCTGCTGTTCATGCTGCACAAAATTCTGTCTCTTGATTGAATTCATTCATTCAAGAAGACAAAGAGCCAAGTGCTGGGAGCCGGCAGCACCCCGATGTCTGACAAGGTCACATTGAAGTAAAGATCCACACTCAGCGCTGGATGTCTGGGGTGCTGCCCTATGATTGGTCATGTAGTATCTCCTGCCTCTATGAACCCATGTGCCTTTCCTCCACATCAGATCGTATAGGAGAC
Organism: Aselliscus stoliczkanus; assembly: GCA_033961575.1. NCBI lineage: Eukaryota > Metazoa > Chordata > Mammalia > Chiroptera > Hipposideridae > Aselliscus > Aselliscus stoliczkanus. The sequence continues at coordinate 59,383,419 of CM066736.1, forward strand.
AGTATACTTTCACTGCATTTATGGCAAGTTCCTATGGTACCCCAATGAGAGATGGCTATGCAGTCAAAGACGGGCATGATCTCCTAAGAGAAGGAGACAACCCAACCCAGGTGGTAGCCCCATGGGGACCCCAGGATGAGAAAGAGAGGACTCAAGCCTCTTGGAAACAAAGGCTCAGACTTCTGGTCACGTAGGCCAACAGCCTGTCTGAGAGAAACTGATGATAACATCAGTCTGTTAAGCTCACTTGCCTAGGGTCATTGCTATGAGAGTCTCCTTGAAGACTAAAGTCTCCAGGCCATGAGAGTTCCGATAAGAGGCAACTCACTGACCATGGGGTATGTTAATCAACAGCCTTATTTGAATTCTTTGCCTTGTACATTGTTGCAGCAAGAGATACTGAAGCTTTGACTGAGAAACAGATGCTACCCTCTATTGTAATAACAATAGCCCTCCAGAGGATAAGAGAGGTTTGAAACCCCTTTTGGCTACTAAGTATTGTAATCTCATAGGAATAGATTTTAGATAATTTTACCCTAAACACAGCCACTCCTAGTCTCTTAGTAATAGCTCAAGTATGCGCCCTGTGAGACTTACGATTGTGTTTAGCTGCTGGAATTTGGGATAATTACTAGATAGTCAAGGTAGTCATGGTAACCATTCTTTAGGTGATATGTAGAAACTGAGTCTGGGTCACAAAGAGATTATCATAGTAAAAGATAAGATAATCCTTAAATGTAGAATAGGTCACAGTGTGCCCTGGGGAGAACAATTACAAGGAAGTAAAAACTGTAAAAGTCCTAAGAAAGAAAAAACATCAAAACTATGTGGAACTTAACTTGTGATTGAGATAATGGTCGAGTCCCTATAAAAGGGGACATGCTGTAACAATAAAGTGTGACACTTCTCTGAAACTCCCGCGTGTCTCCACTCCCTTCTTTCGCCTCGCCGACTCCATCTTCACCTGAGGGAACCCCTGGACTCGCGGGAGCTGGACTCCCACAGCCAAGGTTCAACATCATTTCCTGGTAACACTTGTATTGCAACAGCTACCCTAATAGAACCTGACATATAGAAGACATTCATAAATAATAAAATAACTATAAGTTTGAAGATGGTAACTTAAAGTCTGAATTTTCCCTTTTTTTCCTTGGCAATCATTCAAAACCAACAAGAAGAAACAAGAAACAAAATCATTAATCCAATTTTTGTGAAAACGGGAAAAAGCTAAAGCCCCAAAATATAAAATAGGTGGTATACAGCTGTCAAAAACAGTGAAGATAGAGCAGAAATGTGAGTGAGAAGAAGTAGATAGAGAAAGCCACAGTGGAACAGAAACAACAAGCAAAACAAGTTTTTCAAAGAAAAGGAAAGCAACATATCCTGAGGTGTAAAGTCTAACCTCTTAACTTATGATGAGAGAAACAAGAGGAACAACTGACAGCTGATGCTTCTCTAGATCTATTTAGTTCTATGAAGCACAGGAGGTGAGACTACAGGAAGAATCATATATAAACAAGCCATACTTATAGTAACCCATCTGTTTCAGGGACAGAAGAGAAGAAAAGACATCACAGGTCCTACTTAAATCCACTGACAGTGAAGAAGTAAAAGCCAAACAAACTCACATACACAGAATCAAAACAATTTCAACTAACCTGGTACATAGTTGTGGCCCTCCCAAGTATGAGTCTCAGGCAAACATATAAAAGTTCACTTATTTAAAAAATCAAAAAGGAACCAGCATAGGATCTACACAAATCCACCATAAGAAAAGGGGACAGAAATAAGAGGAAAAACAAAAGCCAGATAAAGGACAAAAAGCAGGGGGAAAAAAGAAGTCATCATAGAGCAGTTGAAAATTTGACCATATCTTTAACCATACATTTTTAAATTTAACAAAATGTTACCCTTTGTAAAGAAGAAGTAAAGCCATGATTCCACAGGTAAGAGAAATAGGAGGAAAGGCAGACAGAAAGCAAAGAGAATGTAATAGAAGATAAAATGCGAACTGACAAAGCTCAGGAAAAAAAAAATGGAAGGAAAAGTAAAACCATCACAGAAATGAAGACAAAACAGGAAGAGACATGATAAAATATATCATGTGGGGAGGCGGAAACTTTCTTCTACTCTCAAAGTTCTTTCAGCTGGTCAAATAAACATGAGGCAGATTAGCAAGAGAAAATGGTAAAAGAAAAAGATAAAAGCAGGTATAAACTTAAAAAAAAAATTGAAAAGAAATAGGCGATTCACTTCTACTTAGGATGTAAAAGATTTAAAAAGACTATCAGGCCGGCTGAGTGGCTCAGTGCGAGCTCTGAACAACAGGGTCACCGGTTTGATTCCCACATGGGCCAGTTAGCTGTGCCCAAGTTGAGCTGTTGCTGAGCTGCCAACAGGTGACCGGATGGCTCAGCTGGTGAGAGCATGTGCTTCTAACAACAAGGTAGCTGGTTCGACAGCCACATGGGATGGTGGGCTATACCCACCCGAAACTAAGATTGAACATGGCATCTTGACCTGAGCTGCTGCGAGCTGCCGTTGGGCGGCCAGATGGCGACTGGACTTGGAGCTGAGCTAGCTGTGCCCTCCACAACTAAGATTGAAGGATGACAACTTGGCTGTTCCCCTTCCCCAATTCCCCAATAAAATCTTTAAACAGAAAGAAAGAAAGAAAGAAAGAAAGAAAGAAAGAAAGAAAGAAAGAAAGAAAGAAAGAAAGAAAGAAAGAAAGAAAGAAAGAAAGAAAGACTAAAGAAAGTTCTTCAGGTGGAAGAGAAATTATCTCAAATAGAAGTTTAGATCTGCAGGAAGGAATTAAGTACATTACAAGCAATAAACATATAGGTAAATAGAAAGGACATTTATTTATATATTGATAAACAGAATATTGACCTTTTGAAGCAAAAGTGACATTTAATAAGAGAAAGATGAATTATTTAATAAATAGTGTTGGGACAGCTAGATAGTAATCTGGAAAAAATTAATTGCATTTGTTCTTCATACTTTTTTTTCCTTTTTTAGATTTTGTTTATTGGGGAATTGGGGAAAGGGAACAGTGTTGGGGAGTTGGGGAAGGGCAACAGCCAAGTTGTTGTCCTTCAGTTTTAGTTGTGGAGGGCGCAGCTAGCTCAGTTCCAAGTCCAGTCGCCATCTGGCCGCCCATCGGCAGCTAGTAGCTGCTCTGCTTAAGGTGCTGTGTTCGATCTTAGTTGCCAGTGGGCGTACTCCACCATCACATGCAGGAGTCGAACCAGCTACCTTGTTATTAGGAGCATGTGCTCTTACCAGCTGGGCCATCCTGCCACCTGTTGGCAGCTCAGCTCAGGTGCAGCCTACTGGCCCATGTGGGAATTGAATCAGCAACACTGTTGCTCAGAGCTGGCACTCTTAACCAGCTGAGCCACTCGGCCAACCCCTTCATACTTTATATTAATATAAATTTCAAGCAGATAAAATATTACAATGAAACCATAAGGAACTGGAATAATCTATGGAGAACACAATTGTTAGTCTGAATATGGGGAAGACCTTTGTAAAATGACTTTAATTTCAGAAAAATAAAGTTTTGAAGTTTGATTCATTCACTTGTAAAAGTCAAACTTTTATACTTAGAAAATACATAAAGTCCAAAACATCCAAGAAATTAAAAGAAATTGTTTTGCAAATCACATTATAGACAATGGGTTAATAATGCTAAAAAATAAAATATACTACAAATCAATACAACTAAAACTCTAGTAGAAAAATAGGCAAAGGCCACTAAAGAGCATTCACAGAGAAACACATGACAAGGTACTCTACCTTACATATAATAAGAAAATTAAAATTAAAATTCCATGAAAGATCATTTTTTACCAAAAGTGGTCACCATATATTCCTGTAAAAGATGCACACTGTTTTTTGGCAAGGCTTTGAGAACAGCCCCTTTCATCATTATTTGTGAAAGTTGAAGTTGATACTACCCTTTGGGATGGCAATTTAGTCAGTATTCATAAAAATTACAAATAAATGTATTCTTTGACCCAGCAATTCCATTTCTACAAATTTAGCCTATAGAAACAACCAAGCAAGTACTAATTTAAACAATGAAACTTTACTTGTAAAAGCAAAATGAATAGAAACAACCTAAATATCTGTCAATAAGGGACCGGCTATATAAATTAATACATTCCTATAAAAGAATACTATAGCTATAAAAAAGAACAAGGAATTACTTAATGCACTGATTTGGAAAGTCCTTTACTTAAGATACATTAACTAAAAAACACAATGCAGAACAATGTGTATTACAGGACAACATTAAGAAAAAGAAAGGAAAGAAAAATATTTTTGCTTGAATATGTATAAATATTGGGAAGGATAAACATTAGACTGGTAACACTGAAAAATCTTCATGAAGGGGTAGAAAGCAGTTAGTGCATAGATGGAAGATTGGGTTATAAGGGAGGCTTTCAATTTTATATCCTTTTGTACTTTTTATTTTTGAGCAATAACTGTGTATTACCTATTCAAATCACATATACATAAAATATAAATTTTAAAAGTAAACATATTATCTTGGTCATGTATAATTTGGTTGCAAGATTAAGAAAGAGTTGTTGCAAAGATAGAGGGAATGTCTCTATTCTCTCTTCCTTTCTCTTTTGCAGAAAATGAAATCAAACTTCATGGTAACTGGAAAAATCAAGCCCTGCTTTGTCTCCCTGTCTTCCTGAGAGGCTTTCTTCTCCATTTCCTCTTGTGTCTTGCTCCATTCTCTTCTCTGAGGTACAGCTGCCTCTGATAGGCTCCTAGTTTGGTTCTCCAAAATTTAGGCCCACTCATGGCATTTCATCAGCATGGCACTAACTCTGGCCTCAATTCTACACCACCTTTCAGTTGCAGATTCTTATCCTGTCTTAGAGTCTCTATCTTTACACCTCAACTCTAATTGCCTAGGAGAGAAAATCTAACTGGCCTGGCAAACATCACTTCTGGACATGGATGGGTGGCATCATTGAACTCTCCTTTGGTGCTATGGGTAGAGCTGCTTATCCCAAAAAAGGACCAAATAATGGGTATCTCTAAACAAGGACAGAAGAAAGTTAAACTGGAAGTGGGGGAATTTAGTATAGACCCCAGAGTTATTTTCCCCTGCCTTTACAGTCAGAAAAGATCATAAGATATAATTAGGTGATACCAAATATCCAACTGTAAATTTTATGCCTCAGTGTATTAGTCATTTACTGCTGTGTAGCAATATTACCAGGAACTTAGCATCTTAAAACAACATGCCATTTATTATCTCACAGTTTCTATGGGTCAGGAGTCCAGGGATTGCCTAGTTGAGTCTTCTGCAATGAAAATGTTGGCCAGGGCTGGGTTCTCATCTGAGGCTGTACTGAGAAAGGCTCCACTTCCAAACTGAAGGTCTCAGTTTCTTGCTGGCCAGAGATTGCCCTCAGTTCTTTGCCATATGGCTCTCTCCATAGGAAAGCACACAGCATGGAACCTTGCTTCTTCAAAGTCAGCAAGGATGAAAGTGTCTCCTTACAAATTGGAAGTGACCGTCTTATATAACATAGTCAGATACACATAATCCTGTACATCCCATATTTTTTGCCATATTCTGTTAGTTAGAAGCAAGTCACAGGTTGCTCTCATGCTCAGTGGGAAGGGACAACACAGAGGTGTGCATACCAGGAGGTAGGGATCCTCAAAATTTCTTTAGAATCTGTCCACCACACTCTGCACCCCAGGTGATACAGACTTAATGTTCTCTAATCCCAAATCTTACCATTGATTCTCAAGTAGTTGTTTGACTTCTCTATTTAAATATCCATCTCCTGCTACAGCTAAAATATGAGTTCATCCTGGGCATGGATGATTTGATTATCTATCATTTCGTTGGCTGAGTTTTTTTGTTTGTAATCCACATCCATCCCATCCCACCCTTTATTAGTTCAATTATGTGTCGGAAAACTCTTAGCTGAATGCATTTCTTCATTATCCCTATCTCCATTTGAGAGCTGTGTTCAGTACTAAGGATGTCCCTTTGAAAAAAATCTCTCTAGGCCGGTTGAGTGGTGCGGTGTTTAAGCGCTGGCTTGGGAAACCAGCGGCCCCAGTTCAGGTCCCACAAATGAGGGCCAGTGACACTGCCCTCAAAAAAAAAAAATCTCTGGAAGGCAGACAGTGGGAAAAAGTTGGGCCTGTACTTCAATCAAGGAGGTTATATTTGGAGGGGCCAATGGCACTTCTTATATCACACTACTATATCCAACACCTCATCAATCTTATCTCCAGAGTCATTTCCAAGAGTAGAAAGTAAAAAAGCATTTGAATTTACAGTTTCAGTTGTGCAAGGCAGAAACCTCCTTTAAGAATTATTTTCTTGGGAGAGATCCTGTAAGATTGCCGCTATGAGGAGAGCTCCCTGAGTTCTTCTCTGGAAATATCCATAATTTGAACTTCTGTAACTCTTCAAAGGGACGTCTATTCATCACACAGAGCAACTAAGACTCTCACACAACAATTGCTGGAAGGTGGGCAGACCGGGCAAGTGGGGGAAGAAGGTGGCGAGAGGCGTGAGGGACCAAGCTTCAGAGAACAGATTGGTGAGTGTTCCCACTGCTCGCTCCCTGCGCCCCACGGCCCATCTAGAGTACAGCAAGAGCACAACGATCTGCAGCCTGAGGAAGAAGCCTCAGGCCAGGCGAGAGGGGGAGGAGAGAGAGGAGACGTGAAGCCGCACCCACAGCCCGCCAGGTCCCCAGAAAGCAGGGTGCAGAGCCCCGCAGTGACAGGGCAAGATCAATTTCTGCACTCGCCCGGTTCAGGGATCAATCTCTGCGTCCACCGGGTCCCACGGAGCGCAGCAAGAGCACCTCAGCGCACAGACGCTGAGGCAGAAGCCTGAAACCCGGCAAGCAAGGGAAGAAAGAATACTCACGGGGAGGGGGAGACGCAGTGCTCCGGGTGGAGACGCAGGTCCCTGAGAGAGACGGAGCGGGGATCTGAGCCATGGCAGGGTGCGCGCAGTCTCCTAAACCCTGGCAGTCCCTCAGGGAGAGCAGCAGGAATACCGCAGCGCGCACAGGCTCCGAGGCAGAAACGTGAAACCAGACGAGCAGAGGAAGGAAGAGTACTCTGTAGGAGGAGACGCAGCGCGCCCAAGCAGAGACGCAGGTCCCTGGGAGACAGACCAGAGATTTGAGCCACTGCAGGGGGCGCGCAGCCCCCTAAACCCCAGGCAGTCTCTTTGGGAGAGCAGCAGGAACTCCTCCGGAGCCTATGAGGCAAAGGCCTTAGCTCAAAACAGTGTTGGGACTGTGGGTTTTTTTTTTTTTGTATTATTTTGTTTGTTTGTTTTGCTTGTTTTTCCTCCTCTCTTCGACAGAAAGGAAAAACAAACAAACAAACAAAAACACAGAAATTAAAACCCTCCCCCACCCTCCCTCAGAAACCTTGGCCCCTGCCAAGCCAGAGTCTTAAACTAACCCCGGAATGGAGCAGTAGGGGCAGACTACAAGGTATTCCTTACCCGTAGGGGGTCGAGAATTTCCGCCCCAGAAGAGGCTGCAGAGTACGATATCTACCCCGCTCCCACCTTTCCTGCAAGGCTTGGGAGGCAGGGCAGGTTCGGCTGCTGAGGCACTAATGAACCGACTCTTAGCAATGGGCTTTTGGCAGTGAAGAGCTCTTTCATTCTCCATGACTTTCTCTCTCTCTTTTTTTTTTTTTTTTTAGCTGAGCCATCCTACCACCTGTTGGCAGCTCAACGGCAACTCAGCTCGGGCTGGCCTCGAATAGCTGTTGCTCAGAGCTCAGCTCGCACTCTTGAGCGAGCTCTTAACCAACTGAGTCACTCGGCCAGCCCTCATTCTCCATGACTTTCAATGGAAAGGATGCCCAAAGACACTCATTGAGTCTGCAAGGTGCACAGCCTGCCTTGGGACAGGCAAAAGCAGAAATGGCAGTGACTTTGTAAAAACTACCAATCACACGTCACAACCACACTCATGTACAGCAAACCTGCAGTGCCAGGATCACACTAGGCATCAGGTGGCCGTCCTTGTTCCCACAAGATGCAGAAGAATATTTGTACAGTAGAGGACAAACTGAAGAGAGCTTGGTGGACTTTAGCCAAGACTGGCACTGGAGACACAAGAATCATCATACCCGGAGGCCAACATTATATAAAACCAGAGCATTTCTGGGTTTGACTTACAGGAGTCACAACCAAAAGGAAGTTGCTACAGGTGCAAGGGCCAAAGGGTACCAGCTTCATCAGAGGGATCAACCCTCACACAGCAGCTCATAAACTGCAGACACTGCTGATCTTCACAGCTGATCAGCCTGGAAGTCAATCCCACTTACTGACAAGCCAAAAGTAATCAAAGCTAAACTTCAACACGTGAAGACACACAACACAAGGAACACCTCAGATATACATGAACAAGAGAATAGGGAGATTGTGTAGTTCAAATATAAAGGACACACACCATGTAAGTTTACCCAGAAAAAAACTGAGAAACCTGGGGGATCCATCTGTTATATCGAAGCAAGCACAAAGAGTAAACCGGAATGGGGAGACAAAGAAATACAACCCAAATAAAAGAACAGAAGAAACCTCCTGAATCAGAGGAACTAGAGGAAATAGAGGTAAACAACCTATCGGAGACAGAGTACAGAACACTGATGATTAGAATGTTCAAGGAAGTTAATGAAAATATAAAGAAGGATAGAGAAATCATGAAAAGCAACCAGCTAGAACTTAAGAATGCAATTACTGAATTAAATAACAAATTCGATGGAATGACTAGCAGATCGGATGAAGCAGAAAATCAAATCAGTGACTTAGAAGACAAGATAGCAGAGAGCACCCAAGCAGAACAACAAAAAGAAAAAAGAATGAAAAACATTGAAAATAGTTTAAGAGAGTTGGGGGACAACATGAAACGCAATAACTACTGGATCATCAGAGTACCAGAAGGAGAAGAGAAGGAGCAAGGGATTGAGAACATATTTGAAGTAATAATGTCTGAAAACTTCCCTAACCTGGCAAAGGACATTGAAATACAGCCCAGGAAGTGCAGAGAGTTCCAACCAGGATGATCCCAAACAGGCCCAAACCAAGACACATTATAGTGAAAATGGCAAGGGTTAAGGACAAAGACAGAATCCTTAAAGCAGCAAGGGAAAGGCAGCAAGTTACTTACAAGGGCACCCCCATAAGATTATCAACCGACTTTTCTACAGAAATTTTGCAGGCCAGAAGGGAGTGGCAGGAAGTTTTCAAAGTGATGAAAACTAAAGGCCTACAACCCAGATTGCTGTATCCAGCAAGATTATCATTTAAAATTGAAGGAGAGATAAAGAGCTTCCTAGAAATGATCAAGTTAAGGGAATTCATTACCACCAAGCCAGCTTTGCAGGAAATGTTAAAAGGGCTTCTTTACGCAGAAGAGAAAACAACCTAACTAAGGAAGACTAGGAACTCAAATAACAAAATGGCAATAAATACTCACCTATCAATAATCACGTTAAATGTAAATGGAGTAATTGCTCCAATCAAAAGACATAGGGTGGCTGAATGGATAAGAAAGCAAGACCCCAGCATATCCTGTATACAAGAGACACACCTCAGATCAAAAGACACATACAGGCTGAAAGTAAAGGGATGGAGTAAAGTATTTCATGCAAATGGAACGGAGAAAAAAGCTGGAGTAGTGATACTTTTATCAGATAAAATGGACTTTAAATTGAAGAATATAATAAAGGACAAAGAAGGACACTTCATAATAATAAAGGGATCGATCCAACAAGAGGACATAACCCTAGTAAACATCTATGCACCTAACATAGGAGCCCCTAAATATATAAAACAGATATTGTCAGACATAAAAATGGAGATCAACAGTAACACTATCATAGTAGGGGACTTCAACACCCCACTGTCACCAATGGACAGATCCTCCAGACAGAAAATCAATGCAGAAACAGTGACCTCAAAACACACATTAGACCAGCTGGATTTAACAGACATTTTCAGAGTATTTCACCCCAAAGCTACAGAATATATATTCTTCTCAAGCGCACATGGAACATTTTCTAAGATAGACCCCATGTTAGGCCACAAAACAATTCTGAATAAATTTAAGAAGATTGAAATCATTTCAAGCATCTTCTCTGACCACAATGCTATGAAACTAGAAATCAATTATAAGAAGAACCCCGGAAAGCTGTCAAATAAATGGAGGCTAAATAACATGCTACTAAATAGCAAGTGGGTCACAAATGAGATCAAGGAGGAAATCAAAAGGTACCTCGAGACAAACGAAAATGAAAATACCACAACCCAAAATCTCTGGGATGCTGCAAAAGTAGTCCTAAGAGGGAAGTTTATAGCAGTACAGGCCTACCTAAAGAAGGAAGAAAAATCTCAGATCAACAGGTTATCCTTACACCTAAGGGACCTGGAAAAAGAACAGCAAAAGAAGCCCAAGGGGAGTACAAGAAAGGAGATAATAAAGACCAGAGCGGAAATAAACAATATAGAGAACAGAAAAACAATACAAAAGATCAATGAAACCAAGAGCTTGTTTTTTGAGAAGATAAACAAAATTGACAAACCTCTAGCCAGGCTCATCAAAAAAAAAAAAAAAAAAAAGAAAAAAGAGAGAGGACTAAAATTAGTAAAATCAGGAACGAAAGAGGGGAAATGACTATAGACATAACAGAAATACAAAAAATTCTAAGAAATTACTATGAGCAACTATATGCCAACAAATTTGACAACCTGGAAGAAATGGATAATTTTCTAGAAGCATACAACCTTCCAAAGCTAACGCAAGAAGAAACAGAAAATCTAAATACCTTGATTACTACCAAGGAAATTGAATCCGTAATTGACAAGCTCCCAAAAAACAAAAGCCCTGGACCAAATGGCTTCACAAGTGAATTTTATCAAACATTCAAAAAAGAACTATCACCTATTCTTCTCAAACTATTCCAAAAAATCCAGAAGGAGGGAAGTCTCCCAAACTCTTTTTATGAAGCTACTATCACCCTGATTCCAAAACCAGATAAAGACAGCACCAAAAAGGAAAACTACAGGCCAATATCCCTGATGAATATTGATGCAAAAATTCTCAATAAAATATTAGCAAACAGAATTCAGCAATATATTAAGAAGATCATACATCATGATCAAGTGGGTTTCATCCCTAGTACGCAAGGCTGGTTCAACACCCGTAAATCAATTAATGTGATACACCATATCAACAAAATGAAGAATAAAAATCACATGGTCATATCAATAGATGCAGAAAAAGCATTTGACAAAATCCAACAGCCATTTATGTTAAAAACCCTTAGCAAAGTGGGAATACAGGGATCATATCTCAACATAATAAAAGCCATATATGATAAACCTACAGCTAACATCATACTCAATGGGGAAAAGCTAAAACCATTTCCCTGAAGATCAGGAACAAGACAAGCTGTCCACTTTCTCTTTTATTCAACATAGCTCTGGAAGTTCTAGCCACAGCAATCAGACAAGAAAAAGAAATAAAAGGCATCCAAATTGGCAAGGAAGAAGTGAAATTGTCATTATATGCAGATGACATGATACTGTATATAGAGATCCCCAAAGACTTCATCAAAAAACTATTGGAACTGATAGATGAATTCAGTAAAGTAGCAGGATATAAAATCAATGTTCAGAAATCAGTGGCATTTGCATATACAAATAATAAACTAACGGAAGGAGAAATTAAGAAAACTGTCCCATTTACAATTGCTTCAAGAACTATAAAATACCTAGGAATAAATTTAACCAAAGAAGTAAAAGATCTGCACTCAGAAAATTATAGGACACTGAAGAAAGAAATCAAAGCAGATACAAATAAATGGAAACACCTACCACGCTCATGGATAGGAAGAATTAATATAGCTAAAATGTCCATACTACCTAAAGCAATATATAGATTCAATGCAATTACTATCTAACTACCAAGGGCATTTTTCACAGAAATAGAAAATATAATCCAAAACTTTATATGGAACCATAAAAGACCCCGAATAGCCTCGGCAACCCTGAGAAATAAGAACAAAGTCGGGGGGGGGGCGGGTCAGGATACCAGACATCAAAACATACTACAAGTCTACAGTAATCAAGACAGTAGGTTATTGGCATAAAAACAGGCACATAGATCAGTGGAACAGAACAGAGAGCCAAGAAGTAAATTCATGCATATATGGACAGTTAATTTATGACAATGGAAGCAAGAATTTACATTGGGGTAAATATAGTCTATTTAATAAATGGTGCTGGGAAAATTGGATTGATACATGCAAAAAAATGAAACTGGACCACCTCCTTATGTTATATACAAGAACAAATTCAAAATGGAATAAAGACTTAAATGTAAGACCTGAAACCATAAAACTCCTAAAAGAAAATATAGGGAGTACATTTGCAGACATTACCCGGAGCAGTATTTTTACTGGTACATCCCTGCGGGCAAGGGAAGTAAAAGAAAAAATGAACATATGGGATTATATCAGACTTAAAAATTTTTTCACCACAAAGGAAACCATCAATAAAACAAAAAGGAAGCCTACTGAATGGGAGAATATATTTGCCAACGATATATCTGATAAGGGGTTAATATCCAAAATTTATAAAACACTAATGAAACTCAACACCAAAAAAACAAACAACCCAATTAAAAAATGGGAAGAAGATATGAAAAGACATTTCTCTAAAGAGGACATACAGATGGCCAACAGACATATGAAAAAATGTTCAACCTCACTGGTCATTAGGGAAATGCAAATAAAAACCACAATGAGATACCACCTCACTCCAGTCAGAATGGCTATCATCAATAAATCAACAAACAACAAGTGCTGGGGGGGGCTGTGGGGAAAAGGGGACCCTGCTGCACTGTTGGTGGGATTGTAGATTGGTGCAGCCACTATGGAAGTCAGTATGGAGGTATCTCAAAAAACTGGAAATGGAACTACCTTTAGACCCAGCAATTCCACTCCTAGGTATTTATCCTGAAAAACCCAAGACACTTATTCAAAAAAATTTATGCAGCCCTATGTTCATTGCAGCACTATTTACAATAATTAAGACTTGGAAACAACCAAAATGCCCATTGGTAGATGACTGGATTAAGAAAGTGTGGTATATTTATACAATGAAGTATTACTCTGCTATAAAGAAGAATGAAATCGTAGCATTTGCCATGATATGGATGGAGCTAGAGTCTATTATGTTAAGTGAAATAAGTCAGTCAGAGAAAGACAAATACCATATGATCTCACTCATACGTGGAATCTGAAAAACTGAATAAATGAGCAAAGGAAACAGAAACTGTCTCATAGATATAGAGGAAAAACAGGGTTGCTAGTTGGGAGAGGGGTGGGGATGAAGGAGAAGGGGAAGGGATTAGACAGCACAGGGATATGAAAGACAGTTCAGGGAATATAATTAATAATGTTGTAAATATTTTGTGGGGTGTCAGATTGTCATATATCTTGTTAGGGAGACCATTTCATGGATGGAGTAGAGGCTTGATCACTGCACTGTACACCTGAAGCTGAGATTGTATAATATTGTATACTGACTGTAATTGAATACATAGATAGTCACGGGATGGGGATTCTCCTGCGGAAGGGAGTCAGAGGAAGTGTAATAGATATATATGATATGGGGGGGAGGAGTGGGGTGGCTAAATGGGGGAGGTTGTCACTTTGAAGGGTAAAAAGTGTAAGTATTGCATTGTGTTGTACACCTGAAACTAATTAAAAATATATAAATAAATTATAATAAAAAAAGAATTATTTTCTTGTTACCTTAGTTCTTAGACCTTTCAGAAATTCTAAATCCAACTCTATAAAGAACATCTCTGTGAACTTTACTCCTCCAAAAAAATTATTTCACGTTTTCTTCTGTAGAAACCCTATATGCCCAATGTTTTCCAGCAGTGTTGTTTGTTTTTGTATAGCAAAACTTACAGTGTGTTTTTCCATTCAATTGTGAGTAAAACAAAAGCAGTAACAGCAATAAATCCCCTTTTTAAAAAAAAACACATTTTATTGGGGAATTGGGGGAGGGGAACAGCGTTGGGGAATCCGGGAAGGGGAACAGACAAGTTGCTGTTCTTTTGTTCTTCAGTCTAGTTGTGGAGGACGTTGCTTCACTGGCTCATGTTGGTATTATCACTGCGCTCTTCCCGGGTGAGGCAGATTGGTTGCTGGCCACTGGACGACTCACGCCGGTGGCCAGCCACTCACGCTGGCTGCAGGCCACTCACGGTAGCTTCTGGCAGCCTACTGAAGCAGGGGCAGCAGCCTACGCCATGGCCAGTGACTCATGGCAGCCCAGCTCCAGGTCAAGCTGTTGTTCACCATCTTAGCTGTAGAGGGCAGTGTTACTGGCCCTCATATGTGGGATCCGAACTGGGGCCCTGCTGCTCAGAGCTGGCGTTCCAAGCCAGCTCTTAACCAATGTGCCTCTCGGCCGGCCCTAAACCCCACTTTTAAAATGATATCAATACAGATTGTTTGGTTCTAGCAAGAGGTCTTAGGCAGCATGCACACACGCACACATGCACACATACACAAAATTGCTGGCTTTTAGCTTCCTACATGTTCTTTCTACTTTTTTTTTTTTTTTTTAAAGATTTTATTGGGGAATTGGTGGAGGGGAACAGCGTTGGGGAATCGGGGAAGGGGAACAGACAAGCTGCCGTCTTCTTGTTCTTCAGTTTAGTTGCGGAGGATGTTGCTTCACTGTTGGTATCATCATTGTGCTCTTCCCGGATGAGGCAGATCGGTCTCTGGCCTCTGGATGGTCGCTCACCGTGGCTATTGGCAGCTCACACTGGCTGCCAGCCGCTCACGCTGGCTGCCAGCCTCTCACTGTAGCCTATGGCAGCCCACTGCAGCAGGGGCTGCAGCCCACACCATCACCGGGGCTCGCACAGCCCAGCTCCAGGTGGAGGTGTTGTTAGCTGTAGAGGGCAGTGTCACTGGCCCTCATGTGGGATCCGAACCGGGGCTGCTGGCATCCCAAAACCAGCGCCTAACCAATGAGCCACTCGGCCAGCCCTCTTTCTACTTCTTGTTCCCTAAACCCTTTACATGAAGATTTCTTTAACGATAAAAACAACTACATCTAAAAAATTTCTAGACTCAAACATTTATCCTTGGGGTACTTCACGTTGTAAATAAAAAACCTATCTGAGCATATAATACAGAAGTAGAAAGAGATAAAGAGAGAGAAACCATTGTCCAAGTCAGTATTTATTAATTGCCATTTCTCCCACTTATTTTCTTCCTTTCCTCAACCCTTGAATAGTATTACTTTGTATTTTCTGTGTCACTATTTCTAAATTAGCGGGGTTTTTTTGAGGGCAGTGTCACTGGCTCTCATATGTGGGACCCGAACCGGGGCCGCTGGCATCCCAAGCCAGCTCTTGACCACTGCGCCACTCAGCTGGCCCCTAAATTAGCTTTTAAAATTGTTTTTACCATGAGGTAGGGCTGAGCACAGAAACATAAACAAATGTTCACCATAGTGTAAGTGGAGGGAATAGAAATCTGAACAGAGTTATAGTATGAGTCCAACTTTTGCTTATAGAGATACACATAATAAGGTATAAATATACACTTATTTTCATTTAAATTTATTCATTTTAATCATTTTAATCTATTAAAAATATTAACATATATGGAAAAGAGAAAATAGATTAAAATGCTAGAAAAACACCTATCAATTTTTTTTTTTAAGATTTTATTGGGGAATTGGGGAAGAGAAAAGTGCTAGGGAATTGGGGAAGGGGAACATTGTGTTTTTCGAAGACCCATCAGCTCCAAGTCAAGTTGTTGTTTTTCAATCTTCGTTGTGGAGGGCGCAAGCTCAGCTCCAAGTCCAGTAGCCACGTTCAATCTAGTTGTTGGGGAGGGAGGGGGTGCAGCCCAGCATCCCATGTGGGAGTCAAACCATCAACGTTGTTGTTAAGAGCATGCGCTCTGACCAGCTGAGCCATCCAGCCGTCCGTTGGCAGCTCAGCGGCAGCTCAGCTAGGATGCAGCCCACTGGCCCATGTGGGAATTGAACCAGTAATCCTGTTGCTCAGAGTTTGCACTCTAACCAACTGAGCCACTTTGCCAGACCCCTATCAAATTTTTAATAGATGGATTGTAGGGAAAGTTGGAAATTGGAAAATGGGACATTCATTTGATGGATATGAATTTCCTTGCTTGTTAATAATAAATGTCTTTTACTTTTACAAAGAAAAAAGTTCATACTTTCAGATTGCTTCTTTTGCATGACACCCAATTATTCCAAAAGCTATCCAAATTTTATTCTGCCTATTATTAACAGGATTTTAACAAGGATCGAGGTTGGTAGTAATTGCTTTCCCTTCTACCATAAAATGTCATTACTTTAAAAAAAAAAAGACCTAAAACGCAGACCTAAATGTATTTTCCACTTAGAACTTGTTGGGTTCTACCTGTCCATATTTCCATGGCACCTATATCCATAGAGCCTTCTCCAGGGTACAGCTGTTCCCATAAGTACAAAGCTGCTGCTGCTGTGCACTGCACCTGCCTGCCCCTGTCAGGTTTATGAAGTTAGCTAGTAAATGATTCCCCCGAGAAAGCTAATGGGCCGTTTAAAAAAAAAAAAAAAATCAGTTATAAAAGGTATCACTGAACAAATGGGAACCCAAAAAATAATTTCAAAAACAATAATAACTAAAATTATAAAACCTCATACTTGGAGGGTATTTTTATAGTTCTCATTCTGCTTTTTTGTGCATTCTGTCTTTTGATTCACACAGTAATTCAATGAGCTCAGAGAGGCAAGTACACAGTCTCTGCTTTTGGCCACTTTGCATTTCACTGATTTGCTCACACAACGCCACTAAAATACTTACGCTTCATTTTTTTCCTGATTAGTTTGCTTAATCATCAGTTCACCTGCAATCTCCAAAAAAAAGCTCAGTTCTTTTTTGTCTAGGGAACATAGCTGAAATAAGCATTTTTCTTCTCCTGGGAGAAAAAAAACACAGCATAGAAAAAGCATGGCAGTTGGAGTCAGAAAGACTTCTGATCTAATCTTGGTTCTGCCATTTACTAGCTCATGCAGCCTTGGTCAAATTACTTACCCTCTCAGCCTCAATTTTCCCATCCACAAAAAAGGGATCGGAATTCCTAGTTAATAGGATTGTGTGAGAACCTGGGGTAAGGCAGCTGGCTTACAGAAACCACACAAAGCATTTGGAATCTGGCAAAATCCTTTCCCTGGCCCCATATGCTGGAGATAAAGAATCAAGTCATGTTTGTAATTAAAACACAGGGCTTGCAATAGGTAGTGGTTCTGTGGCCTCACATTATTTACAGAAATTCATAATACTGAAAACCAGGAATTGACAATCAATTTCTCTGTGTTATAATGAGAGAAACCAAGGGCCCCAACTCAGAGTCATGCAGATGCTGGTAACAGAACTTCAGACTTGGAGTCAACACAACCAAGACAGAAGATGTATAAAATGAATGGGTAGTGTAGATGGAAGCAATAGAGGCTGACAGAGGCATTGGGGGCCGGCCAAGTGGCACATTGGTTAAGAGCTGGCTTGGGATGCAGGGTCTGAGTAGCAGGGTCCCAGTTCAGACCCTACATGAGGGCCAGCGAAACTGCCCTCTACAGCTAAGATGGTGAACAACAGCTCGACCTGAAGCTGGGCTGCCATGAATCGCTGAAGAGAGTGTAGACTGCTGCCCATGCTGCAGTGGGCTGCTGTAAGCTACAGTGAGTGGCCAGCAGCCAGCGTGAGTGGCTGGCATCCAGTATGAGCTGCCAAGAGCCACTATGAGCAGCCGTCCAGTGGCCAGCAACCGATCTGCCTTACCCGGAGAGTGCAGTGATAATACCAACATAGGCCAGTGAAGCGACGTCCTCCACAACTAGACTGAAGAACAAAAGAACAGCAACTTGTCTGTTCACCTTCCCCAATTCCCCAATGTTGTTCCAATTCCCCAATAAATAAAAAATTCTAAAAAAAAAAAAAAAAGAAAAAGAGACATTGGTTGTCACATGGGTATGAGTTCTTAAGGGGCATGGCAGTGGAAAGAGACTGATTCTATGAGCCTATTAAAAAAATGTCATCCAAATGTCAGCTGAGATGTTTTTTAAGATTTACATAAAGTTGATTTCAGCTCTCAATATATAGGAAATCCAATACCATTCCTAAAGTTTCTGCAAATTTCCAGGGGCCTACCTAATACTCGTGGTCACTTCTGGCTCCATTTCTATTTCGGGGGAAATCTCTTTTCTGCCTCAGAATCCATGTCTCCTGTCTCTATCTGCTCCATATCAACCAGTTATAGACATTTTTGTGTTTAGCAAAATTTGCTGAAGCTTTGGAGTAATAATGTTTTCACATTAGTGCTAAGCAAGCCACTTAAATTGAAATTAGACATCCATGCTCGGGCAAGTTCTTCAACAGCCTGACACCAACAATCTTCATGAGGAGCCTTATCTGGAGGTTCCAGCTTCCCATTATATTGCTTGGACACCTTTCTCCCTTGAGTCTCTATTACCTTCCAATTCCCTTAGTTTATATTACAGAAAATGTCCAATTTCCACCTGCTCCTCAGCCTTGGACTTGTATTTGCATAACCAAACATTCATTAATAAGGTCCATTAAAATCAAGAACCATCCATTCTGGGTCTTCCCCTCTATAACATTGATAAAATGTCAAAGACTAATGTTGTTACCAGAAACCCCATATTTTTCCTTGGGTCTGCCTGTCTGCATGCACTGGCCCAAAGAAATGCACAAGCAGGTGTTTGCAGTATAGAAAACTTATTTTAGTATTGAATTGGCCAATACAGAGATGGGGAGCTAATGCTCTCAAGAAACTGAGTTCCCAATGGCACGTAGGTTACAAATAATATAGGGCAAAAATCACAAGACACCTATGGGTTAGGGGTCCGGGGTTGTGCTGGGAACTGATTGGTCAGAATTGAGGTAAGGTAATGAATTGTCATTTCTTCAGGTCTTGAAGACAGCTCTGAAGTCTTTTCCCATGTCCCTGTATCCAGTCTCATGGGAAAATAGCCAGGGGCTTTTTTCAACTTAGGTCTCAGGAGTGGAAACATAACTTAGGTCAAGATGCTATCTTTAGGGGCTGGCCAAGAGGTGCGGTGGTTAAGCGCTGGCTTGGGAAGCCAGTGGTCCCAGTTCAGGTCCCACATATGAGGGCCAGTGACACTGTCCTCAAAAAAAAAAAAAAAAAAAAAAGATGCTATCTTTAGCCTGCTGGAGGTCTGGACCCTGAGACCTTTAGTCAGGTCCGGGCTACAGTCTTCTGCTGCCCCCGGGGGTTGCTGATTATCCAGGGGAAGGCTAGGTCCCAGAGGGATAGAGGGGCAGAGAGAGATATGATTTCTAGAGCTAGGATTTAAAACTAAATTTAATCAAAGTCATAAGAACCCTTGGTTTCAAAATTTCAGGTATTTCTTTCTCTCCATACCTGAAAATCCTCTGTAAATAAAAGGGCACAGGATAGATATTAAGTTTCCCCTGAAATAAATAGTGCCAACTCTCCCCATAGTTCCTTCCCAAACTCACATATTACCTAAAAGGCATAAGTAGCTACAGTTATTTTTTACTTTTTAAGTTGCATTTTTTTATCCCACTACTCAAATAATGTGTTTAAGACTAATTACTTATGAATGTTAAAAAACAAAGAGAAGTCAAAAATAATCTATCACAAAACTCGGGAAATTAGAAGAAGAGCTGGGAAGCATGATGAACTGTTTAGTTTTCTATACTTTGGGCCTGAAATCTCTGTGTTGACCACTCAGACATTTTCAGTAGTGAGCTGGACATTCAGGCTCGGAGTAGAAGAGGTGGTCAGGGCTGAAGCTTAGGTGATATAGAGATAACATAAAAGTGATGACTAAAACTATGAGAAAAAATTGTGCTCTTTAAAGGGAAAGGAATGAAAGAAAATAAGGAAAGAACAAAGAATAAGCCTTAGGCAATGCCTAGAGTTAGCAGCTGGTAGGAGAAACAGAAAAAACAATAACACAAAAGAAGCCTAAATATTGTAGACTGAAGGAGGATCAAAAGAGAATCTAAGCAACGTGCTGTGACAGTACTGGACAGAAAACATCCCCTGAGAGTGGTCCATAATAATGAGACCCTACGTAGGTAAAGAATAATTGCCCCAAAAGGTCTGCAAGGCATGAATTTCCTACCACTTTCGTTTTGCAGTGCATTGGGAATAAATTTCAGGCTGCAAGATGGTAGTAACATTGTCTAAGATTCACTGAACACTAACATATGCCTAGGGTTGGCTGGATGTTCATTTAAATTTGAATTTCAGGGGCTGGCCAAGTGTCACATTGGTTAAGAGCTGGTTTGGGATGCCAGCGACCCCAGTTCAGATTCCACATATGAGGGCCAGTGACACTGCCCTCTACAGCTAACAACAGCTCCACCTGGAGCTGGGCTGCTGTGAGTCCCCGGGGACAGCATAACTGCAGCCCCTGCTGCAATGGGCTGCCATAGGCTACAGTGAGTGGCTGGCAGCCAGCGTGAGTGGCCCCATCCAGAGGCCGGTGACCGATCTGCCTCATCAAAGAAGAGTGCAATGACGATACCAATGTGGGCCAGTGAAGCAATGTCCTCCGCAACTAGAATAAAGAGCAAAAAGACAGCAACTTGTCTGTTCCCCTTCGCCAATTCCCCAATGCTGTTCCCCTCCCCCAATTCCCGAATAAAATCTTTAAAAAAAAAATTTGAATTTCAGGTAAATAATGAATAATTTTTAGTGTATTTTCCAGTTCAGATAAATAACGAATATTTTGTAGTATCAGTATGTTCAATTTCAGATAAAGCATCTGAAATTCAAATTTAACTGAGTATTCCATATTTTTATTTATTAAATTTAACAACCCTATATACGAGGCACTCTGTTAAGCATTTTACATATGTAACTCATAACATAATCCTTATAACATAATCCTTATAACACTCAGCTCATTCAGGAAGTTTGTTGTGTTTTGTTCCTCTTTTCCACAAGAAAACCTTATAGGATCTGTACAGACAATAAGGAATAATTCTAATTTTACATATTTACATTGATTAATATATCTATTTATTAAGAGACACTGGTGCTGGCAATACAACAGGGAACAAAACAGATACTATTTCTTCCCTTATGAAATTTACGATATAGTCTCTCTTAGCCCCTCTTTAAAAGGAAGCTAGAGGAGGCAAGATGGCGGCTGTGAGGAGGGCTCCCTGAATTCTCCCCTGGAAATATCCACAATTTGAACTTTTGTAACGCTTCAAAGGGACGTCTACTCATCACACAGAGCAACTAAGAGTTTCACACAATGATTGCTGGAAGGTGGGCAGGCCAGGGAAGTGGGGGAAGAAGGTGGCGAGGCGCGTGAGGTTCAGCCCGCACCAGCGGCTGCGGAGGCACCGAGCTTCAGAGAGCAGATGGGTAAATGTTCCCACTGCTCACTCCCTGCACCCCGTGGCCCGCCTAGAGTACAGCAAGAGTGTGACGGTCCGCAGTCTGAGAAAGAAGCCTCAGACTGAATGAGTGGGGGAGGAGAGAGGGGAGTCGAGTGTGCAGAGGTACGTGCTGCACCCGCGGCTCCCCAGGTCCCCAGGAAGCAGGGTGCAGAGCCCGGCTGCGACAGGGCAAGATCAATCCCTGCACCCTCCCGGTTCAGGGATTAGTCTCTGTGCCCACAGGGTCCCACGGAGCGTAGGCTCTGAGGCAGAAGCCTGAAACCGGGTGAGCAGGGGAAAGAAAGAATACTCGCGCTCGGAGATGCAGTGCATGCTGGGCAGAGATGCAGGTCCCTGAGAGATGGAGCGGTGATCTGAGTTGCTGCAGGGTGCACGCAGTCTCCTAAACCCCAGCGGTCCTTCTGGGAGAGCAGCAGGAACACCCCAGTGTGCACAGGCTCCGAGGCAGAAACCTGAAACCGGGCGAGCATGGGAAGAAAGAATACTCATGGTGGGGCAACGCAGCGCGCCGGGCGGAGATGCAGATCCCCGAGAGACGGAGCAGGAAATTGAGCCGCGGCAGGGTGTGCACAGTCCCCTAAAACCCGGCAGTCTCTTTGGGAGAGCAGCAGGAACTCCTCTGATGCGTATGAGGCAAAGGCCTTAGCTCAAAACAGTGTTGGGACTGTGTTTTTTGTTGTTGTTGTTTTGTTTCGTTTGTTTGCTTGCTTTTTTTTTTTTTTGCTTGTATGTTTATTTTTCCTCCTCTCTTGGACACAAACAAAAAAAAAAAAAAAAAAAAAAAAACTACAGAAATAAAAACCCATCCCCACCCTCCCTCAAAAACCTTGGCCCCTGCAAAGCCAGTCTTAAACTGACCCATGAATGGAGCAGTAGGGGCAGACTACAGAGGTATTCCTACCCATAGGGGGTCAAGAATTTCCACCCCAGAAGAGGCTGCAGAGTGAGACTATCTATTCCACCCCCACTGGGGTTCAGCTGCTGAGGCACTAACAGATTCCAGGAAGCTGGCTTTTGGCAACGAGGAACTCTCTCATTCTCTATGGCTGTCACCAGAAAGGATGCCCAAAGATACTCATTGAGCCTGCAGGGTGCACAGTCTGCATTGGGACAGGCGAAAGCAGAAATGGCAGTGACTTTGTACAAACTACCAATCACACATGACAACCACACTCATGTACAGCAAACCTGCAGTGCCAGGATGACGCTAGGTTTCAGG
The DNA here is from genome assembly GCA_033961575.1 of Aselliscus stoliczkanus. Lineage (NCBI taxonomy): Eukaryota > Metazoa > Chordata > Mammalia > Chiroptera > Hipposideridae > Aselliscus > Aselliscus stoliczkanus. The sequence continues at coordinate 59,406,207 of CM066736.1, forward strand.
TGGCCGTCTTTGTTCCCACAAGATGCAGAAGAATTTATGTATAGCAGAGGACAACCTGAAGAGAGCTTGGTGGACTTTAGCCAAGACTGGCACTCTAGACACAAGAATCATACCCACAGGACAACTTTAGATAAAGTCAGAGCATTTCTGGGTTTGACATACAAGAGTCACACCCAAAAGGAAGTTGTTACAGGTGCAAGGACCCAAAGGGTCCAAGCCACATCAGAGGTGTCAACCCTAAAAGAGCAGCTCATAAACTGCGCACACTGCTGATCCTCACAGCTAATCAGTCTGGGATTGAATACCACCTACTGACAAGCCAAAAGTAATCAAAGCTAAACTTCAACAGGTGAAGACACACAACACAAGGAACACCTCAGATATACATGAACAAGAGAATAGGGAGGTTGAGTAATTCAAATATAAAGGACACATTCCATATAAGTTTACCCAAAAAAGACTGAGAGACCTAGGGGATCTATCTGTTATAGCAAAGCAAGCATAAAGAGTAAGCCAGAATGGGGAGACAAAGAAATACAACCCAAATAAAAGAACAGAAGAAACCTGAATCAGTGGAACTAAAGGAAATAGAGTAAATAACTTATTGGAGACTGAGTTCAGAACACTGATTATTAGAATGTTCAAGGAAATTAATAAAAATATAAAGAAGAATAGAGAAATCATGAAAAGCAACCAGCTAGAACTTAAGAATGCAATAACTGAATTAAATAACAAATTCGATGGAATGACTAGCAGATTGGATGAAGCAGAAAATCGAATCAGTGACTTAGAAGACAAGATAGCAGAGATCACCCAAGCAGAACAACAAACAGAAAAAAGAATGAAAAACATTGAAAATAGTTTAAAAGAGATGGGAGACAACATTAAAAGCAACAATTTTCCTATCATTGGAATATCAGAAGGAGAAGAGAGGGAGCATTGAGAACATATTTGAAGTAATAATGTCTGAAAACTTGCCTAACCTGGCAAAGGACATTGAAATACAAGCCCAGGAAGTGCAGAGAGTTCCCAACAGGATGATCCCAACAGACCCACACCAAGACACATTATAGTGAAAATGGCATGGGTTAAGGACAAAGATAGAATCCTTAAAGCAGCAAGGGAAAGGCAGCAAGTTACTTACAAGGGCACCCCCATAAGATTATCAGCCGACTTTTCTAAAGAAACTTGGCAGGCTAGAAGGGAGTGGCAGGAAGTTTTCAAAGTGATGAAAACTAAAGGCCTGCAACCCAGATTGCTGTATCCAACAAGGTTATCATTTAAAATTGAAGGAGAGATAAAGAGCTTCCCAGAAAAGAATAAGTTAAGGGAATTCATTACCACCAAGCCAGCTTTGCAGGAAATGTTAAAAGGGCTTCTTTAAGCAGAAGAAAGAAAAAAAACCTAACTAATGAAGACTAGAAAAACAAATAACAAAATGGCAATAACTACGCACCTATCAATAATCACATTAAATGTAAATGGATTATATGCTCCAATTAAAAGACATAGGGTGGCTGAATGGATAAGAAAGCAAGACCCCAGCATATGCTGTATACAAGAGACTCACCTCAGATCAAAAGACACATACAGGCTGAAAGTAAAGGGATGCAGTAAAATATTTCATGCAAATGGAACTGAGAAAAGAGCTGGAGTAGTAATAGTTTTATCAGATAAAATGGACTTTAAATTGAAGAATATAATAAAGGACAAAAAAGGACACTTCGGGGCTGGCCAAGTGGTGTGGTGGTTAAGCGCTGGCTTGGGAAGCCAGTGGCCCCGGTGTGGATCCCAAATATGAGGGCCAGTGACATTGCCCTCAAAAAAAAAACCCCAAAAACAAAAAAAAGGACACTTCATAATAATAAAGGGATTGATCCAACAAGAGGACATAACCCTAGTAAACATCTATGCACCTAACATAGGAGCTCCGAAATATATAAAACAGATATTGTCAGACATAAAGACAGAGATCAACAGTAACACTATCATAGTAGGAGACTTCAACACCACGCTGTCACAAATGGACAGATCCTCCAAACAGAAAATCAATGTGGAAACAGCAACCTTAAATGACACATTAGACCAGCTGGATTTAACTGGTATTTTCAGGGCATTCCACCCCAAAGCTACAGAATGTAAGTTCTTCTCATGTGCACATGGAACATATTCTAAGGTAGACCACATGTTAGGCTACAAAACAAGTCTCAATAAATTTAAGAAGACTGAAATTATTTCAAGTGTCTTCTCTGACCACAATGCTATGAAACTACAAATCAATTATAAGAAGAAACCTGGAAAGCTGTCAAATAAATGGAGGCTAAATAACATGCTACTAAATAGCGAGTGGGTCACAAATCAAGGACGAAATCAAAAGATACCTCGAGAAAAATGAAAATGAAAACACCACGACCCCAAATCTCTGGAATGCAGCAAAAGCAGTCTTAAGAGGGAAGTTTATAGCACTGCAGGCCTACCTAAAGAAGAAAAATCTCAAATGAACAGGTTATCCTTACACCTCAGGTAACTGGAAAAAGAACAGCAAAAGAAGCCCAAGGGGAGTACAAAAAAGGAGATATCAAAGACCAGAGCGGAAATAAACGATATAGAGAACAGAAAAATAATACAAAAGATCAACAAAACCAAGAGCTGTTTCTTAAGAAGATAAACAAAATTGACAAAGCACTAGAGAGAGGACTCAAATTAGTAAAATCAGGAATGAAAGAGGGGAAATGACTACAGACATCACAGAAATAAAAAAAAATTCTAAGAAATTACTATGAGCAACTATATGCCAACAAATTTAACAATCTGGAAAAACTGGATAATTTTCTAGAAGCATAACCTTCCAAAGGTAACTCAAGAAGAAATGGAAAATCTAAATAGCCTGATTACTACCAAGGAAATTGAATCAATAATCAACAAGCTCCCAACAAACAAAAGCCCTGGACCAGAAGGCTTCACCCGTGAACTTTATCAAACATTCAAAAAAGAACTATCACCTATTCTTCTCAAACTATTCAAAAAATACAGAAGGAGGGAAGGCTCCCAATTCTTTTTATGAAGTCACTATCACCGTGATTCCAAAATCAGATAAAGACAGCACCAAAAAGGAAAACTACAGGCCAATATCCCTGATGAATATTGATGCAAAAATTCTCAATAAAATATTAGCAAACAGAATTCAGCAATATATTAAGAAGATCATACATCATGATCAAGTGGGTTTCATCCCTAGTACGCAAGGCTGGTTCAACATCCGTAAATCAATTAATGTGATACACCATATCAACAAAATGAAGAGTAAAAATCCTACGATCATATAAATAGATGCAGAAAAAGCATTTGACAAAACCCAACAGCTATTTATGTTAAAAACCCTTAGCAAAGTGGAAATACAGGGATCATATGTCAACGTAATAAAGGCCATATATGATAAACCTACAGCTAACATCATACTCAATGGGGAAAAGCTAAAACCATTCCCCTTAAGATCAGGAACAAGACAAGGCTGTCCACTTTCTCCTCTTTTATTCAACACAGTCTGGAAGTTCTAGCCACAGCAATCAGACAAGAAAAAGAAATAAAAGGCATCCAAAGTGGCAAGGAAGAAGTAAAATAGTCCTTATACGCAGATGACATGATACTGTATATAGAGAATCCCAAAAAACTCCATCAAAATACTATTGGAGTTGATAGACGAATTTAGTAAGGTAGCAGGATATAAAATCAATGTTCAGAAATCAGTGGCATTTGCATATACCAATAATAAACTAACAGAAGGAGCAATTAGGAAAACAGTCCCATTTAAAATTGCGTCAAGAACTATGAAATACCTAGGAATAAATTTAACCAAAGAAGTAAAAGATCTGCACTCAGAAAATTATAAGACACTGAAGAAAGAAATCAAAGAAGATACAAATAAATGGAAACACCTACCATGCTCATGGGTAGGAAGAATTAATATAGTTAAAATGTCCATACTGCCTTAAGCAATACATAGATTCAATGCAATTCCTATCAAACTACCAAGAGCATTTTTTTACAGAAATAGAAATATAATCCTAAAATTCATATGGAACCATAAAGGACCCCAAATAGCCTTGGCAATCCTGAGAAATAAAAACAAAGTCAGGGGTATCATGCTACCAGACATCAAAACATACTACAAGGCTACAGTAATCAAAACAGTATGGTATTGGCATAAAAACAGGTACATAGATCAGTGAAACAGAACAGAGAGCCCAGAAATAAATCCAGGCATATACAGACAGTTAATCTATGACAATAGAAGCAAGAATTTACATTGGAGTAAAGATAGTCTATTTAATAAATGGTGCTGGGAAAATTGGACTGACACATGCAAAAAAAAAATGAAACTGGACCACCTCCTTATGCCATATACAAAAAGAAATTCAAAATGTATTAAAGACTTAAATGTAAGACCTGAAACTGTAAAACTCCTAAAAGAAAATATAGGGAGTACATTTGCAGACATTACCCTGAGCAATATTTTACTGATACATCCCCACGGGCAAGGGAAATAAAAGAAAAAATGAACATAGGGGATTATGTCAAACTTAAAAGTTTTTCACAACAAAGGAAATCATCAATAAAACAAAAAGGAAGCCTACTGAATGGTAGAATATATTTGCCAACGATATATCTGATAAGGAGTTAATATCCAAAATTTATAAAACACTCATGCAACTCAACACCAAAAAAACAAACAACCCAATTAAAAAATGGGCAGAGGAAATGAAGAGACATTTCTCTAAAGAGGACACACAAATGGCCAACAGGCATATGAAAAAATGTTCAACCTCACTGGTCATTAGGGAAATGCAAATAAAAACGACAATGAGATACCACCTCACTCTGGTCAGAATGGCTATCATCAATAAATCAAGAAACAGCAAGTGTTGGTGGGACTGCGGGGAAAAGGGGAACCTGCTGCACTGTTGGTGGGATTGCAGATTGGTGCAGCCACTATGGAAGTCAGTACGGAGGTATCTCAAAAAACTGGAAATGGAACTACCTTTTGACCCAGCAATTCCTATCCTGAAAAACACAAGACACTAATTCAAAAAAATATATGCACCCCTATGTTCATTGCAGTGCCATTTATAATAGCCAAGACTTGGAAACAATCGAAATGCCCATCAATAGATGACTGGATTAAGAAACTGTGGTACATTTACACAATGGATTATTACGCAGCTATAAAGAAGAAAGAAATCGTACCATTTGCAATGATATGGATGGACCTAGAGAACATCATGTTAAGTGAAATAAGTCAGTCAGAGAAAGACAAATACCATATGATCTCACTTATATGTGGAATCTAAAGAACTGAATAAATGAACAAAATAAACAGAAATAGTCTTAGAGACACAAAGGAAAAACTGATGAGGGCTAGATGGGAAGGGGGTGGGCATGAGGGAGAAGGGAAGGGATGAGGCAACATAAACTGGTAATACAATAGTACTGCAGAGACAGAAGAGACAGTTTAGGAAATATAATCAATAATGTTAGAAGTATTTTCTTTAGGGGATCAGATGGACTCATGTCTTGTCAGGCAGATCACTTCATCGATGGTGTAGTGGCCTGACTACTGCTCTGTACATCTGAAGCTGCTGCTTAATAATATTAGATGTTGACTATAATTTAACATATATATAATCATGTGTCGGGGGTTGAGGGACCGGGGAGGGGAGTGGGGTTAGTCACTTTGTAAGGGGTGAAAGAGGTTAACTATTGCATAGTTTTGTACATCTGTAACTATTAATAATAATAAAAATAATAATAAAAAAATAAAAAGAAATAATGAAAGGAAGCCAGTATGATCACTAAATGTGTGTGTGTGTGTGTGTGTGTGTGTGTGTGTGTGTATTGAGGTAATGTTTAGTTAGTCTCTAAAGAGCTTCGAGGGCCACTCAAATCTAGAGTAATATGTTCAGTGTGTAGCACCATACCATATACATGACCGGCACTGACAAGGGTGTTAGGAACATTTAAATCACCTTTTATCCCATATGAGTAGCTATTTAGGATAGAAATTTAAACACAGTTTAAATAGAGAATGGGTCATTGCATGATATCTTACAAATATAAAGCAGAAGGGCCGGCCTGCTGGGAACCGACAGCAATGCAGTGCCTGACAAGGCTACATTGAAATAAAGATCCATGCTCAGCACTGGATGTCTGGGGTGCTGCCTTATGATTGGTCATGTAATATCTCCTGTCTCTATGAACCCATGTGCCTTTCCTCCACATCAGATCCTATGGGAGACAGTACTTTCACTGCATTTATGGCAAATTCCTGGGGTACCCCAATAAGAGCTGGCTGTGTAAGTCAATGACGGGCAAGATTTCCTAAAAAGAAAATAACCTAAGACAGGCTACAGTTCCATTGGGGACCCCCGGATTGAGAAAAAGGGGACTCAAGCCCCTTGCAAACTGAGGCTCAAGCCTCTGGTCACATAGGCCCACAGCCTGTCTGTGAGAAACTGACAGCCTCTGTGAAAAACTGATGATATCATCCGTTCTTGAGCTTACTTGCCTATGCAACTGTGAAAAATCTCCTTGGAGACCAGCAGACCAAGGTCTTTTGGCCATGAGAGTTCTGATAAGAGACAGCTTACTGACCATGGGGTATGTTAATCAACAGCCTTGTTTTGATTCTTTGCCCTGTACATTGCTGTAGCAAAGGATATTGAAGTTTTGACTGGGAAACAGATGTTACCCTCTGTTGAAATAATATCTAGTCCTCTATAGGATAAGAGAGGTTTGAGACTTCCTTTTATTACTAAGTATTGTAATCACGTAGGAATAGACTTTAGATAAATTTTACCCTAAACACAGCCACTGCTAGTTTTTTAGTAATAGCTCAAGTGTGCGCCCTGTGAGTTTTGCAATTATATTTAGCTGCTGGAATTTGAATAACCACTCTTGGTAACCACTCTTTAGAAGATAAGTGAATCCTTGAACATAGAATAGGTCAGTGTACCCTGGAGAGAGCAGTTACAAAAAAGTAAAGACTGTAAAAGTCCTAAGAAAAACAAAACATCAAAATTATGTGAAACGTAATTTGGGATTGGAATATTGGTTAAGAGTCCCTATAAAAAGGGACATGCTATAATAATAAAGTGTGACACTCCTGCAAAACTCGTTCTGGTGTCTGCATCTTTCTTTTTCCTCGCTGACGCCGTCCCACCCGAGGGAATCCCTGGACTTGTGGGGGCTGGCTCCCCACACCAGCCGAGTGATCAGTTGGTTAAGAGCTAGCTCAAGAGTGCGAGCTGAGCTCTAAACAACAGCAGTTCGATGCCCAGCCCAAGCTGAGCTGACATTAAGCTGCCAACAGGTGGCAGGATGGCTCAGCTAAAAAAAGAAAAAAAAAATATATATATATATATACATACATATATATATCTCAGACAAAAGTGGTGTTGAAAAATATAACTTATCTGACCATGATCCTATTTATTAAAGTATCTTGAATTTGCCCCACATAAGTAAGGCAAATATGGGTTCCTAAATTAACACAAAATGATTGGTTTGGGAACTGCTGAACGTACTTGAACTTCTAAGTCAATATCTTAATAAGCTACACTGCTAACAGAGATCTCACAACTTATATCATGAACCATTTAAGTAGTGGACTTTGATGTGCATTTTTATATAACTTTTATCAAGGAATCAACTCTTGATTATAGAAATGCCTAGGGATACAGTGAAAGGAGCTGGAATTAAGTATAAGACAACCCAAGATATTCTTCCTACATCATCATTTCTTAACATTTTATTTTAGATAAATCATTCTTTCTCTTTGAGCCTAAATTTTATTATCTGTAACAATCCTTGCCTATTGCAAATGGTCACCTTGTGAGCTAATGTACATGAAAGTCCCACATAAATTATAAATTCTATACAAGTGTAAGGAGACTTCATTATTAATAATTATCTACAAGACTATAAGGAAATATGATTCATGTACTACAAACTTGATTAAGACAATTCACCTGATACAAAGTAATTCTACATTTGACAATGTGGTATTTTAAAGACATTATAGTATAGAGCAAAGAATTTTTATCTCATTTCAGCCACCAACTAGCTGTGTTAGCAGTTTCCGCATCTGAAAAACGAGAATGTTATACTCAGTGGCCCTTCCAATGTCTGTCTCATCTCTATAATAGCTGGATACACAGTAACAGTGGGAGAAGATGGTACCTGAGAATGCTGGGTGATATGTAAAGTTAGCCTAGACTTCAATTTCTGTCCCAGAGGATTGACAAAGTCAATAGTTCACACATGGATTAAGAAATCAAAATTCTAATATATCAACAGAAGACAACTGTTTGATTCCTTTTGTCTCAGATATATTCTTCTCTATTAGAATTCTGCCTGATAACTTGTTCATCCTACAAATATTTATCAAGCCAAGTCAATACTAGGTGTTGGCAAACAGGAGTCCTTGAGATCAAGGAGGTTATAGAGTAAAGACAGCCAGAAAACTCAAAATTACAGTACACTGTTATGAGTGTTACCATGAGGATGAAGTAAGTATAGAGAGATACTTTTCACATCAGAGGAGAGCAGGAAACCAAATTTCAATAGGTTGAGGAAAGGGTCCCAGAGAGGATATTTAAGATGGCCCACAGAGGGAAGAGAATGAGTAGATGAGTTAACTACATGTAAGTGGGATGGGATAGTATTTGGAAACAGTAGGGAAGGTGCTCAAAGCAGAGGGCATAAAACAAAAATAAAAGAACAATGCATTTGATAAAATATGGTAGAACTTAGGAGACAATGAGGGAGAGGAACATGGTAAGAGTTTACACTGGACAGCTAAGGAGAAAAGAGAAAGAAGCCTTATAAGCCAATCTAGAGGAGTTACAAATTCCAATGGCAAAGGATCACCATTTTACATTTTTACCAGGATAAATATGACGATTGCTAGTGTAGAGAATAGAGCATGGATTAGACTCTAAACTTCTGAAGAAATTAAGTCTGGACTGAAGGAACTAGAAGCATAGGTGAGGAACTACAAGAAAAAGGAGTCAGGGGACTTCCGGTAAAATGGCAGAATAGACAGATGCTGTGCTAACTACCTCCCAAGATCACACCAAAATTACAAACAATTTATACAACATTCAATCCCGGAGGTCCCCAGAACACTAGATAAACAGAACCACTAAACGAAAAACTTAAAGAGGAGGCCTCATCAAGTCTGGTAGGAGGGGAGGAGACGAGAGAGGGCGTACCCCGTGAATGAAGCCCCAGCTGTGGGGAGGCTTCTCCGTTGGGGGAGAGACCCACTGGCCGCACACCAAGCTCACCAGCCCAGAGTTCCTTTGCTGGGAAGAGGAGTTCCAAGATAACTGGCAGTAAATTAGTGAGGACTCTCTTTGCCCAGCTCGGTGAGGCTGAGGGCGGTCAGAGTATCAGTGGGGCCAGTGCACGGGCTTCCTCACCAGTGAGCACTTACCTGGTTCCTGGTGGAGGGAGTGGCTGTGTGAGCCGGACACAGGAACCTGCGGGGACAGACTGAACTGAGCACCTTTGGTACAAAAGCTGGAGGTTCTTGGACTATTATTTCCCTGGTGTGGAGCTTGCACGTGAGTGGTGTACAGGAGGGTGCCATTTTGTTAGGGTTGTGCCCTCCCACAGAGGGTCAGGTCTGGGACCTCATTGGTCTGGTGGAATTGGCACTGAAGTGGGTGTGTGTGTGCGCGCATGCGGCCTTGGATCCCAACCCTCCGCCTGGCTTATACTGCATTGCCAGGGAAACGCTGGGCAAGTGCCCTCCAGTTCCAACAGGCTGCTCACTGAGACGCGGGAGTGCGCTGAGCCCACTCGGGTCCCTGCTTTGCTCACTGCTCTTGCAGAGTTGCCAGGCTGGTGATTGGTTGTTGGGCTGCTCGGCCTGATCTGCGAGCAGCTGATTGGGACAGGCTGAGACTGGGAGTTTTCTTGGGAGTGTTGGGCCATGAGCTGTGTGCCCGCGTGATCCAGCCAGGGCCCTCCTGGTGATCTATCTAATACATCAAAGCAATCCCAGAGCGACTGCCAGAATGAGGAAACAAAGAAACATTTCACAAGTAAAAGATCAGAAGAAACCTCTAGAAATGGAACTAAATGAAACAGAGGGATCCAATGTTTCAGAGACAGAGTTTAGAACACTGATGGTAAGAATGTTTAAAAAACTTAGTAAGGACATAAGGAAGGATAGAGAAATCATAAAAAACAACCAGTTAGGGGCCGGTCGAGTGGCGCGGTGGTTAAGCGCTGGCTTGGGAAGCCAGCGGCCCCGGTTCGGTCCCACATATGAGGGCCAGTGACACTGCCCTCAAAAAAAAAACAAAAACAAAAAAACGAAAAACAAAAACAACCAGTTAGAATTAAAGAATACAATAACTGAAATGAAGAACACACTTGAAGGAATTACCAGTAAATTAGATGAAGCAGAGGAGTGGATCAGCGATTTGGAAGACAAAATAGCAGAAATCACCCAGTTGAAACAACAAAAAGACCAAAGAATAAAAAACAATGAAAATAGTTTAAGAGCCCTATGGGACAAGATGCAACGCAACCACCTTTTACTCATAGGAATACCAGAAGGAGAAGAGAAGAAGCAAGGGATTGAGAATGTATTTAAAGAAATAATGACTGAAAACTTCCCTACCCTGGTGAAGGAAATCAACATACATGGCCAGGAAGTGCAGAGGGTTCCAAACAAGCTGAACCCAAACAGGTCCACACCAAGACACATCATAGTTAAAATGGCAAATGTTAAAGACAGAGACAGAATCCTAGAGGCAGCAAGAGAAAGACAGCAGGTTACATACAAAGGAACTCCTATTAGACTAATAGCTGACTTGTCTACAGAAACTCTGCAGGCCAGAAGGGAGTGGCAGGAGATAATCAAAGTGACACAAAATAAAGGCCTACAACCAAGATTGCTCTACCCAGCACGGCTATCACTTAAAATTGAAGGAGAAATAAAGAGTTTCGCAGAAAAGAATAAGCTTAAGCAGTTCATTACTACCAAGCCAGCATTGCAAGAAATGTTAAAAGAGTTTTTTTAAACAAAAGAAAGGCATAAAAAAGCTAACCCAGAAAGACCAGGAATACAAATAAGAAAATGGTAATACATATGCACCTATCAATAATCATTTTAAATGTGAATGGGCTAAATGCTCCAATCAAAAGATGAAGAGTGGCTGAGTGGATAAGAAAATAGGACACATGTATATGCTGTTTACAGATGGAATAAGATATTTCATGCAAATGGAAATGAGAAAAAAAAAAGCTGGAGTAGCAGTACTTATTTTGGACGAAATAGACTTTAAAAAGACTACAATAAAAGACAAAGAAGGGCACGATAACCCTAATAAACACCTACGCACCCAACATAGGAACTCCTAATTACATATAACAGATTTTGACAGACATAAAGACAGAGATCAACAGTAACACTATCATAGTAGGGGACTTCAACACCCCATTGTCACCAATGGATAGACCCTTTAGACAGAAAATCAACACAGGAAGTGTGGCCTTAAACAGCACTTTAGACCACCTGGACTTCCTCAATATTTTTAGAGCATTTCACCCTGAAAAAACAGAATATACATTCTTCTCAAGTGCACATGGGACATTTACCAAGATAGACCATGTTAGGCCACAAACAAGTCTCAGTAAATTTAAGAAGATTGAAATCATATCAAGCAGATATAAAGGAAAAACTGATGGTTGCTGGCTGGGAGTGAGTGGGGATGAGGGAGAGGGGGAAGGTTTTGGACAGCGTAGGTGGGTGACTACAATGTTGCCGCAGGGATATGGGGGCAGTTCTGGGAATGTAATTGATAAAGTTGTGAAGAGACTATTATGTTAAGTGAAATAAGTCAGTCAGAGAAAGACAAATACCATCTGATCTCACTTATATGTGGAATGTGAAAAACTGAATGAACGAGCAAAGTAAACAGACTCACAGATATAGAGGAAAAACTGAGGGTTGCTAGTTGGGACAGGGATGGGGATAAGGGAGAAGGGGAAGGGATTAGACAGCATAAATAGACAATTACAATATTGCCACAAGGATATGAAACACAGTTCGGGGAATATAATAATGTTGTAAAAATTTTGTGTCATGTCATATAGTCACATGTCTTGTTAGGGAGACCACTTCATGGATGGAGGAGAGGCTTGACCACTGCCCTGTACACCGGAAGCTGATGTTGTATAATATTGTATGCCAACTGTAACTGAATATATAGATAGTTACAGGATGTGGAGTATATTGCGGAAGGGAATCAAAGGAATTGTAATAGATATGTATGATATGGGGTGGAGGAATGGGGTGGTGAACTGGGGGAGGGTGGTTGTCACTTTGAGGAGTAAAAAGTATAACTATTGCATTGTGTTGTACACCTGAAACTAATTTTTTAAAAAAATGTTTATTTCACAATAAAAGATTATAAAAAAAAAAAAAGAAAAACAGAAAGGAGTCAGGTGAAATAAGCAGGTTTTAAACAGCCTCACAGTCTCAAAGTCTTATAGGGAAAACAACGTATTCCTTGCTTACATTACATGTCATTGGCTACAGGTCAGCTGCAACTCTGCTTCGCAAGTTTTCCCATTCCAAGACCCAACCCCTCTCTGGGACATGCTACTCTTGGGTCAGAGAGAAACAAGATAGGTGCAAGAAACAAGTAGTGACACAACTAACACTGACTCACAAACCACTGGTCAAAGCAAGTCACATACTAAGCCCAAAATCTTAAAAGAAGGCAATACATATTTTCTTTGTCTAAACAATTCAGTCTAGTACAATCCACCCTTCTGGTCACAATTAGTTACTTACCTCTTTTATTCATAGAAAATGAACGACACCAGGCTAGAAATTCAGGGTAGCCTTATACTCTCTACATCAGATTTAAGCCCTCCTGATTCAAACACCTATGAACAATAGCAAAAAAACAAAAAATAAACAAAAAAGCCCAATAACAACAACAACAACAAGAAACTAAAATAATTTATGCTCCCTACACACATCCAGCAAATAATGGTGGGACAGGAACAGGATAATGATAAAAATTCCCATTAAACAAAGAGAAAAGGGGGAGGCACAGCAGTTGTTGGTTAACAGTAATGCTGAAACCTCGTTGGGCAAGTGTTTCAATCAAGCCCTAACTTTGGGTTTGGGAATATTCCTTGTTTAAGGTCAGGTTCTGCTATTGAGATTAGCTCCACGATCCATGCTTTTCCTTAAGCGTTGGTTCCATCTTCTAATTGGTGCTCCCTTTTCCAAAATCCTCCTTGGCCATATATAAGGTCAGACAGTTGAATTTGTGAACTCAACCTAGAAAAAGGGCTACATACCTCATTGCTGAATATCACTATTGTCAGCTTCAAAGTACTCACCCTTGGGAAGCTATGCACTGACGCCAGAACCTAATCCACTCTTCAAAGCAATTTTGGAACTCTTTTTCTGGAATGGCCTCAGAGCTGTCATCCTATTACCCTTGATGTCCTGAATGTTATCTAAATGATGTCTTCCTTTTAATATTTCCTTTATCTTCGGGTAAAGAAAGAAGTCATTGGGGTCCAGACCAGGTGAGTAGGGAGGGTGTTCCAATATAGTTATTTGTTTACTGGCTAAAAACTCCCTCACAGACAGTGCCATGTGAGCTGGTGCATTGTCGTGACCCAAGAGCCATGAATTGTTGGCGAAAAGTTTGGATCGTCAAACTTTTTCATGGAGCCTTTTCAGCACTTTCAAATAGTTAACTTGGTTAACTGTTTGTCCCATTGGTACAAATTCTTAATGAATAACCCCTCTGATATCAAAAAAGGTTAGCAACATCGTTGCAGCAAGTTCTTGAACTTAATTGTCCAGCTTCATATGAAGAAGGCAATGGAGAATATGCAGTCTTTGGAGCCGGGCAGATTTCTGAGCCTACATACTGCCAGAAGAAGCTCTGCAGAGTCAGTCAGACTGGAAACTCTTGACAGCAAGAGTCTCTTAAAAACCTTTTACTCACTAGATTACAATCAGCTTCATGTGCCAGGAATCACACCATTATTTTTGTGATACACATTTTTCTACATTAACAACAGGTACTTTTAGCTTATTCAGAATCTGTGAGACTAATCCTTTAGTCTCTGTCCCTGAGCTGATTTTATAAAACTAAAGGAATGTACTGCCCCACCCCTCTACTTAGTAATCTATATAAAGGTTTTTTGGGGTTTTTTTTTTAGAGATTTTATTGGGGAATCGGGGAACTGGCACAGACAAGTTACTGTCCTTTTGTTCTTTAGTCTAGTAGAGGACGTCTCTTCACTGGCGCATGTTGGTATTATCACTGCACCTTTCCCCACTGAGGCTCACCAGCCATTGGATGGCCGCTCACCATGGCTCACGGCAGCTCACGCCGGCTGCCGGCCACTCAGGGTAGCTTATGGCAGCCCACTGCAGAAGGGACTGCAGCCTACACCATCACCAGCTACTCATGGCAGCCCAGCTCTAGGTTGAGCTGCTGTTTACCATCTTAGCTGTAGAGAGCGCAGCATCACTGGCCCTCATGTGGGATCCGAACTGGGGTGCTGATGCTCAGAGCTGGCGTCCCAATCCAACTCTTAACCAATGCACCACTCAGCCGGCCCTATAGGAAGGTTTTTAACAAGGGACATATGGGACATTCTTGATTTGGTCTTTGTCCTAAGGCTAAATCCTAATCAGCCCTTATTGCTTAAAGCATTTCTGTTTTTCTTCTTTTTTATCCAGTTGGAGATAAAACACACTTGTACCTTTCAACCATTCAAGTCTCAGAATTTCTGGATTCCTTCTGTTCCCTTCCATTCCTACTTGCAAACTTCTTGGTTCTATTCTAAACTCCTTCCTTTCCAGTAGAATCTTGGCCAAATGAAGCTAATAAGAACCAAGGTACACAAGTTAACATTGTTTTTTCCTAATCTCTTTACCTAAAACCACAAGTGCATCAGGTAAGCTATCTGCTTCTATGTGATTGCAAGTAATAGTTTTATCAAATATTTTTCCATAGAAGAACATGGGCTACAATCTTTCAAGCCTCCTTGCTACCTACTGGGTGATCTCAAAATCAATTCACATATTTTATTTGTTATAGCTGCATTCCACTTCTAGGTACCAATTTGGTGTCTGCATTTCCCTAACTAGTTGAGCATCTTTTTCTATGGGTATTTGCAACCCATTTATCCTCTGTAGTGGTGTCTTTTAAAATCTTTTGCCCAGGTGGCTCACAGGGGAAGATGGCGGCTGCTTCTTTGGAGGAGCAGGATTGAGAGGGGTGTGGGGAGGAGGCCAACACGAGAGACATTCCTGACAGTGAAGACCAACACTTCGTTCACCATTCATTAGGAGCTCTGCTCAGCGCCATAGGGCACCTTTGAAGTACTCCCCTTGGGAAGCTATGCACCAATGCCAGCACCTAGTCCACCCTTCAAAGCAATTTTGGAACTCTTTTACCATAGTGGCCATCAGAGCTGTCGTCATATTATCCTTGATGTCCTGAATGTCATCAAAATGTCTTCCTTTCAATATTTCCTTTATCTTCGGGTAAAGAAAGTAGTCATTAGGGGCCAGAACTGTGTCCTGGAAAGAAAACATCACCATGGCTACGGAAATTGGTTCTCCTCCTCGTTTTTTTCATATGCCAAGGTTCCAACACCAGGCACCTCGACAGTTGTTTTATAAGCGACCTGATTTTGCATAGCAGCAAGCAATGCAATAGCTTACCTTTGATGGAAAATGAATGAGAAAAGCAGTAAACCGAAAAACTATAGACTATAATCCATCTGTAATTAAGTATTTGGAGAATAGAATATAGCAAAGAGACCAGAGAGATATGCAGGCTATTCAGCCTGATGCAGGTTATTACAATGATCTTGTCCCACCTATAAGGATGTTGAATAATCCTATGAATGCAGTAACAACAAAATTTGTTCGAACATCAACAAATAAAGCATCCAGTATTTGTTGTTAGGTGGACTCCAGAAGGAAGACGGTTGGTCACTGGAGCTTCTAGTGGAGAGTTCACCTTGTGGAATGGACTCACTTTCAATTTTGAAACAATATTACAGGTTAAAGATAGCCCAGTTTAGAGGCATGACTTGGTCGCATAACGCATGTGGACGTTGACAGCAGATCACAGAGGATGTGTAAAATATTGTCAATCGAACATGAACAAGATGTTCCAGGTACACAGGAGGTGATTAGAGAGGCCAGTTTCTAACGCACAGATAATAAATTTGCTATATGCTCTGATGACGGCACTGTTAGAATCTGGGACTTTCTTCGTTGCCATGAGGAAAGAATTCTCCAAGGGCATGGTGCTGATGTGAAATGTGTAGAGTGGCACCCAACCAAAGGGTTAGTTGTTTCATGAAGTAAAGATCGTCAACAGCCAATCAAGTTCTGGGATCCCAAGACTGGGCAGAGTCTCCCAACACTTCATGCCCATAAAAACACAGTGATGGAAGTGAAATTAAATCTCAATGGCAATTGGCTACTCACAGCATCACGTGACCATCTCTGTAAACTTTTTGATATCCGAAACCTGAAACATGTTGTGTAATATTGTATGCCAACTGTAATTGAATATATAGATAGTCATGGGATGTGGAGTATACTGTGGAAGGGATTCAAAGGAATTGTAATAGATATGTATGATATGGGAGGGGGGAGTGGGGTGGCAAATTGGGGGGAGGGGGGTTGTCGCTTTGAGGGGTAAAAAGTATAACTATCAGGCCGGCCGAGTGGCACAGTGGTTAAGTGCTGGCTTGGGAAGCCAGCGGCCCCCGATTCGGGTCCCACATAAGAGGGCCAGTGACACTGCCTTCAAAAAAAAAAAAGGGCCGGCCGAGTGGCGCGGTGGTTAAGCACTGGCTTGGGAAGCCAGCGGCCTTTGTTTGGTCCCACATATGAGGGCCAGTGACACTGCCCTCAAAAAAAAAAAAAAATTGCACTGTGTTGTACACCTGAAACTAATTTAAAAAAAAAATGTTTATTTCACAATAAAAGAATTTTAAAAATAAATAAATTAAATAAAATAAAATCTTTTGCCCATTTTATTTGTGTGTTTGTGTTCTTATTAAGTTTTGAGCGTGGTTTATATAATCTAGGTATAAGTCCTTTGTCAGATATGTGATTCTCAGATATTTTCTCCTGGTTTATAGCATGTTTTTTCATCTTCTTAACGGTGTCTTTCCCAGAGCAAAAGTTTTAAATTTTGATGAAATTCAACTTAGCAATTTTTTTTTCTCTTATGGATCATGCTTTTGGTCTCATGTCTAAGAATTCTTTGCCCAATCCTAAATCACAAAGATTTTCTCTTATATTTGCTTCTAAAACTGATGTAGGATATTTCTTGTGCCGGGGTCCGTAGTCTCCTGAAGCCGAAGAATGGAGACACGGACCAGAGCGGTAGTTTGTAGCAGAGGACAGTTTATGGGTAGAAAGTAACAGGTCTCAAAATAAGAGGGGGTTCCAACTGGGTTGCCCAATAGTTAGGGCAAAAGCCTTGGTTTTTATGCCTTTTGTATGTCTGGGGAGGGGGTCTCTTGGCTCTATTATCAGAAATACATTGTTGCCTAGCCCTGAGGAGGTGTGTTCTGGAAACTGTCTAATTTCCTTAAAGCTTAATCAGTTTAATCAATGTCTCTGCTCTGAGAGGAGCATGTTAGCAGAGACTGGCTTTGAAGAAAAGACTTCTGACAGTCTTATGTTAACTAACCTGTCTTAATCCCCTACTCTGGAGGTGAAACTTCTGACTTGTTATAGGCTTTGAGAAAAAACCATCTGCTCCTCCCCCTCCCAAGTTTGTCATTCGGCCAGGGTCCTGTGATTTAAACCCATCAGTCAGCTATTAAGATTATTTCTCCTGGCTCTGTTATGGTTTCTACCCTGATTCCCTCTACCATGGCAATTTTCCTGACTTCCTATAATTCTCCTATCTCAAAACCATTATAATTCTATGTTTTATTTTAGATCTCTCTGACCTGTTTTAAGTTAATTTTTTTATAAAATGGTACAGATTAGGTCCTCTTTTAAATCTGAAATAATGCTTCAACTTTCCTTGTTTTTCATGACACTGTATTTTTAAAAATCTTTATTAAATTTATTGAGGTAACATTGGTTAGTAAAATTACATAGGCTTCAAGTGTACATTTTTATAATACATCATCTATATAGTACATTGTGTGCTCACCACCCAGAGTCAGTTCTCCTTCCATCACCATATATTTGACCCCCTTTTCCCTCTTTTACCACCTCCCTCCCTTTTTTCCCTGTGGTAACCAATAAACTATTGTCTGTTTCTATGAGTTTTTGTTTGTTTGTCTAGTTCATTTGTTGCTTTCAGTTTTGTATCCCACATATGAGTGAAGTTAAATGGTTCTTGACTCTTTCAGTCTTATTTCACTCAGCATGATAATCTCAAGATTCATCCATGTTGTTGCAAATGGCAGTATTTCATCTTTTCTTATGGCTCAGTAATATTCCATCATCTTTTCTCCAATCATCTATTAAAAGACATTTTGGTTGTTTCCATGTCTTGGGCACCGTGAATAATGCTGCAATAAACCCCAATGAATATAAGGATACATATATCTTTACAGATAAATGTTTTCAACATTTTTGGGTAGATACCCAGAAGAGGGATTGCTGGGTTGTATGGCAATTCTATTCTTAATTTTTTGAGGAACCTCCATACTGTTTTCCATAGTGGCTGAACCAATTTACATTCCCACCAGCAGTGTATGAGGGTTTCTTTTTCTCCACAGCCTCTCCAACACTTGTTATTACTTGTCATGTTGATAACAGCCATTCTAACAAGTGTGAGATGATATTGAAGCAGGATTTTTTTGATGTGTGCTTTGGTGTGTGCCGCAATAGTAATCTTGTGAAGCCAAAGGATGGAGACACAAACCAGAGAGGTAAAGTTTGTAGCAGATGATAGTTTTATTAGAGCAGAAAGTTACAGCTCTCCAAATGAGAGGGGGTCCCAACTGGAGTGCCCGCATTAGGTGGGGAACTTCTTTTATATGTATTTTTCTTGCATGTATGGGGAGGAACTTAGCCTGGAGGAGGCATTTTCTTGAAACTGTCTAGTTGCCTCAGAGTGTAATTGATGTTTCTGTTCTGATAGTATTATGTTATCTCAAGACTGGGGCTTTGAAGATATTGTCTTCTGCTCATTCTATCAGGGAGTTCCTGACTGCTTTATGTTAACTAATCTGTCATAATCCCCCCCTCTGGAGGTGAAACCCTAACTTCTGAGTTCTTCGTTATAAGCTTTGAGAAAACAAAGCCATCTCCTCCTTCTCCTCCCAAGTTTGTCCTTCTGCCGGGTCCTGTGACTTAAACCTATCAGTCAGCTATTAAAATTATTTCTCCTGGCTCTGTTATGGTTTCGGCCCTATTTCCTTCTACAATGGCCATTTCCCTGACTACCTATAATTTTTCTAACTCAATATCTCATTGTGGCTTTGATTTGCATTTCCCTAAATTGCTAGTAAAGTCAAGCATTTCTCATATATCTGTTGGCCATTTGTATGTCTTCTTGGGAGAAGTGTCTATTCATGTTCTCTAACTATGTTTTAATTGAATTTTTGTTGTTGAGTTGTATGTGTTTATATTTTTTGGATGTTAGCCCCTTATCAGTGGTGTTGTCTGCAAATATCTTCTCCATTCTGTTGGTTGCCTCTTGGTTTTCTTGATGGTTTCTTTGGCTGTGCAGAAGCTTTTTAGTTTGGTATAGTCCCCATTCATTTATTTACTTCCCTTGCCACTGAGGTCAAATTCATAAAATCCTCTCTGAACCCAGGGTCCATAAGTTTAGCACCTATGTTTCTTCTTTGCAATTTATTGTTTCAGGTCTTATGTTTAGGTCTTTGGTCCATTTTGAGTTAATTTTGGTATATGGTGACAGATATTGGAATACTGCAAAAGCAGTATCTAGAGAGAAATTTATATCATTTCAGGCCTATCTCAAGAAACAAGAAAAATCCCAAATATATAACCTAACATTACTTCTTAAAAAAGTAGGGAAAGAAGAACAAATGAAACCCAAATTTAGCCGAAAGAAGGAAATAATAAAAATTAAAGCAGAATTAAATGAAATAGAGAACAAGACAATAGAAAAAATTAATGCAACAAAGAGCTGGTTTTTTGAAAAGATTAATAAAATTGACAAACCCCTGACTAGAATAACTAAGGAAAGGAAAGTCACAAATAAAAAAAATCAGAAATGAATGAGAAGTTACAATGGATACCACAGAAATACAAAGGATCAGACACTGTATTTTTTAGAGAGTAAATACAACCCAATTCTTTTCAGATTGTTGTTTAATTTGGTTTATCTACTCAGTTCCTCAATACTAGATTCAGATTATGTACTTTTGTTAGGAAAACTACAATAATGACTCTGTGACCTCTCAGTACATATATCAGAAGTCAGAAGGCATATGATAAACTGACTCATTTTACAATACATATATGGATTCTTTTCATACCTTAAAACTATTCATGCCCTCAGCCTCAAATCAGTTTTTTTTTTTTTTGAGGGCAGTGTCACTGGCCCTCATATGTGGGACCCGAACTGGCGCCGCTGGCTTTCCAAGCCAGTGCTTAACCACCGCGCCACTCGGCCGGCCCTCAGATCAGTTTTTTATTCCTGATAAAAATCTCTCACTTTGCAGGCATTTTCTGGTATCTGTTTCTATTTATACAATATAGGAAATATATATATATATATATATATATATATATATATATATATATATATTCTAGATAGGTACATATTAAATAGACAAAATAGATATTTATATATTTCTATGTTTCTCTATTATCCTGAAAATATCATTTTATGTAGTATGATAAATAGCATTGTATTAAAATGTATTGTATTATAAAGTGATTTTTACCCTTTATATTTTTCCTATATAAAACTAAATATATGGCTTCCAGGGGTTTTTTGACCAGTTTGATTTCTTTCCCCATTCTGTGATTCATAGTCCTTGATAGACAAGAGGTTCTCAATAGTAGGTATATGTACTGTTCCATTTACCATGGCAGTTTTCATTCTGAATTATAAATGAGGATATAAAGTTTCTTTAAAGCATCACTGAATAATATACAATCAGATAAATTGCTAGGAGATTAGCTGCTATGGTTTTTACACTAAAAACCAGAAAATTATTTAACATTTTCTTAGCACAGCATTGGCCTTATCTAACAATTGGCTCTCTTAAGCACCCTCTCCTTTCTCTTTGGGCAAGAAGGTATCATAGTTCCCCCAGTAGCAAAATTAAAAAACTGTTTGATTTAGATATGCCTGTGTTCTCCTCTTACAACACTAATCTTGCTTGTGGCCATGAATTAAAACAAAAATAGCCCAACATCATTCTCTTTACCAACACCAATACTGATTCCAAAAGCTCATTTTAATCTACAGTGATGTGCTGGAGCCACTATATGATGCAGTGAGCACTGGATACATGTGGCAGCTAACTATCTCAACTATGCAAATGAAGCGGTGACATCTGTAATTAGAAAGAATCTCATTGTAAGTCATTTGACATGAATAAGCATCCTCATTGCACTTCAGGAAAGGCTTTTTAAATAATAAGGTCTAACAATTTTAAAGGCTTAATGAGCAATTACACTAAAACCAATGATAGCACCAAGATGATTCATCCCAATTTATTGTTTTTTTCCCCTCAGATATAATTTCTAATTATAGAATAGGCAGGATCATGATTGAGGTTCTACCCTTATGAATATACCATTTTCATCACAAAATGAATCTACCCACTGCCTAATGATATGCATTCTAACCACTGGGAAGGAGAAAGAACTGACATTTATGAAAGATCATTAAGTTTTCTTATATATTAACTCATCTAATGCATACACAAACAGCACTATAAGATAGGTATTATTATTATTATTATTATTTATTGTTGTATCCACAGTTTTAATATGAGGAAACATGGACTCGGGAATGATCTGAAGCTTCTCCAATGATAACAGAGATAAGAGAAAGAATTTGGGCTGGATCCAGATTAACAGACTTTAAATCTAATACCCATTTCACCATATCACACTGTCTTTTTTTTAATCGTAGCTAATATTGTTAATAATTCAGTGTCCAAAACTAGTTCATTTTAACTTCTATTTCTACTTATGCATTCGATTAAAAATTGATAAGTTAATATGCATCTCATATTTTAAATTTGTATTTGAGGTTATTTTATCTGTTTCCCATGAAAGACATTATGTCTTTATTTAATAAGTCACATATGCATTTCTGATGTCCAGTTAATTTATAAATGTTAACTTGTTTACAAGTTAATTTATAACTTGTAAATAGCTACCCATTTACTTGTTACACCTGCTTTTATCTTCATTGTATCCATGACTTCTGCTCATGCCTGAACAAGTGGGACAAAGATGGCTTTCTTGAGTCTGACAATAATAACCATCAGTGTCTTCTGATCCCCTGAAATCTCTGCAGTCATTTTTTTCTTCCATCTACTAGCAGGCCAGTTCATTAGCTTGTCCTATGGGTAAATAGGTTTTGGCAATTCAAAGATTTTTCTAAGCACAATGCAAACTATATACACGCACATAATAAACAATATTAATGCCATTTTATTCCTGGGACTCAAGAGCAGAAATTAGTAGCAATTCTAGCTCAGAATAACTGATGTCCTTGGGGTTTTGTTGTTTTGTTGTTTTTCACTATCTCTTGCCTATTTTGTTTACAGTGATATTAGTTAAATGAACTGAATGTATGATATAAGGATCCTCATTTCTTCTTGCCTTTTCATCTGCAATGCTTGTATTCTAAAACCAAATTACCAGAAACCCCAGAACACTTAACTGTTGATAGTAATGACTTACCAGAGTCAATATTTTAAAATCTGTCCCTATTCTAATTTAAGTCTTCCAAGCCATGGTCACCTGAGTAATAACCATGTAAATAAAATTTTCACTGTTTATTCGGCCCTCAGGGGAACTTATGTAATGTCAGTAAAATCAGATCTGAGCCTGTAAAGCAATAAAGAAATAACTGGGCAATAAGCATAAGAAAAGATTCACTTTTAAGTGCATTAACTTCTCCAATGCCAAGCACAAATGTATCTGTTGGGAAAATCTAATCTCTCCAGAGGACAAAGGTCACCAAATGTTGTGGGTGCTAAGAAAGGCCTAACATTTTATTGTAAATTTACTCATTGCCTCATCAAGTTAAAACTCCATAGCTCATATACAAGGGCAATTTAGCTTAGGTTCTTATTAATCTGACTCAAAACATTTAAAAATGAAAACAATCATTGTGAAAGAAATTAAACAACGTGCTCTGGAAATGAAAATGATAAAATAAAAACACTGGGTCTAATATTTCCAGCAAGTCCAAGAGTCAATCCAAAAGGAAAGCTGCCAAAGTCTCAAGGAAGAATAAACAACATTCACCACTTTGCTTAAGCTCCCCAACCAATGAGGACTAATTAAAAACTAACCATTCATGTAGATGAAAACATGAGGGCAGATAGTTAAACCCTCTTCATCCAGGTCCAGATTAATAAAAGGAAGCTATTCCTTCACTGTTTAAAAACATCCCAAGGTTTCCTGTTAGCCAAACTGTCTTTGTTTAAATATAGTGACTATCAGAAAGGGAATTTAGATCCTAGACCCTGTGTCCACAACAAGAAACACAGAGGAAACCTGCCTCTCACCTGACCTCACCCTTGACTACCTTCTTATGTTCTCTCCTTACTTCAGTGGCATGTTAGTTAACAGACAAGCACTGTGCCAGGCAACATAAACGGAGAAAAGACATTGTCCTTAATCTGCTTCTATGAATTTAATAGTTTGTAGATGGAGGAAGAGAGAGAAGGAAAGGAAACTAGCATGTATCCCAAGCAAGAAGCAGTAATGTATGGTAGTTAACAATATGGACTCTGGAACCAGACCATATGGGTACAAATCCCAACACTTATTATACTAGTTCTCTGACCTTGAGTAAATTGCTTAACTATACCTCAATTTCCTTACCTGTGGAATGGGGTGATCATAGGACTATTCATCCTCTAGAGTCAATAAGAGAAATAAACAAGTAAACAGAACATAAGCCCTCTTTAATTATTAACTGCTGCCATTAGATGCTCTGTGCCAAGTATGATACTAAGTACTTTTGGATACATTCACTTTTGACCTTCACATTATCCATTGTGGTATTTACTCTGTTACACAGATGAGAAAATCGATGTGCAGAAAGTTCAAATTCATCGTCCAATGATAAACAAAAAGCAGTGCTGCTAAGATTGGGACTCAGATCTCATCACAAAGCTCCTATTCTTTCCTCTACATGTGCCTATCTAACTTACTTGTATAAATATCTATAAAGCATTTTACCAGATGCCAGTATTAATACTTTTTAAAAGGGTTACAGGAATCCAATCAATCTTTCCATACTTTCAAAAACAAGCCCAACCTGATGCTTTTATAACTTGGCTTAACAATACCTCCCCTTCCATTAATTAATAATGGGTCTAATTAACTCATGTTCTAATTAACTATCCTGAAACTGGACTGCAGATTTATCTTCTTTTCTCCACATTGATCTTATTCCTTTCTTATTGCCAATCATACCTTTTTAGAGTAATTACAATTTGCCATGCAAATATTTCTAGGAAACTGAGTTTTCAAAATTTTGCTACACCAAGAAAAAAATGTGCAACTCATCTTGCCATGCAAGATCATGGATACTACAGACTTCCTCAGTTCACAGGGCATGACTGGCTGCAGACCTCAAAGACCTGAAGATTTTAGCATTTGAAGCTTTTGAGTCCATTCATTTATTTGCTTAATATATATTTATTCGATACCTTCAATGTTCCAGACACTGTTCTAGTCTCTGGAGAGGCCACAGGAGACAAAGCAAAGTCTCTGCTTGTATTGAGATTTATTTTTTTAGTGGGAGAAGAGATGCAATAAATTAATAGAATATCCAGTGGTGAAAAATGCAATGGAAAAATAAATGGGAAAAATGATAGTGTATGCCATGTGGGAAAAGTTGCAAGATTAAACAAAATGATTAGGGGAATTTCACTGAAAAGATGGTATTTGAGCAAGGACCCAGAAGGGGTGAGGAAACATGTCATGTGATATATAAGGGAGAAACATTCCAAGCAGAGATAACAGCAAGTGCAGATGCTGATAGATGCTAGAAGATGCTTAAAGCATTTGAGGAAAGCAAGTAAAGCACAATGGTTATTATTTGAGGGGGTTGGAGATATAATAAGGAACCAGAGAGTGCAGTGTAATATTCTACCACGTACTGAACAATCAACCAAATTAATGACTGTTTTTGATCTAAATGAGTAAAGGCATTGGAGGGTTTGGAATGGAGAACTGGCGTAATTTTAAGTAAGTTTTGAAAGGATTCCTTTTGTTGCTATATTGAAAAATCAACTGTAGAGGATTAATGGCAACGATGAAAGTAGAAATAAAAACTTTCATATCAGTAGAAGAAACTTAATGTATTTATTAGAAAACTGGAGAAATAAAAATAAAAAGTAAAGCAAATGTAAAACATGAAATAAGGTGGCAAAAGTAAGTCTACTACTATGTCGCATCCAGCACGACAAGAGAGGTGAGACTTGGGAAGGGAGGCACAGGGTTAAGAAAGACAGGAGCCAAGAAGAGGTTATAAGCAGGGCCAAGGCACCACAATCTCGAGGACTGAAGACCCCAATCGAGCAACTGCATAGTTTTTATTAGTGATCTTATAAGGAAGTACAATTTGCATTTTCAATCGTCTGTGAGTTTCATGCCTGCTGGCTGTTCTCCCCAAAAATCTCCTTTGTGTTCCAACACAATTGTGCCTTCACAGACATACGCATCACCCCAGGGGATGGAGCCCCATTACTGAAGTCACTTTTGACACTGGGTTAATGCAGGGGGTGGGGATGGGGGCACGGCAAATGCATTGGCAGCTGTAAGGCAACACTACTATATTAGTAATAACAAGAAATATAAATGGGTGTAATTTACCAGTTAACAGACACAGGTCTCAGAATGCCCACCCTCAAGAAAAAAAAGAGTTAGTAATACATTGTGTACAAGAAATTCTCGAGACAAAACAACTTAGAAAGATTTTAAAGGTTGAATATGAAAAGATTTTTTCAATTATCAGGCAATGAAACAGAAGAAAACAGTGAAACAGAGAAAATATAAGGAAGGCAAAAAACAGCACAAAGGAATATTACATACTGGTAAAAGGAGAAACAGAACAAGATAATACACCCCTATTAACATTATTGCACCTAAGAATGATGCTTGAAAAATTTCAAGCAGCAAGTGACATAGGTACAGAAAGAAATCTATAAGTAAATTATAGTAATTTAAGATTTTAATACACCCATCTCAGAAATGGATAGATGAAAGAAATGAACAGACATCAAGGATTTGAACAGTATTATGAATATGCTGGTGCTAACGAGAGAGAGAGAGAGAGAGAGAGAGAGAGAGAGAGAGAGAGAGAGAGAGAGAGAGAGAGAGAGAGAGAGAGAGAGAGAGAGAGAGAGAGAGAGAGAGACCCAACAAAATAAGGCACTTGTAGAAGATTTATAAAACTAGACTATATGTTAAGAAAAAAAAGAATCACTAATAAAAGCCAAAGAGTTATATAATGTTGAATATATATATAGAGGCCATAATGCAATAAAATTAGAAAATGAAAACAAAATGAAGCTTAAAAGTTTATGTATTTGAAAAAACTAAGTAGAGTATTTCTTTTATTTTTTAAAGATTTTATTGGGGAATTGGGGAGGTGAACCAATGTTTGGGAATCGGGGAAGGGGAACAGACAAGTTGCTGTCCTTTTTTGTTCTTTAGTCTAGTTGTGGAGGACGTCACCTCACTGGCCCATGTTGATATTGTGATCATTGCGCTCTTTCTACGGTGAGGCAGATTGGTTGCCATCTATTGGATGGCTGCTCACAGCAGCTCACGCAGGCTGCTGGCTGCTCACCCTGGCTGCTGGCAGCTCATGGTAGCATACGGCAGCCCACTGCAGCCCCGCTACAGCCTATGCTGTTGCCTGTGACTCAGAAGCCCAGCTCCAGGTCAAGTTGTTGTTCACCATCTTAGCTGTAGAGGGCGCACAGCATCACTGGCCCTCTATGTTGGATCTGAACCCGGGCCCTGCCGCTCCGAGCTGGTGTTCCAAGCCAATTCAACCAACACGCCACTCGGCCGGCCCATATATTTCTTTTAACTTTTTTTTTTTTTTTTTTTTTGAGGGCAGTGTTACTGGCCCTCACATGTGGGACCCGAACTGGGGCCACTGGCATCCCAAGCCAGCTCTTAATCACTGTACCACTCAGCTGGCCCATAATTGTCACTCTTTTGAGTGTGATATCACCCCCATTGAGAATGCATGCCCTAGATCTGTCTACCAATTTACAGGAATTGAAGGACACAGAGTGACATATTAAACAAGACCACAGTCATGCAATCAGCAAAAGCTAGAGTGTTTGTTTGTTTTTTATAAATGGAAGGATAAAGAACATTTTAAAAATGTTTATATGGAGGGAAAACTAATAAGGTGGAAAGGACAGGGATAGAAGCTGAAATTATCTTAATATAGCTTGTTTAATAGAATTGATTTGCAACTATTAATTTTCATAATTAAATGCAAAATTAAATTCAAAAAACTAATCTCCAAAACTGGAAAGCATAAATGAAACAAATTAACTTGTAGGGCAATTTAAAGTACAGGAACTGCTCCTCAATTCTTCAGCAAATATATAGCAAGAAAATAATTGAGGGGGAACAAATAAATAAAAAGTTAACTTAAAAGACATCTCAGGAATTACAATGTAGGGAACATTTTTCAATACTAATTCAAACAAATGAATTGTAAAAAAAAATCCTGAGATGATTAGGTAAATTTATTATTAGACATCACTCAGTTTTGATGCCACAAAAAAGATCATAAGAGATTAGTATTAACAATTATACATCAATAAATTGGATAACCTAGAAGAAACAAATAAATTCTTAGAAACATATAACCTACCAAGACTGAATTATATAGAAATATAATATCTGGGCACACTTATAATTAGAAAGGAGACTGAATCAGTCATCAGCTATCTCCCAACAGAGAAAAGCCCAGGACCAGGTTGCTACACTGATAAATACTACCAAACATTTAAAGAATAATTAATAAAAATCTTTCTCAAGTTCTGTTCAAAAAATTGAACAGCAGAAAATTCTTCCAAACTCGTTTTATGTACCAGCATTATCCTGACTACAAATAGAAAAAGACTACAAGAAAACTACAGGTCAATATTCTTGATGAATATAGATGCAAAAATCATCAACAAAACAGTAGCAAATCAAATTCAACAGCATTTAAAAAAAAAATCATACATCTGACCAAGTAGAAATTTATTCCTGGGTTGCAAAGGATATGGAACTCAATAAATATGATATGCCACACTAAGAGAATGATGAAAATCATATGATCATCTCAACAGATGCCAAAAAGCGTTTGAAAAAATTCGACATCTTTCAATGATAAAAAGCTCTCAACAAACTAGGAATAAAAGGACATTATATCAACATAATGAAGGCCATATATAACAGTCTACAGCAAACATTATATTCAACGGTGAAACATGGAAAGCTTTTCCTCCTAGATGAGGAACAAACAAGACAAGAATCCCCACTCTTGCCACTCCTATTCATCATAGTATTGGAAATCCTAGCCACAGCTATTAGGCATGAAAAAGAAATAAATACATCCAAATAGGAAAGGAAGAAGTAAAACTAGCTTTGCTTATAGGTGAAATGACCTTATATATGTAGAAAACCCTAAAGTCTGCACAAAAAAAACTGTTAAAACTAATAAATTATTCAGTAAAGTTGCAGGATACAAAATCGACACACACAAAAATCACTTATATTTCTATAGGCTGCAAACAAATGATCTGAAAAAAAAATTAAGAAAACAATCCCATGTATAATAGCATCAAAAAGAATAAAATATTTAGAAATAAAGTTAACTAGGGAGATAAACAACTTGTACACTGAAAAGTACAAAACATTGATGAAAGAAATTAAAGCACAAGTAAATGGAAATATATCCAGTGTTAATAGTTTGGATGATTTAATAATGTTAAAATGTCCATACTACCAAAGCAATCTAGATTCAATACAATAACTGTCAAAATTTCAAAAGCATTTTTTACAGAAATAGAAAAAAATCATAAAGTTCATATGGAATTGCAAAGGACCTTGAATAACCAAAATAATTCTGAGAAAGAAGAACAAAGCTGAAGATATCATGTTTGCTGATTTTAAAATATAGTACAAAGCAACAAAAATTTTACAAATATGGTATTGTCATAAATATAGACATATAGACCAATTAAACACAATAAAAAAAACCAGAAATAAATCCATATGTATTTGATCAACTGATCTTCAACAAGGGTGCCATAAATACACAATGAGGAAAGAGTGGTGTCTTCAACAAATGGTGTTGGGAAAACTGGATATCCACATGGAAAGAGAATGAAATTGGATCCTGATCTAATATCATACATAAAATCAACTCAAAATTGATTAAAAACTTCAAGGTAACATTGAAGCTGTAGAACTCCTAAAAGAAACCATCATGACATTGGTCTTAGCAATCATTTCATGGATATGATGCCAAAAGCACAGGCAACAAAAGCAAAATAAACAAGTGGGACTACATCAAACTAAAAAGTTTCTGCACAGCACAGACAGGAATCAATCAAGGGAAAACAAAACCTATGAAAAGAGAGAAAAATTTGCAAACTATATATATACAGGGCGAATTTCCAAAATATATAGGGAACTCTTAAGACTCAATAGCAAAAAACAAATAACCCACTTAAAAAATGGGAAAAGGAGGGCTGGCTGAGTGGCGCGATGGTTAAGCGCTGGCTTGGGAAGCTGGCGGCCTTGGTTCGGGTCCCACATATGAGGGTCAGTGACACTGCCCTCAAAAAAAAAAAAATGGGAAAAGGTGACTCAGTTGGTTAGTGCATGTGTTCTGAACAATAAGATTGCAGGTTCGATGCCCACATGGGCCAGTGAGCTGCACCCTCCACAGCTAGATTGAAGACAATGACTTGAGCTGAGCTTCCACTGAGCTACTAGTGGGTGGGTGGATGGCTTAGTTAGTTAGAGTGTGTGCTCTTAACAACAAGGTTGCCAGTTCGATTCCTGCATGGGATAGTGGGCTGTGCCCCTACCCGTTTCCCCCAGCGCAACTAGATTGAAAATGGCGACTGGACTTGGAGCTAGCTGCACCCTCCATGACTAGATTGAAGGACAATGACTTTAACTTGAAGCTGATGGGTCCTGGAAAAAACACACTGTTTCCCAATAAAAATTAAAAAAAAAAAAAAGTAGGAAAACGTAACTTTAAAAAAAAGGGGGGTGCCTTTTGAGTTCCTTCTTTTGCTTGGCCTACTCCAAACTCTCTGCAGTATACTTTCTCTTCTAATAATGGGCCCTTGAGCCACTGCTTTCTGCTTTGGCCTGCTTCTATTTCTTTGAAATGTACTTTTTCTTCTAATAAACTGCTCTTTCACCACAAAACAAAACAAAACAAAACAAAACAAAAACTGAGCAAAGGACTTTTCAATAGATATTTCTCGAAAGAAGACATACAAATGTCTTAGGATTAATCTTATGCTACACCAACAGGTATAGGATAAGATGCTCAACACCACTAATCAGAGATATGCAAATAAAAACCCCAATGAGATATTACTTCACACCTCTTAGGATAACAAGTGTTGGCAAAGCTGTGGAGAAACTGGAACTCTTGTATACTATTGGTGGGAATGTGAAATAGTACAGCTGCTACAAAAAACAATATGAAGCTTTTTTTTAAAAAATTAGAACTACCATAAAATCCAGCAATCCCACTTCTGGGTATTTATTCAAGAAAGTTGAAGTCATCTCCAACAGATATTTACACATCTATGATCACTGCAGCATTATTCACAGTAGCCAAATATGGAAAGCAACCCGAATGACCATCAATGGATGAATGGATAAAGAAAGTGTGATATATGTGTACGTATTAATGATATTCCATACACACATACACACACATGCATAATGAAATATTATTCAGCCTTAAAAAAAAAGGAGGAAGTCCTACTATTTGCAATAACATGGATGGACCTGGAAATCATTATGCTAAGTGAAATAAGTCAGTCACAGGAGGACAAATACTGCATAATTCCATATGAGGTATCTAAAATAGTCAAACTCATAGAAGCAGAAAATAGATGTGTAGTTGTCAGGGGATAGGTGAAGGAGGAAATAGAGTTGTTCAAGGCATAAAGTTATACAAAGATGAATAAATTCGAGATCTGCTGTACAACACAATGCCTGTAGTTAAACAGTATTGTGCACTTAAACATTTGTTTAAAAAGATAGATCTCATGTAGTGTGTTTTTCATACACACACACACACACACACACAGGACACAAGGAAACTTTTGGAGGTGATGGATATATTATGTCCTTGACTGTGGTGATGGTATCACAGGTGTATGTATCTGTTCAAACTCATCAAACTGTATATAATAAATATATGCTGTCTTTTGTGTATCAGTTATACCTCAATAACACTGTAAAAAATATCAACTGGCATGAATAGAAAGAAGATTCTTGTATTACATTATTCTAGGAATTTCTGAGGAAGCATATACTTGCTGGAGCCTTTTGAGTCACTTGGTTGAGCTGTTTTTCACGGTGATTTTGTGAAGAGGGTTGCTAAGATTTTTATATAGAAGAAATGAAAGGGACCTAGCAATTCATTTAACACTGCATGATTTCACTTACATGAGGTATCTAAAATAGTCAAACTCATATAATCAGAGAGTAGAATTGTGGTTGCCAGTTTTTGTGAGGAGGGATAAAATGGGAATTACTCTTAAACAAGAATAAAGTTCCAGTTATGCTTAAGTCATAGAGCTCGCCTGTAGGACACTGTGCATACAGTTAACAATACTGTATTGTACACTTATAAATTTGCTAATAGGGCACATCTCATGTTGTGTCCTTTCATTCTAAAATGAAAGGAAATAAAATAAAATAAAATAAAATAAAATAAAATACAAAGTAAAAAAAGATACCACTCAGTTTTTAACATTTTAGGTGGCATAATGGCATTGAGGTTACATTTCAAAAAAGAATCCCTATATATGAATAGTAATGTGTAGGCATTTGAAAGTTAAATGATATGGTGTATGAGATTTGCTGCAAATTAATCTGGGGGAGGAGAGAAGTAGGCAGGACAGAGAGACTAGATTGTCTAGAATGTAATTGCTAAAGCTGTGTACAGGTATATGGAGCTTCATGATTCCATGATCTCTATTTTACATATATCGCATATATAAATACATATAATATTTTATACATTATTATGCATTTTGTATATTATGCATTATATATAACATATATACAAACTTATATGAAAGTTTCCATTACAAAAGTTGTTTTTTTTTTTAATTACTATGCATTCATCTCAAGAACTTGGACTTAAACAGAGCAGATCCTCTTCCCACCTCCAAACCCCACAATCAAAAAAGAAAGGAGAAAGATAACGAAGGTTAGAGCAGAAGATTAGCAAAATAAAATGCTGGTTCTTTGAAAATATTAATACAGCAAAGACATCCATTGTAAAATTAAGCAAGAGAAAAATGGGCATAAATACATATAAATAAAATTTAATATTGAAAAAGGGAAATAAGTGAGGAAATAGCAGATATTTTAAAACAATAAAAACTATTATGAACAACTATAAACTAATTATCTGAAAACATAGACGAAATGGAAACATTCCTAGAAACATATAAAACACAAAAAATGATACCAGAAAGAGAACTTCAACAAAGCAGTAAGTATTAAAGAAATTGAAATGGTAATCAAATACTGTTCCTCCCTCCAAAAATCCAGGTTATCTTGGCTTTACAGAAGAATTCTACCAAATTTTCAAGTAATAATTCTTTACTATCTTATATAGTTTAGAAAAATAGGAAAAAAATGCGTAGCTTTTTATTAGGCCAGATTAATCTTGATTCTAATGTCAGACAAAGACACTTCAAGAAAAGAAAATTATAGATCCATTTCACTTATTTATGTAGATAAAATCATTCCTAAATAATCCATGGATTAATTAAATCTAAAAGTGCCTTCAATTAAGTTTCACCTCCATAGTGGGGGATTAAGACAAGTTAATTACTATAACATCAGACAGGTTAGTTAACATAACATAAGGCAGTCAGGAATGACCTATAGAATGAGCAACAGACAATGATATTTTCAAAGCCCCAGCCTTGAGATAGCATAATCCTATCAAAACAGAGACATCAATTCTGAGGCAGGGAGACAGTTTTGAGAAAACACCTCCTCCAGGCTAACTTCCTCCCCAGGTGTAAAAGGAGTAGTTCCCTACCTTACTCTGGCAACCCAATCAGGACCCCAACTCATTTTGAGAGCTGTTAATTTCTACTCAAATAAACTACCATCTGCTATAAACTTTTAAAACAATAAAAGTTCCTTCAAAAAATAAAAATATTGAGTTGAAGAAGATTTCCCCAAGGAACGTAAGAATGATTCACCTCAAAAATACTATACTAATTTCTCATGTCAATAGACTAATAAAGGAGAAAAATAATGATTATTTTAGTCGATGCCCAAAAAGACTTTATCAGATTTAATATATGTTTATAATTTTACTTTTAAAAAGAGCAACCTATAGAGAAAAGAAAATCTTCTTTTATAAGTAATGAATAACAAATACTATTATATAAGTTAATCTTTAGTGTGTGTTTACTATGTCAGATACCATGCAATGGGCTTTATAAATCTCATTAAATCCTTACAGAATTACTGTGGATACTAAGAAGTACACTTAGAAAGGTTAATTTATTTACCTTAGATGATAAAGGTAAAAGGTGGCAAAGGATATTTGCAGAACCAGGGCTGTCCAATGACAAAGCCAAATGATGTTTCTATATCCCACACTGATTCTTGTACAAGAATCAAGCCAACTTGATTGGTTTCCATCAAGACCTACAGCTAGTTACTCTGTAGTGAAATCATTTTGCCCTGACTGTAGTCAGTCCTCATGATTATCTTCAATCTTTCTGTGTATATTTTGTCTTGGAAAAATTATAAACAGCCTCAAGATGCAAATAAGCCTCATCCAATGAAGAATTTAAAAGACAACAGAGAATCTGATCCCAGTAGGCCTGAGTATGGTAAAGCAGGTCTGGACTCTGCAGAAAGAAAGATCCATAAATCTGGTGTGATCTAGACATGCTGAGATGTAATACAGAAAGAGTGATAGGAGGATGAACATACTGCTCGTAAACAGTCATAACATTCACTGCAATTCCTACAACAGCAACTGCGTGTTGATCACCACTTAACAATTATTATGAACATAAACCTCTGCCTATAGCAGAAGAGTAGGGGGTATGATTTTCTTGACTGATTTTCTTAAATGGGGACAGATAGCAGCCAACGTCAGGACATTCTATTGAAGAGTGCCAGGAACTCTTGCTGTATATAATCTTCTCAGGTCAGCTTGCTAAAACCATCAGAGGTAGTCTAGGTAGCTAGAGAGAGAAAATGCTGGGGATGGGGACACCTGGAAAACTGGTCTTGGGAAACTGACCTTTGATTTGCCCACTGAGTGAGGACTCAGAAATATACTGGGGTTATTATTAGTTGCATCTTGTTGACAAGTAGGGAAGCAGCTGGGAATCTACAGAGTAGTCAAGAGAAGCAGGATTCTAAAAACAAACAAAAACCTGAGAGAAAGGCAGAGGGCACTACTCAAGGGACCAGATAAGATTTTTGTCCTCCGTGATGGTATCATTGGTAACATTTTGTGGGGGTCCTGAAGACCAGTGACAATTGCTCCTCTGGTTCTAACTGTGGCTCTCTACTGTTCTAAGTAGCATCTGCATGTTCTTAGTTATATCCTTGCCTACATGAAAGGAACCTGTTTTATTTACCAACATTTATCAGCATCTTTCCATTAATCATAATCACAATCCCATTATGACAAGATAGGAAGGGATGGCTCAAAGATCTCAAACTCACACTGCTTTATTAGATTTTAACAAACAGTGTTCACTAAAATTTAGTTTCTAGCACTCCTGATTTATCTATAATGCTATCTTACTAAAACATTAAGTGTATATAACTGATACAAAAGAAGGGATTTGGACTACTTATTGACCACCATCTGTCTAGACAATTCATGTTATTCCTAACCCTTAAAGCAAAATGTTCTATAGAGAACAAAACTTTACCATGCATGTGATTGAAAAATTACATTTCTCAGATACATTTTCATTTCTAGGTATAGCCATGAGACTATGTTCTTACCAATGATATATACACCAAAGTGTTGCATACAACTTCTGGGAAAGCTCCTTAAAAGGGAGGAGTCATTGGGCCAGCCAAGTGGTGCGGTGGTTGAGCGCTGGCTTGGGAGGCCGGAGGCCCCGGTTCGGATCCCACATGTGAGGTCCAGTGACAGTGCCCTCAAAAAAAAAAAAAAAAAAAAGGAGGAGACATGCCATTCTTTGCTTCCTCCATTCTGTTAATGAATATGAGGGTTGAGACTTCAGCAGCCATCATGGATCAGGAAGACAAGGATCACACTTTAGAAAGAGGCTCACAGAGCTGGTCCATATCCATGTCATGAGAACTCTATTCCAAACCTCTTCTCCTGTGAGACAAACAATTTTTTGAAATACAATTTAGCCAGCATTGATTTTGGGTTTTCATTACATGCAGCTGAATCTGATCCCAACTTGTGTTAAGAATGTACCTAACATTCCCAGTTCACAGGTATAAGCCAAGACTCAAACCTGCTCCAAATCCAGATCTATATGATGCCAAAGTCCAAGAGCTCTAGAAAAATAACCCAGTGAAGAAACATGTTTTAGACTGTATTCTCCAGGAAACAGACTCTGAGTCAAAAGTTGGAGATTTGCATAGAAGAAATTTATTGGGGAATTCAGTCAACGTGGGGAACCACATCCATGAGAACTGGTCAGAAGGAGAAGATGAATTGTGATTTATTTGCAAGATGCCTCAGTTGGTCCCTTGGGGAGTTTCAAAGCAGGGATGGCCCTTCAGAGATGTCTCAAATTGAGGCAAGGAGGAAGGGTCTTTGAACTCCCCACCTCAAATAGTCATTGGATGCCAGTTGTCCCCAGATAAGGACCATGACTTTGAGTGATGTAGCTACTGGGAATGGGCTCAGCTGTGAGTCATCACTGTGAGCTAACACTCCCAACTGTAGGAATGAATGCCTTTGTTCTTCAGGAGTTTCTTGGTATCACTAGAGCCTCCACTGTGATGTGTTTATTATTAAGAAGATTTTGAAAGAATTAAATGTTTCAAATATGATCAGAGAACATCTGTTCAGTTATCCATTCAATTCAATGTGGCACATACTTCAGTGCCTAATATGTACAAGATGTTATACTGAGTGCCATAAAAAATGTGAAGATTACATATATCCTGTATCAAGAGATCAAGATGGAGATGACAATGACGCAACTATCATGCAAGGTTGAAAATGACATTTGTAATAAGAGGAATAAACACATGTCCTGGGTATTCAGAAGTGGGAAGTTATTTCCATTTGGGGAATTAGAAAAAAATTCATGAAACTCTCATCACTGAGCTAAACCTTGAAAGTAAGATTTGGACACATAAAGATACTAGTGGGATTAAGAGGGGTAGTTCAAGGTGAGAAAATAATGGAATCATCATGAGTAAGAAGAAACAAGTTTTATTTCATTGAAGTATATATAAAAGTAATGAAGACAAAGGGAGTTTGAAGAGTATCTTGCTGAGAATGGCAAATTCCTGGAAGTAATTCCATTAGCAATAGTAACCTACTAAAGTACTTTGAGCTAAAGAATGGTACACCAAAAATTTTATTTCTGGAAGATTAATATGGATTAGAGAAAAGACTAGACCTCCCAAATCACTGTCATCTGCTTTAATGAAAAAGAAATATCACAAACTTTGTCAGGCAATTACTTTCTATGTTGTACAAAATAAGCAACATCATGCTTTATTAGTCAATTCCCTTTCTTTCCATTGTGTCAATATTTCAGTCCTGGATTTTAATCTTCCCTCAAATAAACACTGTCTTTAATCAAAATGTTTTTCCCAATAATTAGTCTGATCACACACTATGTGTATAATGTCTAGCAAAACCTCAGGTGTCTGTCACTCACTCCAGTCCAAGATCAAATAAGGGTCAAGGACAAAATAGAGACCTTGGGCACATACAGTGGGGACAAAATTAGTATCACCTCAGGTGAGAGAGATAGGAGAGGAGTGGATGAGGAAGACAGGTACAATGGTGCCCCCAACCTCCCCAGAGAAAAATATTAGAGACATGTTAGAAAAAGAAATTAACTTTATTGATAAGTATGTCACCACTCTTTTATTTATGTAACAGGGAAAAAATAGACCAAAATGAAACAAAAAAAGGACTCTAGCCTAATTCAGTGATGATGACACTTCAGTCTCTATGTGTAGTGGTTTGAAGTACAGGCTCTGGAATCAGATCGTGGCTCCAAAATTTACAACCTGCATTATTTGTCCAAATTACTGGACAGCTCTGTGCCTTATTTTTCATTTGAAAAAATGGGATCACTAATTGTTACTTCCTCAAAGGTTTTGTAAACATTAAATGAATTAATATATGTAAAGCCCATAAAACAGTGCCTTACACAAATTTAAGCACCTAATAAATGTTCATCATCCTCTTCATCTTGTTAATTCATGTCACCTACTCAAATTTTTGTCATGTAGACACATTGGCAGAGCTTTGTATCACCCGGTATGTGCATTACTTACTATCATTCAGTTATTCAATATCAATGTCTTAGTCAACTTGATAATTCATATTACTTGTAAACAATATTCAAATGAGACTATCTCATTTTTAACCTTAAAAATCATTCAGTAATTGTACTTCTCTAGCGGCATTTTTCCATCGGCTATTGCCCCTCTCTCCTTGTTTACACTTTGCCCAGAATTAATGGAACAGTTTAGGCAGAAGTCATCGAAACCCCTGGGTCCCTGAAAGAGCTGTGACTAAGTACACAGTGATCACTCATGATCACAAACACACTGACAACACTCAGACCCAACACAACCCCTCCCGTCAATCATGGTTCACTCACATCAGGTCTGCGTCACCATAATGGGAATGGAGTTGGGTGGAAGAATAAAGGAAGATTAGTGTAGTTCATCTATAGTTTCTTCTTTTCACTTGCTTCCACCTCAAGTTATGGCTGTGCAAAAAGGGCCAAGCAGGACCAAAGAGGCACCCATCCTTAAGGCCTGAATATTCATGTAGTTAAGAAGCAAGAGAAGTACATTATGCTCACAAGTTGTCCAGAAATCCCATTTCAGTCTGGATATCCACTTAGTGGTATCACCCTCCTCCATCAACTAGGCCAGAGCTCATACATTCCCTCCTCTAGACCACCTGCCAGGTACATGGGAACTCAAAATTTTCTTTCCCAAGTGACAAAAAACTCCTTCCAGGGTCTGCTCAGGTCACTTCACTGGGTCTGTACAGGATAGACACAGAGCTTGGATTCACCATGTTAATGTAAAGGCCCTTGCATTGCATGACACAGCCAAGAATATGCAAAGAATGGAAGAGGCCACAGACATTGACCAGGGGCTAGCTCCCCTTTGCAACCACATTCCAGCATCAACTATGAGGAACCCAAGAATTCTTCTTTTCTGCACACATGACAGTTAAATCAACTTTAATATACGTATTCAAAAATGTCATCAAAAAAGATACATAAGGGCCGGCCGGGTGGTCGTTGGTGGGAAGCTGGCTTGGGACGCCAGTGGCCCTGGTTCGGATCCCACATTTGAGGGCCAGTGACACTGCCCTCTACAGCTAAGATGGTGAACAACAGCTCCACGTGGAGCTGGGCTGCATGAGTCCCGGCAACAGTGTAGGATGCAGCCCCTGCTGCAGTAGGCTGCCATAAGCTACAGTGAGTAGCCAGCAGACAGTGTGAGCGGTCGACAGCTGGAGTGAGCTGTCAATAGCCATCATAGATGGCCGTCCAGAGGCCAAAGACTGATCTGCCTCACCTGGGAAGAGCGCAATGATAATACCAACATGGGCCAGTGAAGCAACTTCCTCCACAACTAGACTGAAGAACCAAAGGACAGCAACTTTTCTGTTTCCCTTCCCCAATTCCCCAGCGCTGTTCTCCTCCCCCAATTCCCCAATGAGAATCTTTAAAAAAAAAAAAGATACATAAATTTTCAGCCCTAAACCAATTTAGCCTAGATTCTAATTGCACCCATTCAGTTTTTTAAAAAGACTTTTGTTAAAAATACAGCTAATATACAATATTATATTTGTTTAGTTATTCAACATTTATATATCCAAAGAAGTGATCACCATGATAAGTCCAACAACTTATAGTGTGACATCATACCACACTATCATAATATTATTGACTATATTCTCTATGCTGTACATTATATCCCCATGGCTTGTTTTATTCCTGGAAATTTGAACCACTATTCCCCTTCATATTTCCCATCAATTTATAAATTTTTCAATTACAGTTGACATTCAATACTATTTTATATTAATTTCATTGTACAGCATAGTGTTTAGAAATTTATATAAATTAAGAAGTGATCTCCCTGACTAATCTATTACTCATCTGGCGCTATACATAGTTATTACAATATTATTGATTTTATTCCTTATGCTATACCCTACATCCCCATGACTACTTTGTAACAACCAATTTGTACTTCTTACTCCTTTCCCATTTTTTACCCACCTTCCAGCCCCCTCCCATCTGACAACCATCAAAATGTTCTCTGTATCTATGAGTTTGCTTGTTTTGTCTGTTTATTCCACATATAAGTGAAATCATGTTGTATCTGTATTTCTCTGTCTGACATACTCCTCCAGGTCCATCCATGAAGCTGCAAATGGCAAGAAGGCATTCACTTCCATGGCTGAGCAATATTCCATTGTATATATGTACTACCTTTTTATGCATTCCTCCATCGGTTGACATCTAGGCTGCCTCCACAACATGGCCATTCTAAACAATGCTGCAATGAGCACATGGATATACACATTCCCTCAGAGTTTTTGTTTTTCTAAGATAAAAAAAGTGGGTCCCTCTTTTCCTCTTGTTATAGCCTTTGTTTTAAAGTCTATTTTGTCTGGTATATGTATTGCTGCCCCAGCTCTTTCTTTTTTCTTTAAGTTTCCATTTCATTAAATATCTTTTTCCATCTGTGTGTGTCTTTTGATCTGAAGTGTTTTGTAGGCAGCTATGTAAGGGTTTTGTTTTCTTATCCATTCAGCTACCCTATGTTTTATTTATTTATTTATTTATTTATTTATTTATTTATTTATTTATTTATTTATTTATTTTATTAGTTTCAGGTGTACAACACAATGCAATAGTTATACTCTTTACCACCAAAAGTGACAAACCCCCTCCCCCAGTTCGCCACCCCACTCACCCTCCATATCATACATATCTATCACAACTCCCCTGACTCCCCTCCACAGTATAATCCACATCCCGTGACCATCCACATATTCAGTTACAGTTGGCATACAATACTATACAGCATCAGTTTCAGGTGTACAGTGCAGTGATCAAGCCTCTACTCCATCCATGAAATGGTCTCCCTAACAAGACATGTGACTATCTGATACGCCACAAAATTTTTACATTATTATCTTCCCCGAACTGTGTTTCATATCCCTGTGGCAATATAGTAGTTGTCTATTTATGCTGTCTAATCCCTTCTCCTTCCCCCCATACCCACCCCCTCCCAACTAGCCACCCTCAGTTTTTCCTCTACATCTACAAGTCTGTTTACTTTGATCGTTCACTCAGCTCTTCAGACTCCACACACAAGTGAGATCACATGGTACCTGTCCTTCTCCGACTGACTTATTTCACACAACATAATAGTCTCTTCACAACATTATCAATTACATTCCCAGAACTGCCCCCATCTCCCTGCGGCAACATTGTAGTACCATCTACACTGTCCAAAACCTTCCCCCTCTCTCTCTTCCCCACTCCCTCCCAGGCAACAACCATCAGTTTTTCCTTTATATCAACTCTTTCTGTGTTGATTTTCTGTCTAAAGGGTCTGTCCATTGGTGACAATGGTGTTGAAGTCCCCTACTATGATAGTGTTACTGTTGATCTCTGTCTTTATGTCTGTTAAAATCTGTTATATGTAATTAGGAGTTCCTATGTTGGGTGCATATTATTAGGGTTATAGTGCCCTTCTTTGTCTTTTACTGTAGTCTTCATTTTAAAGTCTATTTTGTCCAAAATAAGTACTGCTACTCCAGCTTTTTTTTTCTCATTTCCATTTGCATGAAATATCTTATTCCATCTGTAAACAGCATATACATGTGTCCTATTTTCTTATCCACTCAGCCACTCTCTGTCTTTTGATTGCAGCATTTAGCCCATTCACATTTAAAATGATTATTGATAGGTGCATATGTATTCCCATTTTGTTATTTGTATTTCTGGTCTCCCTGGGTTAGCTTGTTTACCCCTTTCTTTTGTTTAAAAAAGCCCTTTTAACATTTCTTGCAATGCTGGCTTGGTGGTAATTAATTCCTTAAGCTTATTCTTTTCTGAGAAGCTCTTTATTTCTCCTTCAATTTTAAGTGATAGCCGTGCAGGGTAGAGCAATCTTGGTTGTAGGCCTTTATTTTGTGTCACTTTGAGTATCTCCTGCCACTCCCTTCTGGCCTGCAGAGTTTCTGTAGACAAGTCAGCTGTTAGTTTAACAGGAGTACCTTTGTATGTAACCTGCTGTCTTTCTCTTGCAGCCTCTATGATTCTGTCTCTGTCTTTAACCTTTGCCATTTTAACTATGATGTGTCTTGGTGTGGACCTGTTTGGGTTCAGCTTGTTTGGAACCCTCTGCACTTCCTGGGCATGTATGTTGATTTCCTTCAACAGGGTAGGGAAGTTTTCAGTCACTATTTTTTCAAATATATTCTCGACCCCTTGCTTCTTCTCTTCTCCTTCTGGTATTCCTATGAGTTGAAGGTGGTTGTGTTTCACCTTGTCCCATAGGGCTCTTAAACTATTTTCATTGTTTTTTATTCTTTGGTCTTTTTGCTGTGCCAACTGGGTGATTTCTGCTATTTTATCTTCCAAATCGCTGATCCGCTCCTCTGCTTCATCTACTCTACTGGTGATTCCTTCGAGTGTGTTCTTCATTTCAGTTATTGTATTCTTTAGTTCTAACAGGTTGTTTTTTATGGTTTCCCTATCCTTCTTTATGTCCTCGCTAAGTTCCTTAAACATTCTTATCATCAGTGTTCTAAACTGTGTCTCTGAAAGGTTGGCTCCCTCTGTTTCATTTAGTTCCATTTCTAGAGGTTTCTTCTGATCTTTTACTTGTGACATGTTTCTTTGTTTCCCCATTCTGGCTGTCACTCTGGGATTGCTTTGATGTATTAGATAGATCACCAGGAGAGCCCTGGCTGGATCACTCAGGCACATAGCTCACGGCCCAACACTCCCAAGAAAACTCCCAGTCTCAGCCTGTCCTAATCAGCCACTCGAAGATCAGGCCGAGCAGCCAGACAACCAATCACCAGCCTGGCAACTCTGCAAGCGGAGTGCGGAGAGCGGGGACCCGAGGCGGCTCGTGCACTCCCGCGTCTCAGTAAGCAGCCTGTTGGAGCTGGAGCACGCCCAGCAGGCGTTTCCCTGGCAACGCAGCACAAGCCGTGCAGAGGGTGGGGATCCGAGGCGGCTCGCGCACTCCCGGGTCTCAGTGAGCAGCCTGTTGGAGCCGGAGGGCACCCACCCAGCATTTCCCTGGCAATGCAGTATAAACCGGGCGGAGGGTGGGGATTCAAGGCTGCAGGCGCGCGCACACACATGCACACACGCACTTCTGCGCCAATTCCACCAGACCAGTGAGGTCTCGGACCTGATCCTCCGTGGGCGGGCCCAAGCCCAACAAATGGCGTCCTCCCTACACCACTCGCGCGCAGGCTCCACACCACGGGTACAACAGTGCAAAAACCTCCGGCCTTTGCACCAAAGGTGTCCAGTTCAGTCTGTCCCCGCAGGCTCCCGGGTCTGGCCCACACAGCCACTCCCTCCACCAGGAACCAGGTAAGTGCTCACCAGGGAGCAAGCCCAGGCGCCAGCCCCACTGATTCTCCAGCCGCTCTTAGCTTCACTGAGCTGAGCAAAGAGAGTCCTCACTAATTTACTGCCGGCTATCTTGGAACTCCGCTTCCTGGCAAAGGAGTTCTGGGCTGGTGAGCTTGGTGTGCGGCCGGAGAGTCTCTCCCCCAAGCGGACAAGCTTCCCCACAGCTGGGGCTTCCTTCATGGGGTTCGCCCCTCTCGTCTCCGCCAGTCCTACCAGACCCGACACGGCCTCCTCTTAAAGTTCTTCGTTTAGTGGTTTTGTTCATCTAGTGTTCTGGGGACCTCCAGGGTTGAATGCTGTATAATTTGTTTGTAATTTTGGTGTGATCCTGGGAGGCAGTTAGCAGAGCGTCTGTCTATTGCGCCATTGTACCG
Organism: Aselliscus stoliczkanus; assembly: GCA_033961575.1. NCBI lineage: Eukaryota > Metazoa > Chordata > Mammalia > Chiroptera > Hipposideridae > Aselliscus > Aselliscus stoliczkanus. The sequence continues at coordinate 59,449,967 of CM066736.1, forward strand.
GAAGTCTCTACCCTATGTTTTTTAATTGGAACATTTAATCCATTTACATTGAAAATAATTGTGTATAAATATGTACTTATTGCCACTTTATTATTAATACTTTTGATCTTTTTTTTTCCCATCTTAAAGAAGTCTGTCTAACATTCCTTGTAATGCTGGTTTGGTGGTGATGAACTCCCTTAGCTTCTTCTTGTCTGGGAAGCTCTTTATCTGTCCTTCAACTCTAAATGATAGCATTGCTGGTAGAGTACTCTTGGTTGTAGGTCTTTACTTTTCATCACTTTGACTATACGTGCCAATTCCTTCTGGCTTGCAAAGTTTCTGTTGATAAATCAACTGACAATCTTATGGGAGCTCCCCTATAAACAGCTACTTGCCTTTTTTTTGCTGCTTTTAGGATTCTCCATGTCTTTAACTTTGCCATTTTAATTATGTGTCTTAGTGTGGGTCTGTTCGTTCATCTTGTTTGGAACTCTCTGCACTTCTTGGGCTTGTATGTCTATTTCCTTTGCCAAGCTGGGAAAGTTTTCAGTTATTATTTCTTCAAATAGGTTTTAAATCCCTTGATCTCTCTCCCTCCTTTTGGTACCCCTATGATGCAAATGTTGTTATGCTTGAGTTCTCCCAGAATTCTTAAACTAGCCTCATTTTTTTTTCTTTTTGTTGTTCCAAATGGGTGTTAACTGCTACCATGTCTTTCAAATCACTGTTCTGATCTTTGGCTTCATCTAGTCTGCTTGTTATCCCTTCTAGTGCATTCTTCATTTCAATTACTGTATTATTCAATTCTGACTGGTTCTTTTTTATGGTTTCTATGTCCTTTTTTATGCTTGCTATCTTTTTGTTGAAGTTCTCACTATGTTCTTTGAGCACCCTTATAACCAGTGTTTTGGACTCTGTCTCTTGTAGGTTGTTTGCCTCCATTTTGTTTAGTTCTTTTTCTGGAGTTTTCTCCTGTTCTGTCATTTGGAATGCATTTCTTTGTTTCCTCATTTTGGCTGCCTCTCTGTGTTTGTTTCTATGTATTAGGAAGCTCTGATATGTTTCTCAGCTTTGGCCAGGTGGCCTTATGTAGGTGCCATGTGGGGCCCAATGGCAGTCTTCCTGTTCACCTGCACTGGGTATTCCAGGAATGTCCTGTGTGTGGGTTGTATGTGGCCTCCTTTGCTAATTCAGCCTTGATTGCAATTGGAATGTCAATTGATGGGATTAACCCTCAGGCTGACTGGCTGTGGAGTTTGGCCACATCCATAGTTTATAGGCTGCTGTGCAGGAGGGTTACCCCACTGAGCAGGATTAGCCCCAGAGGGCTCTGAAGTCTGTTGAGACTGCCCTTTGTGTGTGCTGCTTATGGGGCTAATTGACAGGTGCTCCACTGTGGTCTGAAGCCAACTTCCAAGTATGTTGGTTCTGAGGCCTCTTGGGAGGGGCTCCAGTGCAGGCCCAGGTTACCCACTGCCTGAGACCAGCCGCAGACTACCTGATAGGAGGTACAAAGGGATCTGGAGTTGGTCTCTGCCTGTGCTAAACTTGCAGGCACATGGGAGATGCCACATTGTGAACCGAGGACAGTTGCCCCCAATACAGGGCCTGTGGTAGCTCTGCAAAAAGCTAGGACACCCAGAGGCCTGCTGCATTTGCTGGCTCCCGTAAGGTTCAGCCATTGATAAAGGCTCATGTGATATGTGAGTTGGGTGAGGCAGGGTCTCAGGGAATCACAGCAGTGAGATGAGTTGTGGTCACTAGATTAATATATTGGGTTGTCAGAAAAGTCATGATGTATTTTTTCTATGTTTTTCATTGTAAAAATGTGTCATGACTTTTCCTACAACCCAGTAGATCTTGGTTTGGTGTGAATGGTGAGCCTGGAGCTACTTAGCAAAACTCTCAGTGCACACCAAGGCCAGTCACCACTCACCTGGGGCCCCACAGGCTCTGATAGCTTTCCAAAAAGGAGTGCAATGCAGATGGAGCTGGCTGCTTGCAAGGAAGTGCCTCCAGCGTTGGCCAAGTTTGGTGAGGTGGGGTCCCAGAGACAGCAGAGCTCATCAGACCAATTCAGATTCAGATTTGTCAGTGGGTGTGGGGGGGAGGGTTCAACATAGAAAAGATGATGCCTGCCTGCTGGCTGCATGGGATGAGGAGCCACACAGGAAAAATGGTGACTGTCCCATCAGTCCTTAACCCTGAAGCCACAAAACTCAGTCTCGCCTCATATGTTTCTGATACTCCCAAGTCACTGTCCCTCCACCGGAGACGAGGGTGAATGTCTGTGAACAAGTGAGTATGTGTGTAGGTCCTTTAAGATTATCTGGATTTCCCACAGCCTTCCGTCCTACCCAGAGGTCAGAATTCCCACTGTTTTTCACATCCAGATGTTTTGCGGGCTGCTCTTCCCAGCACCAGTACTCTGGGCTGGGTAGCCTGGTGTGGATCTGGGGTCCCTCACTCCTCCAGGGGGATCCTCTGCAACCAAGATATCCCTCCTGATTCTCAAACAGTGCACACAGGTTTGGGGCCAACCCATTCAGCATCTCCACCCTACCTACCAGTCTCAACGTGGTTTCTTTATATTCTTATTTATAAAACTCCTAAGAATTCTCAGTTCAAACGTGGCCTTCCAGTGATTGTGAAGACAGGAAAAAGGTAGGAGAGTAAAACTTATATATATTTTTTTAACACTTTGTTAGTTTGGTTAATAACTTTTTAAAAATTTACATATGTGGGTCCCCATTCATACTCTTTTGCCACATGATGCACATGATAGCACGAGCATTTCCTTGGAGTACCACCTACCTCCATTCCTTAAGAACCAAGTTGGCCTAAAAAGTCAGTGGCCTAAAAGGATTTGGGTCATGGACTAGGACAGGTGTATCCCCACAAACAATACTGAGACCAAGAGGGATAAGCACATTAAAATACCCACATGATTGGATCAAATACCTTTGTAACCAAACACCAGTAAAGTGACTGCAACCATTTGTTGAATGAAAGATGAAGGAATGAGTGAACTCGAACTTTCCCAAAGGCTCAGACAACTTGCGAAACTTGAACGCGGCCTTCCTTTGGGTATCAGCATTATTGCTAATATGTGCAGGTGCCTGGTGCATGAAAAGCAATGAAGCTGATGAACAATAGCAATTGCTATGAAATTTGGATAAAATGCATATACAAAGAACTATTTTCTGCTTTTTAACAACACATTGAGGTACCCACATGTGTAAACCAGGGATGCTATACTTGGAAGTAAGTGCCTCTTATGTTCAGCACCTTGATTACATATTCAAATAAATGTACACAGTTTTATTTGAATATGTAATCCTATATAAATGGGAACATTCAAAGAAACTCATTTGGTCCATTTATTTAGATCTCTGATGGCTCATTCTAGTAAAATGCATGCACTTTCCCCATTTTTCTTTCTAAACCATTAACTGGAAGAAATATAATTTAAAACATTTTGTTAAAATAACATTAAGGATGGTGGGTTGTTTTTCTTTCTTTCTGGTACTGTTGTATCAAACAGCAATGCATAGAAATATAATAAATCTCCACAAAAATGAATATACATTGTGTACAACCACAATAATATTCTATTGAGTAAAATGTCCTCAATAGATGTTTTATATATATGTATAAAGAAAAAAAAATGGATTCCACTCAAACTAAACAGAAAAGCAACGCTTCTTTGCCTCCCCTGCTGCTTCAACTATTGATTACAGAACTGAATGGGGGAAGGTGGAAAGTAAGTCTTTATCATTAAATAAAGGTTTAGCAGGTCATGGGGGGAAGAACCAGAAAATTAAAAAAATACTTTTTTGTTGGGTATATATAGGCTTTTCTAATACTGATAATGGTGCACCAGAGCCACTGATATGGGGAGTGATATGGAGCTGAGTTTCCAGGTTAACCTGAGCAGTGTGTAAAAGATAAAGGGGAAGGGAGTGACTGGGAGGGAAGGCATCTGTCCTGTAATACCGTGTTTCCCCCAAAATAAGAACTAACTGGAAAATAAGCCCTAGCATGATTTTTCAGGATGCTTGTAATATAAGCCCTACCCCAAACATAAACCCCAGTTACATAACCTACCCCATTTAAGATCGTCGGCCAGACATGACTGTTTGAATAAATGTAGATTTTTGTACATGAATAAATGTAGATTGTTGGAGCAAAAATTAATGTAAGACCTGGTCTTATTTTCTGGGAAAAGTGGTAGTCTCAGTGAGAGTAAAAAGAATACAGAGTGGAGTTATGGGAAAGGCAAAGGGAGATAGCGACATGGCCACAGGTATTGATTATGGAAGAAGGAACAAGATATGCAATCAAATAGGCATTAATCCTAACAATGTCTCCTGAACCACATAGTCTCATTTCTTTTTTTAAATTAAACAAAAAAAATTTTTTTTTTTGAGGGCAGGGTCACTGGCCCTCATATGTGGAACCCGAACCGGAGCCACTGGCTTCCCCAGCCAGCTCTTAACCACTGTGCTACTATACTAGGCCGGCCCCACATACTCTCATTTCAGCACTCTAGTAGACTTAACATACATGGTTGTCTTTCACAAACAAAATCCTCACAACCCACCCTGAACTTACTGTCTTTTCTACTTGGTTCTTCTACAGTTTATGGCCATGTTAAAATCTCCCCCTCCTAACAAACATTCTTTAATCTTGTTTCTCGGGTAAACTCGGGGTCTTTCCTTATTTGTTCTTTCTGCATTTGTTCAAGGACAAAAATAGCAAAACGAACTTTGATGGGAAGAGTGAAGAAATTGTAAACATCTTCCTGCCTTCCCTGTGGGCTTCTCTCTTTTCTCTCTGGCCCTTTTCAGACAGTAGGTGATTACTTGTGGGGAGCTTTTACCCAGTGGTTTGAGAGGAGCCAGGGTGAGCCCTGGGGATCACCTTCAGCCAGTTTAAGTCCCACCTAGTTCATTAGAATGAAAGAGAAAATAGGAATGCAAGCCAAGCCCTCTTTAGAAACAAAGTGTGCATTTGGCTGAAGCAGCACTTAGTCTTATCTCTAAGTAAAGGCAGGCTGACAAAGGCACAGCCATTCTTTCTTTTTTGAGGGCAGTGTCACGGGCCCTCATATGTGGGACCAAACCGAGGCCGCTGGGTTCCCAAGCCAGCGCTTAACCACCGCGCCACTTGGCCGGCCCTGGCACAGCCATTCTTAACATCTGGCACAGCTGGAAGGAGACAACCCCAACAGCTGGCAAAGCTCATCTATCCATACCTCCACCCAATGAAATCTAGCTTCCATTCCCATTATTTTACTGAAACAGCTCTGGAAAAATGGCCTTCTCATTGTCAGTGCCTGTGGACTCTTTCACCTCCTGCGGCCTGGCTCTCAGCAGTGGCTCTGGGCACTCTGGCTTCTTTGCCCTCTGGGTGGTGTCTGGCTCGCCTTCAGTCTCTCTGGCTGCTCCTGTGCAGTCCATACCTCAAGCTCTCCTTCCCAGCCTGGCCCAACTGATCTACTCTTGTCCTCTTCTCTTTTGGGTGTTTTCTCCATAGAAAATATCAATTCATCATATCGCTTCAACATTCACATTCACCCAGAGGATTCCTAAATGTCTACCTCTAGTTCTGAAATCTCAATTAAGCTGTAGCCTTGTATTTTCACTGTCTGTCAGGAATCACCTGACAGATTTCTCCAAATGATATTTTGCTGGCTTCTCCAAATGAGTGCACCCAAAATGAAATTCACCAGCCTCCCTCCCAAACTTGCTTTCTCCTAAATTTCCCTACAATATAATGCTTCCAGACACTCATACTGAAGGTCTAATTATTATTCATTCACTGAAAAAAAAAAAAGCCAAAAAACAAAACAAACAAACAAACAAAAAAACCTAACTGAGAATCTGTTATACACCAGGCACTAGGGACTGTGACAGCTGCTAGATATATACATTCTTGCCATAGTCACCTTTAATTCCCTTTTCCTTTATTATCCAATTCATTGCTAAGTTCTAACAACTCTTTATTTTCATAATATCATTCAAATCCATCCTATTCTATGTATTCTAGCTTCCACTGTTCAAACTCAGACCTTTATGATTTCTTAGATGAATGAATCATTACTATGGCCTTTTTTTTCAATTACAACTGACATTCAATATTATTTTATATTAATTTCAGATGTACAACATAGTGTTTAGACATTTATATAATTTACAAAGTGATCCCCCAATTAGTCTAGTACCCATCTAGCACTATACATAGTTGTTACAATATTATGGGCTATATTCTCTATGCTGTACTTCACATCCCTGTGACTGTTTTGTAACCACCAATTTGTACTTCCTAATCCCTTCACCTTTCTCACCATTCTTCCCAACACTCCTCCCATCTGGCAATCATGTTTGTTCTCTGTATCTATGAGTCTGTTTCTATTTTGTTTGTTCATTTATTTTGTTCTTTAGATTCCACATATAAGTGAAATCATATGGTGTTTGTCTTTCTCTGTCTGACTTATTTCAATTAGCATAATACCCCCTAGGTCCATTGATGTTATTGCAAATGGTAAGATATCATTTTTTTGAAATACTCCATTGGCTGAGTAATATCCCATTGTATATATGTACCACATCTTCTTTACCCAATCATTTATTGATGGACACCGAGGTTGCCTCCATATCTTGGCTATTTTTAAATGGCACTGCAGTGGTTATGGCCTCTTAATTGACTGCTTTTCTCCCTCCTTTCTAACTCATTTTACAATCATTCACCAAGTTGACCCTCTCAAAGCACAGTTGTCACTGGTCATAAGCCAACAAGGGAGGTAGAAAGACAGCCCCGCCTCAACTAGCTGTGTGATCCTAAGTGAATCACTTACACTCTTCTTTCCTTTATAAAATGATACCTTCCTCATTGGGGATATTAGCAGAATTAATGAGATGATAACATTGTTCCAAGCACTTTTTACATGTTATTTCACTAAATCCTTGCAACAACATTATGAAGTATGCACTATTATTATCTTCCTTTCATAAATAAGGAAAGTGAGGCACAAAGAAAAAGTAAAGTAACTCTCCCATTCCTAATCCTAGCAAAGCCAGGATGGGCATCCAGGCCATCTGATTCTAGAGTATAGGTTCTTACCTGACACATAGTAAGCACAAAACGAATGTTAGCTCCTGTCATCTTCCCAGATATATGAATTATTTTTTTCCTGTTTGCATAAACTAGATAGAGTTAGGTTTCTCTTATTTTTTTTAAAAAAGATTTTATTGGGGTTTTGGGGGAGGGGAACAGCGTGGGGGAATTGGGGGAGGAGACCAGCCAAGTTGTTCTTCAGTCTTCATTGTGGAGGGCATCAGTCGCCATCTGGCTTCCAGTTGGCAGCTTGTGGCCTCTAAGCTCAAGGTGCTGAGTTCAGTCTTAGTTGCGGGTGGGCACAGCCACCGTCTCATGAGGGAGTTGAACCCAGCAGCATTGTTGTTAAGAGCGCACACCCTATCCACTGAGCCATCCGGGCCGCAGCTCAGCTCAAGGTGCCGAGTTTGGTCTTTGTTATGGTTGGTGTAGCCCACCACTGAACAGGCAATCTTGTTGTTTACACCAGCTGAGCCATTCTGCCACCTGTTGGCAGCTCAGCGACAGCTCAGCTCAGGCACAGCATTCACAGGCCCATATGGGAATGAAACTGGGCAGCCCTGTTGCTCGGAGCTCGTGCTCTAAGCCAACTCTTAACCAACTGAGCCACTTGGCAGGCCCTAGAGTTAGGTTTATGACCTTGCAACTGAGTCATACTTAATACATCTGCCAACCGGTTGAGTTCACCTTTGATGTATATTAGGGAGGTACAGGAGAATCTCTGTGCACCAACTCAAACTTTTTATGTGAAACATGCAACTTATTAATACAAACACATGCAAAACATTTTGCTTAATGGAACAAAACACAGAAAGCTTAACAAAAGCATATTCCTCAAGTACATTCTCTAAACAACACTCAGATATTTACTCAAAAACATATATAATATGTAATGATCAGCTTTATAATTTACAGTGTATAGTTTAGATTTTGAGCTTCCTCTCTAACCTGATACTGCTAGTATCTCATCTGAAGTATTAAAAGTGTCATTAAGCTAATAAACTTGAACTTGACAGGTAGTTAATCTATACTTGTTTTTCTACTCACCAGCAGAGTTGCTGATCTTTCCCATGGTGTCTTTGGATTATCACAGAAATATTTTATTCAATAAGAGCTTTGTCTATTACCCTTCTTACCACCCTAAAACCAGAATTGTACTTCTCAAATCCTCCCCTCCCCAGTTATAGAAGAGACTCTAGGCTCAGCCCCAGGAGCACTCTCAGCTTGTGTTCTCTTTGCATAGAACTCAGTCTGGGGGCCATCACTTAGACTGCTCAGATTTATCTTTATCTTCATACCCTCAAGCTTTGCACTGCATATATAGAATTTCTTTTTGATGCATGCATTTTTGTTAAGTAGTTACAGCCATGCTTGGCACTGTACCCAGAGCACTGCCTTTTGAACTGTTTTTCAGTTTCCGCATATAGAGATGTTAGCTTTACAAAAATATTGTATCAAAATAAACCAACTAAATGAGTATAATACAAATCAGATGAAACAACAATACACTTGGTTGTATCTAATTTTATAGGGTATTAATAGTTCATATTGGGTTTTCAGTGCTCACGACAAAATAAATAAACATGAAAGTCCTGAAATTTGAGCAATAATGTCTAACCAATGTCTTTCTATATTCATTGTTGCTATGAGTAAAGAATGCATAAAGCTGAGCTGGATGCATTATCTGGATTAGAATTAATCTTTGGGCAAGCAGATGCCTTTTTATTTTCATGCATTTTATGTGATTTTTCTCATCTCTGAAGTCACCTATATTAAGATGTATGAGCTTTATAAATACTTCTAAAGGTTTTTATTGAGTCACAGAAGTGCCCTATTGAACAGTCAATCTCAGGTTTGGGGAAAATGATAAACAGGTAACTTGGTCACATCCATATAATCTGACAATGAGAGAGTTAATCTATCAATGAATAAACTCATCTTCTTTTTTAGACAGCCTATCTATTTTTTAGTTTACCTATCTGTGGATGATAAACAAGCACATCGGCAGAACAAAGCATCTGATTTATCAGTTCCATTAAATCTCCCTTTTTGATTCATAGGAGACTCAGGCAAAGTTTGAGGGAAGACTTTTAAGTAATACTGATTTTTATTAACCATCAAAGTGATCAACTGCTTACAATCCTTCCAATGGCTTCCAATAATCTAAAGAATAAAATTCAAATCCCTTAGCCTAATGAGTTATTGATGACCGCCAGCCTACCTACCACTCACACTTCATTGTAGCCCTCATAGCAGCCAACTTGTGAACTTTAGAATCTAATTATCCTTCCACTGAATCCACCCACAGCCAACACAGTCAATGTACCAAGCTGTTTCCTATCTTTGAACCTCTGCTGCTGCTTCATTCACACTGCTTTCTTCCTTCTATTAGCCTAACAAATAAACACTTTCAAGAATCAGGTCAACTGGACAACCCAGAAGAAATTTAAACATTCCTAGAAACATCCTACCAATCATAAAAAAATAAAAAATCTAAACCGACCAATAACAAGTAAGGAGTTTAAAGTATTAATTAAAAAAATTAAGAACAACAACTACAACCTCCCAACAAGAAAAGCCCAGGACCAAATGGCTTCACTGGTGAATTCTACCAAACATTTAAAGAGTTAGTACTAATTCTTCTCAAACTCTTCCAAAAAATTTGAAGACGATTGAACACTCTCAAACTCATTTTACAAGGCCAGCATTACCCGCATACAAAGGCCAGACAAGGCAACTACAAGAAAAAAAAAATTACAGGCCAATATCCCTGACGGGGGATAAGTCGGAATAAAATACTAGCAAATGAAAATAACAGCACATTAAAAGGATCATAAACCATTATCAAATGAGGATTTACTCTTGGGATGCAAGAAAAGATCAATTTGCACAAATCAATAAATGTGATACATCACAGTAACAGAATGGATAAAAATCACATGATCATCTCAATAGATACAAAAATATTATTAATAACAAATTTCAACATCCCGTCATGATAAAAACCCTTAACAAACTGGGTATAGAAGGAATGTATTTAACACTACAATGGTCATATATGACAAGCCGAGAGATAAGATCATACTCAAAAGTAAAAATTGATAGCTTTTGCTGTCAGATCAGGAGCAAGACAAGGGTGCCCACTCTCATCATTCCTATTCAATATAGTACTGGAAGTTGCACCACAGCAAGTAGGCAAGAAAAATAAATAAAAGGCATTCCAAATCAGAAAGGAAGAAGAAAAATTGTCTGTTTGTAGATGACATGATCTTATAAACAGAAAACCCAAACGACTGCACAAAAAAAAACTATTAGATCTAATGAATTCAGTAAAGTTGCAGGATACAAAATCGACATACAAAAACAAGTCCTTTCTACACACTAACAATGAACTACCTAAAAAAGAAGTAACCTCCTTCATAATAGCATCAAAAACTATAAATACTAAGGAATAACGTTTGTTGGTTCACAAACTGGCCCCTGAACACAGGACAAGGAGAGACCAGTAAGTGGGAGGTTTAATAAGCAAGGGAGGTTGCTTATGTGGCTTGTCTTCAGCGGCCACAAGATGAATAGATCTCTGCATTTGCAAGCCAGAATCTTAAAAGTTTATATAGAGGCTTTAACTAGGTTCGGTCACGTATTCAGTCCAAATGGTCTCACCGACACCTTACTCTTTCTAGCTTATCCTTGGAACTGCTCCTAGTGGGAAGAGTGTGCATTCTAAGCACAGGGGAGAGGTTGAGGAGCCTCTGATTGCTCAGGTCCAGCTTGAGCGTCAACAGGTGGTCACATCCTCTCCATTACCTCCTCCAACACCCCAAGCCCAGTGTCTAACTGTTACAATGTACACACCCCCTCCTCTGCAATGTGCCCTGAGCAGTCAGCAAGGGGTTTCACTAGCATGGAGGTGGCTGTTTGGCAGCTACCTGACTGCACTGGAGGCAGATACAATAGCAACAATATAAGCACATGCAAGAAAAAACAAAACAAAACACAGATTAAGATAATGATCCTCAAAATACATGTTATTTGTCAATTATATCTCAATATAGCTGGGGAAAACAATCAGATCAAACATTAACTCCTTTATGTAGCCTCTCAGGGACTCTTTTTCCACCCAGTGAGTGACCCAGCCCTTTGTTTCCAAACATACTAGGCTTATGTTCTTATAATAATACCAACAATACTTTATTGTTGAGGGCCGTGTAGCCCAATATTGAGGGGCATGCAGGCTGACTTTAGTGGGCTTGGTGAATCATAAACTTGTTTATCTGCTCCTATTGTTTCCTTGCTGCACCTGGAGGGTGCTTACTATTTACTAAGGCATGTGGTGAGGATGGCCGGATCCTTGGGACACAAAAGAAAGATGGCTATCTGGGTTAATGGAAGAAAATGGCTTAAGAAACTAACCCCTAAGGTTTCACTGACCTTTAGACTACTGATAAACAGTTAATGATCTACTTTATGCTGAGGTAAAGCATATTTTCCCTGCTCTGTTACATGTACCCCTGCACGTACCCTATAATGAGAAAATGTATATAAGCCTGTGAAAAATAAACTCGAGAGAGCTCACTCTCTCATTTTCTGCCTTTACTGTAACAAAAATTTTCTGTCTTTCGTATTGCCGACGCCGTGTCCACCTTCTTGAGCCCTGGTCAGCGGAGGCTGGTCCCCCGCACTTTATTACTTACTTATGTCTATCACCCACCAAGATATTATAAACTCTTTGAGTACGGGACTATTTTATTCATCTTTATACCCTTCGTGAGTGAAGTACAACTCAACCTAATTAAATTATAAATGGGAAATGGTCACTATGCTTACATATGTAATGCCTTTCAAGTCTGAGGTGTTGAATACTAGAAAGGTCTGTTTATTCTCCTGGGGAAAATCAACTCTACACAAACAATGGATTTGTTTAACAAGGGAAATAGCTCCTTATTTTTAAGGAATTTTCTATTTAGTGGGATGCTTGTTGAAAATGCAGATTCTGGGTAGGCCAACTGGCTCAGTTGGTTAAGAGAGCGAGCTCTGAGCAACAGGGTCGCCGGTTCGATTCCCTCATGGGCCAGTGAGCTGTGCCCAAGCTGAGTTGCTGCTGAACTGTCAATAGGCAACAGGGTGGCTCAGCTGGTGAGAGCACATGCTCCTAACAACAAGGTTGCTGGTTCAACTCCCACATAAGATGGTGGGCTATGCCCACCAGCAACTAAGATTGAACATGGTACCTTGAGCTGAGCTGCCCAGTGGATGGCGACTGGACTTGGAGCTGAGCTAGCTGTGCCCTCCACAACTAAGATTGAAGGACAACAACTTGGCTGTTCCCCTTCCCCAATTAAATCTGAAAAAAACAAAAAAAAATGCAGATTCCTAAACCCATCCCAGCCATACTATATTTGAATCTCAGAGGGTGAGAAACTGGCAGTTGAAACTTTTGCAAGTTTCCCAGATGTTTCCTGAAGTTTTGCAACTGCTCTTCTATAGCTAGTGGATATTGATACATGACAGTTTATCCTAGGAGTCCCAGATACTATTTAGGACTGGACTTGTTTTACCCTATTTCCTGAGCTCTTAGAACTACACTTTTTCTTCTCTGATGCAAATCTCACAGCCCAATTATACATGTCACTCTGAATGCCAAATCTTATTATTGCAAAGCAAATTTTTGAGGTTTGCTTTGAAAAATCACTTCAAAGTGACAGAGAATCCAAATATTTCCTGGCTAATTTGATGAAAACCCTAAAACCCTTTTGATTCCATCACACCTGTGCTACGGGGCACAGGTCTATGGACTTAAATCTGATCAATTACAACAACAGAGTTTCAGAATATATACATATACGTCATTAAAGGGTAATTAATATCATTAATTGAATCAATATATGATTTTTGTGATGGTAAGTTATACGTAGTACCTATTGGAAATGTTTTAGAATTTTTCCTATCAATTAAAGTAATATTATTATGTTATTTTGGCAAGTTTATTATCAATGTAGGAAGATTTAATGGTCCTCATATATGTCTAATTAACAAAGACATTTTATTTTTGTAATGGAGCCCTAAGTCCTTCAAATCAGACAATAGGTTATTTTACAATTTCATTGTTGGTCCCATGGAACTCTTCAATCCTGTGAAATTTTCTGAAGGGAGTTAGAATTAGATCTGTTTGAACAATAGAAAGTATATGGGTTTATATCTACCATGAGACAAATTTTCAAGCACTAGCTTTTTGAGACTAGTGTCACAATTGCAAAATAATCCATCTCCAGTGGAGTCTGACAGAGAGAATTCCTCACATTCTTTTCTTGTTAAAAAAATAGGCTGTGCTTTTGGCAGGCTGGGTTTTTGTTTGCCTTTTTACAAATTTCATTGGAGAAGAAATATATAGTGTACTTCCACCTGTAAATTCATAAAAACTGTAGAACATAAAAGCCAGAACGGACTTTAAGGGACAGCCAAGTGGCATGGTGGTTAAGAGCTTGCTTGGGATGCCAGCCGCCCTGGTTCGGATCCCACAAATGAGGACCAGTGACACTGCCCTCTTGAAAAAAAAACACCCAAAAAGTCAACCTCCTGTTCAATCTCCTATTCAATATCAGTGGCAAAAATGGGACTATAACCAAGTCTACTCTTTCTAAGGATGCTTTCTACTGTCCCATAAATCCAATTCAATTAATTTAACATATGTGTATTAGATGCCTACTTTACTTTGTATAAAGGAAACATCTTTAAAAAAATTTTTAAGAATATTGCCCCAAAACATCTGCCATAAATACCTCCTTCAATATGAGACCATTTCTTGATAGATTTTGTTAAAATGTATAACTAATAGCAATAACAGTATAATCTGAAAAAGAAATTCTTTGTCTATCCATGTCATTATTCATTCATCCATTCAATTATCAAGCATATATTGAAAGTCCTATCATGTCAGGCATAGCTAAGTTTAAGGATATGTAGATGAACAAAAAATAATTCATACTCTGGAGTGGAGGAAAACACCTGATTTAAGTAGGTTTCAGAGTTAATGAAGAAAAAAAAACTATAATGAATGTATCTCAAGTTTTTTACAAAAAAAAAAAAAAGCAGAAATATGGGACAGTATACAAGAGTGAGGGATGGGATCAAGAGAGGATCTTTTCTTAATGGGAAAAGCAATAACACTTTTTATATGTTTTGAGGGACTGTGCAGTCAAGATGGGGAAAGTGACATGCCAAAGAGGTGAGAATGGCCAAAGTAACATCCTAGGTAAGGGATCAGAAATTTAATCTAATGTACAGACAGGGGGATGGACTTAGGCAGGAGCATGGAAAATTCCTCTCTAGTAGCAAGAAGGAAGGCAGAATGAAGGGAAACAGATGAAGTGAGGTGGGTGGATGTGGTAGTGGGAGCTTTGGGAAGGGAGCTCTTCAGAGTGATTCTGCTTTTTCAGTGGAATAAAGAAAAAGGTAATCGGCTGAGAGTAAATATTGAGAATGATGTATTAGAGGTTGGAGGAGAAAAGGAAGTATATGGAATAGTCATCTGGGTGAGTAGCTCAAAAAATGTAGTATGATTGCAGAGCAGCACTGCAATCCATTTGATATTAGGGGTCATGAATTTAAATGAGACCAGTCAGCTGGAAAAGGCAAAGACAGAAGAGGCAGAAAATGAGTGGTGTGAGGGTTTAAAGAGCAGTGAGGAGCAGGGGTAGCTAAAGAGTACTATACTGGAATAAAGCAAAGAAATGAAGACCTGGAGGGTTTTGTGACTGGAGTGCTGTAAGCCATATTAAGGATTTTAAACTTGAACCTACAGGATAAAAAGGAACTAATCCTGAGTTTCAAGCAGGGCAATGGCATGATTTATTTTGGTTTGCCAGGCAGACAATTCTGGTATGAACATGATGGATTGGAAGTTTACTAGTGAATATATGGACCTTGTGGTGACTAAAACGCCTTCTTATAACCAGAAAATATAGTTCACTCTATACAACCAAATGGGTAAATAAAAGATATCCTAACAGAATGTTGTGGGAAAATATGACTCATCATGATCCCCACCAAGTTTTTAAAATCTAAATAGCTTACTGAATTTTCCCAGGTATCCCAAATATATGGGCATGAGCTCCAAAATCTGCTCTTGCCTTGTCTCAAGGTAGCAGAATGAAATGTTTTCCTAAAACTCAGCTCATAAAAAAGAAAAGGAGGGCCGGCCGAGTGGCGCAGTGGTTAAGTGCTGGCTTGGGAAGCCAGCAGCCCTGGTTCGGTCCCACATAGAGGGCCAGTGACACTGCCCTAAAACAAAACAAAAAACAAAAAATTGGGCCGGCCAAGTGGCGTGGTGGTTAAGCGCTGGCCTCGGAAGCCAGCGGCCCCGGTTCGGTCCCACATGTGAGGGCCAGTGACACTGCCCTCAAAAAAAAAAAAAAAAAAAAAAAAAAAAAGGAAAAAGGAAAAGAAAATCCAATTGAAATCAATCCTTTCTCATGATGGAAAATCTGCATGATCACATTGGACATGATGTACTGCATTTGTTTCTCACTGACTCTTACTTAGTTAAGCTCTTAAATAATCAAATATTGCACATTTTCACACACACTAAAGATGGTATAAGACACAAGTGACTGCAATGTAACATAAATGAACTGCAAACATAGAAGATTCATATTCTTGGAAAATGTGAAATGATTTTTTTTTTTTTAAATTGGGAAATTGGGGGAGGGGAACAGTATTGGGGAATCAGGGAAGAGGAACAGACAAGTTGCTCTTCTTTGGTTCTTTAGTCCAGTTGTGAAGGATATCGCTTCACGCCCATGTTGGTATTATGATCATTGTGCTCTTCCCAGCTGATGCAATCAGTTGCTGGCTATTGGACGGCCACTCACGGTGGCTCACTGCAGCCTATGCCGACGTCAGCCTCTCAGGGCAGTGCAGCTCCAGGTCTAGCTGTTGTTCACCATCTTAGCTGTAGAGGGCACAGCGTCACTGGCCCATGTGGCAACCAAACCAGTGGCCCTGCTGCTCAGAGCTCACGCTCCCAAGCCAATTCTTAACCAACTGAACCACTCTGCCGGCCCAAAATGACTGATTTTGAAACACTTCTCTATTTGATAACTTCAGAAGCAAATTTATACTGACTTAAAATTTATCAGCTATTGTATTTTGAGAAATACTATTTTTAATGATAATTCTAAATGCAAATGTGGTTAAGATCCAGGGAGAGGTAAACATTTATTCTCTTTAGTAAATTAATCATGCCCGAAGTTGAAAGGATGTCAGCTTTACAACAGGCAATTCCAACAGACAACATGTTTGATAGCTGAACCATTTCTGTGAAAGAAGATTCAGTAAGTCTGTGTCCTTCACCCAAAATCACATGCCGTTTTTTTGTGGGTTTTTTTTGGGGGGGAACTCCATAAACCCTCTTCCACTTGATGATTATCGTCCAAGAATTGTACCTTTTTTATTGAAGAAAAGGAATGTTCAAATTACCTTTATCAAGACTCCAGCATCTGGGTTTCCTAGTCTAGATCAGTTCTAAAATGATTTTAATTTATTTGCTTCAAAGTTACTTAGCTGAATAATGAATACCCAAATAAAGAAAATAGATATCAAATTAATTCTTTGATCAGTAAAGAAAATAGGTCTTCAATAATGATTAAAACCTAACTCTATTAAACAGCAGGCTTATCTCTTCCAAGTTACTAAAAGATTGATGCTTCCATTGAATTTAATGGTCAACTGCACTCATTTATATATGAGAGGTTCCTGGGGCAACAACAGGAATTTATGCTTGAAGATTCAGGCTATTTGTTAATCACTATTCATTGCAAGCATCTAATTGTCTATAGGTTTATTCCAAACGTATTAGTTTAAATCTTTAAATTAATATCAGATTTCAAGTGTATTATCTAAGTCTTTAGCTCATTTACAGTGTAGATTTATTTGCTTTGAACAAAGTTATATTTTAGTAAAATGGTCTAGTTTTTAATTTTTAGGAGCTACACATACACAGAAAGTGAAAATCAATAAACAGCTTCCTCACACACAGCTGAAGAGCTATCTCTGAACCCTTGATGCCAATTTAAAAATGACCATTATATGGCCACTTGATCAACATCACTAAATTCAGAACAGTGGTTTGGATATGCCAAATGAAAAAAAACTAGAGTTCAAAAGTTATAAGTAGTCACACTGTGGCCTATTTATTTCTATCTACATAGCAAACTAAAAAGCATTGACAGCTATTTTCCTGTCAATTTAATGATTGTTCAACTTATATACAATGGAATTAAATTTTCAATGCAAACATGAAATACATTTTATAGCAAAGCTCATTCTAAAATATAAAATCTATGAACAAAACTTTTTATTTTTATTTAAAAAAATCAGCTACACCTAAAGAGAGAATGATATTCTCTAAAGTATAATGACTGGCTTTCACAGTCTATTATGGTTTTTCACCAATAGAGCTCTGGCTTGTTTTTAAGAACATACATTTAACTCTTATAACAAAAGCAATGACCTTCTCCTCTGTATTTTAGAATAAAATAACAGCTACTGCCTTGACATTAAGAATTCATTGTATAATTCTGACACTTAAAGAAGGAAACCAACTTTCTTAATATACTTAGTTGCTAAATTTTGCAAAGGGACGAATAAATTTAGATCAAGGACAACAGAAATTATAGCAGTAAAAAAAAAAAAAAAAGATATGTGGGCCGGCTGAGTAGCGCAGTGGTTAAGTGCTGGCTTGGGAAGCCAGTGGCCGCGGTTCGGTCCCACATGAGGGCCAGTAACATTGCCCTCAAAAAAAAAAAAAAAATGTGTATACATTTTCTTGGCACCCTCTGTAGTAACAGCAGAGAAGTAAGAGTTATGGGAACAGATATAGGAAGGTGGGCAGAAGTGATGTCACTGAGAGCTTGTGGAAGTTCTCTTCTTTTTTTTAAAAAGATTTTATTGGGGAATCGGGGAAGGGGAACAGACAAGTTGCTGTCCTTTTGTTCTTCAGTCTAGTTGCGGAGGATGTTGCTTCACTGGCCCATGTTGGTGTCATCATTGCGCTCTTCCTGGATGAGGCAGATCAGTCGCCGGCCTCTGGGTGTCGCTCACCACGGCTATTGGCAGCTCAAGCTGGCTGCCGGCCACTCACTGAAGCCCATGGCAGCCCACTGCAGCAGGGGCTGCAGCCCACACCTTCGCCAGGGCTCGCACAGCCCAACTCCACCTGTTGTAAGCTGTAGAGGGCAGTGTCACTGGCCCTCATACGTGGGATCCGAACCAGGGCCGCTGGCATCCCCAAACCAGCTCTTAACCAATGCGCCACTCGGCCAGCCCGGAAGTTCTCTTCTGATAGCTTCAATTTAAAGTAATGCCATCCATCAGTTGAGAGTAATCAAATGCAACTGTCAAGGGTTTGACAGAGAGGAAAAGGTATAAAATAGATATTTAGAAGAATAGAAGACTGAATGACTTATGTAATATGATGACTCACAGGGTAGTATTAATGGCCCACTTGTGGTTGATTACCAAGTTTAAAGTGAGATCGAGAAACTAGTTTTCTCTCGACAGTTTCAGTTATGTAAATCCAGGCATAAAATAAGCAGAATGGGTTTAACTAGGGTTGTGATTTACCCAAATGTTTAACAAAACAAGGGCAAGGAAGTTAAGCATATATGCTAAGAAAATATTTTAATGTTTGATCATAGAATTCAAAGGGAACAAGAAAGAAAGTAGGGACATGAAGGGGATAAGAAAGAGTGAAACTGGCAGGATCAATGAATAGAAAAACCCAGTGAGATTAAAAGATTACTGGAGTTTATGTAACAGAGGATGTGAGCTAGAGATAGCAAATGGTGGTTGGAGAGTGGGATGTCTGATAATGCAATTATAGAGAGGTTACAGTTGTTAGTAATACTAAGGTCCAGGAATTGCTCATGGAAGAGAGTAGCTGAGGTAAAATGAAGAGTATGATTACTGGAGGAGAGGAGGTCAAAGACCTGATAGGCTAGAATATGGGACTGATCGTCTACATGTACATTAGACTCACCAAGAGTTATGATGGAGACAGATGGGTAAGTGCTTCAGTCCCAGGTGACTGCGGTAAGAAGAGATGGTATAAAATGATGACATGAGGAAGAAAAAGAGGGGACTACTCTGAAGATTTCATTAAGGAACAAGAAGAGCACCTATGCCACCTCCATGCCCAGCGGTATTAAAACGGTGGGAGTAAACACAGCCACATCTGAGAGGTCTAGAGGTGAAACGGTGCCTTCAGAGGAGAGCCAGGTTTCAATTAGAGCAGGTAAGTGGACAGAATGTCAGAGAAAAGGTTGAGGATAAGGAAGATGCAGCTAATGACTGACCTTGAATTCCTGAGGGCACTATAAGAGTTTCAGTAGTTGAGGGGTTGGAGATGGAAACACATATGGGGACAGCAGCTAACCTTTTCAGGGATGAACTGAGAATCTTGGGGCTTGCAATGGCTGACATGGGCAAACAGAGGTGGGAGTGAGCAGGAGACGGAATTATGTCAATCTGGGTTATGTTAGGAAAACAAACCCCTTGTTTTTCAAGAAAGGAAATTTTGAATTAATGCTGGGAGCCGTGAGCACCCCAATATATGACAAGGTTTCATGGTTGGTTATAGTCTCCACTCCTGTGAACCCATGTGCCTTTTCTCTACATCATATCCTATAGGAGACAGTACTTTCACTGTATTTATGGCAAGTTCTTGTGGTACCCCAATGAGATAACTACGCAGCCAACGACGGGTAAGATCTCCAAAAGAGAGGAGACAACCTAAGCCAGGCGGTAGTTCCGTGGGGACCCCAGGACTAAGAAATAGGGAACTCAAGCCCCTTGGAAACAAGCCCAGACCCCTGGCCACATAAGCCAAAAAGCCTGGCTGTGAGTAACTGATAATAACATAATCTGTTTAGCTCACTTGCCTAAGATAATCACAGTGAAGTCTCCTTGGAGACTAAAAGTCTCCAGGCCATGAGAGTTCCGATAAGAGACAACTTGCTGACCATGAGCTATGTTAATCTATAGCCTTAATTGGATTATTTGCCTTGTATATTGTTGTAGCAACAGACACTGAAGCTTTAGCTCAAATATATGCCCTGTGAGTCTTACTGCTGGAATCCGGGACTAGATAGTCAAGGTAATCATAGTAACCATTCTTCAGGTGATATATAGGAACTGAGTCTGGGTCATAAAGAGATTATCATAGATGAGATTATCCTTAACCGTAGAAAAGGTCACAGTGTGCCCTGGGGAGAACAATTATAAGGACTAAAAGTCTTCAGAGAAAAATACATTAAGACTATGTGGAACTTAAACTTGTGATTGGATAATGGTCAAAAGTCCCTATGAAAAGCACATGTTATTGCAATAAAGTGTGACACTTTTTTCCTTTTCTCTTTAACTCCCCGGTGTCTCCACTGTCTCCCTTATTTTCCTCCCTCGCCGACGCCCTCTCCACCTGAGGGAAACCCTGGTCAGCGGAGGCTGGTCCCCCGCAAATTAAGCATTTGGACATAATTGTAAATTCACATATAGCTATAAAATAGTAGAGATACTCTTTGTACCCTTTGCGTGCAAAACTAAAGAGTATTACAATCAGGATTTTGATATTGATGCTATCAAGATACATGACATTAACATCTCCACAAGGATCCCTCACGTTGTGCTTCTACAGCCATATCTACCTCTTTCCTGTCCCCATTTCCTCCTTAAACCCTGGCAATTACCAGTCTGCTCTCCATTCCTATAATTTTATCATTGGAAGAATGTTATATAAATAGAACCAGAGAATGTAACCTTTTAGAATTGAATTTTTCTCACTCAGCATAATTCTCTGGAGATTCATCTAGGTTGCAATATGTGTCAATAGTTCATTCCTTTTTATTGCTGAGTTAGTGCCCCATGGTATAGACATACCAGTTTATTTAACCATTTACCTGCTGGTGGACATACTGCATGTAGGAGGCTGATTAATACCCCTCCTCCCCCAAGATATCAAGTCCCTGAACCTGTGAATGTTACCTTAATTGGCAAGAGACCACAGATGTAATTTAAAGATCATGAATCCTGGATTATGTGAATGGGCCCTAAATGCAATCACAAACATCCTTATGAAATGCAGATTTGATGCATGCCAAAGAGGAGCCAAAGTGTCCATGGAGACAAAGATTTGCAGTGATGTGAACAAAATCCAAGGGATGTTGGCAACCACCACCAGAAGCTAGAAGAGGCAAGGGACAGATTCTCACCTAGAGCCTCCAGATGGAGCACAGCCCTGATGACACCTTAATCTCGGCCCAGTGAAACTTGGCCTCCAGAACTATGAAAACATATGTTCCTGTAAGCCATCAAGCTTGTGGTAATGAGCAGGGTTGCACAGAGCAGAGATATTCCTATCCCCCCAGGACTTTGGACTTTTCCTTTATAGCTGCAAGGAAAGTTCTGACATTTCAACCTAGTTGATGGTAAGCAGCCATTGAGTCATCACAGGTTCTCAAGCCAACATGTTAAATCCTATTTCCTGTGTGAGTACACTCATATCAATATGTCTGGCCTATCTTATGTCATCCTTTTTGGTTTAATACCCTTAGAATTCATTCCCATACATGTTCCCCAGACTCCTACCAATGCAAAAAGGAATACCCTACAGCTCTAGTGCATAGATGCACTCTTGGTCCCAATGTTGTACTTCTGTTTGGGACATGCTGGCATCAGTTCATTATTTCCTAGGAAGTAAAGATGGATGGCAGATGTGGACCTGAGGAGGACTGATATACCCTTATGAGAACTGTCTTGGCTGCAGTCACTGACACCATTTTTTCTTGGAGGTGTAAGGGGTAAAGTAAGGCTGATTCCCTCAGACAGGATGGCTGCTTCTGTCAATACAAAAGACAAGGTATTCCCTTAAATTTCCCATAAGTTTTCTGTTTCACACTTCCTTTTTTTTTTTTTTTTCCTATGTATATACCCTGGACATCCAAAACTAGCCCTCAAAACAATCCCTGTAATCCCCACCATGGCCAGTGACTAAACACCAGATCCTCCAACTCCCTGCCCCCCATCACCCTACACCACCACTAGCGATAATTTGGGTAAATGTGACATCACCTCTTTCCACCAATTACAAGTATCACTCCCTGGCAAGAAAGTGATTTGTGTATCTATCAAATATGTGAGTATTCTAATCCCAGAATCCCACTTTGAGGCTGTTTCCTGGGGCTACTCATGGTACAAATTACTATATTATTCAGAACTGCAGCAGGAAACAGATGGCACACCCAAAAAGAATGAATGAAGATATAGACAAGGATAAAAGGAACCTATAAGAGATGGTGAAGCAGCCCAGGCTAAGCAAAAGCAAGATGACTGACTACTAGGAGGAAAAGGCAAAGAAAAGTGGCTCTTTGAACCTGTGAGATCTATCTGGAGGAGAGGACTACATCAGGAGCTGAGATGCACAGCAACACAGCTATTTCCAAACCACTGCACAGCAGGGAGAAGTGCAAGAGAATAAACACCCTGACCTCCTTCCTCTCCACTCAGTCTTCTCATGGCCTCTGCCATCTGCAAAACCAAACCAAGGAAAAGAACTTCTGGTTAACAGTGTGTAGAAGTCAACTTGATGGGAAACTGAGCAGGGTGAGGAAGTAGAATGGATTTAGAGGGGTGAAGAAACAATGGTTTAGCAGGCTTCCTGCCTCATGCAATACTGGAAGAGCACAGAAAGGATGGTAAGTATCAACAGAAAAAATTGGGTACTGTCAGGAACACTAAAATTCTGGGCTTCCTTCCACTTGCCTACTGCTTAAGGTCTGGGCAGTAGAAGCGACCTTATGTCTAGCACAGGGGCACTGTCTTCAAGGTGATCTGCAAAGGGGTGCATTACACCAAGCATTAGGCTGCTTCTGCTTAGTCAGTAAACGTTATTTTTCTTCTTCCTAATGTTAGTTCCTTTCCATTTTTTCCATTGAAAAACGACCCTAAAAATAGTGACTATACACTCCTAGACATGAAAATTCCTCTGAAGCCTCGCCACCTTTTTTCTTAAAATATGGACAAGTTTGCATTCTACTTACTAGTACCTATAGTGCTTTTATTATAAAAAGATTTTTTCCAAAAATTGAAATAAAATGAATGCCTCTGTGTTCAATTGTAACTCCTAACACACCAGTGCCTACTCCTAAGGGTATGTATAATTTCCTTTAGAATTTTGGGCTTAAGTGAACTCATTATTCTGACACTATTGCCATTTTTAAGTAACAAAGAGATCCCACCCTGATGTTTCACTCCTAATGGGATACATAGGACATAAATCTACCCACTGACTATGGATGCACACACAAGTAGTTAGTTAATGCATAAAACTATTGGGTCGTCGGGAAAGTCATGACATATTTTTCTATGATTCTCAATGCAAAAATGTGTCATGACTTTCCCGACGACCTAGTGGAAGTGATACAAGTAATTTCTGGAGAGGGAGGGGTAACTAGGGATGACAGGTCTTTAGCTGCATCTGTGGGGAAAATGAAAATATGAAACAAATATGGCAAAATAGCATGTGTTAAACCTAGGTGTTGGTTACACATGTGGCATTACTTCATGAAATCAGCAAAAGCTACAAAGGCTCCCAGACCCATGATCCCTGCCCCAAGATTGCTTGTGTAATGGAGTATAGGCTCAGAATCTAAGCTGTCTGGTTCAAATATCAAGTCTACTATTCAATGGATGTATGATCTTTAGAAAGTTGCTTCGTATCTCAGCACCTTATTTTCCCCATCAGTAAAATGGGAATAGAACCCACTCTATAAAGTTATATTATGAGACTTGAATAGTTTGTTACATGTGAAGCATTTATAAAGGAAGACGCTATTTTAATATAAATGCTCCAAGGCAGACAAAACTGTTAACTGGAGATACATCCAAACACCTTCGCCAATCCCAAATTCACAAACACTATGATGCTACATTTATTTTCTCTACAAAAATGAAACCATTAGCTCTCTTCATATCCCTTTGAGTACTAGTAAATGGAGTTGTTTTCAGACATGTTTGTGATCAAAGATGTACATACATGTATTGAAAAATCTATTCAGTTTTCAAGTTTAGATGGCAATAATTCAGCCAGTGAGGGGCTACTGAGTTACCCAAACCTAACTAATTTCTGAGTTTCAGATACTGAGTAGTAAGGACAAAGATTTAACTGAAAATTTATAAAAACCTATTCAATTCCTGAGTTTGAATAGCAAGGTGCATGTGAATATATGCACACTTACATACACAGACCCATTCAAAAAATCAATCCAAGTTCCTATGCATGAAATGTAATAGAAACCAATAAAGCTACCCATTGGGCAATATGGTACAATGCAAGGAATGGTTTTGGACTCAGCAAAACATGGATATGACGCAGTACTATGGTACAACCCAGCGCAGGGCTCAACAGTTGGCAACACTAAATACTGGGCTTTGGTGGCGTAGGGGAATGGAGTAATCTGTGTAAGCAGCAGCTAGATCTCCCTTACCATTCTGCATAAGGGGACTGCCCTTCCCTCACATAAGTCTCAAACATTTATCTTGTTCTCTCAGGAAACAACTGGAGGTATGACCCACACTAATGAAGGAGTAAATCTAAGCAAGACGTAAGATATAGGAAATGGGAAACCAGGGAATCCTACATAGGCGAGAGGCAAGTGATCCCCAGGATGATGGTGAAAAGAGATTTAAGGACGACGGCTATGCACCAGCCACAGAAGGCAAGAAGTCCAGACAGGACAAAACAGGAATGATTTCTTCAAGAAAAAGGACAAAAATGATGGAACAACTCCTATTTCTGAACTTACATCTATTAGAATTTGGGGTTGAATTAGCAATAAGTACAAAGATGCCTATGCGAGGTCAATTACTAACGCAAGGAAATAAAAATGCAGGATAGGGTAAGAATAACACACTTAGTTGTGCACATTACATAATCTTAATCACAGTCAACAGTGTAACACTGAATTACAATATAATTATACCGGGAAAAAGGGAGCAGGAAGGGGATGTGTAACGGTGGGGAAGCAGAATAGCGAAGCTTTATATTAGGAATTAAAGAACTGCCTAAAATTGAAAAATCAAGCAAAAGCAATATATGCATGTTATTTTGAGATACAATTGTAACAAAAAAAATCAGCTAAAAGAGTTGAAAGAGCTTGTTCTGAGGACAGGAAATGGGGGGAGGTCAAGGTAATGGTGTTTTTCATCTAGAAAAAATAATTTTGTACATCTATTTGATTCTTTATGTGTGTATGTAACTTTAAGAAACAGAAAAACAAAAACAAAATCTAGCACAGTATCTGGCTCATAAAAATTCAATAATGTTAATCATTTTATTATTATAATAACAAGACAGGTGACAGTTTTTTTTATCACCATTACATTCATGCTAGAGATAACAATGCTTCCTCTATTATAAATGCTACTTGATCTTTTTAAAACACATTATTTATTATGCTTGGAACATGTGGGCATGCTTAATAAAATGAAGAAATTATAAAACATTCCAATCTTTTTTACTAAGCAAAGTATCTAATTGTATATAATTTATACACAACTTTCAATTTTAGTAACAGAAACAATGAAATTATTTCACTTCTTGATATTTAACAATAACAAGACTTTAACTCCCCACGACATGCACTATATAACCATGTAATAGATTCTGTCATCAATATGATGGTCTTGGCATCTTATATATTATGTTCCCACTTTAAATTAAGCCCTATTTACTAAAATAAAAACAGGTAAAGACAATGAACAGATCTTTCATAAAAAAGGAATACAAATAGCCAATAAGAACACTGACATTTCAACCTCATTTGTAATGAAAGAAATACAAGTTTTAAAAATAAGGTACCATTTTCCTCTTATATTGGCAAAGATTACATTAAAAAAAAGGACAGCATCTACAGATGACCAAGGAGTATATAGGTGGGGGGGTAAAAGGGTGTCACACATATAAAACTAACTGGAAGTGTAAACTGTACAACCTTTTAGGAGAGAAATTTGACAATACTTATTAAAAACTTTTTAAACCCTTTGAACTAATCATTCTACTTCCAGAACTTTCTCAAGGACATAATTAAGCATGTATCTCAAAATGTGGTTAACAAGAATATTCATTGCACCACTACTTAAAGCAATATCTGCAAAAAACCAAAATGTCTAACGAAGAGGAGAAAATGAGTAAATTTGTGGCACACCTTCCTTACAGCAGACAGCGGGCTTCCCCTCAATGCCACTCCCTCAACTCCACCTTAGCGTCTCCCTTCCCAAGGTGCCACTTCCTGCAGAGGTTAATCATGTCAGAGATCAGCTTCCACAGTGACCTGAGCTGAGTCAAGGGAAACTGAGGGGAAATCTTCTGGGGGCTTGTGGGAAATGTACTCCTCACAGACAAAACTGAGATGTGAGAGGAAAAATGGCCTTTCCTTTCTTTTAGATGGCAGTTATTGCAGCAACTCCTATGACCGACCATAAGGGAAATAAGCCTACGGCAAACAAACTGAAGCTGAGGCAAAAAAAAACGTGTCCTTAATGACACCTCTGAACTGTGTTGTGTGAGATAACAAATGTCCCTGGTTACTTAAGTCAATTTGATTTGGACACTGTTACCTCTAAGCAAAAGTATCCTGATATGAGCCACACAACAGAATACTTTAGAGCCAGTACAAGTTATGCCACAGAAGTACATTTTTATGAAAAGCAGATGTGCAGTTAAAAGGAAAAAAAAATTACAAAACAGTATGCTGTATGCTCCCTTTTTAAAAAAAAAACAAATAAACAACAAGTGTATTAATATAGATTAATTTACCAAGAGAAAGATCTGGAAATACACTCCAGGTTTTAGAAACAGTTATCTCTGAAATAGTTCTCTCTGAAAGATAGGAATTTAAATGGTTTTTTTTTTTTTTTTTGCGTATTTGTGTTTTCAATTTTTTTCTAAAATAAGCATGTACAGGCATACCTCAGAGATATTGCAGGTTCTGTTCCAGACCACTGTAATCAAGCGAGTCGTAATCTTTTTGCTAGGGGAGGGTCTTGCCTTCCATTTGTAAAAAATGCAACACCTGTGAAATGCAATAGAGTGAAGCACAATAAAGCGAAGCACAATAAAATGAGGTATGCCTGTATCACTTTAAGTTTCTGCCACCCTTTCTATCTCTGCTGTCAAGCCAATGCGACTCTAGGCGGGAAGAAAAGATAAACATGTATTCTACTCAGCTATCTTGAACTGGGAGTATGCTTTTTTAATAGGAAAAGTTGTGTCTTTCTTTTTTAAAGTGTTGTCTGAAATAACATGATACTATCAGGCATTTATTTTTTAGTGAATACAGAATATTATAAACAGTTTGATTTCCCTTTGTTACTTATCATATCATGACTTTGTACCATTTCGTATTAGAATTTCTTCTGTGAAGCAAAAACAGTCCCAAAATGAAGGATCTTCAGGGGTCATAGGAACAGCAGATGATATTAAATCATTAAAGTTGAGAATAGTAAACTGCCTCTGGGATGGTTTAGACTCATCTTGAGATGTAACCTAAGAGGGAAGAAACAACTTCATTGTTACACTGCATGATAATTTTATGATCGATTTTATAATTAGGAAAATATAAGAAATAAGACCAAATTACATTTCAGTAAAATTACAACATAGGGTTTCTAGATAGTTTTTATTCCTTATATTAATGTTGCCAATATAACAAATTAAGAAAAATATGAAATAATCTGATACTCAAGCTTTTTGTGCATACCAAAACCTGTGGTATTTGTTTAAAATGTAGACTTAATGAGCCGCACATTCAAAAATTATGATTCAGTAGATGAGTTAAAAGGAGTCCCAAAATATATAACAAGCAGGTGGGTTATTCTGATGGGGGGCGGGAGATGCCGCCCAGCAAACTTTTGAGAAATATTCCAGATGGTGGATCTGATAAAATTCCCGTTAACCACAGAGATGCAACACTTCTTTAGGAAATGACTCTTCAATACTGAATTTAAACTGTATCTTATACTCTGAGATAGTGCCCTTGTTCAAAACTCAAACCAATGTAGACCACCTTTAACATTCTATACATTCTAGTAAAAATACTATTTGGGTTATATAGTGCTTTAACAAGGTCAATACCTATTTTATGTGATTTATATCTCACAATTAGGCTGATACAATTGTTTTCTTTTTTTTTTTTTGAGGGCAGTGTCACTGGTCCTCATATGTGGGACCCGAACCGGGGCCACTGGCTTCCCAAGCCAGTGCTTAACCACCGCACCACTCGGCCGGCCCATGTAATTGTTTTCTCAATTTTATAGATGGGGAAATTGAGGCTCAAGAAGATCAACCAATTTGCCTAAGCTCACAATACAGTTTAAACGGTAGACCTGGTCCTTCTGAATTAATATCCTCCTTTTCTCACTATGTCATGCTGCCTAAATACGCTCCCGCCGCTGAAATAGAAAGGAACTACATGTGCAAATGTTACAAAAATATAATAAAGCTCTATGGAAACACAAGGTATTCAGAATGTAGAGCCAAGGTAAGGCAGGACAGGTAACAAGGACAGAACATCTTCAGTTAACAGGGCTCAATTTTAACATGCCATCCCTTTTTAAGGAATATAATCTCTGAGGAATTTTAATCCTTTGTTAATCTATCCAAGGCATGTTCTGTTGACTGAGCTATTTTTCTAGAGATAACCACGTATACATTGATCATGCCACATTCTCTCACATGGACTCCCTAATGATAAACATATAGCTTCATTTACTTTAACATTATTAGTATTCCTTAAATATTATACTATCACAAAATCACAACTATATGTAGGATGAGAGTCCTTGACCCTACGGTTTTTTAAAAAAATTTCTCCACTTACTAATCAACAGCACAAGAAAGTAAAACTAGATTATAATTGGAAGAATTGAGACTGATATTATGCCAAAATATGATACAAGGTCTCTCACATGTTTCACACTAGAACTTTGGGAATAAATAATTTAGGAGGGTCCTATACAGGGGGGAAAGGGTTAAATTTGCCAGATAATTCCATTACTCACTTCCTATCAACTTGGTACCCTTATATTCAAACAGTCCCAATTCACTGGGAAATAAACCACTGTTACGATGACTAAGGCAGTGATCTTCTTGAATTTCAACTCAATCTATGAGTACAAGACAGGGCTACCAAAGGTTTTTCTTTGCAATATTTAAGTACTTGAACATAAAGCAAGTAACATGCTTCTTAAAATTTTCTCTGCAATCTCAGATGATCTTAAGGATTTGATAACAAAAAACACTTCTAAATCTATAATCTAAAAACAAACAAAAAAGCCTTCTAACCTGATATAAACCAAATGATTATTTCTATCAATAGAGAACAAACTCAACATTGATTCATGCTTTTAAAACAGAAGTAAGAGAAATCTTAAAATCTTACATCCTGATGTCTAGATCCATCGGGTTTCCTAAGAGCTACTGCAACAAAATGGTGCTCATCTATTTTGCTTTCCTGAAAAATAAATAAATATAGATTACTAAATATGTAAACTTAGATATACTTTTGTTTACATTTTTAAAAATCTCAACATCTCTGTGTACCCACATGTACATACACATACACACATTCCTCCTCCTTCCCCAAACCATTTAAGGAGAAGTCACACACATTTTGAACCTTTAATCTGAAATATTTCAATATGTATTTCCTAATAGGGACATTCTCTCACATAACCATAGCAGTTACTAACTATGGTAATTTAACATGGACATGATACTTAAATGTACTCAATGTATTCCAAATTTTGAATTAATCCAATAATATCCTTTATAGCATTCGCCCCCTCCAATACACAGTTTAGTCAAATATTGCATTCGGTTGTCATGTCTTGTTAGCCTTTCAACACTAAATTTTTTAAAATACCAGCCCCCTTCTCTCCCTTTTATTAATAGAACATTGCTCATTTTTGGTTTGTCTGATGTTTCTTAATGATTATTTATATACATTCTCAATCAGAGACTACATAGATGAAGTGAGCTATCTAGAGGCATATCTAGATTGCCATCTGCCTCACTGATGTTAACTCTGTATATGCTTAAAGCTAGCATTAAAAAAGATTGCAGGACAGCTGAGTGGCTCATTGGTTAAGAGCTCACTCAAGAGTGCGAGCTCTGAGGAGCCGGCTGAGTGGCTCAGTTGGTTAAGAGCTCGCTCAAGAGTGCGAGCTGAGCTCTGAGCAACGGTGGTTCGATGCCAGCCCGAGCTGAATTGCCATTGAGCTGCCAACAGGTATCAGGATGGCTCAGCTAAAAAAAAAAAAAAAAGAGTGCGAGCTCTGAGCAACAGCAGTTCAATGCCCGGCCTGAGCTGAGCTGCCAACAGGTGGCAGGATGGCTCAGCTTACAAAAAGAAAAAAAGACTGCAACATGGGTTTATAAACATTTAGTTAATAGTATACTATAGCCTATGGAAAATCATGGTGGAATTTTATAGGTAAGACAATTTTCTATTTTCCCCTATGTATGAGACAAAACAGAGGGGGGAGAGGGGGACACCCTACAATGTAATAGATACTGAAGCAGTTACCAGAGAATGTTATGAACTATAAAAAATTAGACAAAATTTTCACAAAAAGCCACTTTATTAACGCATTCTTCCATAAGAGATCAGTTTAGATAGGAAACTACAATAAGAAATAGTATTACTTAGGGCCGGCTGAGTGGCTGGCGCGGTGGCTAAGAGCTGGCTTGGGACACCAGCAGCCCCAGTTCAGGTCCCACATATGAGGGCCAGTGATACTGCCCTCAAAAAAATAAAAATAAATAAATAAATAAAAGTATTACTTAGAGATTTTTCATTCTTTACCCTCTTCTTATCTTCATATCTTAATATATCCAAATTAGCAAAAAATGAAATCCAGTACAAACAAACTTAGGAAAGTATGTTTAAGGAAAAAATGTAACTAGCTATGTATCAGAAAAGATTTAATAGCTCAGTTATTTTCCCTTTAAAAATAAGCTCGCAGTATTTATTATAATAAACTACTCTTTTTTACACGGTTATCCTCCCATTCTTTACACTGAATATATTGATAATATGAACATTATAACATACAAAGATGTTTTGGTTATAACTACTTTTGGAAAACTACCTAGATCAGCAGTTCTGCAGTGTCTGTACCTTAGGCAAATAGCAGAGGTAATCATGGACAATGACCACTTTCCTCGGTCAGCCTGTTTACTAAAATGCCAACATGCCTTGCACAATTATCCACTTACCTTGTTACAAGCCAAACTTCAATGAGATTGATTTCAAAATAAAAATTCATGTCTACTCAGACCTCATCAGCATCATATAAACACGAAATTTGACAAAACACGAAATTTGACAAAGCAAAACAAGAAAAGCTATTTTACAACGGCGCAGTTATCAAACATTAATATTTGATATCCCACTGGAATAAAAGCACTACGAAGTGATGAACTTTGCCCTAAATCCTTTCTGCTTAGGACGAGACTTATAATAAATTATTAGTTATAAAAGAAATGAAACGAGCACCAAGCTAGCTAGGTAGGCAAGCTGGTTCATTCAATGCTACTAAACTTAAGATTTAAGTTTAATTTTAAGACTTCATAATTTTTAAGATTTTCCTAATCTTTACCTTTTTATCCATAAAATTATTGTGAATACCAAATGTCCTTATCCTCTCCAACAAACCCAAATGGAGCAAAAATATTTTATCTTTTTTGGAGATAGCTTAGCATTAGATTACAAAGATCAATCTGCTTCAGGAAAACTGCATATTCTCTTCTTAGTATGTATTCCGCCTTATAAACAAAGTAAAAGTTTAAGCTATAACTTAAAACATTTAAATTTTATAATTTTTCCCCAATGGAATGTATCTGTTATAAATGTTAACATTTCGGGCCGGCCGAGTGGAGCATTGGTTAAGAGCTGGCTTGGGAAGCCAGCGACCCCGGTTCGGATCCCACATATGAGGGCCACTGACACTGCCTTCAAAAAAAAATAAAAAAAGGTTAAATGTTAACATTTCTACTTACTTAAGTATTTGCCTTTCAAAAAGCAAAGAATTTCTATTTCAACTAATCTCATTATTTGAAACTCTTTGGTGGTAACTTTTCTAACAGAAGCTGGTTATGAAAATTAAGAACCTATGAAAATATGAGATTCCTCTTAGCATGAGGTTTCCTATTTTTTCTAGGGTATTATTTTTCCAATTGTAAGATCTAATAGTCAGGTAAGTGGAAAATCCTTTGGATTTGTTGTAATATTCTTGATGATGTTCATGTTACCATTTTAGGTCTGTACCAGATACAATGCTAAATAAGATACTGCTCCTGCCCTCAGGAAGCACTGGGGAAGTTAAACAAGTAGATAAGTAGAGAGGTTACGAGGCAAAATGTGGTCTGTCACAACAAAGAAAAAAAAACAAAAAAACTTGGTCTTAAAGGAAATCAAGAGAAGAATCCCGAGTTGGGCAAAAATTAAAGACGGCAGGAAGGAGACTGGGAGTGATGGAGGGTGTGGTTGGGAGGGAGGTCATGGAAGAACTAGAAAAACCATAAAGAGGGCTGGGGATATTCAAGGAACAGCAGATAGTAGGTTGCGATTTGCCTGCAAATTGGAGTACACAGAGAGTGACGAAAACTGAAGAAGGCTGAAGCAAAATAATAGAACAGGAACCCAGATGGGAGGTAACTTGCATGAGTCCAAGTCATATGTAAAGAGGGCCCATGTGCAGGAAATGGCAGGGAAACACAGTTTTCAGAGGGAAGTATGTCACTGTTAACTAGACAGACTGGTATGAAAAGGACGAGGAATGGAACCAAAAATGGATCTGGGCTTTTTATCCTGTATGACGGCATGGTGGTACCATCAAAAAAGCAAAGTTAGGGCCGGCCGAGTGGCGCATTGGTTAAGAGCTGGTTTTGGGATGCCAGCAGCCCCGGTTCGGATCCCACGTATGAGGGCCAGTGACACTGCCCTCTACAGCTAACAACAGCTCCACCTGGAGCTGGGCTGCGAGCCCCAGCGACGATGTAGGCTGCAGCCCCTGCTGCAGTGGGCTGCCATAGGCTACAGTGAGTGGCCAGCAGTCAGCGTGAGCGGCTGGCAGACAGCGTGAGCTGCCAATAGCTGCGGTGAGCCACCATCCAGAGGCCAGCGACTGATCTACCTCATCCGCGAAGAGTGCAATGACGATACCAGCATGGGCCAGTGAAGCAATGTCCTCCGCAACTAGACTGAAGAACAAAAAGACAGCAACTTGTCTGTTCCCCTTCCCCGATTCCCCAAAGCTGTTCCCCTCCCTCAATGCCCCAATAAAATCTTTAAAAAAAAAAGCAAAGTCAGAAAGGGCAATCTGCAGAACTTAAGATGTCTATGGAATCTTCAGCTAGAAACACACAGAGGAGTCTGAAAGTGGAAGAATCTGATTTAAAAGACTTAGTAGTTATACACAGAAAGGTAGAGTGCTTGAGACAGCTAACTGTGAGAGTGGGTCTGTGAAACGAAAGGAATAAATGCTTAAGAAAATGTCTACATTTAGAGGGTGGCAATGAAGCACACTTTTTAAGTATGCATTTCAGGGATTCATCCCTTTTTCTATACTACTACATATTATAGATGATGTCACAGACTAACTTCCATTAACAGCTCTCTTTTAATGATAAACTTATTCTCTCCTTAAGGCTCTCAGCTTCCATTTTAGATACCCTCTCTTCTTGAATGTTGTTAAAGATAGTAAGCAGGTATGTTTTTGAAATCTTCATTTTCTTTATAATTTTCACCTATAGTGTTCTTTTAAGTGTTCAAGGAAATAAATGCTTTTTTCTTAGGATGTAGAATTTTACCATATATCTTATGATGGCACTGTCCTTTAGTTCTGCTCGGATGAGGAAGGTATCCTTAGCTTTCTGCATCATTTACTTGGGTGCCAGTAGGTACCTTCCAGAGGCACACCTGGAGCTAAGGTTGTTACTATTTCTGGTGTCCTGCAGGCATTCTTTTAATGCTGCTTGCAGAAATAGAACTTATTTTTTTCAGCCTAGCTAACCTGTTCTCACGGGTTAAAAGAGATTGTATGAGTCTGAAGAGATTCAGTTATTCGCTGGCTATATGCATTAATTGCTAAAAACTAGTCTCCAGCATGTAGTGCTTACTAGGGATTTGTCCTGTCTCCAGCCCAGGCAATAATACTTTCTCAAATGGCCTGTATACTTAAATTTAGTCACCAATACATGTGAAGAAAAAAACCTAGACACAGGGCTAACGGTGTTTGGTCATGACTGGCAGTTTCAGGAAGTAGTGTCTGCACAGCAGGGCAAGAGGGAGCAGACTGCTGCCAAGCTGTCCTGTGCAGGCCTTTCATTCAGAGTCAGACTTCAGAAATGGGAAAGGGCTGCACCTGTATCGTACCTTGTCTTCAGTTTACTAAAGGAGCTAGACTCCATGGTGTAGGAATAAGAAGGCAACTTATTCTCTCTTAACTACTTCCCTTTAAACAAGTTGTAACAATTTATTTTTCTCTTTCCCTGGATGAAATCTTGAACAGATCTTATAAATGACATTTTTAATCACTCTCAAGTATCAAATTTTCTCTGAATCAAGATACTTTGTCCTGTTTAATTGAAATTGTTTTCTTTTCACCTTATAAAGAGCATCTCCCTCTCACGAACCCAGCTCAAACCTAATTCAGAGTTGGAAGCCTCCAAAAGGGAAAGGGACTGATTTCATCTCCTTTCCTAACTCCAGAAAACCTGCCCCCTCCACTGTTGCCCTACTTCTAGAGAGGGTGAATTTAGTGTGTATGCCTGAAAATGGAAAGGGTTAAGGAAAAGGAGGAAAGGGCAGTGAAGATCTTTCATGCCACAGTTGTACACTGAAATTGTAGCCCTCCCTTAGCTGCATCTTTACCTTGTGGAGTTTTGGAGGTGCCCTGACAGGAAGCTCCCACCTACATTCCTCAACTCCAGGTATGCCTCCTTTGGCTCTAGGCTCATCGTTCTCCCCCCAGCCCCTGGTTTCTGGCTGTCCACAAGAGCAGACTCATTCTGTTAAATTCACTTTCCCCTCCTGGACCTGTTTATAGTGTAATAAACAATCCACTTAAATACGCACCTAACATATATGGTTTTCTTATTTACATAACTGGTACACTAAATGCGCAAAACACTCAGGGTCATTTTGTAAACAGTTTAATTATTCTTCCTTGGCTGCCTTCAAAAGTGCCCTCATGGATTTCCCTTTCCAGCTCTTGGACAAACCTTTAGGCAAACCCCATAGCTCTTCAGTCACTTTTGGCTTAAGAAAAAAAAAAATCACGGGGGCCAGCAGAGTGGCTCAGTTGGTTAAGAGTTAGCTTAAGAGTGCAAGCTCTGAGCAATAGGGTTGCCGGTTCAATTCCCACATGGGCCACGCTGCACCTGAGCTGAGCTGCCAAGATGGCTCAGCTGGTGAGGGCACATGCTTCTAACAACAAGACTGCCTGTTTGATGGTGGGCTACAATGGCCCGCAAGTAAGACTGAACTCGGCACTTTGAGCCGAGCTGCTGCTGGATGGAGCACGTGTTCTTAACAACAGGCTGCTGGTTTGACTCCCGAATGGAATGGTGGCTACGCCCACCCACAACTAAGATTGTAATACAGCACCTTGAGCTTAGAGGCCACGAGCTGCCAACAGGAAGCCAGATGGCGAATGGCACTCTCCACAACTAAGATTGAAGAACAACTTGGCTGGTCCCCCTCCCCAATTCCCCAACACGGTTCCCCTCCTCCAATTCCCCAATTAAAAAAAAATTAGAAAAAACAACCGCATTTCAATCTTAGAACAAATGCACAATCTATTCTTCCTCCTGCACTGTAGTTTCCTTAAGGTGGGTGGTAGAGAGGACGGGGATTGAAGGAAAGCAGCAAAGTAATGACAAATGCTACTGTCCAAGTAATCCAGTTTGTAGAACCCTAGGTCATATCTAGTATACAAATGCTGGCTTATCTCATGGGTTGGCATCTGTAAAATTATCAAAGAACCACTTCCAGTTCTTTCGCCCTGTACCACTGCCTGGAGCTGGCAGTACATTCTGATCTCTTGTAATTCCTGTCCTCAGCAACAAATATGTAGTAGAATACTCACAGCCTCTCTCTTTTGGAGTTTCTTTTGAGTGGACTCCTTGCTTCAAGCCCAGTGGCTATCATTTTCCATAGCATCTATCTGGTCCCCAGGAACTCAGACAACTTTGCTACCCAAAAAGGTGGAGCACAGCTGGCCCGTCACTGACTCTTCCCCTCCTCACTCCGTAACTAGGCCTGCTTCACCCGGCACAGCTAAGAATAAAGGATCCCATCCCACCCCACTCTCCCAAAAGAAAAAGAATAAAGGATTCCCCATGAGTGAAATAGCTGAGGTTTACCCCTTAAAGTCTTAAAGCATTTTTAAATAATTTTGGTTACAATTTTTAAAACTGTACTCTTTTAAAGTATAGTATCCTAAATATAATTTACTCTTTAATTGATATAATCTGTACATTACTTGGTAAGTTAGCAGTTTTGACACAGCTCTCTTTCTCAAAATACTTTCTGCCCTTGGATTCTGCAACATTACTCTCTTATTTTACTTTTAACTATTTTGGTCATTCTTTCTCAGTCTCCTCCAACCCACATTTAAATATAAGTATTCTCAGCAGTCTGTCTGTTTTAGGGCCTCTCTCTCTTCTAATTTAGGTAATCTCAAAGCTGCACCTTTAAATCCCATGACATCAACTACCGTGCACATGTTAATAATTACGACTTTTTGTCCCTCTAGCCCAGCCCTTCCTTCTTGATACCTTCACTTTGGGGTTTCTATGGCATCTCAAACTTAAATCCCACTTGTTCTCTAGTACCAGCTTCTCAATAGGTAGTCCTGTAAATCACAGAGTAGATCATAACATCTCTGATTCCTCATGTCCTTAATCTCCATATACCATCATAGATGGGGCTCTCTGATCTTACCATGCTCTACTTAACACCTGTTAAATTCTCTTGAAAAAATTAGCGAACACTTCCTATTTTATCCACTCATCATTAATTCTTTATTCTGGGGACTGACCTTCTTTGCACACAATTCAGGTCATTACTGCAAAAACAACTACATTATTATACAACCCATTTGTTGGGCTCTGGACATCTGGCCACTTCCTTTGCTACAATTATTGGTCAGGAGATAAGCACCTGATGCAAGCTAGGCCAGGGAGTCCCTTTCCCAGAGCATTTAGGACTTGGAACAGAAAGTGAGTTCACGAATATCTGTGGGTTGTTACATGCAAGAGTGATAGGCAGCCATGTCTCCTGCCACAGATCAGAGAAGTTAGGAAAGCTGGTATACAGAATGAGAAACAAGGTGGGAGAAAACTGAAGCCAGGATCTATAGAAAGGCAAAGTAAAATAGAAGAGTTCTCAGTTTCTCAGTAACTAATTCTACTTAATTGTGAGGCCCAGTGCCATGAAACACTAACAGCCTATGTCGTTTTGGCTAAATGAGTTTATGCTGGGTTTCTCTCACTACCAACCAAGAAATGCTGGTGACAGAAACCAAACAAGAGACCACACTCTTTTGCCCAACCCATAATGGCCTGCATGATCTTACCAGTCTAATCTGGAATCCCCTCATCACGGTACAGCCAAAACAACTTCTGTTGGCTGTTTACACACACAAAGATCTTTCTATTCCAGGGCCTCATTTCCCTTCCCATTTTATTTAACTCACTGTGACTTATCTTTCAAGTACCGACTTAAATGCTGTAGGTTCTCATAGTATCCCTCACTTCACCTTTAGCACCAGGACAGAATTCCAGTTGTGTCTAGTTTCTGTGACTAGCCTCCCAAATTAATCTCACATACATGCACAAAAGGAAATTCTTACAGTGATAGCAATTCGGATAAATTTCTTACCTCAAATGCCCATTCTTTTTCTTCTTCCCCATCCAGAAATAAACGTGTTTCTTTATAAACTTGGCCTATATCCAGGTTTAATGGGGATATATCAAATTCAAGCCTTTGCAATTCAAATCCTAGTCCAACACCTATGGCTTTTATGAAGCTTTCTTTTAGTGCCTAAGATAAAAAGAAACATTTGCTCTTAGAGCTTTTAATAGATAAAATTTTTCATAAAATCTACAGGCCCAACACATCTGGATTCTTAACTCTATACTACATTATGGCTATATGCTATTTTTTACTCTTATAGTAGCATGAAGACAAACCAGATGTGTGACCTTAAGGCAAACTAGTTAAGCTCCCAGTGCCTCCACTTTCTCCTGTGTAACCTGCAACAATAATAGCACTTTCCTCAGAGGGCTGTTATAATTACATTAACTAACTGATAAAGAGCTTAAAGCCATGTCTTCCGGCATATAGCAAATTTTATGTGTTTGTTAAATAAGGATTCATGTGTACGAGTTCCTTTAAAACAAAAAACATTAAGCATTATTTATAAAAAAGTGATAAATGCCTTGTTTTAGCTTCAAAAGTAAGTACCTTCTCATTGAGCATTAAATATACATTCATGTTTCTTAAATGTCATTATAATAATGCATACAAAAAAATCCTCATGAAGTTCCCAAGTAATGACCTATTTACTTAAAACACTGTGTGAACTACCACATAACCAAAAAACTTTGCTCTTATTTTTAGCAAAGATAATGGAACCATCACAGGAATTTACTCTCAAAATTAGAAAGAAATTATACCCAATTCCTGTAAAACATATCCAGCTGAGTCCATTCGTCCTTAAAGCTTTTGATTGTTTCCCATTCTTTGTTGGTAAACTTTCTTTTCATAATATGAAAGAATTCTGAAATTGAGCCACGACCTGTCAATTGAGGAAATAAAGAATTAAAAATAGCAGTTCTATTAGCTAATCTGTTAAACACAGCATATAAAAGAAAACAACAGGCCATCTTATTTTTAAATAGTCACAATAATATTATAATTATGTATTTGTCTCTCTTTACTACTAGGCAGAACCTTTCTATCATTGTTCATTTGTTTATTCTACAAGTATGTAGAACATGTACAAATGTTACACAAATATGTAATCAACTAATGGTAAAAACAAATCGATCATGGTTCTTGCCCTCACAAATACAGCCTAGCTGGCCAACAGAAAGCCTGGCTAGGTAGATGAACCACAAATGTTTATTATGTGAATAAGTGACCATTAACTATTATTTGGTAAGTTACTTCCTAAATGTTCTTCTGCACCATTATTTTCTAGAAAACCTCTCAAAGGTAGTCCCTCTGCCAACTCTGTTAACATAGCTTATCTACTCTAACTCCAACTTCCATTTCTAAAATACCCAGCTTCAAAATCTGACATTCTCAACCGGTTGACTACAACTCTAAAAAAGGACAACTGCCAACACAGTATGTTTTGGGGGGGTGGGGGGTGGGGGGAGATGTCAAATCCTCATGCTTAATGCTTTACTGGCATTTAATCACTAACTCACCCCCTGAGAAATCAATAATTAGAAATCCTATTATGATTATTCATTCCAAAAATACCCAAGTGCTAGATGCTGTGGATATCATGATGAGCAAAACAGACATGGTCTTTCACAGGGAGTCTACAGTTTCTCCTAGAGTAACCAACTACCTTTCCCACACTTATCTCAAGGGGAGAAAATATTAAGAGCCAGTTCTCCCACAAAATGAATATCCCCTCACCATCCCCACTTCAAAATTGTCAAAATAGTCTCCTCTTGTTTAGCTAGGAACATTTCTAATGTCCCTACAATATATGATCCTATAGTTGAAGACAAAGTTCCTCATTTATGTTCAAGTTCATTAGACTCATTTATCTATCTATACCCTTAGCCCCTACTCTCTTCAAGGAGAATAACTTTTCAATCCATTTTATGAATTCAATTACTGTCTACTGTTTGTATTTGTTTATATTAATGTTAAAAGATTATTATTTCCTAAAAGTGGTCCAGCAAAGCTATGAAGTCATTTCATGGAACATCACTGAAATATTAAACTATGATCTTAGAAGTCCCAGGGCAGGGGATTCTTACTCTTTTGGGGGCTACAGACTCCTTTGAGAGTCTGGTGCTTATTCCTCAACACTTCCTTAAGGCCCTTAATAAAAACTGTCTTGTTAAAATGTAAGCATCACTAGTACATACTGGCTTGACAAATTATACACTAAACAAAGTAAAGCAAGCAAGCTTGCAAAGTGATAAAAGTAAATCTGAAGATTTTAAATACTGGTAGCACTATAGCTACATAAATCATGAATTGTTTCCTCTTGACTAGATTCTGGCACAAGCAATGTAAATAACAATGGGAAGAATAGTTATCTTGGATTTAGAAGACAGCATTATATACCAGGGGTGCCAAAAAAAAAATGTATACAAGTGGACACTTTGGTCAACGTTGCTCAAGCAGTAGTTCGCCATAATCAGAACTGTCTAGACGCTGATGGTAACCACTTTGAGCACCTCTTATAATTGCAGAAGTCAAATGTGACTTGTATTCATCTTTTGTTATTGGTATATTTTGAGTATTACAATTTTAATACAGTTTTCCTTTCTTAAAATGTGTATACATCTTTTTGGCACCTTCTGTTAGTTTGAGTGGAACTGCAATTTAAACAGAATACCAGTCAAAAAGCCTAAAATTTAAAAAGCTAAGCTTGTTGTCATCTATAGTGTCATTTTATTTGCTGGTTTCTTCAAGTTATAATTTCGTAACCTTCAAGAAGCCCCCTGATTTTTAACTAAATATGATGCAGCAATCAAGGAAAACATTTAAATATGCATGCTAATAAAAAACAAACTGATAAACATAAAAAGCAATCTAACACAATCACTGGAAAGCAATCATATAACTGATTATGTACAGCTAAGCTACCTGATGTAGGCGTGTTTTCACACACTTTTGAAACCATCTTATCTATTCCACAAAATAAGAGGCATGACAGCAACAGAAAAAGACGAATTTGTATATATTCAGCCAAAGCACAATAGCACCACACTGTGGTATTATGGTAGA
Source organism: Aselliscus stoliczkanus (assembly GCA_033961575.1). Lineage (NCBI taxonomy): Eukaryota > Metazoa > Chordata > Mammalia > Chiroptera > Hipposideridae > Aselliscus > Aselliscus stoliczkanus. The sequence goes on from CM066736.1 coordinate 59,491,168, forward strand.
ACTACACAGTGGATGAGTACTCAAATTTTTAGTTTTATCTAGGAAATTGGAATTTTTCTTTGAAAAAATTAGTAGGAAATACCAGAATAGAACATTTATCCCTTAAGCTATCTGAAGGCAGCACGATTATTAGACACATAAGTTGGCAAAGCGTCCTAATACCATTGCATATTCATGTCTATTACAATCTTCATTTTAATCATTCTATTGCACATGTAAGAACTTAAGTATACACATAAGATAAACTGACAGAAAATTTATATAGAGCCACTAACCAAGAAAATTTATATAGAGCCACTAACCAAGTTTTCAAAAACTATAGGCTTTTGGTTTAATCGAATAGCTCATAGTTTAATCTTTAGGGAAAGCAGTGTTGGATATTAACTACATGTTCTGCAATATCAGTTAATCAAGGTCACATAGCAATCAGGTTATTAAACATACTTTGCTAACCTATAACAAAATAATTTCTAGTCAACACCCTTAGCTGCTACTGCAAGTCTATGGGGAAAAAAATAAAATCCTACTAGCCTCAGAACCTGAAAGCCCACCTATATCCATCTCTCTCCAAAACAAGGTCACTGATATATTATAAATAGCATCTCAGTTCAAGTTTTCCGCTCTTAAACAAAAGGGGCCAGTTATTTTAGCGGGGAGTTGAGCAATGTCTATCTGTATGCTCCAAAGTAATGAAATTTAGCTTTGGATAATAAATCGTATAACAAATTCTAGTAGTTTCATTTTCTGTGTACTGGATTACAGCTAATCTTGCTTGCATGGGAAGTCACAGTCTATAAGTTAATATGCACACAATAACGCTTGACTTATTAGCTCTTCTTCAGGAATTTATCCAGATACAAACCCCAAATCAAAAATGTCCACGCTAATATAGGTTTTGTAAACTACATGCACAAAGCCTATAGTATGTTACTACATCCTAAAGGAGCTCTTTAAGCCCTCAATGCAAGTCGCTTACAACAGAAAAGGCACTAGGTTGAAATGTAATGACCTAGGCATGAAACTCTCCATTTAGGAAGTCCTGAACTGCAGTGCTCTTAGTATTTATTTAAATGTGCATTTATCAATAAGTACACGTATCAACATACACAGGCAAAAAAAAAAAAATGGCCTACAAAACTAGGGGTACTTGGCAGCAAATGTGTTACACTTCAAGTAAAGGGAAGGACTCCAAAAGCAGGGTAGAGGAGTGAAGGGTGGGGCCACCCTGAGGGACCAGAGAACAGAGCAGGAGCCACAGGATTAGTTACCCGCAGGCCTTGACACCTAACATAATTTTCTCTGCTGGGTTTCAAACTTTCTTGGGACCCAGCTTCTCTCCCTTTTGAAATGGGAATGTCTATTCTATGCCTGTTCCATCATGGTATTTTAGAAACAGGTTGATTTGTTCTCTAGTTTTATAGGCTACTGATGGGAAAGGAATTATTCCCCACACCTGATTTAGATGATTTGGATAAGGAACTATTTGGAACTATGAGATGATATTTAGATGAGACTTTGGACTTAAAAATCAATGCTGGAATACGTTAGATTAAGAATGCTTGGATGGGGTGAATTGATTTTGTATGTGGGATGGATGTAAAATTTGGTGGGGCCAGGGGATGGACTATACGGGGCTGAATAGTATCTCATAATAAAAAAGTTAATGCCCACCCAGAACCTCAAAATGCGACCTTAATTTGGAAATAAGTCTTTGCAAGTGTAATCAAGTTAAGATGACATCATTATGGATTAGGGTGGGACCTATTATCCAGTGACTGGTGTCCTTATATTGAAAAACATTTAGACACACAGAGAGTATATATAGTGGGAAAGACCATGTGAAAATGAAGGTAGAATTGAAGTGACACAGGTACAAGCCAAGGAATGCCAAGGATTGCCAGGAAACTAGGGAGAGGCAAAGGAGTCTTCCCTGGTACCTTCAGAGGGAGCAAGGCCCTGTACAACACCTTGACTGACTCTAGCCCTAAGAATTGTCAGGTAATACATTTCAGTTTTTTAAGACACCAAGTCTGTGGTAATTTGTTAGGAGCCCTAGGAAACTAATACACACATGAATACAATTTAACATACATACAGACACACTTACACACTCTTAAGAGCTTTAGTGTTATGCCCCTGGAGTCAAATATTCAAATCCTGGCTCCTTATTTATTTACTGTTATTTATTTACCATTTCTATGGCTGCTTCTTTAGCTATAAAATAGGGACAGGCTGTGTAGATTAAGGAATAAACAAAAGGCACGGAACTATTAAGTACTTAATAAATGTTTGCTCTAAGGTTGTCGGAGTAGTTACTGTTGTTATATGTATAGCTTCTTTTGCTAATTGTTTTATCAAGTTCTTTGTCCATTCATAAAGTCTTAAGTGGTTTTCCTATCAATACTTACAGAGCACTTTATATACTAACAGTACTAACCGTTGTCTGGCATATTTGCCACAAATATATTCTCTGGTCTGTAAGAAAAGCTTTAATATGAAATCAATCACAATTGCTGACTTTGTGGTTTCTTGCCCTTCTAAGCTTAAAAGGCACCTTTCTTTAAGGTCTGACCAAATATACAATTCTATTGTGTTCTAGTAATTGTTACTGAAACCTAACTCTAATTATAGTGTTGTAAAGTGTGAGACAAAGATCTAATGGCTTTGACTATTTCACTCATAATAAAAAAAAGTGGATTAGTTACAACATTTTCTTTGTTGGCTCTGTAAATTACATCTAATACAGTTTTTTCTAAATGTTAACATGTCTAGGAATCATCTGGGAAATTGTTTAAATATAGAATCCTTAGTTCTATTTCAGAAATTCTGGTTCAGTAGGTCTGAGGTTGTTTCAAGGAACCTATACTTTTAATAAGCATCCTGGCTGATTTTAATGTCCTGACCACCATTCTAGAAATAGCATTCTATACATATAACAGTAACAATTACCACAATAACCTTAGAGATGACATTTATTAAGCATTTAATAATTCCATGCACTTTACATGTTTATTCCTAATCTACCTAACACTGGTGGTGGTATAATTGTTTAACCGTCAGGATATAAAACATACTACACACACATACACAAATTCTAAAGGAATTAAAGATTTGAATGTAAAAAAATTTACAATCTTAGAATAAAATCTAGAAGACACCATAACCTTCTACAGGAGTAAATATTTTAACAACTTTTTTTTCCCCCTAACAAGACAGAATTCAGAATTTATCAACGAAAAGGCAGGTATATTTAATTAAATAGAAAAATAAAATTCATATAGCAAAAAACATAACCAAAATCAAAAGATAAGAAATAAATACTGGACTCTTAACTCTTCTAGTTGTCTATTCTTTTACTAACGCCACATCTTTTGTTTAAAATGCCTGATATAAGTTTTAAAAAATGGCAAGGCATGTTCCCTCTCACTGTATTTTTCATACTCTTCTTAGCTATCAGTTCCTCCATAGAAATTTTAAATACATTTAACCCAGTTCCACAGAATTGGTCATAGAATTTCTACTTGCAATTTCTTTAACATATTATCAATAAAACCTAATATTAAGAGGACATATTTTTACAGTGCCTACATACATGGGTTTGCAGTATGGGTCCAAATACATTATTTTCTCCTATTTAACTAAGTCACCTTGAAACAGGTTAGATGGCCTAGGAAACTGAGAACCCCCTACAGGGTAAATGGTGAGGTACCTCACTGGTTACACAATTAACAAGTGACTGACTGTATCCAGCATCTACAGCTGGAGAAAAAAACAAGAACCAGTTTCATCCAGCAAAGATAATCCCTATTTACCTGGGACCTGATCTTTAGCTAATTTTAATGTCATTACAATGTTATTTGCATTGCAGTCACTACAACTCCCATCATGCATCTGACACCATGACAGTTCTGGAGAAATCAAATTAAGAAAAAGCAGGAAATGGAGGGTCCCGCTCAGGGGGAGGAGACAAATGAACCACAATCAATGGGACATCACCAATTCCCACCACACAAGGGATGAAAAAAAACCCTGATCATGACTTCTTTGTGTGACTCGTTCTGAGTTCACCCACACTTTCCTTTCCAGTGTGTCCTTTCATTTTCAAAAAGTCGTTTTTGCTTTCCTGCATCTGTTTCGCTCCTGAATTCTTTCTTGCCTGGAGAGAGAACCCAGTCACCGCTGCACTGGTTTGAGTCCTCTTGTTGCCATGAACCTCCAGCAGCAACCTTGAGCAAGTGTCTTAATCTATTTTATAAAATAATAATAGTATAGTTGGTCCTTGAACATGGGTTTGAGCTGCAAAGTCTGCATACATGTGGATTTTTTCCAATACAGTCAATCCTCTGTGTCCCCAGCTGTGGATTTTCAGCCAACAGGCTGAAAACAGTCTTTTCGATCCCAGTTGGAAATTCATGGATGCGGAGTGCTGAACTGTAAGCGTTGTTCTACATCATTTTATATAAGGAACTTGACCATCTGCAGATTTTGGTATCCTCAAAGGGTCCTGGAACCAATGACCCGCGGATATCAAAGGATGACTGTAGTTAAATTTTGGGGGATGCAAAAGTTATACATGGATTTTCGACTACATGGGAGGTCAAGTGCTCTTAACCCCTGGGTTGTTCAACGGTCGACTGTATACGTCCTAGGCTTAAGTGGGTGAAATAAGATAATGCATATAAGACATTTAACACAGTGTCACACACATAGGAGCTGTTCAAGAAATGCTAGCTATATATTGTGGTCCCAGTCAAATCCTATGTACAGTGGAAAAGACCCATCCAGTAACTGGAAGGGGGATCACTCCCTGCCAATAAAGGCCTTGTTTTTCAGTAAGGAGTCAAAGGAAGTGTGACTTATTTAAGCTACCTACAGGCTCTAAATATTCAAGCTGGGGGGGAAAATGCTCTAAGCACTTCCTGCAAAATGCAGATGTGGAAGAATGTATTGGGTTGTCGGAAAAGTCATGACATATTTTTTTCTGTTTTTCGTTGCAAAAATGCATCATGACTTCTCTGACAATCGAATAGATCAGTCCAGATAGAAATGATAGTGGAATAAGTTGCAGCAGCAGAAACCAAGCTGAAAATTGAATCTAAGGGGGATGGAAATGGAGTAGAGAAAAGGCTAGGGAGATAAATGAGAGTGAGGAAGAAGACTCTAGGTAAGAAATATTTTTAACCCACTAGCAAGAACAGTTTATATTCTAACTAGTATCTGACACGAATACTGTTGTCCACTGTGGTTGTGTACCCAGTTTTTTCATTTTCAACAAATTTAGTATTTTAAGTGAAATTGAGAACTACCAATTTGTATATTTAATAAGTAATTTATTGGGCACCTGCTGTGTGCTGGACACTGATAAGTACTAGGTATACTGTGGCAAAAACAAAACAAGCATGGTTCCTGAACTTAGAATCTAATGAGGGAGAACAGATAAAAATCAAATAACTACACTATAGTTGCAAATGAGAAAGACCGCAAAGGAAAAGATCAGGTGGTCAGTCCTTGCCAAGGAGATACTGGCTACTTCTCATTCTTCTGGTCTCAAGTAATCAAGGAAAGGGTGGGGAGAACAGCAGAAGGGTGGGGAGAACAGCTTTTTTGCCATGATCATGAACAAGGAAGTTTGCTACATTCATGGTAATAAAAGGTAGGTGTAGGGCCAGCTGAATGGCACAGTGGTTAAGCATTGGCTTGGGAAGCCAGAGACCCCGGTTCCATCCCACATATGAGGGCCAGTGACACTGCTCTCAAAAAAAAAAAAAAAAAAAAAAAAAAAGATAGATGTAGACAGAAAATAGTGAGCAAAGAGAGGAGCTAAAGATGCAAATGGAGAGATAAATGAGAATAAGACAATAGGGGTCATGTTAAAGTGATTAGATTTTATTAAGAAATAACCTACCCATGAGTTTTAAGAAAATTGCTGTTGGTTGTTTAAGGACTACTCCAACTCTGTACAGAAAATGCATTAACTGGGCGAGGACAACAGTGAAAAGGGGGAACCAAATAGAAAGCCACTTAAATAGTGCAGGAGATGCTATGGTGGAAGGAGACAAGAAATAGGCCCTATGACCTTCCTAGCTATCATATAATACCACCACCTAATTGTACTTCCTATGCTTACTTTATGTAACTGTTGTTCTAGAAAACAGTTCTATGATCTAGTCATTTTAAAACTATAAATTAGTATTAAATCTCCAAATACTGAGTCATATTTGTGCTGACAATTAATATTCAGCAAAGTAATAATAAAAATGCAAAGTTGAGGGCCAGCCGAGTGGCTAAGTTGGTTAAGAACTCGCTCAAGGGTGCGAGCTGAGATTTGAGCAATAGCAGTTCGATGCCCAGCCCAAGCTGAGCTGTTGCTAAACTGCCAAAAGGTGGCAGGATGCCTCAGCTGAAAAAAAAAACAAAAAGTAAAGTTGAAAATGTGGAACCATGGAGAAAAATATTTTGGTCTTTTCCCAAATTTAAATCTTAATTGTTATACTGTATCTATGTTATCTTGCCTTATTTTATGATCTTTTTTTTTTTAAGAGGACAGTGTCACTGGCCCTCATATGTGGGATCCGAACCAGGGCTGGCGTCCCAAGCCAGCTCTCAACCACCATGCCACTTGGCCGGCCCTTATCTTTCCTTATTTTATAAGGATGGGAACAAAACTGAAAACTTCATAGAACTATGTGCTTTTATACTTATGATAAATGGTAGATATAATTAGAAAACAAAACAAACAAGAAAACACAACCAAAATTTCCCAATTGGGTACAGTAAATTATAATGATGACCTACAAAAAAACCCTTTCCCTCCAGGGTTAGGAATGTACTACACTGGCAGTTTATTTATAGTAGGGTCTGCAATGTCTTATAATCCCTCTTCTCTAGGCATTCATTAAATAAATATTTATTAAGTGCCAACTATACAACAGTTAGTTTTATATAAGGTTACTTTCTCCATTAAGCAAAGAATAAAGTGGTGGATGCAATAATCTCTTTAATTGTGGGCATCAGGCAAGGAGGAAGAAACCCAGAGCTTCCTAGATCCATTATTATATTCTTTCCTGCCCTGCCATAGTAGCAACAGAACTGGGAGGAGAAATGATGTGCACCTAGTAGGAATGGCTAATGTGACAAGGAAAAATTCCACAAATTCCTGCATATTTACTGCTGACCAAATGGGAGTAACAGAACTGAGTTTTTCAATATACTAATGACCCCAAGAACTGACTCCATTTGAGAACTGACAATCTAATAACAATGTCCAGTACAAAGTACAATATTTCCCTTGCTGCTGTCCTAAGTTTTATCCTCCATCATTTAGCAACTCTTGGGAACGTCTCTTGCTCAATTTTCTCACTTATTCTGATAAGGTGAGAAATTCAAATGAATCTCCAGCAACGTAAACTACTGTCTACTTCCCACCCTCACTGTGAGAAATGCTGCCGTGTCCATTCATTCTTCAGAAATTAGTGACACAATAACAATACTAGTGACAACTGGAAAGTATCTCTTATTCTGTGTTTTACTGAATATATCATAGCTTTTTGGCAAAGAATCAGCCAAATTGGAAAAGGTCTGGGTTCTGTCATTAGTCAAATAAGATTAATAAAAATTGAAGGGAAAATATCTTAAAATACAATTAACAGGAAACTGAATCTTCAATGCTCAATTACCTTCCTATCATTTATTAAAAGTTTAAATTAGTAATTATTTATTTATCAGGATTGACCAAAGCCAACATTGTTCATCAAGGCAATTGGTAATCTGTCTCACAGACATAATTTCCAGATATCAACCTGATGAACAAACCATTACTTTATAATTATGCTGACTCCACTCTACGGAGCAATGATCTGATAAATTCTGACTTTAGGAAAAGTTCATTAAGAGCAGCAGAAAATTATGAAAGCTTATGGGCTCATTCCCATGCTCACTCTGAACCCTCCATAGTAGAGGTTCTTTCAGAATAAGCCTTTTATGACCCTGCTGAAATCCAGATCCTATCCTTAGAGAAATGCACATGTACACACAAAATATAGCAAACAACTTCAAGAGGGTAAAAAAATGACTTGATGCTTATCCAGGAACTTAGGTCAAGAATCCATGTTATCGCTAGTACAGCCTCCTTCTGGGCACAGAATAGAGTTGGAATAGAAAGGTTTATGAACAGATCAGAAAAAGTAGTTGGTGGGAAAATTCAAGGAAAAGACACAGCAAAAGTGAGAGATGAAATTCACAGTCATACTGTGAAGCCTTACTACAGCAGCACAGATTATTCACTCGACAAATATTAATTGAGCATTATGATCTAGGTAGGTGCACTAAGAGATGCGCTAGTGACCAAACTCAGATGTTGCTAACAAACATATTGGGTTGTCAGAAAAATCATGATGTATTTTTTCTGTTTTTTGTTGCAAAAATGCGTCATGACTTTTCCGACAACCCAACAGTTCCTGCTCTCACATGGCTTATAAGGACCAGGGAAAAGACAACTGTCCTGATTAATAATTATATAAACTGAGGTATGTTATTGGAATGAAGAAAATATATTTTATGAGAGCCTACAAAAAAAGAACCTAACTTAGGGCTGGCCGAGTGGCGCGTTGGTTAAGAGCTGGCAGGGCCCCTGTTCGGATTCTACATATGAGAGCTAGTGACACTGCCCTCTACAGTTAAGATGGTGAACAACAGCTGGACCTGGAGCTGGGCAGCTGTGAGTCACCGGGAGACTGCGGAGTTTGCAGCCCCTGCTACAGTGGGCTACCATAAGCTACAGTGAATGGCTGGCAGCCTATGTGGGCAGCCTGCGTGAGCAGCCGGCAGCCAGCGTGAGCTGCCAAGAGCCGCCGTGAGCAGCCCTCTAGAGGCCAGCGACCAATCTGCCTCACCCAGGAAGAGTGCAATGATAATACTAACATGGGCCAGCAAAGCAACATCCTCCACAACTAGACTGAAGAACAAAAGAACAACTTGTCTGTTCCCCTTCCCCGATTCCCCAATGCTGTTCCCCTCCTCCAATAAAATCTTTAAAAAAAAAGAACCTAGCTTAGATTGAGGGTTCACAAAGCCTTCCCTAAAGTGATTGAAAGGTAATCAGTAAATAACTTATCTGTGCAGAAATAGGGGTGGGGGATAAAGTTAATACAATTCTTCCAGACCAAGGGAAACATAAGCAAAGATTCTGAGGTTGAGGCATCGTGGCGATTTAGGAACTTGTATTATGAAATTAGGAAGATGTTGGTTCTCTTATCAACAGCTTTCTTTTTGGCCTGTTACATATCTTTTCATAAAAATAACAGTATATTCATTTTAGGGTGGTTGGGATGATTAAATTGAAGAATATATGTTAAGCACGTAGTAAAATGCCTTGGCACACAGTAAGTGCTCACTAAATGTTAGTGAAGATAAAAATTATAGTTACGAGAACCTGTGTTCTAGTGAAATTACTTGGGCATACTCTTACCCCAGCAAACTCAACCCCACAATAAATGTTGCAGTTCCTACAGCCACCAGTTACAAATTTCTAAGGCAAAATACAGCACCATATATATTTTAATAATTACTTGCTCTTAATTTCTACTTACATAAATGTGTTACAAAGAGCTGTATTTAGATATTGCACAAACACGTCTGTTATCTCTTCCTAAGAACAACTTTATCATTGAGATTATTTTTTAAACAAACCAACTTATTGATGAATTTTCACTCAAGAGAAACCAAGTTCGTACAACATAATTACTGTTTTTGAATAGAATGCTACTCAAAATTGACTCGAATCCTATTCGATATTAAAGACAAAATGAGCTACTGAAAAACTGTTCTCCACAAAATTTAAACCTTCGAAAATAGTTTCAAAGTTAGTCTTACTTAACAAGCTGAGATGTAATTCAAAAGAAAATTTTTACATTTTCTCTTTGCCTCTAGGCAACTCATTAAATGACTCCCTAGCAATGGAGAACCTTTCCCTTATGCAGAAGTCTGTTAATATTCAAAGATATACACACTTTTCAGATGTATGCTGAGATACACTACCTTTGAGTGTTGAGCACATTTTTCCTATACTTAAATTTATCTACAATACATCCCCTGGCCTGAGATTACTCAATAGGTAAGAACTGAGACAAGGAGATACTTAACTCTTGTACTACAAAAATGCAGTTATTACCTGGAAAACTAGTCTTCATTATATCGATTCCAACTTGTAGCTCAGGTTCAGCAGCAAGTACAGCATAGTCGCCTTGATGAGAGATGTTAAAGTTGAAATTGGGGTAAGGATTCAATGAGTCTTTTGCAAGAACTGGCTTTCCTTTTGCAGTTCTTTGCAAACGAATATTATTCCAAGGGATATTCAATTTCTCTGCAACTAACTTCCTTATCATCAGACGACCAGCCTGTTAAGTAAATAGAACATTTGGTATGTATAGGTACACTGCTTGTAACATACAAAGTCTATTTTTTTGATTTCTAAAATATTCATTTAAAAAAGTTTTTAAAAACATGTAAGTATTAAATAAAATGCATTTAGATTTAAGCAGTGCTCAAGAGGTTAGAAGAAAAAATTAAAGTCCCTCCTTAGTAATTCCCTTCCCTCAACAGGTAACCAGTCTTTTCTCTAAGTATTTAAATATATGTTCATTTTGCATATGCTTTTACTGTCTATCTACATACATGAGATCCTACTATATGTAATATTCTACCATGTATAACCTTTTTTAAAGGTTTTTTTAATTGGGGAATTGCGGGAGGGGAACAGCATTGGGGAATCGAGGAAGGGGAACAGACAAGTTGCTGTCTTTTTGTTCTTCAGTCTAGTTGCAGTGGACGTTGCTTCACTAGCCCGTGTTGGTATCATCATTGCACTCTTCCCGGCTGAGGCAGATCGGTCGCAGGCTTCCGGATGGTCCCTCACCGTGGGTATTGGCAGCTCACACTGGCTGCAGCCACTCACACTGGCTGCCGGCCACTCACTGTAGCCTATGGCAGCCCACTGCAACAGGGGCTGCAGCCTACACCATCTCCGGGGCTCGCCCAGCCCAACTCCAGGTGGAGCTGTTGTTAGCTGTAGAGGGCAGTGTCACTGGCCCTCATAAGTGGGATCCGAACCAGGGCTGCTGGCATCCCAAGCTAGCTCTTAACCAATGCGCAACTTGGCCGGCCCCCATGTATAACCTTTTTAACTTGGGGATTATTTCATATCTATACATAAATATCTGGTCTGTACACTTAACTATAGCATACTATTTCATAGTATCAAGAGACTACTACTTGATTGACTATTCCATTATTTGACATTGTAGGCTGGCTCCAGTTTTGCTATTATAAAAAATTCTCCAGTGAGCAACCCTGTTGTACCTACATCTTTGTGCATATGTGCAAGTATTTCTAGATCCTATGTACCCATCATTCAGTTTCAACAATTAGCTATGCACGACCTATCTTTTTTCACGTATACCCCATCCACTCTCTCCCACTTCCTAGTAAGAAAAGAAATCACTAAAATCACACAAAAATACCCAAGGGTGGGCCAGCTGAATAGCACATTGGTTAAGAGCTGGCTTGGGACGCCGATTATGGGCAGCAGGGCCCCCATTCGGATCCTACATTAAGAGAGCCAGTGACACTGTCCTCTATAGCTAAGGGGGTGAACAACAGCTCCACCTGGTTGCATCAACAGCTAAGATGGTGGAAAATGGCTCCACCTGGAGCTGGGCTGCTGTGAGTCGCTGGTGATGATGTGGGCTGCAGCATCCGCTGCAGTGGGCTGCCATGGGCTACAGTGAGTGGCTGGCAGCCAGTGTGAGCTGCCAAGAGCAGCCGTCCAGAGGCTGGCGACCAATCTGTCTCACCCACGAAGAGTGCAATGATGGTGCCAACATGGGCCAGTGAGGGATGTCCTCCACAACTAGACTGAGGAACAGAAGGATACCAAATGTCTGTTCTCCTTCCCCGATTCCCCAATAAAATCTTAAAAACAAAAACAAAAAAACCCCCAAGGGTATAAAATGACAAAGTATACACTATTTTGCAAAATACCTTTCAAGGTTTTTTTTTTTCCCCTTCAACTCTAAGTTTTAGAAACTGCCACACTGAATTCCAGAATTTCTTACAATTTATAAAAAAAATATAAAAAAAATTTCTTGTAATTTATAAAAAGTATTTGTCAAAATGCCTTCAAAGCTTATCAAATAGCTCATATTTCAGATGAAAAGGTGTTTTAAAGAGACAAGTTCAAGAAATGACTGTCTTTGAAGGGATGGTAATTAATCACTGGCTGTTTCAAATTACACTATATAGAAGTAATTTTGAAACCCAATTTTCCATCTGTTACTTATAAATACATACCTAAAATATTCTATTTAAAATACTGTTTCTCAAGTTATCTACTCAGAAAAGTGTGCCTAGAATTGCATCCTTCCAGGGCTTCAATCTCACTGGTAATAGGAGGCTGGTCTAGGTCTTTCAGTTCCAGCAAGGATAAACGAGGTCGTACCGTCAGTATTTTGGAGGGCCTCCCACGTGCAGGGGCCCTTGGAGAGTGGTGAGATAATTAATTGGCAGACTAAGCATGTGATATAGGCCCACGCAAAGAAAAAACAAAACTTGACAACATAAATAAAAACGTAAAAACATTCACTATGGGGAAAAAAGCCATTACTTCTTAGGCCTTTCCTAGACCTATGTTATGATTTAACAGGGTTTCTACTTTCAATTACGACGGGGAAAGGGCTAATTGTTACAGCGATCGAGGCCTCCGAAGAGATTACAAAGGCCGTCGAGACCAGGCCCTGCGCACAAATTCAGCAGCGCCCACCACTCTCGCTTGGGGCGGCCCACAAGTGAGCTAGACCGCGGAAGTCGACGCTAGAATGGGGGCCGGGGGGTCTGTACAGTCTGGCCCACCTCCCCCAACATCTGCTTTCTCGGTTCACAATACCAAAGACCTGTAGTAGTAGTAGTAGTAGTAGTAGTAGTAGTAGTAGTAGTAGTAGTACCATGGCTGCCTTGGCGTCCCGAGCAAAGACGAACTGGCCAATGCGCTCCTTCTCCTCGGGCTGGATCGATCGCACCGCCAGCAGCCATTCGGCTCGGCTCGGCAGCCAAGTGCCGCAGGAAAAGGCCCAGCGCACGCCCTCCATTGCTGGTACCAAGCAGAAGCGCTTAGCGAGGAAAACCATACACCGAAAACGAACTCAGCCGCCACCTCGGGCCTGATGGCGCGGACACTCACGTGCCCCACCCCCTTCTTCCCGGCGCCTGTGCGGAAGAGGCGGGGCGTCACGCTATGACACGAGCACGTTGCCCCCAGGAGCCCTCACGTCCCGCCCCCAACACTGCCACCGCCTCCTCTCGGAAAAGACAGCTGAGGGCTGAGACGGAGACCCGCCTCTGCGCTCTGCGGCAACGTGTGACGTCACATGGGGCGGGGCTTCGTCGGCGAGCGAAGGGTGGGACCAAGGCCGAGAGCCGGATAGTTACGCCACTCACACATGGAGAAGTGCTAACCGGACAGCGGTACTAGCCAATCGCAATCAGTCCTCTGAAGGGAGACTGGGGTGGAGACTTCGGATACTGCAGTTGCAGGTGGGTGATCTCTGGGGTCTTTGGGAAAAGTGGGATAATAGCGCCTTATTCCTGGGGACCCTGATCGGCCACTATGAGCCTCTGAAGAGAGGATTCCCTTGGCTTCAGCTGCCTCTGCCGCTCCTTCACGTTCTGGGACGGGAGCGGTTTCCACCGCTGGGAGGGGACTGCATGGTGCCCCCTGGAGTTGAGCTTCGCTGCGTCTCTAAGTTGCCTTCCCTCCACCCTCAGACCCTTCGGTTTAAGCACCTCACACACCTAGGACACTTCCTACCTCTAGCAGTCGCCCATCCTGAAACCCTCCTTTAAGGCTGGGGCCCAGACACTGCTCCCAGTGCGTGACGCCGGCCCCGCACGAATCCAAGGCTGCTAGCGAGCCGATGGGCTAATGTTGACGCTTTGTTGTCGCCATCAAATGACCCAGGTGTTGTTTTGCCATTACCAAGCCTGGACCAGAGCCCTAGGGAGAAAACAGGATTCTGTTGTTGAGGCAACAGTGGTTCCACCATGTCAGAGGTTCTTGCTCTAAAAGCGCAGAACTAAGTTAAATAACTTCAGCAGCCCTTTTAGTTACTCTGTGCCTTTACTTAGCTATTTTCTTTATGAAGATACATATTGATGTCTGTTTCCACAGTTGTTCCATGTAGACTGTAGGTGACTCTTATATGAAAACCCTCGTGATCAAAATCCCTGGTTTTTGTCTAGGGAAAAGTTGATCTGTGCAGATGAATGTAAATGCCTAACTTGGTGGTAGATTAAATGCTATGCTGGGTTCAGATTCCCTTCTTCCTTTGACCGCCAAGGAATGTCAATTAAAGGCCAGCAGTAATAATTAACAGTTAAATTTGGATTATTTCCATCCTCGTAAAGATGGTTTCTATTCTGTTTGTATTTGTACTTGTTTCCATGAGCTTTTCCTGATGTCATGAACCCCCTCCAATCCTTCGTTAGATAAAAGGATTTTGAACATACACGTATAGAAACCTTCAAAGGGTTGCAAAATGAATTACTGCTTGATATATCAATTTAGTTAATAATAAAAGTCTGTCAGATGCCATGTTTAAGATCTGCTTACCACCTGCTGAGAGTTTACATGCAGGGCATATAAAATGTACAAAAAAGTTACAATTACAGAAAATGTAAAGATATATAAAGTATAAGGTATCTATCTACTAATACTTATATCAGCAATGAACATAGCTCCACCTTTAGCTATGTATCTAAGCATCATAACTTTTCCATTCTTGCCTTTTTGAACTGATATTTATAATTTTTGTATATTTTCTGTTTCTAAAACACTTCTATGTATCTCACATGTTCTTCTAATTGCAGTAATTGTTAGTATTGCTGATGGTGAAACTGAGATCAGAAAGAATTTGTGGAATTATTTAAATCCAGGCTTAGGAATTCATAGTCCATTCTTTGACCACTGAACTAAATAAACTCTGTGTATTCAATCTATAGAACATAATGTATAGGCAGGTAATGTAGTGGTTGTTTGTACTTGTTCTTTCTGCCTGGAATATTCTTTCCTCCCATCATCATATTCCTTGTTCCTCTGTATCATTCAGGTCTTAGCTCAAATTTCAAATCAAAGAGAATGTCTGTACCTAAAAAAATCTAAAAAGCTCACTCTTCCCACTCCCTACCCCCCAGCCCCAGCCTTCTATCCTCTTGGACACTATAGGTTTGTTTAATCCCTTTCCCTATCTACTTTTTAAATTCTTACTTTTCTTTCAGGGCTTAGCTCAAACCGTACCTTTTCCTAAGGACTACCCCAAAGTACATTTAAAAAAAATAAAATATGGTCTATGTAATTCATTTGGGAATTTTTCAGTATTGCCTTATGACACCTATTGACCTGAATTATTTATATGTGTGTTGTCTTGCAAAACAGATTGTAAGCTACTATACCTTTTACAAATAGTAACATCAGGAATTTTTTTTTTTTTTTAAGATTTTATTGGGAATTGGGGGAGGGGAACAGCATTGGGGAATCAGGGAAGGGGAACAGACAAGTTGTCCTTTTGTTCTTCAGTCTAGTTGTGGAGGACATCATTTCACTGGCCCATGTTGGTATTATCATTGTGCTCTTCCTGGGTGAGGCACTTGCTCCCCAGCCATTGGACAGCTGCTCATGGTGGTTCACAGTAGCTCACACCAGCTGTCAGCCAGCCCCACTCAGCCTAGCCATCGCCCGCTACTCATGGCAGCCCAGCTCCAGGTGGAGCTGTTGTTCATCATTTTAGCTGTAGAGGGCGCTGCGTCACTGGCCCTCTATGTGGGATCCCAGGTGGAGCCCGGCTGCTCAGAGCTGGCTACCCAAGCCAACCCTTAACCAACGTGCCGCACTGGGCCCGCCCCATCAAGGAATGTTTTTGAGGAACGTTTGCAACAGATTTTGCTCTTCACAAGCTAATACTGATATTTCTATTCTGTCTATCTTTACTTTCCTCACGTTTTTCTTAAGGAGCTATAAAGTGTGACGTTAATAACCTGCCTAGCTATATTCAGTAAACCCCAAAAATGTATTACAATATTTTTGTATTTCATTGGTTAGGTGGGAGAAAGAACTAAAGTATATAGGCTCAGCAAGCTTGTGAGGAGTAGTCATCTTACCAGATCCTGATTTGTGGCTTCTTAGCAGGATTCTGTGAGACTTGTGTTCTATTTTTAGTTCTACCACTGAATTATCTGTGTGACTTAGGGTAAGTCACATAACCTCTCCCAGGTGTAAATTTCAGTGGAAAGCCCTCAAATGAGATCATATCGATTCGGTAATGTTCACTAGCTTTTTATTTGGTCACAACTTGAACTTTATTCCATTGCAAAACTTCCTTTCCAAGACTTCCATAATTATACTGGTTACTCAAGGAAGAAACCTTGATTCTCCTTTTACCTCAATTCCTATATTGGATTACTGCAAAGTTCCTTTTGTTCTACTTCTAAAAATAAAGATAAAATTCACCTATTTCTCCCCATCTCCATTGTTAACACCCTAGTCTAAACCACCACCATTTCTCACATGAAATACTGATTAGTTCTCTATTCTGCACAAGAAAGGGGAACATTCTCTTCCTCCATGCCCTAAGCACTCCTGCACCAACCTGTTTTCAGACCTAAGTCTAGAAGTCCATGCCCTTTATCATGGTGCTACATGGCCTCTGAATGAGAGTGAGAAGGCCAGGCCAGCAAGATAGGAAACCTGAAGGGTGTTATGGCACTGAAAAGAAGAGGAAGCTATTCAACAATGTGCGTACTTCTGAGAAATAAATAAGATAAGAAGAGAGAAATTAGCATTAGACTGCAAGACAGTAGTGTGGTAACATTGACATGAGCAGTTTAGTAGGGTGAAAAAGAGGAGCTTGATTGTAGTGTGTTGAGATAACTGGAGGTGAAGTTAATATAGACTGTTCTCTAAAGAAATTTTTCTGGGTTAGGGAGTAGAAAAATGGAATAATAACGAAAGGGGAATAAAAGGTCAGTGGACAGATTTTTGTTTGTTTGATGTTTATTTAAAGATGTGAGGTACTTTGTACACTGATAGACAATGTCCAGTAGAGTGGGAGAAATTGTTGATGTTGCAAGGGGGTAGGTGTGTGCATGTGTGTTCACTATTCTAAAGGGTGTGTGTATGTGTTCACCAATCTGGTGTGTGTGTGTGTGTTTGTGTGTGTGTGTGTGTGTGTGTGTGTTCACTATTCTAAAGTGTACTCCAGAGTAGAGGACCTTGTCTGTATTGTTTTCGGCTGTGTGCCCAATATCTGGAATAGTGCTTGTCACAATAATAGCTACTCTGCAAACTTTCTAATATGTGTTAAATAAATGACTTGGACTCTGTTTCTCTTACCTTCTTTTAATTCATTCTTTACACATCAGCCAAAAGATATTTAAAAATATAAATCAGATCATGTCACTGTCCAGCTCGGCCTTCCAATTGCACTTAGAAAAAAACTCCAGCTCCTGTGGCCTGTAGGATCCTGCATGAGGTGGCACTGGCCTTCTGCAGCCCTATCTCCCCAACATTCTTGCTCTCATTAACTATATTCCAATGATAATGGCCTTCATTCATTTCCTACAACTGAGGGACCCTTTCTCACTGTAGGGCTTTATACATGATTTCTCTCACCAACCCCTTTTCACCATTCAGGTGGCAACTTAAATAACACTTTCTCTGAAAGTTTCTCCCTAATGTAGTGCATGAGAACAAGGACTCTGGAGCCATACTTGTGGGTTTATATCCTAGCTCCCTGCTTATTTGCTGTGTGACCTTGGGCAAATTAGTTAAATTTTCAAAGCTCTGTTTTCCCTGTGTATGAAATGGGGACAATAGTAGTACTTATTTTAAAAAGTAGTTTTAAAGATTAGAGTATATAAAGCATGTACTACAGAGCCTGGCATATAGTAACACCATGTAAGTATTCACTGTTACCATTGTTGTTATCTGAAGTCGAATACCCCTTACTGTTCAGTTTTATTTCCATTTTCCCAGTTGTTTCTTCACAGCATTTATAACAATTTATAATTTGTCTCTTCCTCACTAGATACTAAACACCAAGAAAGCAGGGATCATTTCTGCCTTTATTCTTCATGCTATCTCTAGTGCCTAATTCAGTACTTCGCATATAGTTAGCACTCTGCAATAAATACTGAATGGAGTAGGCAAGAAATCATGCTCTTTACTAAATCAGTTACCAAACTAAAATCACTGGAAGATCCAATGAAATCACAGCCCAATCAGTCACAGCACAGCTTTAATTTAATACTCCATTTCTATCAAGCAGTGTATGCTTTTTGTTTTTGTCATGACTTTATATCAAAGGCTTGGTTCTTAGGCTCGATTCTTGTACTTTTATTGATTCAATTATTTAAATCAAATTTTAATGGAAGACACTAAAAGAACAAGAGAACAGTTTTGAAACTTGAGTTAATGTTTTGAGCAGGAAGGAGTTTTGTTGAATCTGAGATGCAATCTTATAAAATACCATTGTTTTATGTGCTACTAAGAAAGAAAAAAATGCCATTTTAACTGTGACACAACTTTTTTTCACATGGAATATTTTTTATACTTATGGAAAGACCTTTTAAAAAAATCATACATCACACTTGTAAATACTTAATATTCATGATATCATTTTAAGCATCACAACAGTAGAGCGTACTTGATATGTCCACTTTGCAGATGAGGAAGCCAAAGCTGCTGAAAGCCTCAATAGGAGTCACTAGTAAGTGACATAGGACCTGTTCCTTCATCTCCAAACTTTAAGTTCTTTGTTACTTGTAAAATACACTAATACACAAATAGAGATATTCAAACCAAATTTAAGAAATGAAAATTTTAGCTTCTTGGATTTGTCATTTACAATATAAATGGCAAGCTTTATCATTTAACAACTTAATAAAAGTGAATAGCTATGTATGATCCTAATATATTTGAGAATAGTTATTTGAGAATTCTTAAAATTTCTACTAAAATTTGCTTTTTGTCATTATATATAAATAGTTCATACTTATATCACTGGGTTCAATTCTTTTTTTTTAAAAGATTTTTATTGGGGAATTTGGGGAGGGGAACAGACAAATTGCTGTCCTTTTGTTCTTCAGTCTAGTTGTGGAGGACGTCACTTCACTGGCCCATGTTGGTATCGTTGGTATCATCATTGCGCTCTTCTTGGGTGAGGCAGACAAATTGCTGTCCTTTTGTTCTTCAGTCTAGTTGTGGAGGACATCACTTCATTGGCCCATGTTGGTATCGTTGGTATCATCATTGCGCTCTTCTTGGGTGAGGCAGATCGGTCGCCGGCCTCAGGACAGCTGCTCACAGCAGCTTTTCGCAGCTCACTCTGGCTGTTGGTCGCTCACTGTAGCTTATGGCAGCCCACTGCAGCAGGGACTGCAGCCTACACCGTCACCTGGACTCGTGCAGCCCAGCTCCAACTGGAGCTGCTGTTCACCATCTTAGCTGTAGAGGGCAGTGTCACTGGCCCTCATATGTGGGATCCGAACCGGGGCCACTGGCATCCCAAGCCAGCTCTAACGAACGCGCCACTCGGCCGGCCCCACTGGGTTCAATTCTTACTCATGAACAATGAGCCTCAATAATTGACTTAACCCAGTACAAAGTACAAGTTACATACATGTTTTTAATGACAATTATGTTAATATAAAAATGTTTGTTGGGATTTTTTAAATTGATACTCTCAAGACTTATGCCACTGTGCAGAAATACATTTTTTATCCTTTTGAAAGTCTCAGGTTTGAGTACCTTTTAGCTGTTTTTTCATCATTCAACTTTTTTTTTTTAATTCTTTTATTGTGAATTAAACTTTTTTTTTTTTTTTAGTTTCAGGTGTACAACGCAGTACAATAGTTATACATTTTGCACCTCAAAGTGACAACCTCCCTCCCCAATTCGCCACCCCACTCCGCCGCCACATCATACATATCTATCACAATTCCTTTGACCCCACCCCACACTCCACATTGCATTACCATATACACATTCAACCACAGTTGGCATATAATATTATACAACATCAGCCCCAGGTGTACAGTGCAGTGATCAAGCCTCCACTACATCCATGAAGTGGTCTCCCCAACAAGACGTGATCATCTGACACCCCACAAAATATTTACAACATTATTAATTATATTCCCCAAACTATCTTTCATATCCCTGTGGCAATATTGTAGTTATCCATCGATGCTGTCTAATCCCACCTCCTTCTCCCTCATCCCCACCCCCCTCCCAAATAGGAACCATCAGTTTCTCTTCTATATCTATGAGACCGTTTCTGTTTACTTTGCTAGTTCATTTAGTTTTTTGTTTCACATATGAGTGAAATCATATGGTATTTGTCTTTCTCCAACTGACTTATTTCACTTAACATCCATATCTAGATGAATATGGATATCTCTAGATCCATCCATATCGTTGCAGATGGTACAATTTCATTCTTCTTTATAGCGGATTAATACTCCATTGTATAAATGTACCACATTTCTTAATCCAGTGGTCTACCGATGGGCATTTCGGTTGCTTCCAAGTCTTCACCATTGTAAATAGCGCTGCAGTAAACATAGGAGTGCATATATTTTTTCAAATTAGCATCTTGGATTCGTCTGGGTAGATAACCAAGAGTGGAATTACTGGGTCATACGGTAGTTCCATTTCCAGTTTTTTGAGGTACCTCCATACTGATTTCCATAATGGCTGCACCAATCTGCAGTTCCACCAACAGTGCACCAGGGTTCCCTTTTCTCCACACCCTCGCCAGCACTTGTTGTTTCTTGATTTATTGATGATAGCCATTCTGACCAGAGTGAGGTGGTATCTCATTGTAGGGTTTTTTTGCATTTCTCTAATGATTAGTGAGGTTGAACATTTTTTCATATGCCTGTTGGCCATCTGTATGTCCTCTTTAGAGAAATGCCTCTTCATATCCTCTGCCCATTTTTTAATTGGGTTGTTTATTTTTTTGGTGTTTGAGTTGAGTGAGTGTTTTATAAATTTTGGATATTAACCCCTTATCAGATATATTGTTGGCGAATATCTTCTCCCATTCAGCAGGCTGCCTTTTTGTTTTATTGATGATTTCCTTTGCTGTGAAGAAACTTTTAAGTTTGATGTGAACCCATATGTTCATTTTTTCTTTTATTTCCCTTGCCCGAGGAGATATAGCAGTAAAAATATTACTGAACATAATGTCTGCAAATTTACTCCCTATGTTTTCTTCTAGGAGTTTTATGGTTTCAGGTCTTACATTTAAGTCTTTAATCCATTTTTAGTTTGTTTTCATATGTGGTGTAAGTAGGTGGTCCATTTTCATTTTTTTGCACGTGTCGGTCCAATTTTCCCAGCATTTATTAAATAGACTCTCTATACTCCAATGTAAATTCTTGCTTCCATTGTCATAGATTAAATGACCATATATGGATGAGTTTATTTCTGCACTCTCTATTCTGTTCCATTAGTCTATGTGTCTCTTTTTATGCCAGTATCATACTGGTTTGATTACTGTAGCTTGTAGTCTGATTTGATGTCAGGTAGTGTGATACCTCCCACTCTGTTCTTATTTCTCAAGCTTGCTGTGGCTATTTGTGGTCTTTTGTGGTTCCATATAAGTTTTAGGATTCTATGTTCTATTTCTGAGAAAAATGTCCTTGGTAGTTTGATTGGAATTGCATTGACTCTTTATATTGCCTTTGGTAGTATTGACATTTGAACTATATTAATTCTTCCTATCCATGAACATGGTGTGTATTTCCATTTATTTGTGTCTTCTTTGTTTCCACTCTTCAGTGTATTATAATTTGCTGAGTACAGGTCTTTGACTTCTTTGGTTAAATTTATTCCTAGATATTGTACTGTTCTTGAAGCAATTGTAAAACAGATTGATTTCCTGATTTCTTCTTCAGATAGTTTATTATTGGTGTATAGAAATGCAACTGATTTCTGAATATTAATCTTGTATCCTTACTAAATTTGCTTATCACTTCTCACAGTTTTCTGCTGGAGCCTTTGGGATTCTCTATATATCTTATCATTTCATCTGCATATAATGACAATTTTACTTCCTGCTTTTCAATTTAGATGCATTTTATTTCATTTTCTTGTCTGATTGATGTAGCTAGAACTTCCAGAACTATGTTGAATAGCAGTGGTAAAAGTGGGCAGCCTTGTCTTGTTCCTGATCTTAAGGGAAAAGCTTTTAGCCTTTCCTTATTGAGTACAATGTTTGCTGTGGGCTTCTCATATATGGCTTTTATTATGTTGAGATATGATCCCACTTTTCCCACTTTGCTAAGTGTTTTTATCAAAAATGGCTGCTGGATTTTGTGAAAATACTTTTTCTGCATCTATTTATATGATCATATGATTTTTATTTTTCATTTTGTTAATGTGATGTATTACGTTAATTGATTTGTGGATATTGAACCAACCTTGCATACCAGGAATGAATCCCACTTGATTGTGGTGTATGGTCTTTTTATTGTGATGCTGAATTCGGTTTGCGAGTATTTTGTTGAGGATTTTTGCATCTATGTTCATTAGGGATATCAGCCTATAGTTTTCTTTTTTTGTAATATCTTTGTCTGATTTAGGGATCAGAGTAATAGTGGCCTCCTAAAATGTGCTGAGGAGCCTTCCCTCCTTCTCTATTTTTCGGAATAGTTTGAGGAGAATATGTATTAATTCTTTTTTGAATGTTTTATAAAATTCACCTGTGAAGCCATGTGGTCCAGGACTTTTGTTTGTTGGAAGCTTGTTGATTACTGATTCAATTTCTTTGGTAGTAACCAGTCTATTCAGATTTTCTGTTTCTTCTTGGTTCAGATTTGGTAGATCGTATGCTTCTAGAAATTTATCCCTTTCTTCCAGATTGTCGAATTTGTTGGCATATAGTTGCTCGTAGTGGTTTTTTTTTTTTTTAAAGATTTTATTGGGGAATTGGGGGAGAGGAACAGCATTGGGGAATCGGGGAAGGGGGGAAGGGTAACAGACAAGTTGCTATCTTATTGTTCTTCAGTCTAGTTGTGGAGAACGTTGCTTCACTGGCCCATGTTGGTATCGTCATTGCGCTCTTCCCGGATGAGGCGGATTGACTGCCCACCTCTGGATGGTCACTCACCACGGCTATTGGCAGCTCATGCTGGCTGCTGGCCACTCACGCTGGCTGCCAGCCACTCACTGTAGCCTATGGCAGCCCACTGCAGCAGGGCCTGCAGCCTACACCATCGCTGGGGCTCGCACAGCCCAGCTCCAGGTGGCGCTGTTGTTAGCTGTAGAGGGCAGTGTCACTGGCTCTCATATGTGGGATCCGAACCGGGGCTGCTGGCATCCCCAAATCAGCTCTTAATGAATGCACCACTCGGCCGACCCTGTAGTATTTTTTTTTTAATTGTCTGTATTTCTGTGGCATTTGTTGTCACTTCTCCTCGTTCATTTCTGATTTTATTAAGTTTTCTTGGTGAGTCTGACTAAGGGATTGTTGATTTTGTTTATCTTTTAAAAAAACCAGCTCTTGGTTTCATTGATCTTTTGTATTGTTTTTTTTGGTCTCTATTTCATTTACTTCTGCTCTGGTCATTATTATTTCCTTCCTTGTACGCCCTTTGGGCTTGTTTTGCTGTTCGTTTTCTAATTCCCTTAGGTGTAAAGATAGTCTGTAGATTTGAGATTTTTCTTGCTTCTTTTGATAGGCCTGCACTGCTATGAACTTCCTCATTACTACTGCTTTCGCTGCATCCCAGAGATTTTGGGTCATGGTGATTTCATTTTCGTTTGTCTCAAGGTATCTTTGATTTTCTCCTTGATCTCTTTTTTTTTTTTAAGATTTTATTGGGGAATTTGGGGAGGGGAACAGCGTTGAGGAACTGGGGAAAGGGAACAGACAAGTTGCTGTCCTTTTGTTCTTCAGTCTAGTTGTGGAGGACATTGCTTCACTGGCCCATGTTGGTATCATCATTGTGCTCTTCTCAGGTGAGGCAGATCGGTCTCTGGCCTCTGGATAGCTGCTCACAGGGGCTCTTGGCAGCTCACACTGGCTGCCGGCCATTCACTGTAGCCTATGGCAGCTCACTGCAGCAGGGGCTGCATCTATGCCATCCCTGGGGACTCACAGCAGCCCAGCTCCAAGTGGAGCTGTTGTTCACCATCTTAGCTGTAGAGGGCAGTGTCACTGGCCCTCATATGTGAGATCTGAATTGGGGCCGCTGGCATCCCAAGCCAGCTCTTAACCAACACACCACTCAGCTGGCCCTAGATCTCATTTTTCACCTGCTCGCTATTTATTAGCATACTGCATGTATTTGTGTGCTCTCCAGGTTTCTTCGTATAATTGATTTCTAGTTTCATAGTATTGTGGTCAGAGAAGACGCTTGATATGATTTCAATCTTCTTAAATTTGTTGAGACTTGTTTTGTGGCCTAACATGTGGTCTATCTTAGAAAATGTTCCATGTGCACTTGAGAAGAATGTATATTCTGTTGCTTTGGGGTGAAATGCTCCAAAAATGTCAATTAAATCCAGCTGGTCTAAAGTATCAATTAAGCTACTGTGTCCATTTTGTTGGTCGATTTTGTTTGTTGATTTTCTTTCTGGAGGATCTGTCCATTGGTGACAATGGGGTGTTGAAGTCCCGTACTACAATAGTGTTGCTGTTAATCTCTGTCTTTATGTGTGTCAAAATCTGTTTTATATATTTACGAGTCCCTATGTTGGGTGCATAGATGTTTATTAGGGTTATGTCCTCTAGGTGAATCAATCCTCTTCTTATTATGTAGTGCCCTTGTTTGTCTTTTGTTGTAGTCTTCATTTTAAAGTCTATTTTGTCCAAAATAAGTATTGCTACTCCAGCTTTTTTCTCCTTTCGATTTCCATGAAATATCTTATTCCATCCCTTTACTTTCAATTTGTGTGTGCCTTTTAATCTGAGATGAGTCTCTTGTAAACAGCATATGCATGGGTCCTGTTGTCTTATCCACTCAGCCACTCTGTGTCTTTTGATTGGAGAATTTAGCCCATTCACATTTAAAGTGATTATTGATAGGTGCATATGTATTGCCATTTTGTTATTTGTATTTTTAGTCTTCCTAACTGGGTTAGCTTGTTTTCCCCTTTCTTCTGCTTAAAAAAAGCCCTTTTAACATTTCCTGCAATGCTGGCTTGGTGGTAATGAAAACCGTAAGCTTATTCTTTTCTGAGAAGCTCTTTATCTCTCCTTCAATTTTAAGTCATAGCCGTGCTGGGTAGAGCTATCTTGGTTGTAGGCCTTTATTTTGCATCACTTTGAATATCTCCTGCCACTCCCTTCTGACCTGTAGAGTTTCTGTAAACAAGTCAGCTGTTAGTCTTATAGGAGTTCCTTTGTATGTAACCTGCTGTCTTTCTCTTGCTGCTCTTCTCTTGCTGTCTTCGTCTTTAACCTTTGCCATTTTAACTATGATGTGTCTTGGTGTGGGGCTGTTTGGATTCAACTTGTTTGGAACTCTCTGCACTTACTGGACTTGTATATCAATTGCCTTCACCAGGGTAGGGAAGTTTTCAGTGATTATTTTATCAAATACATGCTCGACGCCCTGCTTCTTCTCTTCTCCTTCTGGTATTCTATGATGCAAATGTTGTTGCGCTTGATCTTGTCCCACAGTTCTCTTAAACTATTTTCATTGTTTTTTATTCTTTTGTCATTTTGTTGTTCCAACTGGGTGATTTCTGCTATTTTGTCTTCTAAATCGCTGCTCCGATCCTTTGCTTCATCTAATCTACTGGTGATTCCTTCGAGTGTGTTCTTCATTTCAGTTATTGTAATCTTTAGTTCTAACTAGTTGTATTTTATGATTTTCCTATCCTTCTTTATGTCCTTACTAAGTTCCTTAAACATTCTTATCATCAGTGTTGTAAACTGTGTCTTTGAAAGGTTGGATAGCTCTGTTTCATTTAGTTCCATTTCTAGAAGTTTCTTCTGATCTTTTACCTGGGACATGTTTCTTAGTTTCCTCATTCTGGCTGTCGTTCTGGGATTGCTTCAATGTATTAGATAGATCACCTAGAAAAAAAAGAAAAGAAAAAAGAAAAAAATGAAAGAAAAGAGAAAAGAAGAAAAAGGAAAACAAAAAGGGGGAGGGGCTCTCCGCCCTCTTTAATCTGAAGATTACTTGCTCAGCAATAGAGAGTTTCTGGGTGACTCAGTACCAGCTGGTGGGGGAAGGGCTCAATGTGTCATGCACCAGCCTTTCTCTCAGGCTTACAGTGAGCTTTCCGCAATTAGCTGCCATGTGTTCTGAACCCTACTCACTACCAAAAATACTAACAGATTGTTTCAGGTTGTCTGCTGCTGCAAAAAATCCTCTGTGGCCTGCAGAGGTGGGTGCCAGGCAACAGGAGGTCATGATGCCTCTGGTAACACAGCTCTAGGTGGGCAGGGCAGGCCCCCAAGGCACCACAGGATGTGGTCTGTGGCCCCCAGCCAGTCAGAGAGCATGCACTCCTGCACCAGTAACCATCCCGCACAAACTCACCAGTAAAGCCCTTGTCGGATCACACAGATACTCAGTTCATGCCCCAATGTCCCCAGGAAAACATCCAGTCTCAGCCTGTCCTAATCCGCCACTTGCAGATCAGGTTGAGCAGCCCAACAGCCAATTGCAAGCCTGGCAACTCTGCACGCACAGTGCAGACAGTCGGGACGCAAGACGCACTCCCGCAACTCAGTGAACAGCCTGATGGAGCTGGAGCCCATCAGCCAGGTGCTACTCAAAGGGCAGAGGGTGGGGATCCAAGGCAGCTTGCACACGCATGCACACACACATTCCTGTGCCAATTTCACCAGTCCAGTGCGGTCCCGGACCTGACCGTCTGTGGGTCGGGCCCAACCCTGACAAGATGGTGGCCTCCTGTACACCACCCTGAGCAAGCTCCACACTAGTAGAACAACGGTCCCCAAAAACCTCCATCTCCCGCTCTGAAGGCTCTCAGCTCAGTCGTCCTCACAGGCTCCTGGGCCCCGCACACACAGATACTCCCTCCACCAGAAACTGGGCGAGTGCTCACCAGTGAGTGAGTGAGCCCGTGTGCCAGCTCCACTGGTTCTCTAGCCACACTCAGCCTCACCGAGTTGAGCAAAGAGAGTCATTAATTTCTACTGCCAGCCTTCGTGGAACTCTTCTTCCCGGCAAAGTAACTCTGGGCTGGCGAGCTTGGTGTGGGGCCGGAGGCTCTCTCCCCCAACCAGAGAAGCCTCCCCACCACTGAGATGGCCCTCATGGGGTTCACTGCCTCTCGTCTCTGCCCCTCCTACTAGACTTGACGTGGCCTCCTTTTTAAGTTCTTCGTTTAGAGGTTCTGTTCATCTAGTGTTCAGGGGACTTCTGAGGTTGAATGTTGTATAAATTGTTTGTAATTTTGGTGTGATCCTGGGAGGCAGTTGGCACAGCGTCTGTCTATTCCACAATCATACCAGAAGTACTCAACTTATTTTTAAAACCTGAGAAACCACTTATACCAAAAATAAACCTGTTTTCTTTGCATTTTCTATGTATTTTGAACAAGAACAAAACTGGAATATCAAAGTAGTTACTTAATTGAATTTACATTTCATTGTCTTTTAATTTTTATTTTGAAACAATTATAGGTATATAGGAAGTTATGAAGATGGTATAGAGAAATCACATGTATCCTTCATCTTACTCAGTGGTTATATCTTCCATAATTGTCCAAGATCAAAACCAAGAATTTGACATTGGTACACCGTGTGTGGATAGTACTATGTCATTTTATCACATGTAGATTCCTGTAACTACCACCACAATCAAGTTACAGATTACTATATGCAAAGGTCTCCTTTTTGCATAACTACCTCCTCCTCCCCTCCCTCAATCACAATTGAGGATGAGCCACAATCCTCATTCCCTGGAAACCATCAATCTGTTTTCCATGTCTATAATTTTGTCATTTCAAGAATATTATAGATATGAAATCATACAGTATGTGACTTTTTTTTTTTGAGGGCAGTGTCACTGGCCCTCATATGTGGGACCCGAACCGGGGCCACTGGCTTCCTAAGCCAGCGTTTAACCACCCATCGCGCCACTCGGCGGGCCCTAAGTATGTGACTTTTTGAGATTGGCTTTTTTCACTCATCAGAATTCTCCTGAAAACCATCTAAGTTGTTATGTATATCAGTAGTTTGTTCCTTTTTAATGGTAAGTAGTATTTCATATATCAAGTATACTCATTCATCTATTGAGCAACATTTTGGTTGTTTCCAGTTTTTGACTATACAAATAAATCTATGAAAAATGTACAAGTTTTTGTGCTCACATAAGTTTTTAGGACAAACACAAAGGGCTATGATTATTTTGGAAATATGATATGTTTTTAGCTTCCCCCCATTTTATTGAGATATAATTGTTATAACATTGCACTAGTTTTAGGTCTACAATATTAATGATTTGATATATGTATGAGTATATATTACAAAATGTTCACCACAATAAATTAACATCCATCATCTCACAGATATAATTTTTTTCCTGTGATGAGAATTTTTTGAGATCTACTCTTTTAGCAACTATCACATACTTGTATACAATACAATATTGTTAACTATAGCCATCATACTTTACAGTATACTTCCAGAACTTACTTATAACTGGAACTTTATAAATTTTGACCACATTCATCTAGTTTCCCCGGCTTCTAACAAACACCAATTTGTTCCATTTCTATGAGTTTAGGTTTTTAGATTCCATGTGTAAGTGACATCATATAGTTGTCTTTTTCTATCTGACTTATTTTGCTTAGCATAATGCTCACAAGGTCCATCTATGTTGTCAAAACTGGCAGGATTCCTTTTTTATTGCTGAATAATATTTCTCTCTCTCTCTGTCTCTCTCTCTCTCTCTCTCTCTCTCTCTCTCTCTCTGTGTGTGTGTGTGTGTGTGTGTGTGTGTGTGTGAGATATATATCACGTTTTCTTTGTCCATTAACCTGGATATTTAACCACGGACATTTAAATTGTTTCCATGTCTTGGTTATTTTTAATTATGCTGTAGTGAAGATGGGGGTGCAGATATCTTCAGGATAGTGATTTAGCTTCTTTTCGATATATACCCAGAAGTTAAATTGCTGGATCACATAGTAGTTCTATTTTTAATTTTTTGAGGAATTCCATACTGTTTTGTATATTGGCTATACCAAATTACATTCACACTAAACAAAAGTGCACAAGGGTTCTCTTTTCTCTACATTCCCAACAGCACTTATTATCTCTTGTCTTTTTGAAAGTAGCCATCCTGACAAATTTTAGTTGATATCTTGGGGGTTTAGAATTTCCCACATGATGGGTGACGCTGAGTACATTTTCATGTACCTGTTGGTGACTTGAATGTCTTCTATGGGAAAGTGTCCATTTGAGTCCTTTGCCCATTTTTAATTGGTGTAGTTGGATTTTTTTTTTTTTTTTTTGCTATTGAGTTGTATGAATTCCTTACATAAATATTTGGATATTAACACCTATTGGATGTGTGATTTGAGAATATTTCCTCCCATTTTATAGGTTGCCTTTCATTTTGTTTGTTGTTTCTTTTGTACAGAACTTTTTAGTTTTATGTAGTACCACTTGTTTATTTTTGTTTATGTTGCTTGTGCTTTAGGTGTCATATCCCAAAGATCATTGCTATTACCAGTGTCAAGGACTTGGTTCCCTATTTTTTTTCCAAGAATTTTATGGTTTCAGGTGTTACATTTACGTATTTAATCAATTTTGAGTTAATTTTTGTGAATGATGTGAGATAGGAATATACAATAGTTTAATTCTTTTGCATGTGAATATACAATTTCCCAGCACTATTTATTAAAGAAACTGTCCTTCTTCCACTGAGTATTTGTGGCTTCCCTGCCTAATATTATTTCACTGTATATGTTTACTTTTGGGCTTTCAATTATTTTCCATTAGTCTATGTCTCTGTGTTTATGCCAGTACCATACTTTGATTACTATAGCCTTAAGTATAGTTTAAAATTAGAAAGTGTGATGCATCTAGCTTTGTTCTTTCTTGGGATTGTATTGGCTATTTGGAGTGTATGGATTTCTATACAAATTTAGGATTTTTTTTTCTATTTTTGTGAAAAATGCCTTGGAAATCTTCATAGGAATTGCATTGAATCTACAGATGGCTTTCAGTAGTATGCACATTTTAACAATTTTTTCTTCCAATCCATGAACATGGGTATCTTTTCACTTATTTTTGTCTTATTCAATTTCTTTAATCAGTGTCTTATAGTGTTCAGTATATAAGTCTTTGCCCTACTTGGTTAAATGTATTTCTGTGTATTTTATTAGTTTTGATGCTATTGTAAATGTGATTGTTTTCTTTACTACTTTTTTAGATAATTTGTTAGTACATACAAATGCTAGTGATTTTTGTGTGTTGATTTTGTATCCTGCCACTTTATTGAATTTATGTATTAGTTCTAACATTTTTTTTGATGGAGTCTTCAGGTTTGCTATAAATAAAATAATGTCATCTCCAAACAAAGACGTTTTACCTCTTCCCCTGATTCTGATGCCTTCTATTTGTTTTTCTTGCATCATTACTGTGGCTAGGACTTCTAGCACTGTGTTGAATAGTGGTGAGAATGTCCTGATATTAGAGGAAAAACTTTCAACCTTTCACAGTTCAGTATGATATTAGCTGTGGACTTGTCATATTTGGCCTTTATATTATGTTGAGGTATTTTCTTTCTATGCCCAATTTGTTGAGAAGTTTTATCATGAATGGGTATTGAATTTTCAGATGTATTTTCAGGATCTATTAAGATGAGCATATGATTTTTATCTTTATAATTAATGTGATAAATCACATTTGTTGATATTCATATGTTGAACTATTCTTGCATCCCAGGGAAGAATCATGGCATATGATCCTTTTAATGTGCTGTTGAATATGGCTTGCTAGTATTTCGTTGAGAATTTTTGCATCTATGTTCCTCAGGGATATTGACCTATAGTTTTCTTTTTTTTTTTTTTCTAAACATTTTGTTGGAGAATTGGGGAAGTGGAACATTGTGTTTTTCCAGGATCCATCAGCTCCAAGTCAAATTGTTGTTCTTCAGTCTTTTTTTGTAAAAGATTTTTATTGGGGAATTGGGGGGGAGGGAATAGTGTTGGGGAATTGGGGAAGGGGACCGGCCAAGTTGTTGTTCTTCAATTTTCGTTGTGGAGGGTGCTGGTCACCATCTGGCTTCCCGTCGGCAGCTCGTGGTCTTTAAGCTCAAGGTGCTGTGTTCAATCTTAGTTGCAGGTGGGCATAGCCACCATCCCATGTGGGAGTCAAACCAGCAGCTTTGTTGTTAAGAGAGCACATTCTATCCACTGAGTCATCCCAGTGGCAGCTCAGTTCAAGGTGCTGAGTTCAGTCTTAGCTGTGGGTGGGCATAGCCACCATCCCATGTGGGAGTTGAACCTGGCAGCCTTGTTGTTAAGGCGCACACCCTATCCACTGAGCCATCCAGGTGGTAGCTCAGCTCAAGGTGCCTAGTTCAGTCTTAGTTGTTGGTGGGAGCATAGCCCACCATCAAACAGGCAATCTTGTTACACCAGCTGAGCAATCCTGCCACCTGTTGGCAACTCAGCTCGGGCGCAGCTTTCACTGGCCCATGTGGGAATCGAACTGGCGGCCCTGTTGCTCAGAGCATGCGCTCTAAGCCAACTCTTAACCAACTAAGCCACTCGGCTGGCCCTGTTCTTCAGTCTTAGTTGTGGAGGGCACAAGCTCAGCTCTAAGTCCAGTCACAGCTTTCAGTCTGGTTGCAGGGGTGAAGTGTTGGGGGTAGGGGTGTAGTCCACCATCCCATGTGGGAGTGGAACTGGCAATCTTGTTGTTAAGAGCACGTGCTCTCACCAACTGAGCCTTCTGGCCGCCTGTAGGAAGCTTGCAGCTACTCAGCTCAAGGTGCCATGTTCAATCTTAGTTGCGGGGAGCACGGCCCACCCTATCCCATGCAGGAGTTGAACCGGCAACCTTGTTGTTAAGTGCATGTGCTCTCACCAGCTGAGCCATCCGGCTGCACGTTTGCAGTTCAATGGCAGCTGAGCTCGGGTGCAGCTCACTGGACCATGTGGAAATCAAACCAGTGACCCTGTTCCTCAGAGTTCATTCTCTAACCAACTGCGCCACCTGGCCAGCCCCTAGTTATCTTTTTTTGTAGTGGCCTTATCTGTCTTTGGTATCATGGTAATGTGGGCCTCATAAAATGAGTTAAGAAGTGTTCCCTCCTCTTCAGTTTTTCCATAGTGTTTAAGAAGGATTAGGCCTTAATTCTTTAAATATTTGGTAAAATTTACCCATAGATCCACTGGATCCTGGACTTTTCTTCATTCTGACAGTTATGAGGTGATATCTCATGGTGGTTTTAATTTGCATTTCTCTGATGAGTGGTGATGTTGCGCATCTTTTCATATGTCTATTGGCCATGTGTATGTCCTTTTTGGAGAAATGTCTATTCAGTAATTAAAATCTCGATTTTGATTACTGATTCAACCTTATAGTAATTGCTCTGTTCCAATTTTCTTTTTATTCATGATTCAGACTTGGTAGATTGTATGTTTCTAGGAATTTATCCAGTTCATCTAGGTTGTCCAGTTTGATGGTGTATAATTGTTCATAGCAGTTTGTTATGAGCCTTTGTATTTCTGTACTTTCAGTTGTAATGTCTCCTCTTTCATTTATGATTTTATTTGGATTCTCTCTCTCATTAGTTTAGGTAAAGGTTTGTCAACTTTATGTTTTCAATGAACCACTCTTAGTTTCATCAGTCTTTCTTCTATTGTTTTCCTGTTTGCTATTCCATTTATTTGTGCTCTAATTTTATTATTTTCATACTTTTTCTAGTTTCTTGGGATGTAAAGTTAAGTTGATTCAGGCCCTTTTTCTTGCTGTATGAAGTATTACTATAAAATTCTCTTGGAACTGTTTTTGCTGCATACTGTCTGTTTTAGTATCTTGTATTTCAATTTTCACTTGTCTCAAGATACTTTTTTATTT
The DNA here is from genome assembly GCA_033961575.1 of Aselliscus stoliczkanus. NCBI lineage: Eukaryota > Metazoa > Chordata > Mammalia > Chiroptera > Hipposideridae > Aselliscus > Aselliscus stoliczkanus. The sequence goes on from CM066736.1 coordinate 59,524,299, forward strand.
CCTATTTAATTTCTTCTCTAGTTCTTTGGATGTTCAAGAATATGTTGTTTAATTTCCACATGTTTGCCAATTGTCTAGTTTTCCTCCTTTTATTGATTTATATTTTCATATGATTGTGGCTAGAAAACATAGTTGGTGTGGTTTTACTCTTCTTCAATTTGTTGAGACTTGCTTTGAAGCCTAATGTATTCTAGAAGTTCTGTCCGTGCTTGGGAAGAAAGATTATTCTGCTGTTGTTCAACAGAATGCTCTGTATATATCTGTTATTTAGTTCTATTTGATTTATAAAATATAGATCATCTATTTGATTTATAATGTATAGATCATCTGTTTCCTTATTGATTTTCTGTCTGGATGATTTGTCCATTGTTGAAAGTGGTCTACTAAAGTCCCCAGTTGTTACTGTATTGTTGTCTATATTTCCTGTTAGTTCTGCTTTATATGTTTATGTACTCTGGTTTTGGGTCCATGAATATTTATAATTTTTATATCTTCATGATGGACTGACCCCATTATCCTTATATAATAACCCTCTTTGTCTCTTTTAACCATTTTTAGCTTAAAGTCTATTTCGAGTGATATAAGTATAGCTACCCCTTCTTTCTTTTGGGTACAATTTGCTTGAAATATCTTTTTCTTAAATATTTTTTTAAATTACAGTTGACATTCAACATTATATTAGTTTTAGGTGTAAAACATAGTGGTTAGACATTTATATAAATTACAGAGTGATCTCCCTGATAATTATCTACCTGACACCAAACATAGTTACTACAGTGTTATTTGACTGTATTCCCTATGCTGTAATTTACATCCCTGTGACTGTTTTGTACTTGCCAATTTGAACTTTTTAATCCCTTCACATTTTCCACCCAGCTCCCCAACCCACATCCCATCTGGCAACCATCAGCTTGTTCTCTGTATCTATGAAGCCTGTTTCTGTTTTGTTTGTTCACTTATTTTTTTTAAATTCTGCATATAAGTGAAATTGTGCGATATTTGACTTTCTCTATCGGACTTATTTCACTAGTGTAATACCCTCTAGGTCTATCCATGTTATTGCAAATGGTAAGGTTTCATTCTTTTCTATGGCAGAGTAATATTCCGTTGTATACATGTACCACATCTTCTTTATCCAGTTGTGTATTGATGGACTTTTAGGTTGCTTCCGTATCTTGGCTATTGTAAATAATGCTGCATGTATCTTTTTTGAAATAGTGTTTTGGATTTCTTCAAATAAATACCCAGAAGTGGAATTGGTGGGTCATAAGGTAGTACTAATTTTAATCTTTTGAGGAACCTCCGTACTGTTTTCCATAGTGGCTGCACCAATTTGCAATCCCACCAACAGTGCATGAGGGTTCCATTTTCTCCACATCTTTGCCAACACTTGTTGTTTGTTGATTTATTGATGACAGCCATTCTGACAGTTGTGAGATGATATCTCATGGTGGTTTTAATTTGAATTTCTCTGATGAGTAGTGATGTTGAGCATCTTTTCATATATCTATTGGCCGTGTGTGTGCTCTTTAGAGAAATGTCTATTCAAGTTCTCTGCCCATTTTTTAATCACATTGTTTGTCATTTTGATGTGAAATTTTATGAGTTCTTTATATTTTTTGTATATTAAGCCCTTATCAGACATATCATTGATGAATATCGTCTCCCATTCAATAAGTTGTCTTTTCATTTAATTGATGGTTTTCTTTGCTGTGCAAAAAATTTTTAGTTTGATGTAGTCCCATTTGTTTATTTTTTCTTTTGTTTCCTCTGCTCAAAGAGACATATTCAAAAATAATATTACTAAGAGCAATGTCAGAGCTTATTGCCTATGTTTCCTTCTAGGACTTTTGTGGTTTAAGTCTTTAATTCATTCTGAGTTTATTCTTGTATATGGTGTAAGAAAGTAGTCCAGTTTCTTTTTGTTTCACATGTATCTGTCCAGTTTTCCCAGCACCATTTATTGAAGAGACTGTCTTTACCCTATTGTATATTTTTGCCTCCTTTGTCATAGATTAACTGGCTTTATTGCATGGGTTTATCCTGGGTTCTCTATTCTGATCCATTGATCTATGTGTCTGTTTTTTGTGCCGGTACCATGTTTTTTTTTATTACTATAACCTTGTAGTATAGTTTGATATCAGGAGTGTGATACCTCCAACTTTGTTCTTCTTTTGCAAGATTGGCTATTTGGGATCTTTTGTGATTCCAAATAAATTTTAGAATGATTTGTTCTAATTATGTGAAAAATGTAATTAGTATTTTGATAGGGATTACATTGAATCTATAGATTGCTTTGAGTAGTAGGGACATTTTCATGATTTTATTTCTTCCTATCCATGAGCACGGTATAATGATTCCATTTATTTGTATCTTTTTCAGTTTCTTTCATCAGTGTCTTATAATTTTCTGAGTACAGATTATTTACCTCCTAGGTAAAATTTATTCCTAGGGTTTGTTTTGATGTAATTGCATATGGGATTGTTTTCTTAATTTCTCTTTCTGTTAATTCATTATTTGTGTATAAAACTGCAACCAATTTCTAAATATTTTGTATTTAGCTGCTTTACTGAATTCATTTATCACTTCTAATAGTTTTTTTGGTGGAATCTTTCAGGTTCTCTCTATGTAGTATCATGTCATCTGCAAATAATGACAGTTTTAATTCTTCCTTTCCAATTTGGATGTCTTTTATTTCTTTTCTTGTCTAATTGCTGTGGGTAGGATTTCCAATACTGTGTTAAATAAAAGTGGTGAAAATGAACAGTCTTGTCTCGTTCCTAATCTTAAGGAGAATGCATTTAGCTTTTCCCTGTTGAGAATAATGTGAGCTGTGGGTTTGTCTTATAAGGCCTTTATTATCTTTAGATATGTTTCCTGTATTCTCACTTTGCCGAGAGTTTTTATCATAAATGGATGCAGGATTTTGTCAAATGTTTTTTCTGCATCTACTGATGTGATCACATGATTTTTTTTCTTTTATTTTGTTTATGTGGTGTATCACACTAATTGATTTGCAGATGTTAAACCAAACTTGTATCTCAGGAATAAATCCAACCTGATGGTGGTGTATGATCTTTTTAGTGTATTGTTGAATTTGGTTTGCTAATAATATTTTGTTGAGGTTTTGCATCAATGTTCATCAGGGATATTGGCCTATAATTTTCTCTTTTTTTGGAATGTATTTGTCTGACTTTGCAATCAGGGTAATGTAGGCCTTGTTAAATGAGCTTGGGAAGCTTACCTCTTTTGAACTTTTTGGAATAGTTTGAAAAGGATGGGTGTTATTTCTTCTTTGAATATTTGGTAAAATTGACCTGTGAAGACATCTAGTCCAGGACTTTTGTTTGTTGGGTGTTTTTTGATTACTGATTTGATTTTGTTAGTAGTAAATGGTGTTTAGATTTTCTGTTTCTGTTGATTCAGTCTTGAGAGATTGTTTATTTTCCTATGAATTTATTCATTTCTTCCAGATTGTCCAGTGTGTTGGCATATAATTGTTTGTAGTATTTTCTTTTTTTTTTTTTGTTAAAGATTTTATTGGGGAATTGGGGGAGGGGAACAGCGTTGGGGAATCAGGGAAGGGGAACAGACAAGTTGCTGTCTTTTTGTTCTTCAGTCTAGATGTGGAGGACGTTGCTTCACTGGCCCATGTTGGTATCGTCATTGCACTCTTCTCGGATGAGGCAGATTGGTCATCGGCCTCTGGATGGTCTCTCACTGTGGCTCTTGGCAGCTCACGCTGGCTGCCGGCCGCTCACGCTGGCTGCCGGCCGCTCACTGTAGCCTATGGCAGCTGCAGCAGGGGCTGCAGCCCACACCATCGCCGAGGCTTGCACAGCCCAGCTCCAGATGGAGCTGTTGTTAGCTGTAGAGGGCAGTGTCACTGATTTTCATATGTGGTATCCGAACCGGAGCCGCTGGCATCCCAAAACCAGCTCTTAACCAATGCGCCACTTGGCTGTCCCTGTAGTATTTTCTTTTAATCCTTTACATTTCTGTGATGTCAGTTGTCACTTCTCTGTCATTTCTGATTTTGTTTATTTGGGTCATCTCTTTCTTTCTTGATGACTCTGGCTAAAGGTTCTTCAATTTTGTTTATCTTTTCAAAGAACCAACTCTTTGTTTCATTGATCTTTTGCATTTTCTTTTGTGGGGGGGACCTCTATTTCATTTATTTGCACTCTGATCTTTATCATTGTCTTCCTTCTATTCACTTTGGACTTTGTTTATTATTCTTTTCCTAGTTCCTTTAGGTGTAAGGTTAGATTGTTTATTTGAGATTTTCCTTGGTGTTTTGAGGTAGGCCTGTAGTGCTATGAATTTCTCTCTTAGGACTGCTTTCACTATGTCCCATAGATTGTGTGTTTTGTGTTTTTATTTTCATTTGTCTCAGGTTATCTTTTGATATCTTTATGGATCTCATTATTAACTCATTCATTGTTTCGTAGCATGTTATTTAGTTATCATGCTATGTGGTGTCTGCCAAGACTACCCTTTGGGTGTGGTACTTGTGGGGTTAATTGGGTAGTGCTCTGTTGTGCTCTGAAATCGTCCACTGGGGATGTTGGTTCTGGAGGCTCTTTAGAGGGACTCCCTTGCTGGCCAAGATAAGCCACTGCCTGTGACCAGCCTAAAACTACGTGGTAGAGCTACAAAGCAAGCTGTGGTTGGTTGCTGCCTGTACTTGACCTGAAGGTGTGTGGGCAAGGCCACACTGTGAAATGAGGCCGGCCGCCAACAGTACCAGGTCTAGGAAAGCTAAGCAAAAGGCCAAGGACACCCTGAGGCCTATGGCCGTCTGCTGGCTGCCCATAAGATTCAGCCACTGGATGAACCTCGCGTGGTATGGGAGTTGGGTAAGTGTCTCAGGGAGTCACTGGGGTGGGGTGAGTGGTGTTCACTAAGTTAATGCAGATTCAAATTTGGCATCAGTGCTGAGCCTGGTCAACTCTGCAAATGGCTCAGAGCATACTGAGGCCACCGCCCATCTGGGGCCTATGGACCCGAGAGTTGTTCAAGAAAGACTGCAGAATGGGCCCACACCAGCTGCCTGTAAGCTGCTGAAAAAGCCTATGGCAGCATGGGACCTGGTGGGGCAGGGTCCAGGAGTCACCAGGGTGTAGCCAGTGGAGTTTACCAGGCCAGAGAAAATTCAGATTTGGCCTTGTGGGGGAGGGCTTGACACAGGAAAGATGGCATCAGCCTGCCAATTACATAGGAGGAGGGCTCAACACAGGGATAATGATGGCTGTCCCTCCAGCCCTCATCTGAATCCACACAACTCAGTTTTTCTCTGTATATCTTTAGCACCTCCTGAGCTGCTCTCCCTATGCTGGAGACCATGGTGAGTGTCTAGGAGTTAGAATCTGAAGGTAGGCCCTTTAAGGGGATGGCTGGGTTTCCATCCTCCTGTCAGATCTGGATGGATGGAATCCCCACTGATTTCACAGCCAGATGTTGTGGGGGCTCCTCTTCCCTTCACTAGTGCTCTAGGTTGGGAAGTCCAGTGTGAGGCTGGGACTCCTCTTTCTTCAGGGATGACCTCTGCAGCTGAGATATCCCTCTCAATTCTTGATCACCACATGTGGGTGTGGAGCCTGGCCATTTCACGTTTGAATACCTCTTACAGATCTCAACGTGGCTTCTTCTGTATGTCCTTAATTATAGGACGTCCGTTTATGTAGTCTTCAAATGTTTCTCCAGGTTAATTGTTCTATAATTTAATTGTGATTTTAATGTGGTCATGGAAGGAGGCTACACAGCATTTTCCTACTTCGCTATCTTGACCAGAACCTCGAGACCTCCTTTTAAGAATTCATCTTATTAGGTCATATTCCTTTTGATATGAATACCCAGAATAATATTCCTTTTGATGAACTCAACTGGTTAATGACATCTCAAAAAAATCCATTTTCTCATATAGTGTATCATAATCAAGGATGTGATATGCTCTCATATCCAGAAGTCTTGCCCACTCTCAAGAAAAAGATTTTACAAGGGCTAGCATTAGGGTTCATCTTGGAAATCTGCCAAATGCAGTTATTTAAAGACCCTGTCTTATAGTTCCAACATCTGGATCTCTGTATATGGTTCTGATTATTACTTTATTTTTTGAAAGTGGGTTATTTTCTCCTCCTATTTTTGTGAGTGCCTTGTAATTTTTTAAGAAATACTGCACATTGTAGGTAAAAGAACAGTAGAGACTGAGCATGCAGTATTTACATTTGTAAAGGCCCTTCTCTTATTTTGTCAGAACTTTATTTTGGGGAAATTGAGTAAATCTAGTTAGGAGTTCTGCTGGATTTGGAATTTGTTGTTGCTTTCATTACCTTTAGTGTATCATAGGCTTCAAAGTCATTGCGTGGTAGCCTGCTGTTTCCCTGGGTTTAATGTGTAGCCTGAGGTGCAAGAGGGTTTTTCTCAGTATTCCTGTTCTTCCTATAAGCTTTCAGCCATTCCTTCACATCTTGCTAGAGTAGAGACTGTTCTCCATGCTTTTTACCTGCCCTTCAGTAGTAGGTAGGTGTTGCTTGCTAATCAGTACTACCCTTGTAGTAGGAACACAGGATTTTCTGTTGTGCTTGTCTAGCATTAGTTGTACGCAGGCAGTTTTCACCCTGGCACTGAAAATGAGACTTTCTCAATATTGACACCCTTCTATCTCAGAAGGAAAGCTGTAGTCCATTTTGGGTGGAAAATTCCTCCCTCTTACCAGCAGTAGTAGACGTCTGCATAATATTGGCATAGGATCTTGGGCCCATGACAGTTTTCTACCCCTACTGCAGGTGTGGGGAATTGTTGCTTCAATTACCTTCTCTAGAAGCAATGGTTCTTTGTGCCATGGAGACAAAAGGATTTGTTCCTCCTCCTCCAGTAGCCTGAGATTTTTAATTTGTAGAAGAGAATGGTCTGGGAAGTCCAGCAGGACACCCCAGTATGTGCTGTTCACCTCATGCACAAGGGAGTCTCTATCCAGTCTCCCTGCCCCCAATCTTTCTTCCGACCGTTCAATGAAGGGTCATGGAAAAGAGCTTTCCAAAGAGTTCCAGTTATCTTGGTCCAGGGTCCTTCTTTAAGAGGATTATTCTGAATTTTTTATAGACAGTTCATAGATCTCTATTTCTTTATTGTTAAGAGCTTTATTACTTTCCATTGGTGGTGTCATGTTGGCTTGGCTCTCTGCTCCAGTGCTATTGTAAGCAGGGCTATAGTTCGGCTATGCAGCATCCCAAATATTCTTGTTAGGCTTCCTGGTTGGGTAGGCTTGGATGCTGTATTTAACCCTAGAAGTGGTTTTGAATTTGCCTATGTTGGTCATGTAACAAACTCCACAGCTGGTATAGCTTGCTGGCTGGATAACTGAATAAGGCAGAACTGTACACTGAGCTCCCTGGCCAGATGGGTTCACCAGCTAAGCTGTGCAGACAGGCAGAATCGCTGGCCAGGTGCTCCACTCAAATGCTGTTGGGCTGCTCGCTCAGTTTCTCAGGTGCCCTGGTCATGTTTCTTGGTTGGGTGGAGCTGGGGGTTGCTGCACTCAGCAGCAGAGGGCTAAGAATTAGCTTCTCTACCCAGGTGGGCAGCAAAATAGGCTCCAAGCCAGCGAGGTTCATAGTTTGGGGTTTTGAATCAGGCAGAACTGTGCATCAAGTTCCCTGGCCAGATTAAATCGCTGTATTGTGTTCAGATTTTTAAGAAACTATCAGTATCAGATAATTTTCACTAGCAATGTATGAGTGATCCAGTGTATCAGCCATTCAAATAGATGAGTTGTGATATTTCATGGTAGTCTTAATTTTGCCCTTTTTTCCCTAGTTTCTTGAGGTGGGAGCTTAGATTATAGATTTCAGACCTTTATTATTTTCTAATGTAACCACTTAGTACAATGGATTTTCCTCTCAGTATTGTTTTAGCTATATCCCACATATTTTAATATGTTGTAGTTTCATCTTTATTCAGTTCAATATATTTTTTATTTCCCTTAAGACTTTCTCTTTGACTCAGATTATTTAAAAGTCTGTTATTTACTTCACATGTGTATGGATATTTTCATGTTGTCATTTTTTTATTTATTCCTTATTTGATTCCATTGTGGTCTGAGAACATATTCTGTGTGATTTCCATTCTTTTAAATCATTTGAAGGTTGTATTGTAGGTCAGGATATTGTCACTCTTGGTATATGTTCCATGGTCACTTGAAAATGTGTATTCTGTTGTTAGGTGGAGTTTTCTATAAATGTTGATTAGACTTTGTTGGTTGATGGCATTGAGTTTTATATCACTGCTGACTTACGGTCTTCTTCTTCTATTAATTTTAAAGGGAGAGGTGTTAACATTGCCAGCTATAATAGTACATTTGTCTGTTTTTCTTTTCAATTCTATCAGTTTTTCCTTAACATATTTTACAGCTCTATCATTTGGTATATGCACATTTATTTTTGCTATGTCTTCTTGGTAGATTAACGTTATATAGTATTCCTCTCTTTCTCTGATAAGTTTGCTTGTTGAAGTCTACTATATATGATATTAATATATTCACACCTGTTTTCTTTTAATTAATGTTTGCATATTCTCTCTTTTTCCATCCTTTGACTTTCAGCCTCTTATATCATTCTATTTGAAGTGAGTTACTTGTGGGAAGTGTAAAGTTCGGTCATATTTTTAAATCTATTCTGCTAATCTCTCTTTTAATTGTATATAGATCATTTACATTTAGTGCAATGATTGATATGTTAGTACTTAATCTTGCTTTTGGGTTGTTATCTGTTTAGTCTCTCTATTTTTAATTTCTCTTTTTTCTGCTTTCTAGTGGGTTACATGAACCTTTTTTAGAATTTCATTTTAATTCAGCTATAGTGACTATGAGTGTATCTCTTTATACAGACTTTTTGATAGTTTTAGGTATTACATCATTCACATGAAATATATCATATGTATGTGTGTATATATATAAAACGTATATTTTATGACAATACCAGTGTAAACATTGAGTAAAGTGTAGAAACTTAATGCTCTTTTTTTTTTTTTTTGAGGGCAGTGTCACTGGCCCTCACATGTGGGACTGAACCAGGGCCGCTGGCTTCCCAAGCCAGCGCTTAACCACCACGCCACTCAGCCGGCCCCTTAATGCTCTTTTACTTCTCTTTATTCTCTCTCATATCCTCATTATATAATTGTTTTAAATGATTCCTTTATATACATTGAGATACACATTAGGCAGTGTTATAATTTTTGCTTCCACCATCCAACATAATTTAGAAAAAGCAAGAGTCTATTGTATTTAACCATATATTTGTGTTTAATCTATTTTTTTCTTTTTGATACTATATGAGAAGTTTTTTTTTTTATCATTAAACTTCTCATTAGAGAATTTTCTTATCCACATTTTTAGAGTAGGTCTGCTCATGAGAGTCTCTTATTTTTCACTTAACCTTAGAATGTTGATTTCTCCTACATTCCCAAAAGATATTTTTGATGGATATAGAATTCTGAGTTGACAATTCTTGTCTTTCTGCACTTGAAAAATATTATGTCACTTCCTTCTGGCCTCCATAGTTTTTAAGGCTAAATCTGTCATTCAAATTGTTTTTACCCTTTAGGTGAGGTGTTTCTCACTGCTGGCAAGAGCTTTTGCTTGTTTGTTTGTTTGTCTTAGTTTTCGGAAGTTTGACTGTGATGTTCCTTGGTATAGATGTCTTTAGATTTATTTTGTTTGGGCTTCACTCACAGTCCTGAATGTATAGGTTTATGTCTTTTGCCAAATTTGGGACATTTTCAGTCATTTCTTCAAGTACTTTTTTAATCCTACTCTTTTTCCTCTCCTTGTGGCACTCTGATGACATGGGTGTTAGATTTTTCATTATATATCCCAGTGTTCCTCAGGCTCTGTTCATTTGTTTTTCCATCTGTTTTTTCATTGTGTTACACAACATTTAGATTGTGTAGTTCATTCAAGATCATTGATTCTTCCCCCCACCCCCACCCCCCATTCTATTTGGTTATTGCATTTGTTCTAAAATTTCTATTTGGTTTTTCATATCATCTCTTTATTTGCTGAGGTTTTCTATTTTTTTCATTTGCCTCAAGCATGTTTATAATTGCTTATTGAAGCATTTCTGTGATCACTGCTTTAAAATTCTTGGCAGAGAATCCTGAAATCTGTGTCATTCAATGTTAGTATCTGTTAATTTTTTTTTCCTCATTCAATTTGATATATTCCTGGTTCTCAGATGTATAGAATATTATGTTGTAAGACTCTAGATTTTATTTAAATCTTATGTTTTAGTGGTTTATCCCAACACTGCTCTAGGTTAAGGTCACCACCTCATTACTTCCAGGTTGAGGTGGAAGTCCAGATTTTCCACTTCACCTCTGTTAACGCCTGGGATAGGAGGATGGACAGAGTTGGGAGTTCACGCTCCTTTCTCTGTATCCTCTGGCCATTTTGGCTGGGAGAGGAAGGGCCACCTTGTAACTACTCCCCATGTGGTCTCCATTTACATTATGTGAGGGTGGCCTTGTTACTGCTGAGTGACAGTGAAAGTCATTACTTTTCACTAGGCCTCTGACTTGATCCCAGCAAGGAGAAGAAGGAATGCCATGTTACTACAGGGTGGAGGTAGAAGTCCAGGCTCCCCACATGCCATATGATCTCCATTTAGGATTGGGGCTAGGTTATGGGCACTGTTACCACCCAGCAGAGATTAATGTCTTGGCTCCACACTCAGCTTCCTCTGACACCACTCCACCACTCTGGGGTGGAGAAGGAACAGGAAGGGGAAAGGAGTTGAGGCACCTCATTACAGCCTGGCAAGAGTGGAATTCTAGGCTCTCCATTCCACTTTTGCTGACTTGGGTGGGTGTACAGACTGAATCTCCCACCCAATTTTATGGTTCTATGAGTCAGGCCATGAAGAGAAGACCCTACATTGCCGTTACAGATTATTGATGCTCCATTCCATTTCTAGATTTAAGCAATAGACCAGGAGTAACACTCAGTTCTTCAGAACTGTCCACAAGCCTCTCATTCTTTTCCCTGTATGACACCTTCTCTCTTTCTAACTATTGGGTTGTCAGAAAAGTCATGACATATTTTTTTTGTTTTTCTTTGCAAAAATGCATCATGACTTTTCTGACAAACCAGTATGTCTCCCTATTTAGAGCTACTCAGACCAATACTCACAAAATTACTGCAGGTAACTTCCTTTCCCAATAATCCTGCCACTTACATCCTATTACTTTCCCCTGTGCATGTGTACACATGCACACACACATTCGTACTCTTCTTAATATAGTGCATCAACTACCCAGTGGAATTTTCCTTGATGATGAAAATATTTTATATTTGTACTATACAACACAAACCACTAACCACCTGAATTAGTTGGGGGTTCTCCAGAGAAACAAAACCAATTGGAAAAAAGGTGGGGGTGGAGGAAAGAGAGAGGGAGAGGGAGAGATTGAGAGAGATTTACTGTATGAAGTTGGCTTATGGCTATGGCTTATGTGATTGTAGAGACTGAGAAGTCCCAAGATCTGCCATCAGCAAGCTGGAGACCCAGGAGAGCCGGTAGTAAAGGTGCAGTCCAAGTCTTAGTTTCAAAGGTAGGAGAAGCCTGAAGTCCCAGCACACAGAGAAAGAATCCTTTCTTACTAAGGCTTTTGTTCTCTTCAGGCCTTCAATGGACTGGATGAGTCCTCCTCACATTAAGGAGGGCAGTCTGCTTTACTCAATCCACCAATTCAAATGTTTATTGCATCCAAAAACACTCTCACAGACACACCTATAAATAATGTTTAACCAAATATCTGGGCACCCTGTGACCCAGAGAAGATGACACATTAAAGTAATCATCACACTATATATGGCTACTGACCACTTAAAATATGGCTAGAGTAACTAAGGAACAACATTTTTTATTTTATCTAATTTAAGTAATTTAAATTTAAATAGCTATACATGGCTCCTAGTTACTGTACACAGCAGTAAATTGTCTCAGTTCTAGAATGGAGCTTCTATTGATGCAGGACCATTTGGACCACTCTAGGGTCTGGTTTCCACCTGAGCTTAAAATATTCCCTCAGGTGAACCAAGCTGCCATGTAAAAAGTCCAGATACCTTGAAACCGCCATGCTATGAGGAAGCATAAGCTAGCCACATGGAGAGTGCATCAGGAGAGAGCCCCATCTGTTCTAGTGATCCCATTTGAAGCATCAGAAATGTGAATGAAGAAACCATATTGGACCTGTAACCCAGTCAGACCTCCAGATGACTTCAGCCAGAGCTGCCATCTGACTCTAACCATATGAAAACTCCGAAGCAAGACACTCAAGCTAAACCCACAGACCCTAAGAGATAATAAATTGTTGTCTTAAGCCACTAAGTTTTGGGTGATTTGCAAAGCACTAGATAACCATAACAGAAATATACTATGGAATCAAGTTTCACTATTTCCCTGGCTGCCCTAGATCCCAGTCTTCTTTTCTTTTCTGTTTCCCACTTCCTTGCTTTTGGTGGTGTAAATTTTAATGCTTAGAACTGAATTTGCAGTTTGGGAAAATCACTATTATCTGGCCGTCAACTATCTGGGAGTTCTGGCCTCCTGTTTAAAAGGCCTTTTTGAATAAAGCTATGTGCTATTTTCCTTCCTGCTTTTAAATAGGCCAACGTGAACTAATGCTTGCCTTTTCTTCCTTAGCAAAGGCCATAACTAGTTAATACAGAGTAATACTCAGTTATCTTTTAAAAACCTGACCCCAAAAGGCATATACATATGCACCAAGATCAACATTTTAACATCTGCTTTGTTACCAGAAGAAAATGGATGGGAGGGGAGACGGATGTGTCAGGTACATAACCCACATGATAACTACTATATAAAGAAATAGCTCTTACATAACAAGACTTGTCATCTAGTGATATCCTATGTAAGCTAATTTACACAACTTGTAACTTATGCTACTTAACATATTATATAGCCTAGAACTGTATCCCTTAATAATACACTTTTTATTCCATTGGATACAATATTTATGAAAATTCAATAGGAACTTATTATTATTATTATTATTATTATTATTTAAGATTTTATTGGAAAATTGGGGGAGGGGTACAACATTGGGGAATCAGGGAAGGGGAACAGATAAGTTGCTATCGTTTTTGTTCTTTAGTCTAGTTGTGGAGGACGTCACTTCACTGGCCCATGTTGGTATTATCATTGAGCTCTTCCTGGGTGAGGCAGTCGCTTGCCTGCCATTGGACAGCTGCTCACAGAGGCTCACAGCGGCTCACAACGGCTCACAGCAGCTCACAAAAGCTCACACCAGCCAGCCCCACTGCAGCCTACACGGTCGCAGTGACTCATGGCAGCCCAGCTCCAGGTCGAGCTGTACGTTCACCATCTTAGCTGTAGAGGGCCCAGCATCACTGGCCTTCATATGTGGGATCTGAACCAGGGCCCTGCTGTTCAGAGCTGGCATCCCAAGCCAACTCCTAACCAATGCGCCACTTGGCCAGCCCAATAGGAACTTATAATTAGATATCATGAAAAGAAATGTTTAGAACAAGGTTTATTAGCTTATGATTGTTTAGTGAGCATTTTTGTGTAATTGACACAAGAGGGCAAATTTTAGATCTGAAAATTTTATTAGGACCCTACTTACATCAGTGATTGTTTTTCCATTCCAGTTCTAAGAACAGATAGAATTGGCTATGGATAATTCATATGATTTCAATCAGCGAAGCTTATGTAATGGAATTCCATCTGAGAACATAAACAGTTACCTTGTGTCAGAAGATCATGGACAGAAAATCTTGAGTGTACTACAGAATTTTAGAGAACAAAATGTCTTTTATGATTTCAAAATAATCATGAAAGATGAAATAATCCCATGTCATCGGTGTGTGTTAGCAGCATGCAGCGACTTTTTCAGGTACTTCATTTTATTTATCTATGTCTCACATTTTATAATATGGATAATTAAGTTATTTTTAAAAGTGTACTCAATTATTCCCCCCACAGGAGCATGCAACCGTAATTTTTAATTCTTAAAAAGAGCTAATTAAAACTTAGATTAACCAATGATTTTTTTGAGTATGAAAATTTATGACTCACTTTTGTAAAGTTCAGGTCGTCACAAGCCAGCATTTCCTAAAGTTCCATGCAATATCAACTCCTTGAAATGTTCAGGGGAAAAATTGTTTTGACCTGGGGTTACTTTTATTTAGAACATCCCTGCACTGTGTCATTTAGAAAAAGAGGAAAGGGCAGCTTGATCTAAAATGGAAGCAAAGTTCAAAGAAACTGAGGAGTCTGAGAGGAAAATACATTTCAGTCAAGTATTGTATCCATGGATTATCCCCGGGAGAGGGACTGTAACCTAGAGGATTTCAAGATTTCTCCTCTTTTTGGCAAACATATTCTTCCTATAGTAGGGAGAAGTACCTCCAAAGTATTTCTGGAGAGCACCCAGCTTTTTCTAATTCTAGGCAGCCTTCTAAATACAAGTTGGTTCCCCAGGTAGATTGTCTTACAGGGAATTTCCTAGTCAGGACACTAAGAGTGCACCTTTTGACATCAGGTTTTTGATTCTGCAACGTTAATGTTCAGACACATGACCCATTCTGTGAGGCCCTTTGGTCAGAAACAAACATCTTGGTAATGTCCTGGACTTCAGCCCTCTTAAGTCATACTGCAATAAATTTAAATCTTAATTTTAGTATTTTGCATTATTATGCTCAATGTTAGAAGCAATTTTTATTCAAAGTAAGCAGGGTTTAAATCTCTAATAAATAAATACGTAAGAGAAAACAGTAAGGTTTAAGATATAAATATAACTTTTACCAGCTGTTTGCCTAAATTGGCTGTCTTCAACAATTTTTTTTCATTTCTTCTCTCAGGTAACCTAAGTTATTCTTTTTCATACTCCAGGGCCCTAACTGTTCTCATGCTCTGTCACCCTCAGACTCCACCAATTTTTTCCCACCTCTATTCTAATCCAGTTTTTCTTCCTCAGTAATTCTTTTCTGCTCCCTATCCTTCATGTCACCTCTTCATCAGAGGAAGCTGTATGGTATAATGGTTAAGTACTTGGTCTCTTAATACACATGCCCTAAATCTAAATTCCACTACTTATTACGCATGTGACCTTAGGCAAGGTACTTAACCTCTATAGACCTCAGTGTCCTCATTTGTAAAGAATTAAGATAATAAAAGTAGAACCTAACTCATCAAGTCATTATGAGGGTTAAGTGAAATAATGTATATAAAATGATTAGGACAGTGCCCACTACATTCAATTCATATTAGCTACCATTAGTATTATTTTTTTTTTCTAAATAGCAAAAAAATGGAATAATCTGGTATGAAGGCATAGCTTGATTTCCCTATACTGTTTTCATATTAACAAAATAAGAAGTGCATGTAAGCATCTGAATTGGCTGTCCTACTCTTCATGTTGAAGTTATTTATTAATGTATCTGCATGTAATTTTTGTCCATAGTATTTTGTTCAGCCTATTCCTAGATTTTTATGAGCCTGCTTTAAATTTTTAAAAATTACTATTAAAACAAAACAATATATTAAAAATTTTCTACCTGGAAAGTTTCTATAGCGATCCCTTATTATATAGTGTTTCACTAAATTGAGTACACAGTTCACATAAAATATGTATAAATATAGATGGAAATTCTATAATTTACACTCTTATATGATAAGGCCACTAATTTATCATATTTGTGTTATGATCAAACTCACTGGAGTATTGAAAGGAAAAATATAAAATGTTATAAAATAGCAGAAAAGTGCACAATGCATGATAAATACCCTTTATATTTGGGGAAAATGAAAATTATAGCGATGTAAATAAAGTTCTTGGAGATAAGGCCAAAAAGTAATTATACATATTGTATAACCATTTTATAACATGGTAAATTTGAGATAATGTTAACTGGATACTTTAAAATGAGTAGAATGAAGTATAGAAACAGTATATTACTTGTATCTTCTCAAAGAAAATATGGAAGCTGATGATAAATTAAAAATACATAGGATCTGATAGAGAACATTTATTTTCTTAATAATAATAATAGTAATAATAGCTAATACTTTGTATCAATTATCTCATTTATTCCTCTCATAACTCAGTGAAATAGGCTGCAAATATGCCCATTTTTCAGGTGAAGAATTTGAAGCATAATGAAGTTAATTCACCTCCCCAAGGTCATACAGCTAGTAAGTTGCAGAGGCTAGATACCATACCCAGCCGAGTTTAATATTACCCTGAACTGACTATAGATGTCTTAATAATCTAATATAATTATCATCACAAGTTAATATTTCTAAGTTGATAAACATTATTGAAATGCCCTACATAATGTGTAACAGGTATATAATTTTTGTAACTATATTTGTTTTTGTACTAAGAAGTATTGAATTGCTTAGTGGGAAGGTTTCCTTTCCTAAGGGAAAACCCCCTCATACATTACATATACATCATTTCACCCCTCATATTTTTCAGTTAGATGCTAGTTCATATTTAATAGCTTCAGTTACCCTCTAAAGTAGACTCTAATAACCTAGGGGCGCTGCTCACAAAGGTATCCTGGATGATACCTGCACAACTACAAACTGACATGAAGCTGAAACCAAAACCAGTTGATCTTTAGTCTTACTGAATATTCAACTAGCAGTCTTTCATTCTTTTGTTGTAGCTCTTTCCACTTTACTCTTATTCTCTGTTTGCTGTTCCATTGACAACCACCATAATGGGTTTGTTTAAGGTATAAAATGAATAACTCTGGATATGAAGTTAATACAAGGCTAGATGGCAATATTCTTATCAAAGCCAATGGTAAAATACATCTGAGTTTCCTATCCCAACATTTCCAAATAATTTATATTTTTGCTTAAACTGAGCCAAAAAAAAAAAAAAAGTTCCCGATTCCTTAAATTCTATCAGCTTTGCCATGTGGGGATAAATTAAAATTTAGGAAGAACTTTCAAGCTGGTCTAATTATTCAAATCTGCGGACCCATCTCCATTTCTCAGTCTTTATTTCTATGAAAAGTTATTTTTAGCCATTTTGGTTTGGTGTGATACACTGTTATTGTTTCATTTTATGAAATCACATTCCCTTTATCCTAAAGTGCTTTATGAAATGTGTCTTTTTAGACATGTTTATCTTGTTTGGTAGATTTCCCCACACAGGCAGATTCATTGGAAACATCAGACATCTCACTATTGCCAAATTGAAAATTAATTTGAAAGAGACTTTTAAATCCTAAGTCCAGAAGCATTATATATATATTTTAAGTAATGTTAGTTATCACCTACAAAGTTGATACTAATTAACCCATAAATAAATTCAGCCATTAGAGAGATTTTTCCCTAACTTTATGAATAATATATAAGAACATCAAATTCAGTATACAAAATTTGAATCTTTTTATAGCCTTCTTTGGATTAATAACTGTAGCTCAGCTATAAGGTATATATTTTACAGTATGGGAGTTACATAATACATATGTTTTACAAATAACTAATAGGATACATAACTATTTTAGATATTTAAATAATTTATTAGGATGTTATTAAAATATATTTCAGAAATATATTTTACATCAATCTAAGGGTAGAGGAAACCTTTTTAAGGTAATATTGAAAATTATCATAGAATAAAATATTTCTGTTTACTTGTTCTTCTGTGTTCTTTATTTTTACAGGGCTATGTTTGAAGTAAACATGAAAGAAAGAGATGATGGAAGTGTTACTATTACTAATTTGTCCTCCAAAGCAGTAAAAGCATTTCTTGATTATGCCTATACTGGAAAAACAAAGATAACAGATGATAATGTGGAAATGTTCTTCCAGTTGTCATCATTTCTTCAAGTTTCCTTCCTATCCAAAGCTTGCAGTGACTTTTTAATAAAAAGTATTAATATTGTCAATTGTTTACAGTTGTTATCTATATCAGATAGCTATGGCTCTACCCGTTTGTTTGATCATGCATTATACTTTGTACAACATCACTTTTCTTTATTATTTAAATCCAGTGATTTCTTAGAGATGAATTTTGGAATACTGCAAAAATGTCTGGAATCAGATGAATTAAATGTTCCTGAAGAAGAAACTGTACTGAAAGTTGTCCTTAGTTGGACTAAATATAACTTAGAATCAAGGGAAAAGCATCTGCCTTATTTGATTAAAAAAGTAAGATTACATCAGTTATCTGAGGAGACACTTCAAGACTGTCTGCTCAATGAAGAGTCTTTACTCAAAAGCACAAACTGTTTTGACATAATCATGGATGCAATTAAGTGTGTGCAAGGTTCTGGTGGACTTTTCCCTGATGCTCGACCATCCACAACTGAAAAATACATATTTGTTCACAAAACTGAGGAAAATGGAGAAAATCAGTATACATTTTGCTATAATATTAAAACCGATTCATGGAAAATACTGCCACAATCACACCTGATTGATTTGCCAGGATCTAGTCTGTCAAGTTATGGAGAAAAAATATTCTTGACAGGTGGTTGCAAAGGGTCATGTTGTAGAACAGTTCGACTTCATATTGCAGAGTCATATCATGATGCCACAGATCAAACCTGGTGCTACTGTCCAGTCAAAAATGATTTCTTCCTTGTATCGACTATGAAAACCCCAAGAACCATGCATACATCAGTTATGGCTCTCAATAGATTATTTGTCATAGGTGGAAAGACTACAGGATCTCAGGACATTAAAAGTCTCTTAGATGTTGAATCTTACAACCCTCTTTCCAAAGAATGGATGTCTGTTAGCCCCTTACCCAGGGGCATATACTATCCCGAAGCAAGTGCATGCCAAAATGTAATTTACGTTCTTGGCTCAGAGGTAGAGATTACAGATGCCTTTAACCCATCACTTGATTGTTTTTTTAAATACAATGCTACAACTGATCAGTGGTCTGAATTAGTAGCAGAGTTTGGGCAGTTTTTTCATGCAACGCTAATTAAAGCTGTCCCAGTAAACTGCACACTGTATATATGTGACCTTTCCACCTATAAGGTTTATAGTTTTTGTCCAGACACTTGTGTTTGGAAGGGTGAAGGGTCATTTGAATGTGCAGGCTTTAATGCAGGTGCAGTAGGAATTGAAGATAAAATATATATACTAGGTGGTGACTATGCACCAGATGAAATCACCGATGAGGTGCAGGTTTATCACAGCAGCAGGTCTGAGTGGGAAGAAGTGTCCCCAATGCCAAGAGCCTTAACTGAATTCTACTGCCAGGTGATTCAGTTTAACAAATACAGGGACCCATGGTTTTCTAATCATTTCTAAAAGTAGTGTGTGCTTAGACATTCTAAAATTATTCCAGCTCTAGAAACCTACAATGAATTTGTTAATAGTTGGTAAAAGTACTTTACGTCTTAGTAAAATAAAATGTAACTTCTATTAGAGAATTACTATGAATGTATACTGTATATGAATTAGCAGTTCCAAGAAACTTAAATACAAAATACATTTTACCAAAAATATACTAAATATAATTTAATCTTGGAGAATCCAGGATACTTAGTATTTTCATATGTAAATAAAACTCATAGGCATTGATGTTTTAATTTTTAAAGTACTTTATCCATGAAAGACAGTAAAAACAAGTATAAAGTTCACAGATTTGTACTATTTAGATGGGGAAAATCTCTTTAGGTAGTAAAAATGAATTATTTACACTCTGTACGAAGTGAAAAATAAATTGGAAAGAGGTGATAATCCTACCTTGTTACTACTAGAGTTGTTGAATTCCTATCCTTTCTGATTGTTCAGCTGCTTTTAAATCCTTTTCTTTCACCATTGTTTGGTCAGAAAATTGTCTAAAATGCAATGTAATTCCCCAGCCTTTACACTGTACACTAAACATTGGCTTAACTCTTTTTATGATTTAACTCTTCATTAAGAGCGTAATGTACCACGTTACAATTCCATAATGACACCAAATACTGAAATGCTTTTAAAATTGCTGATTCTGTTCTCAGTGTTAGTTGGTTTCCATTTCTGGCAGTATCGTTGTAGCTCCTTATTTTCTGGCTCAAGCTTAGTAAATTAACATTCTTGATTTAATTATTAGTTCTAAGTTACACCTGACCTAATTTTATGTTAACATGTAACTCACAGAGTGAAGTTCTTGGATTTCTGGGATGGAAGTGCTAAAATACTTTTTCTGTATCATTGCCAGATTCCAATATAATGGAGGATGTAGAAAATCTGACCTCTAAATAAGTGGATCATTATCATTGCATTTCTTACTCTTTTAAATGTCCAAATCTGAGTTGCAGTAAGGAATTTCAATATTTACACTAGTACCATATTAGTTCCCTGTGAATTGATACATACCAACTGTAAAGGACCCTGTTGGTTTACTACTTTAGTAAATTATTCATAGTGAATTATTTTCTAAATTTAAAACAAATGACTGGACTTTCGGTAGTAGTATTCACAATCTACATCTGCTTAATCATCTTTAACCCAAACAATGGAAGAGTATCAATCATTCTGTTCTCAGTTAGGATGATTCTGCTTTGCAAGAGGATATGTTTTCTTTAATCAGTTTAAAAGATACAAGCATTTTAGGTTTTAAAACCCTTGATTTACAGCTCAGGTAATGTGTAGATGGGATTTCTCTGGAATCAAATGTAGTTTCCCACACTCTAGTAAATGTTCATCTGTTGTAAATGTATATATTCTTTTAAAGTATGTTCCACAGTGGAAATATACCTAAGTGAAAGTTCTTTTACCATATAAATGTATGCAATCATAAGTTTTAAATGTATTTTTCAAAATAGAAAAACATATTAGACTTCATTATCAAAATCAGGCACTATCCCTAATCAGATGACAGTTGCATAAAAAGTATCCTATAGAATTGGTGGCCTTCCTCCCTCCCTCCCTTAGTTGTTTCTGCCCTTTCCTGTTTGTGTGTATGTGGCTTTGAAAACAAATTAAGACCATAACACAGTGGGTGACCTATACATATGTGGATTTATTGAACTCTTAATTTAAGCAGATTTAAATAATTAAAATATTCTTAAAATAAATGTTTTAATCACTGACTCTAGGAATTCATCTCTTCCAGAAAGGAGAAACTAAAGCAAAATGGAATCCCTTCCTGATCTTGTTTCATTATTGTATCATCTTGATTTCCACCATTCTTTTCATTGGCCATTGATTTATGGTAATGATCTGGAAATATCCTTGTTATCAAGGCCTAACTGGCTCTCTCTGCATTTGATTTAATATAATTTCTAATGCACAAGGTTTTCTGTCTTAGTTTCTACAATTGTTGTAATTACTTTTAATTACTTTCCCTTATTGACATCCCTTTACATCTGCGTCTGAGTTCTCTTCATCAGTTATAACTGCAATAAAAGTAGTGTAGTCAGAAATCGCCAAACTTTTCCTTTATTTACTGTTCTTTTTCGTTAGCACAATAGCAGTCAGTGCTGGGCTTGGCTCTGTTCCCTACAATTTTGCATCTTATAAAAGTAGAACTTTCATTTGATCCATCTGTCCTGGATCAAAATCCACAAGAACCCACCACACACACAAACTGTCATTGACTGAACTGACTATATCTTTCTGATCTTGCTGATCACTGTGACTTGACTCTCCAAGAACCACTATCACTCCTGCCCCACCGTCCATTCTGGATCTCTGACACACAAGTCTCAGTATCCCCAGAGGAGCTGTTTTTCCATCTGTGAGGTTAAGTAAGAGAAAATAATATCATTCCTTTACAATGGACCCTCCCTTAGTATTTGTTTTTTTTTTTTTTAATCTGCTTTCCTTTCATTATTGTCCTTTAGCCAGTGCCACAGTGTAAGACAAAATGATTGCGCTCATTATCCAAATTGTTTTCATTCTAATCTTTTATCATTTGTCTTGCTCCTCTACATTTGGATTATGCACATAAATTCTAATATTGTAATGTCTTCTAAAATTGAAAGTAGGTATATGGCATTATTAAATATAAAAAGATTAAATTCAACATTTATATGAGATCAATTCAAAGTTAATAGACATTCTTAGAGCAATCTTCAAACTTCATTTAAAATACGGAGCACTTTTTGTTCATCTACTGCCTGTGTGACTGAGCAGTATATAGAATATTTGCATAATCAAAATTAACTTCATTCCCATAACCTCAACTCTGGTTTGGGGAGGAAAAAGGGTCTTTATCACAGCATCCTTCCATGCTACCCTTGAAACCTAGAATATTATTTGAGAGCCATCGCATCCTGCAACATGATTCCATTTTTCCCAGACAAGAAGAGCAATTAAATATGGATTCAGTGTACCTAGCTCAAGGTATACAATTTCAAAATCAAAATCAAGTATAGAAGAAAGCATCTGTTTGCATTTTGAGATTTGGAAACAATAAATACAATGTAATTATTAAATATATTGTTGAATATATAGTGTTACTTCTAGATCATCATTCAAAGTTTAATTGGATCCTGTGTCTGGAATCTCTTATATTTATAATTGAATGTGTAAGACTCAAGAATGTCTTCCAATAGGCAGCTCTGGAGGACAACCTAAAAACAAAGGCTGGAATTTATAGGGAGTATTTCTGTTCAACGTAAGAAATAACTTTGTTCCACTTTATAAAGCCATATTCAGAATACGACAAGTTATCAAAGACGGTGGCATGTGGCAGATGATTAGCCAAATAAATTCCTAGAGGAATGCACAACCAAAGATTTCTACATTCTATTTATATATTTTTATCTTAATAGTTTTCTGACATGACTAATTACTTCCTCCAACAATTTGTTTAGCATTTTAGGCATTCTGAGTAACTTGATTTCAATGGTTCTGCATAGTCAAGATTTCAATAGGACTTGAGCCTTAAAACTATATCATATCAAGAGCATTCTTATTGAAGGGAATTTGTTCTTTCTTCTTTTTTAACTACTCAGGAAAAAGTCTATAAATGGTGCTGGCATTTATAGTAATCTGCTAATAGGGATTTTTCTTTCCCTCTACCATAGGCACACATTTGTTTTATAGTAAATAGGAACTGAAAGACAAGTATCTAAAGTTTTCTCCTGAATTATTGTTCTTATTTCACTGCAAATGTAGCTACGAGGTTTGACAATTAAGTTTGCGAACTCATCCTAGAAAAAGTGCCACATACCTCATTGCTGAATATCACTACAGTCACCTTCAAAGTACTCCCCTTAGGAAGCTATTCACCGAAGCCAGCGAGTAGTCCACCCTTCAGAGTAATTTTGGAACTCTTTCTGAAATAGCCATCAAAGCTGTCATCGTATTACCCTTGATGTCCTGAATTCATCAAAATGCCTTCCTTTCAATAGTTCCTGTATCTTCTGATATAAAGAAAGAAGTCACTGAGGGGCCAGGTCAGGTGAGTAGGGAGGGTGTTCCAATACAGTTATTTGTTTACTGGCTAAACACTCCCTCACAGACAGTGCATTGTGAGCTGGTGCATTGTCCTGATGCAAGAGCCATGAATTATTGGCGAAAAGTTCAGGTCTTCTAACTTTTTCACGCAGCCTTTTCAACACTTCCAAATACTAAACTTGCTTAACTGTTTGTACAGTTGGTACAGATTCATAACAAATAATCACTGATATCAAAAAAGGTTAGCAACATCGTTGCAACAAGTTCGTGAACTTAATTGTCAGACTTCGTATGTAGCTAAATGTGATTCTAGTTAAAGATTGTGTGGTTTGGAAGAATATATCTTAAAAATCTAGATGTATTTATAAGTAAATTATATTTGATGACACTATGATGCCCAATCAAAGTTAATATCTAAATAAGGAATTTCATCAGGATGATACTATTACACACTTATCGAAAGGTAACTTCTAAATCATAGACTCATATTCAAACTTGAAAATAACCTTAGAATCTAATATAGCTTTCAACCTGGTATAGAAAGTGTCTCTAAATTCTAAAACACCCTTGACATATGTTTTTTTTTCAATTTGTAATTCAGTGCTTTCAGGGGTAAGAAGCTTACTACCTCTATTTTTGAACAGTTCTATTAGAAAGTTCTTCCTAACAGTAAAAGCAGTTCTGCCTTCCTGTAATAACTTCCAGCCCTTGGTCCTAGGTTGCTCTCTCTACAAGTATTTGATACAATAGCATGTCTCCCATTTCAAGGCCTCGTTTTCCTTCTTGTTGAAATGCTTAACACTGTAAAACCTGCCATAATGACTGGAGTTCCATATTTCTCCTTGTATAATTGTCTCTAGTTTAGCTCTGTCGCCTTCGTAGTGGGTTGCACCTGATCAGGACTGCAGAGCCTCGTGATAATTCGGGCAACTCATTCCTTCCCTTAACCAGCTCTCTAGCTCCTACAAATCCAATTTGGGTTAGAGCCTTGCTGTATCTCCTACCTCCATCCACACAATCACAAACATATTTTCTGGGAAAGGAATTCTAAAGCTAAATTTTAGTAAGTCTTTAAAGCATTTGTCATTGGATATGGTTTTCAGAACTTTAAAAACATTTCTAAAAAAGACTCTAAAAAATATACAAAAGAATAGAAACCAAAGCAATCACATCCTGGATGGTTAATGAAAGGACAATTTGCTCATGTCAGTAAAGACCAGCCTTATGGTAATAACAGTCTAAGTTTGGAGATTCATCTGCGCTGTTAGTCCAATTGGACAGAGTATATTTCAATAAAACAATGCCATTATTAAATAACTGTATGGGTCAGGAAGCTTTATTCATTTCATTAACTTTGACATCATTCCCAGCCATAACTTTCTAACTAGCTCAACAAATTATGCTTTTGGTTAGAAGGGTAAAAAGGTTGCTGGAATAACTCAAGAGTAGTACATTTCTCTGAGTATCACATTGTGATGTAAATATTTCTTTACATGTTTGTCTTCTTCATTTAATTGGAAGCTCTTAGGAATCGGGATATATATTCATCATTTCTGGACCTAGCAGTTAGCACACTGCCTGCTATATAAACTGATATTCTATTGAACCAGTATGTGAAGCAAAATATATTTATTATAGTTACATTGTTACTGAATAGGTTCAATATAATTGTACATTTTGCAACTTATTTTCATCTACAAAGGAAATTATTTTGATTTACATTAGGATTTTATATTTTAGAATGCTATCACATTGTACTTTAGTAATCTATTATATGTGTTATTTTTGTAATATTTGATGTCTTTCTCATGTTTAAAATCTCTGAGAAATTGGATTAGTTAATTTATACAAATTCCTTTTTGTTAGTATATGGAAAAGTTAATAATGAAGCATTTTTTATTTGAGAATGAAATTGCATTATACAGTTCACTATCCACCTGAGGAGAACATGTATTGTTAATTGTATAGTTGTATAGTATATATACAGTTGGTTCTTGAAAGCGAAGTTATAGTTTCAAGGTCATTTACCCACCTAATTTTTAATATTTAAGAATTATGTGTTCTCAGTGAATTTTATTTAAAATATCTAATTCTCTGTTTCCTTTTAAAGGCAATAACAGATAAGACAATGACTGTAAGTTTCATTAGTAGATATGGAACCCCATTTTTCCTACAGGAGCATAATAGCTTTAATGACCTTTTCCCCTTTGGTGGGATAGTGCTCAAAGCTACTTACATTGCATACACAAGTAATTTTCTTCATTTCCCTATTAGTGGAATGTGGGTTTTTGCCATATGCTATGAAATAAAATGAGCAGTTTTGCAGGTCCATGTTAACAATATTATGTAGAAAAACATTTCAATTCTATAAAGTAATTGTTAATTTATTAAAATGTATCGCATAAAATAATATGATCTGTTTGTATTTATTATCATTAGAAATAAAAGAGGTAGAAAAAGGTGGATGCTAAGGCTCTCATTGTCTTGCCACCCTCTTCCCCAGATGTCTGCATGGCTCTGATGAGTCAGAATTACTGAGTGTGGTGGTGGAGGTGGGAGGGTTTTCAGAACGGGCTTCTGTAACTGTGATGACATGTCCTGCAGTATAGACTTCACAGTGGACATCCTAGTCTGAAAGAATAGAATGCCAGGTAGACTTCAGATGAGTCATAGATGGGAGCAGACCTCCAGGCCCTGACTGAGCTAAGAAATGACAGACCAGATGTCCATGAGCCACAAATGACAGCAGCAGAAGCTAGCTGAATGTACAGAGCCAGGCACAGGCCAGGCTGCTTCACTGGACACCCACCCACAAAGGACCAGCCAGCTGCCAGGATATAAGCCTCCTACTCACAAGCCCAAATGCTCTTGGTGTGGAGCTAGTGAAGGGGTCAAAGTCTGAGAAAGTAAGTGATACCATGAAAAGACTTTTTAAATGTTTGTATTGGACAAATGCTCCCTTAATTCCAGTTCCCGTAATTTTTCCTTTCTGGACAGGCCTATTTTCTGTCATTTCTGGTTTTTCTATGTGATGAGCTATGATATACTAAATGACCTTGGCTTCCAAGTCTCTCTTCTAGACTACTGCCCAGGTTGAAACACTTCCTCCTTGGAAATCCTTGAAAAATCATCTCTGGACCTATCCCATGCAACTGTATAAAGACAGTTGTCCTCTCTGAATTTCTGAGGCTCTCTATTCTCTCTCATTAATCCTTGGTCCAAACACTGCTCCAGACTTTTTCCCTCATTATCCCCCATTCTCCACATGCCTTCAGCTTTCTGCAGCTCACTTTGCCCTCAAACATTGACTCATCCCCTTCCCTTTAATCCCCCTGGACAGAAGCCTTTAACAAAGTTTTAAAAGAACATTATGTTAAGTGAAAGACAAATACTATATGATCTCACTTATATGTGGAATCTAAAGAACTGAATAAATGAGCAGTGTAAACAGAAATAGTCTTAGAGACACAAAGGAAAAACTGATGAGGGCTAGATGGGATGGGGATGGGCATGAGGGAGAAGGGGAAGGGACGAGGCAACATAAACTGATAACTACAATATTACAGCAGAGACAGAAGAGACAGTTTAGGGAATATAATCAATAAGGTTGTAAATATTTTTTTTAGGGGAACAGACGGATGCATGTCCTTTTAGGGAGACCACTTCATGGACGGTGTAGTGGCCTTACCACTGCACTGTACATCTGAAGCTGCCGCTGTACAATATTATATGTCAACTATAATTTAACACATATATAGTCATGGGATGTGGAATATAGTGTGGGGATGGAGTCAATGGAATTGTAATAGATATGTATGATATGGAGGGTGGGGGGCAGGGGAGGGGAGAGGGGAGAGTCACTTTGTAAGGGGTGAAAAAAAATAACTATTGCATTGTTTTGTACATCTGTAAATAATAATAATAATAATAATAATAATAATAATAAAGTTAAAAAAAACCATTTAGGATATTTTAGGGAATTGGCCTGTTACCAGGTAGCTGGGGGTGCTCCCCTAAATTGGAGGTCTCCTCTCTCAGTCAACATCTTAATAATACTCTTAGGCCCCCAGAGAAACTTTCCTCTTAAGTCATTAAACAGGATGGTTAATCTCAGTCTGATGCTTTAGCATTTGAAGTTCTTTCCCTAAATTCTGAACTTGCCTGAATTTGCCCCTTCCCCCCAATACAGGAGGGAAAAAAAAAGCTCCTCATTGACAAAAGTTAACCTCCATACTTACAGAAAATAAACTGATAAGAGCATATAAACTAGTAGTTTATTCCCTTTTCAATCACTAAGATTTACTTAATATCGTGCTACAGGCTCTTATGCATTCGCAATAGAAGTTACAAAATGTGTTTTGTCAAAAACTATTTGTAGCAATTTAGCCAATATGCATATTTTAATTGATTTATATGTATATTTTCCAGAGGAAATGATCCTAAATAAGTAATACTCTTTTCACTATGAATACAGAGTTTCAAAATGATATTTATAAAGTGTGTGAGGTTTTGGAAACTACAAAATAGTGAATTTTTAGGCAATGCAGCATTAAACCAAACTACCTTATGAACATTAAGTAATTAAAACTGCAGACTATTTTAAATACTTTTATAAAACCCATGTTTCCAGGATAAAGTTTCTTTACACTTACTGATTTTTTTAATTTTAAAGACTTCCATAAGCTTAATGAAACTAAACCTAAGATAGCAAATTAATTTTTCATGAAAAACTCAAGAAATCTGTGGGAGCAATCTTAAAATAGAATTTAGGCATAAATATTAAACAGATCATCCTAGTATTTATAGTGATAGATTCCACTGCACCTGATAAATATTTTTGCAGTTTTTCCAAGTTCAAGCCTTGTTGAACTTGATTTTGCTCCAGTGGTAATTAGTGAATCTTCCTCGGGAAGTTAATTACACTTCCCTAGCCCTGACCAAAATGTATGCTATAAAATGAGTTTAAATTCTTTAATCAAGTAAAGCCTTTCCCTGTAGGCTTTTCAAATTTAAAAATCCAATTAACCTTAATGATTTCCTTTAAGAGATGAACCATCCTTTTATGAAACATTAATTGGAATTCAAATTATTTATAGCTCTGTTTTAAACAAACTTTTAACAAATAAGTTCACATTTCTTTTATAAGCCCAAATTAATATGCACTCTTATTTCTAAGAATTTTTACAAAGAAAATTATTCAGTAGTTTAAGGCATCTAAATTTCCATTGATAAGTGAAATACTGAATCTCTAAGCAATAAATTTTGTAATGGGATATCTATCAGGAATATAGAGTCAGGCAGTGTTCCTCAAACTTGCTTCACAAAATAAATCATCTTGGGTGTCTGTTAAAAATACTGAATCTAATAGAGGAAAAATCAGGGTTGCTAATTGGGAGGAGGATGGGGATGAGGGAGAAGGGGAAGGGATTAGACAGCAAAAATAGGCAACTACAATATTGCCACTGGGATATGAAAAACAGTTTGGGGAATATAATTAATAATGTTGTAAATATTTTGTGGGGTGTCAGATGGTCATAGGTTTTGTTAGGGAGACCATTTCATGGATGGAGTAGAGGTTTGATCACTGCACTGTATAACTGAATCCGAGGTTGTATACCTACTATAATTGAATATATATAGATAGTCACGGGATGTGGATTATACTGTGGAAGAGAGTCAGAGGAAGAGTAATATATATGATATGGGGGGGGAGTGGGGTGGCGAATTGGGGGTGGGGGTTGTCACTTTGAGGGGTAAAATGTATAACTATTGCACTGTGTTGTATACCTGAAACTAAATAAAAATAAATTAATTAATTTAAAAAAAATGAATCTAGGATCTCACTCTTGGAAATTTGATTTAGTCAGTGCTAGATTAAGGTCCTGAACGCATGTTTTTAACAAGCACTGCAAATAATTCCTATCAGTAAGCAAGTCAGGAAACATACTGGGGTAGAGATTGAGAACCCAGCCCTGAAGTCAGAGAGGCCTGGTTTGAATCTCAGTACTTACATAGAGACCAATTTAAAAGGTGCATAAGCTTAAGCAAGTTAACTTAAACATTCTGTGTCCCCATTTCTTTATTGGTAAAATTGGGACAATAGTTATAGCTCCCACAAAATGGTGTGAGAATTCAATCAAATAATGCATGTGACATACTTGGCATGATGCTTGGCAATTAAAAATATTCAGTATTTTTTTTCTTGTTTGATTTCAGCAGCAGCCATCTTCCCCTAACTCTCCACATGCTACAGTCTTACATTCTACAATTAGAGATAAAACTTTAAATCTGAAAAGTACCCAATTCTACCTTGGCAAAAAGGAATAAACAGGACAAAGTAAAATTTTGCTTAATACATAGTTTAGCTTTTTCTTGGCCCTAAACATTCCCTCTTAAGCTCAACCATGAGCTTCTCATTTATTCATTCAACAACTATTTCTTGAGCTCCTAATGTGCCATCACTATACTAGGCTTGAGGGTATAATAGCAAGAAAATCAGATGAGTTCCCTGTTCTCCTTGAACTCACTGAGTATCCAGTTGCTTCTGTGAAGTCTCTCTAGGTTTGATTTTGCCTGATCTCTGTTGCTAACACTTTTGATTTGGCCCCAATTTTGTATTCTACTCTCTCTCAGGACGTTGAGGCTTAGTTCCTTGGCTTCCACATCTGCCCTGCGCAGATGAGAATTCCCTTTTGCTCCTCGACCCCCAGCTCTCAAGTTTAACCGTGGCTCCTGTGACGGATGCTAGACAGAGAATGAAGCCCAGATCTGCACACACATGAGCAGAGGGGTCAGATAACCAGACCACAGGACCCTAGAGTGGTCATAAAATGGGTGAGAGTTCTTAGGAGTGTACAAGGAATTTCAAATCTATTGACTATTTTATTTCATAAGCTGCAATGCAGAAACATGTAAATCTTCAAATGAACAAAATTCAAAAATGTTTTTCCTCACTTAACATAATAAACTAAATGAATGAGCAAAGTAAACAGAAACAGTCTCATAGATATAGAAGAAAAACTGAGGGTTGCTAGTTGGGAGGGGGATAGGGATGAGGGAGAAGGGCAAGAGATTAGACAGCAAAAATAGGCAACTACAATATTGCCACAGAGAGATGAAAGACAGTTTGGGGAATATAATTAATAATGTAAATATTTTGTGGGGTGTCAGATGGTCACATGTCTTGTTGGGGAGACCACTTCATGGAGGGAGTGGACACTTGATCACTGCACTGTACACCTGGGGTTGAGGTTGTATAATATTGTATGCCAACTGTGGTTGAGTGTGTATTGGTCAAGTGATGTGGAATATAATGTGGGGTGGGGTCAAGGGAATTGTAATAGATATGTATGATATCGGGGGGGGGAGTGGGGTGGTGAATTTGGGGGAGGGGATTGTCACTTTGAGGGGTAAAAAGTATAACTATTGCACTGCGTTGCTAATTTTAAACCAATTTTAAAAAAATGTTTATTTCACAATAATGGAATTTAAAAAAAAATGTTTTTCTCAATAATCTCCCAGCCTGGAATACATACCAGGTTTATACAATGTGCCATATTGGCAAACTCTCAGATATCCAAAAGAGTACTACTTTAATATTTTTGCACCTGGTAAATTGGGTATGATTACCATTTCTCATCAGTTCTCCAAGCATACATCCTCACCAAAATAGCACAGACTTAAGAAAATGTGGAGAGGTCAGCTTCTTTATATTTGGACATAAAAATGGGGATGGTCAGTCATGAAGAATTCCACTTATGCATAATGAATCTTCTCCTTAGTAATTAAAGAGGCCTCCTGGATTCTGCAGCTGTAATTATTGCAGCATCAGGGGATTAAAAGGTAGCAGTGGCAAGAAGTATAAATTCCATGTGACCAGGAATATAAAGGGAATCTACAATGCTGAGTCAGAACCTCGGTGGAAAGGAGAGGACTAAAGGATAGAAACCAGTGACTCTATAAGAGGAGTTAGATCAACAGCTGCTATAAACTGTATTTCCTCAACCCTGCTCTGTTCAGCCAACAGCTCTGGACCTTAGTAGACTACACTTACATACAGCCAGGAGTTATGACAATCTATGTCTTTGAGCTGGGAAAGAAAAGACGGTAGGGTATCTTATGGGGAATGGGAGAGATCTGGAATTAAAGGTTCTGTTGAGTCCAAAGAAGACACTGAAATCCACTGGCTGGACCCAGATGTACTTGTTATAAGCTTCCATTTTATCATAGTCATCTCTCTGAGAAGGAATGAGAAGCTTCCCATGAAGACCCTGATGCTTAATAAATGAAAATGGTTTCTTCTTGCACATTCTACTTCGAGCACCTTAATTTCTTAAACTGGGGCCTAGGTGCAGACAACATTTCTGTAGAATAACAGTATCACATTTTGAATGAAAAGTCACATGACATTAGGGTGTCATGTAAAAAGGGCCAGTTGGCTACTCCAGACAGGTCCTCAAAGGATGACAAGACCTTGTTTGTATTAGTTGCCTATTGCTACATAACAAATGACCTCAAATTTAAACTTAAAACAATTTTATTGCTCATAATTCTGCAGGTGTGAAGTGCTTAGCAGACAGCTTGTCTTTGTTCCATATGGTGTTGGCTGAAGAGAAAGAATCACCTAGGGCTGGAGGCTTCACACATCGGGTACCTTGTGCTGGCAATGAATGGGACACCTCAATTCTCTTCCGTGTGGCCTCTCTCTTCAATTAGTCTCTTTTCTCTAGGACTGCACTGTCCAAAATGATGAGCACTGTCCACATGTGTCTATGCACACTGAATATTATTAACCAAAATTAAAAAATAAATAAAAATTTAGTTTCTTATTCACAAGTCTCATTTCAAGTACTCGGTAGTCATATGTGGCTAGGTTAGCTGCCACATTGGACAATGTAGAGTATTTCCATCATAGCAGAAATTTCTGTTAGAAAGCACTGCTCTAGGGCTTTTTTTCCAAGTGGCCTGTCACCAGCAGGATAGCCTAGACTGCTTTTCATGGTCCTTGACTTCTCTCTGACTGACATCAGAGCTATAGGAGCTCAATACCTGGCTTTAGATGACCTGGGCACCACTCCTACATTCTATGAATCAAAGCAATTCACAAAACAACACAGATGCAGGGTGTAGGAAATAGACTGCTTAGCAAATAGCAAAGATGTATTGTAAAGAGTGCAGAAAAAGAGACGTAGGATTCACTCGGGTGCCATTTTTAACAATCTACCACCATATCAAATTCAACTGCAAGTAGTCTCTAGACCATAAGTACTCACACATCAGAATCTGACCTCTTCTCAGCCTTGTCTCTCATATCACTTGCTATCTTGCATTCCATGCACTATCCTTGTTTGACAGCCATATTCCCTCAAATTTCTGCCTCGGTATCCTTTCTCTTTCCCAAGGCAAAATTATGCTGTAAGGTAAAAATTGCTTAAATTCCACTGTCAAACTTGGTGATCACTCCCATGATTACACACTCAAATTTTTGCCTATCCCTCACTTCGTCATACTTACTTCACAAAATCAAAACTTGTGATCTGATGAGAACTTCTGTAAATACCAACCACATCCACTCACCTACCAGCATCTTTATCCATATACTCTTCCTTCCCCTTTTGCACAACAGATGGATGAACCTCTCCCTACCTGTAAGCAGATCACATCTCCTCTCATTTCAGCAACTCTTGCTCCTTTTTCCTTCAGCATTCATTTCCCCATCTTCATGGATCATTCCCATCTGCAAACAAACATGTTGATTCCATATAGTACCTTCCAGCAACTGCCCCATTTCTCTGTATGCATACATTTATTATTTCTTCTCAGGCTTTTACCAATCGTTTCACAAAAACTGGTTTTGTCAAGACCATCAGTAGCCTCTTGATACTTCTCTTACCTAAACTATCAGCAGTTTTTTATAGTCATCACTCCCTCCTTCTTGATATACTTTCCTAATTGGGCTTCCAGAACTTCACCAGCTTCTGGCTTTCCTTCTGCCTCACTTTGTCTCAGTCTCCTCTGGTTATTCATTCTCTTCTTCCTGAGCTTCTAATACTAAAGTGCCCCAGGGATCAGCTCTTAAGACTTATCTTCTCCATCTACACGGACTTCCCTGTGTAGTGATCACATCCAAATCAAAGATTTAAATACCATCCATTTGCTGATGGCTTCCAAACATACAGTTGTAATCCAAATCTCTCCTGAAGTTTATATATCAAAATTCCTACATATTATCTTTTGTTTGATGTCTAATAGACATCAAAAAATTAAGATTTCCAAAGCTAAACTCCTACTATATTCTATACTCTTACAACCCAGATACTGAGTAAAGTTAGCTTTATCCTTCTATTCCCTCATGCCAAAGGTTTTATAGCCATTCAATTTTTCTTGTTCACCACTGTGTCCCATCTGTCAGGAATTCCTGTAGGTTATTCTTTTGAACAATAACCAGAATCACCATTTCCTCCACCTCCACCTGGACCACTATCTTCTCATGGATTAGTGTAATAGCCTCTTTTTTTTTTAAGTTAAAGTTTATTGGGATGACAATGGTTAGTAAAGTTACATAGGTTTCAGGTGTACAATTCTTTAATACATCATCTGTATATCACATTGTGTACTCACCATCGAGTCAGTTCTTCCATCTGTTGTACTCAGCAATCAAGAACAAACCAAGACAGAGTCTTTAATAAGTTTGGAGTTTATTAGCCAGTGGCTGCAAGCGGGCTCATGCCGTAAACAGAACTCACAGCCCCAAGGAAGAGGGGAAAGAAAATTATATAGGCAGAGACCATGGTGTTTCCCATAAATCTTTGACAGTTTTGATAGGCCTAAAGCAGAAAGCAAGCACTAAATGTAGCAAGCAAGCACTAAATGTAGCAAGCAAGCACTAAATGTAGCAAACAAGGAAATTACAGAAGCCATAAGTAAGCGACAGTTAATTGGTGAAATGTTTAGACAGTCAGGCCTTGTGGTCTTATCTGCACAGCTGGCCTATGTCACATCTAGATAAGAGGCAGTTTGGCCTTGCGGTTTTTTGAAGGAGGCAGTTAAGGGTTCTATTCTTGGTCAGTCTAAGGGGAAGCTTTAACAACTTTTTAATACAAAGATGCCAGGGTGGAGGCTAGTAGATAAGGGTCTTGTTACTTCATTCCCCACTCCTGTTGTGAATATGGGAAATCAAATCATTGATTCCTATTCATCCACTGGGAGGGGGTCATATTGACCTCTGAGTACCATTAGTTTGACTGAGTTGATTCAATTCTGAATGAAGGAAACAAGACTGTTCAGGAGGCATGATCCAACTAGGAGAGTGAGAAAAAGAATAAGAAGGGATTGACTTTATATATCAAAATCAACAGAATTTTTATGTTTCACAATTTTGTTGTTAGTGATCCTAAATTCCTTGAGCTCATTAGTTTTCTGAAGGTGTGTATTATAGTAAACGGCAGCAAAATACCAAAACAATTCTATTGTTAAAAAAAGCAACTCCCCCTTGTATCTTTAGAATACTAGCTGTAAACCAGTAACAATAACAAAATGTTAATTTGTGTCATCAGTTGGGGTTTGAGGTATTCTAAGGAAAAAGCAAATTGTTTTTTTAAATGAGTCTAAGGTAGGACATCTATAATTATATTGGGCAAATACTGATTTGGGGGGAGAAAATATCAAAAAGAATAGACAATAGCATTATATTTAGTATTCTAAAGGCATCCTTCAGTTAGTTCAACAATGATTCTGATAAGACCAACTGCATATATATATATATATATATATATATATATATATATATATATATGTTTTAGTGCTTTAAAAAAAATTTGTTACTTTAGAAAAATGAATGTAGTGTATTTTTAGCCATATTATCACCATAGACTCTGATTTTTCAGTCCACACATAAGTTGTAGTTGTCTTCTATGGTGATATGACTTCTCTGTATTAATTCCCATCAGGCCGAAAAACATTTGGGCAGGTTAAGTAAAGACTGAATTGTTGCACAAAGGAACATTTACTTATCAGATCCCACGGATTTCTTCTGTGTCCGTTTCCTGGGCAACCTTTTTGGTGAAGTTTTATCTTTGAAAGGGGATTGTTGTGTGTCCTCAGCTCCATGTGGTCTGTCTTTGTCATAGCTTGTTTTGTTCGTGGTGCAGGAGCAGAATCCCTCCTCCCTTTCAAAACTCTGCAGAAAAACACAGCACGCTGGGAGGCCTTGGGCCCGCCCAGATACTGTTGTTAGAAACTGTAACCCTTTCCACTCCATTGTCTGTTCAGACCCCCCTCCTCACAAGAAAAAGGGGAGTTCAAAAGAGAAAGAAGGAAAGATTTAAAAGCCTAGATCTATCCAACCAGTTAGAATAAGCTTTCCAAAGTGTAACATTATCTATTATATGGATGACATTTTCTGTGTTGTATCTTCTTCAGAAAATTTAACAAAATGGTTTGATTTGTTAAAAGAACAGCTTGATTCTACAGGACTCCATATACCTCCAGATAAAATCCAAATTGCCACACTAGTCTAATATTTGGGAATGATTGTAGACAGACAGACTAGTAAACCCCAGAAAATTTAAATAAGAAGAGATAAAATCTTTACCTTAAATGATCTTCAAAAATTATTAGGAGGCATTAATTGCTATGCCCTACTTTAGGCATTTCTACCTCTGTTTTCAGTAATTTATTTAGTTTTCTATGAGGACCACCTTAATTAGGTAGCCCTCGCAATTTAACCCCTTAAGCTAATCAGGAATTGGAGTTAGTAGAACAAAAAATACAAAAAGTTCAAATTCAGCATATAGATCTAACACAACCCTTACAGGTTTTAATTTTTTTTTTTATTCCTCACTCACCTAGAGCAGTGATTGTTCAGCAAAATGCCTTAGTAGAGTGGCTCTTTTTGTCTAATAATTATGTTAAGTCACTCCCGAGCTATGTGTAAGATAATAAAAGGAGCAGTCAGGCCCGATTCGGGGCTTTCTCAGTCCACGAGGCTGGAAGTCCCCTGGTCCTATACTGTATTTTTTTTTATTTGTGTCTCTCTCTCTTTTTTAACCTTTCGCTGTCCCTTCTTTATTCCTACTGTTCTGTCATGTAGGATGCGGCTAAAGGTCCTGTACCTGCACACAGGTAGAAATCGACCTTTTGTAATTGGAGTTTTGTGCCCCAACATCCACAACTAGGTTTATTTGACTGGGGGAGGGCCCATAGGGATTTCCAGAGTAGGGAGCAGAGGTCAATGGTGATGAACTTGTTGTTAAATTCTCAGATGGTTTGGTAGTCTGAGTAATTGGCTATAATAGCCCCTGTGATGGTATTTGGGACTTCCCAATGATATTCATTACTAAACATCTGTAGGAACAGGAGTAGGAGACAGAGTAATATCAAAGGGGGAATGAGGGTTTTATCAGTCTTAGCTTTAGCGGGTCACCAGTGGGCTGAGATGTCCATCCTGTGTCCGCTGGCTTGAGTCAGGTATGGTGGATCCAAGTTGGGATCTGATCTACTTTTACTGTTGTTGGAAGTGGTCAGGATTACCAGGTGAGGTCCTTATGTGGGCCCCCACCCAGACTGAGTCACCAGGTCAGAACCGGCGGACAGGCTCGGATGAAGGGGAGGGAAAGATGTCATGGACCTGTTGGTGTATCCCAGCTTGAGTGGCCTGCAGGGCCTGGAGAAACTTAAGTAATGATAAGTTATGAATTTCAGCCAGGGGTTCGGCTGCTAAACGGGGGGGAGAAGGGGTGGCGGCCTTCCAAACATAATTTCAAAAGGGGTAAATCCCGCTTTGTAAGTGGTACATCTGGTGCAGAGAACGATTAGAGAGAGGGAGAAGATCGACCCAACTTTCACCGGTCTCTAGGATAAGTTTAGGATGTGTAAGAATGTAGAGATCTAATGCCTGTCTCTAACTGTCTGTGTAGTTTTCCTTTGAGAGACGTGATCCCCACAAATTTTCTATGGGAAGCTGAGCGACAGGAGGTCTCTTCTTCTGTATCTGCCTCCTGCTGGGCAGGGGCGTAGAGCTATTCTTGGGGGTTCACAGGACTCTTACCCTAGCTGGTCTCAGATGAGAGTAGGATTTTTTTTTTTTTTAATTAGTAGAGTAGGATCCCCAAGCCTTGTTTAATTGTTGGCAGACCCTGTAAGCTCTATCTTTTAATTTTTGGGCAGCGTCTCTATCTATGTCAGACTGATTAACATAGAAACAACGGGTTTTTAAAATAAGCATAGCTTCCCTTTTTGGCACTGATTATTGGGGGCTATATTGATCTTTGGAGTCAAGTAGACTAAGGTGTAGGTCCCTGTCCTTAACTGGAAGGCACAGATAAGACCTAGCTCCACAGAGGAAATCCAGGGTTCTAAGACAACAGCAGTAATGAGCAGCTCCAGCAGTTCTGTTTGAAGAGGAGCTTATGGTGTTTAACTGGCTCACAGAAACAGGAGTGATAGTCTTTCTTTTGGGGAAATCCTGTGGAGACTTAAAAGAAATTCTTTTAATTTGAGGGAAGTGGACCCAGGCGCTGACCTTCTGAAGCCCAACAACCTTTGGGATGCAAAGGGTGCTTTCCATATAGGAATTACCTGGTTTGTTAGACACTTTTCTCTTTAGAATTTCTAATGGTACTTGGTCCCCTATTGTTGAAACTTTTTCAAGCTAACAACATAGGAGATAACAGAATTGAGGTTAAAACCCAAAGCAATGGACAACAATTAGAGTTGTGTTTAGAAGTCTTTTGACAAAACCTTTCCAGAGTCCTTTTAAGTCTGATTTGTTTGTTTTATATTTCCTCTAAGATATAGGCCAATGGTAAGGAACAGGCTGAGTAAAATAAGCCCAAATCTGCGGGCTCTCTCTGTCTCGGCAACCAAGTAGTTTTCAGAAAGAAAGGTCCAGAGTGAGTAGTTGAGACAGAATAAATGGCTTCTATATTAATTAGGAAATTAACAGGCTTACCTGCGACATCAGAGTCACCCACAGTTTCACCTCTGTAGTGAGAACAGCTTTGGAGCCACTGGGAGCCTCAGGTGTATTAGTTAATTACAGCCATTTGTGGGGAAGGTTTTGGTCCCTGCTCCCTTCAGAACAGGGGGCAATCCCTCCTTTAGTTCCCTTTTGTATAGGGGGCACGGCTGTTTAGTAGGATCAAGACCCTGTGGTCTGGGCTTTTACATCCAAAAAGTAGGTTCCTTTTTCCTGGTGTTTCTTCTTCTAGGGCTTACAGAGTGACCTGAGGTGGCTCCAGCCCTGGAGTATCTATAACTGTGGCCAAAAGTCTGGCCTGTCTTTGGTCTTACTATTTTGTTGTTGTTGTTGTTTCCTGTCTTTCAGTCTCAGGCGTTAAAGACATTGAAACAAATTCCTGGCCTTCTCTAGGTTCTGAGAGTGTTTTAGTGGGCCAGAACTATTAGAATACCCTGCCAGTTGTGGGAAATATTAAGAAGGTTTCCTTATATTGGCCTATATTTGATACCGAGGACTGTACCTGAACTCTACTGGTCTTAAAATATATAAGTTTATAAAACAGATAATTATTTTGATGACACACTTTTTGTTCTTTTGGTAAAATTAAGACAGGTTAGTTAGTGTAACAATTAGGC
The DNA here is from genome assembly GCA_033961575.1 of Aselliscus stoliczkanus. Classification (NCBI taxonomy): domain Eukaryota; kingdom Metazoa; phylum Chordata; class Mammalia; order Chiroptera; family Hipposideridae; genus Aselliscus; species Aselliscus stoliczkanus. The sequence goes on from CM066736.1 coordinate 59,563,304, forward strand.
AGCTAGGAATTCTCTGGTAGAATGAACATAATTAACCCCTTCCAACCAGAGACATCAATCACACACTGAGGTAACTGGACTTACAAAACTTCTGCCCCTCAGCCCTGATTAGATTTCTTTTTAAAAAAAAAAAAAAGAAAAAAGAAAAAAGAAAAAAAAAAAGCCTCCTCCAGGCTGAAACAGCAAACGAAATAAATCTAACCTGTTGAAGCAGGCACCAGTTTTCTCCCCAGATAGGCTAGGAAAAGTATATAAACAGAAGCCTCCCTCCCCTAGTCAGTGGGCACTCCAGTTTCAGATCTTCCCACTTGGTTAAAGAAATGTATCTCTTTGTTCTAATAAACTTGTTCTTTTCTGAAAACTTTGTCTCTCTGGTCCATGCCTCCATTCTTTGTTATTACAAGACCACAAATCCTGGCCATTTATAAATCATCCTACATCAAAATCCATAGTAGACCAATAGTCTAGTAAACTTTATCTTATTTAGCTGAGAGAAAAGTTAACTTAGATTTTGTATTAGCTTACCTTTGACATTTGAACTTAATCAGTTATATTTTACTTAACCTATATATAGCCTTTAGAACTTTAATTTCTACTAGTAACTAAAAGTAACTAATATTTTTATTAACAAATTTATAATACATTTTGCAACCTTCAAAAGTATAGTTTTTTATTTTTTAAAGATTTTTTTTTATTTGGGAATTGGGGGAGGGGAACAGACAAGTTGCTGTCTTTTTGTTGTTGTTCTTCTTCAGTCAATTTTCAGAGGAAGTTGCTTCACTGGCCCATGTTGGTATCATCACTGCACTCTTCCTGGATGAGGCAGATCGGTCACCGGCCTCTGGATGGTCACTCATCGCGGCTATTGGCAGCTCACGCTGGCTGCCGGCCACTCACTGTAGCCTATGGCAGCCCACTGCAGCAGGGGCTGCAGCCTACACGGTTGCCAGGGCTCGCACAGCCCAGCTCCAGGTGGAGCTGTTGTTAGCTGTAGAGGGCAGTGTCACTGGCCCTCATATGTGGGATCCCAAGCAGGGCCGCTGGTATCCTAAAACCAGCTCTTAACCAATGTGCCACTCGGCCAGCCCAAAAGTATAGTTTTTTAATACAAGATATATTTATTAATAGATTTTAATCTTTTAGCCCTCCTATGACAAGAGGAGTGGAATTGAATTCTTAGGTTACTAACAGATGCTGAGAAACCTCATCCAAGTATCTACATTATATGTAGTACTGGACGGGAGTGGGGACCTTAGAGGAGGTCTCCCCTACAATGAAGGAGAATAAACGACAAGGAAAGTAATTAGAGACAGAAGACAAGATTAGGCGGTGAAGTCCAAAAGGTGACAGGGTCTGGAGTCTGCCAACCTGTCAGAAAAAGGGGAATTAAATGAGACTAGACATTGAGGCAGAGACACAGAAGGAAAGTCAGAAGGAGGATATCGTCTGGAAAGAAGTCAATGAGATTCCCCGTAACCAACCATCTTCAATATAGCCAATTAAGGATTCTACTGAGTTAATTTCAAAGCCAAACCAAAAGAGATCTCGATATAACTCAGACACAAATTGGTTAAAACGAACAGACAAATAATCCGGATTCACTCAAACCAAACTAGTTCCCGAAAAACAGAAACCAAAACCAGAATCTCCCACCAGCATCCCAGTTCAAGGGAGATGGTCGGGATGTCGACAGCCACATCTGACCCTAAGTCTCTGACCCCAGAAGGACTAGTCCTACCCGAGACAAAACAGATACTTGAGACAGAATATATATCCAAGATAAAACATAAAACATTAAAACCAAGACTTACATTTACCTCCGGAGGTGAACAGAGAGACTCCAAATGGGTGAATGGCCATGGGGCTTCTGCAACTGGCTCGCAGGGGAGAGAAAGCTGCCATGGGGTCCTGGAAAGTCCTCAGGGGGTACCTCTCCTATGACAGGACCATCCCCAGGGGGCCAGGTGCAGAGGCCCAGACTGAGCAAGTGACCCTGACGGTTTGTCTATCTCACTGGCGCCTCCAAATGTTGTACCCAGCAATCAAGAACAAATCAAGACAGAGTCTTTAATACGTTTGGAGTTTATTAGCCAGCGGCTGCTAGCGGGCTCATGCCCTAAACAGAACTCACAGCCCCAAAGAAGAGATTATATAGGCAAAAACCATGGTGGTTCCCACAAATCTTTGACAGTTTTGATAGCCCTAAAGACAGCAAGCAAGCACTAAATGTAGCAAGCAAGGAAATTACAGAAGCCATAAGTAAGCGACAGTTAATTGGTGAAATGTTTAGATAGTCAGGCCTTGTGGTCTTATCTGCATAGCTGGCCTATGTTACATCTAGATAAGAGGCAGTTTGGCCTTGTGGTTTTGTGAAGGAGATAGTTAAGGGGGTTCTATTCTTGGTCAGTCTAAGGGGAAGCTTTAACAACTTTTTAATATAGAGAGGCAGGGGGTGGGGGCTAGTAGACGACGGTCCTGTTACTTCACATCACCATATATTTGACCCCCTTTGCCGTCATGTCTAGTGTCTCTGCTTCCACTACTACCCTACAGCCTGTTCATAGCACAGCAACCAAAGCGATACCATTAAGATACATGTTGGTCAGGTTGGTTCACTCTTCCGCTCAAAACCTTCCACTGGCTCTAAATCTCTCTAAGAAAACCACAGCCCACGCACTCACTCCCTCTTACTCTCTGACTTCTCTTACTCTCCCCTTCACCATTATGCACAGGCTGTTCCTCCCGAGGGCTTTTACGATGACTGCTTCCTTTGCTTAGAATGCTCTTCTCCCAGCTATCTGCATGGCTAAATCCCTCCCTACCTTCTAAGCTCAGCTCAATGTCACCTTCTCAATGATGCTTCCTAATACCTGCAACCATCCCCCTACCCCTAAAGCCTCCAACCCTGCACATTCTGTTCTTCCTTTATTTATCCCGTGGCATTGCTGATCTTCTAACATATTGTACAGCTATATTTTAGGTCTCTCTCTGATGGGCTTTAAGTTTCCCTAAGGCCAGATCTTTGTCTATTTTCTTTCACTGATATATCTCAGTACCTGGTACATTATATGTGCCTAATAAATATTTGTTGAATAACTAATAAGATTTTAGAAACCTGCATATTTATCTGTACCAATATCAGAACCAATGCCAAAACCAATTTAAATGTATTATAGAGCAGTTTGATAGCCAACATTAACTATTCCAGGTGATGAAATTATCTACTGAAGGTAAATAATCTTATTTAAGGCCAGTTCCAGACCAAATAGTCAAAAAAGGTTAATGACCTTTGTCCCTCTGCTAGGCTTCCCTCCTTATATTATTTTTCTTACCTATATCCTATTTTAAAAAATCTGCTACATAAACCAATTCCTGCACATGCAGTAATCCATAATGTCTTAAAGTAAGTACTAACTCCCTTCACTGGGTATTTGGTATAGGGAGCCAGAGGGCTCTATCACTAGTCTTTTTAGCATCTTAATGGCTCAGTTTCTTCCACTGAAAAATGGGAATAATAGAATTGTCCTCCTCATAGGATTATTGTGAGAATTCAGACACAAAACTCTTTGAATAGCACCAGGGTTAGTTCTTAATACTGATCCTGTTTCTAATTTTGAAATTTTGAGTTATGTATTTCTTTTCAAGTATAATTGTATATCTTTTTAACCTTGTATTCAGATTTATAGAGAATAGTATAAAGTAACCTAACTTATTTTTTTTTTTAGATTTTATTGGAAAATTGGGGTAGGGGATTATCATTGGGGAATCAGCGAAGGGGAACAGATAAATTGCTGTCTTTTTGTTCTTCAGTCTAGTTGTGGAGGACGTCGCTTCACTGGCCCATGTTAGTATCGTCATTGTGCTCTTCCTGGGTGAGGCAGATCAGTGGTCCCCCTCTGGATGGTCACTCACCACAGCTACTGGCAGTTCACCCTGACTGCCAGCCACTCACTGTAGCCTATGGCAGCCCACTGCAGCAGGGGCTGCAGCCTACACCATCGCCGGGGCTCGCAGCCCAGCTCCAGGTGGAGCTGTTGTTAGCTGTAGAGGGCAGTGTCACTGACCCTCATATGTGGGATCCGAACCGGAGTCACTGGTGTCCCAAGCCAGCTCTTAACCAATGCGCCACTTGTCCGGCCCACCTAATTTTTAAATAGTAGCTTTGCTCAATGATCTAAGAAATAATTTTATACGAGTAAATAAATATTTTCTATTATGCCTAACATTTACCTGCTTCTTATTTCATTTTAAATTTTCTGAGGCCAAGAACTGCTCTAACTAAAATTTACAGAGGTCCCAAAGTACCTCCCAGGGTACAGTCAGTCTATCCTGTGGATGCTTCATAAACATTTAATGATAATATTTCAGCATTCTCAAAAACAGTACTTAATATTTTGTTCTGGTATATTTTGGTAAAGTTAATTGCATTATTGACCATCATGTCTGGTTAATAGTAGAGGCTGCATACACAAATGACATTTGCCAGGTTAAATCCATTAAAATCATGGACTCAGCCTTTCCTCTGAACAGGTTAGCTCTAAAAGACAAGATAGATTTGTAGCTCTGTATTGAATAGCTAAATTGATTTCTGTTTGATTGCTGTATTGATTTAATTTTTTAAAGATGCAAATATGTGTGGCCTACTTGCTGAAATGTTTTTTCTTAAGTGAAGTAAAATTCGGGGCACAGTTTTCTTCCCCATTTTTGGGCTGGTTTCTTTTTAACCATATTAGAAAGGCAAATTAGAAAAATAAAACATCTGCAGGGTATGATACTCTCAAGGCAAGTCTAGCCCCAGATCTGACCTTTGACTTGATACAGTATGTGACTTCATTGTAAAGAGTAGCATGTGCCAAAATAACTGCCACATAGAAAATCATCTACAAGCTATCAGGAATCTTTCAATGTGAAGTCCCTAAGGCTTTAGGAGAGAGACTGCAAGTATTGGGAAGTCCAGCATGAGGAGAGGTAAGTCACTAGGTGTGCTGTTCATATGCACCTACAGACTTTGGGGATATCAAATAAGACACACTGGAATTAAGTCTCAAAGAAGTTTGTTGTGTGTTTTTTGGTTGAGGTAGAGGTCAAGCAGCATTGGCTGTCTCAACCTCTGGGAGATCTCCCGGCACTCTGATTGTGCATAGGTATGGGAATGGATTGGGGCAGTGTTCAAGTTTCCACTAACCACATTCAAGGGAAGCTTATCTAGCAAAAGGGACTATAGGTAAAGTTAAAATATGAGGTTATCCTTTCAGGAATCTTTGGTGAACATATGGTCTGCCTCTGACCCATCAGGAGCAATAACAAGTAGTGGAAATGAGGCTGATAATAGTGATCATAGAAGTGACAAGACTTATATTAGTGACACAGGCTGCAAAATGGCCAGTCCTGTCTCTTAGATATCAAAGCAAAAAGTTGCAATTAAAGCTCTGAGACATAAGGCATAATAATAGGTACTTCACATACATTTCACATTAAACATCATAACCCTAATTACATAATATCATAATCTCCATTTTCTGAGTTGAGATGAGTAAAGTGAGACTTAGATGGTTGTATGTCTTGCCTGAAGACATACAACTAGTAAGATCAGCTCAGGATAGAATCTAGAACTATTTTCTTGAAACCACACTACCTCTCTATGAAAATTTTTATTAACCAGATTATTAAATTGACTAGAACACATAATTCCAAGAAACCATAGTTGGAAGTAGCACAGTTTAAAAACTTTTATGTGGTTGATTTTTTTCTACTTTATGACTAGAAGAAATTTACCTGTTGTTCAACATTATAAGGTTGTTATACATAGGGGTTATTATTGAAAAATGAGCCCTTCCTTCATTAACTAGAATACCTCTGAATTTGAAAATGATTAACTACATTATTGACAAATTCTGTAGATTAAGAGTGGCTCAGCTGACTGTAAATTAAAAATATGCTTGCACTATAGAAATAAAAACAAAGTCAATAAAATTTTACTGTCTTCTTGATTTCTCCTTTGCTTTCCTATTATTTAGAGAACCACAATTGATTTTTATTTCGTCTTTCAAATTGCCCTAGTCAAGAAACAATGAGCCATTGAATTCCTTTAAGGCTTTGTGAGTTGTTCAAATGATTGGAAATCATTTTGATGACTTAAAAAAAATGTAGGGGTGCTCTCTAATCATATTGGATTGAAATGTAAAATATATTTGGAAGGAAAAATACTAGTAATTGAAAGGTTGTTATTAAAATAACACAGTAGGGTAATTTCTTTGTTCAATAAAAGACATTCTACCTAAATTGAAAGCTACCACAAAAGCTGCAAAAGGAATACAGTGACCTAATCTCAAATATCTATGTTTATAGTTGTAAAGAACAATCATGAGGTAATGAAAACATACCTACATAGGCACACAAAAATAAGTATTATATATAGACATTTTTCAAGGAGCAATAGGTTGCGTCCACAACACTTTTACCTATTTATCTTCTTTGAACATCACAGCAAATACATGAGGTAGATAGGCAAGGATCAGTGTCCATGTCTTATAGAGGCGGATGAAGAACTTTTTTAGTCACTGGATTACTAAATGACAAAAATGGAACAAGAACCCTCTTGTTCCATTATAGAGGCGGATGAAGAACTTTTTTAGTCACCAGATTACTAAATGACAAAAATGAAACAAGAACCCTCTTTTGGCTATCTATTGCTGTATAACAATACAGATCAAAATATAGTAGCTTAGAACCACTATTGTATCTCTACTCCCCACTTTTGTGGATCAGGAATTCCAGAAGGGTTTGACTTTTTTGGTTTGTTTCTGATCCATGAAACATCAGCTGGGGTAGATGGTAAGGATTCAAATTCCAAGGTGGTCTCTTCACTCACATGTCTGCCTCCTCAGTACTTCTTGGCATCTTCCCATCTCCACATCATGTTTTATCCTCCAGGACCTCTCTACAACATGTGAACTTCTCATATTCTTGGTAGTACCAGGGTGGTCACACTTCTTATGTGGTGGCTGCCTTGGAAGAGGCAGAAACGGAAGCGGCCAACCAAGTCAGGTAAGGGCTATGTCTGGAATTGGCATGGCATGACTTCTGCTGGTTTTGTTGTTGTTCGGGTTTGTCTGTTTTTGTTTTCTGTCAGGGTAGCCACAGGACATTTCCAGATTCAAAAAGGAGGAGAAATAGACTCTTTCTCTTAATTGGGGAGTGGCAAGGTCCCATTGGAGAAGAACATGGGGGATGGGATATATTGTTGTGGCCATTGTTGGAAAATATAATCTTCCACAGATTCAGATCTCTTTTAATCTATATCCAGTTATATCTCCACCACACCACACTGCTCCATAGGAACAACAAAAAAGAATCAATAAATGCATGTAATTTTAAACTTGCATATTAATGGTTAAGATGTATCCATCGGATTAAATTTCTAACTCAACCAGTGATGGTAGGGTATCTTATACTGCTTTTCCTAAGAAAGCTGATATAAGTATTCTTAGAGAAATGTCTCAAACCCACTTTTTACACAGTCTCTATTATAAATCCTTGTGTTGCTGTGATCCTGACACCCTTCTGTCTAACCAGGTCCCTCTTACTACTCACCAGATCTCCATCTCTGCCCACTGTTCCGTCCCCATTTCTTGTTTAAACTCCTCTTCCTGTTATGTCCATAAGGTTTTTTTTTTGTCAGACCGACTCTATTGTCCTGTCTACTCTTCTAACTTTCTTTATTTGTCCAAGATACTATAACCTACCTTACTGCCAAAGAGATAGGAACCCACTCATTCATTAGAATGTAGCACAGCCTAAAACCACATAGAACCCCTCCTTCCCTCGCTTCCCCATCCCTTAAGCAAAAAATACAAAGAGACAAAAATCTCCACATGACCAGGGCAAAGAGCTTAGCTGTAAAAAAACAAAATGAAAATTATCTCAAAAAGACTAAGAAGCTATAAATGAGATATTGGTATGGAAAAGAACAATGGGAATCAGGATGAAACATAGAGGTTCTCGAGGAAGAGGGTGACAAGATGGGATCTATGCTTCCAGATGAGAATTTTGACAGTAGTGAACATGATGGAGCAGAGAGATTATTTGGGGACTTTTCCATTTCAAGGGCAAAAGATGTTAAGAACCAGAAAACAGAGGAGATGGAAAGTAATCATTATTTAAAAACACTGAAGAAGGAAAATTTAAAAAGATTAGATTTGAGGGGGAGGGAGAAATACAACCAGTCACACTGGAAGGTTGAATAGGGCCTTTTCTTTGTTAGCTGTGAAACTCCCTGTGGATTACTTTTTGTTGAATAAAACCTTAGGTATTCTTGTTCCCAGAAAATGTATCGTCTCATGCTACTTTAGTCAGTGATGCTGCAAGACTGTTTTGTTTTCTGTATAAAACAAAAATCATGTTTGGCTTCCTTTATGGCATAATTTAATATAATGTCCAAAGTCCACATGTATGAGTGAAAAAAACTGTAACCCAGTGGCCAACATAGAGAATGCTGGATGATGTGCTTCTTAATAATTGTCCTTAGTAGTGCACTGCTGTTATTGTTTTGGCAATTAACTACAAAGCAATGCTTAGGTTCTTGCATTTGTGCATAATTTCTTCTTTTCATTATTGTCAAGTGCTGACGTTTCATCTTGTTTTGTTATTGTATCTTTTGTTTTTTGTTGTTTTTGTTTTGTTTTTTAAAATATCTCACTATAGTTCTGCTTGTTTTCACTTGATGTTGTTGTTCTCAGGAAGGAAAGGAAATGGTAAATAATTTTGAGTTAAATGACAAATGTAAAAAGTGGATAAAAATGTTTTCACTTAAAGATACTTTTATTATAAAACAATGGCAACCGTTACACATGGAAAATTACAAAATCTTTAAAATGCTTTCAGAACAGAGCAGAAGCAGACATCCCACGGACAAACAGTGGCTTATAGGGAGTGTGAAGCTGGCAGGAACCTGGCTGAGTAGATTTGAAAATAAATTTAGTACTTATACATTTATATGTCAGAGATATAGGTCATGGAGTGTAAACTCCATAAGAGAGGGATTTTTGTTTATTTTGTTCACAGTAGATCATCAATAAATTTTCATTAAATGAGTAAATGTGGCAATCAAAATAAACAACAGATTGATGTAATCTTAGAATTCAATAATAGAATAAGGAAAATGATGGTTTGATTATTGTGAAATACAATCACATTTCATAGCTATAATGTTGCATCTTACATTTTAAAAGAGAACACTATAAGTGAGATCATATGGTATTTGTCTTTCTCCAACTGACTTATTTTACTTAACGTAATAGTCTCTAGGTCCATCCATATCGCTGCAAATGATACGATTTCATTCTTCTTTATAGCGGAGTTAATACTCCATTGTATAAATGTACTACAGTTTCTTAATCCAGTTGTCTACCAATGGGCATTTTCTGAAAAACTGAATGAACAAGCAACGTAAACAGAAACAGTCTTAGAGATATAGAGGAAAAACTGATGGTTGCTAGTTGGGAGGAAGGTGGGGATGAGGGTGAAGGGAAAGGGATTAGACAGCATAGGTAACTACAATATTGCCACAGGGATATGAAAGACAGTTCGGAGCATATAATTAATAACATTGTAAATATTTTGTGGAGTGTTAGATGGTCACATGTCTTGTTAGGGAGACCACTTCATAGATGGAGTAGAGGCTTGATCACTGCACTGTACACCTGAAGCTGATATTGTATAATATAGTATACCAACTGTAATTGAATATATATATAGTCATGGGATGTGGAACATAGTGTGGAGTGGAGTCCAGGGAATTGTAATAGATATGTATAATATGGGGAGGGAGTGGGGGCGAATTGGGGAAGGGGGGTTGTCACTTTGAGAGGTAAAAAGTATAACTATTGCACTATGTTGTACATCTGAAACTAATTTAAAAAATTTATTTCACAATAAAAGAATTTAAAAAAATAAAATAAGGGCCAGTCGAGTGGCGCGGTGGTTAAGCACTGGCTTGGGAACCCAGCGGCCCTGGTTTGGGTCCCACATATGAGGGCCAGTGACACTGCCCTCAAAAAAAATAAAATAAAATAAAGTAAAATAAAGGAAGGCACAAAATATAAAATAAAATAAAATAAAATAAAATAAAATAAAATAAAATAAAATAAGAGAACACTAGAAGTACGTATTCTAAAAGACCAACGTTTAAAGAGACTTGAAACCTTCTTATAACAATTAAAGTAATTGGAGAAATTTAGGTAGAAATGGGAGAATATAGGTAGAAAAGTCTTAGTGGTACTGGAGAAATGGGATTAAAACATTCAATTATTTTAACTAGATAAGATCACCTGTGGAGAAACTTCCACTCCTGTGATTCAGTGGTTCCCGTCCTAATATTTGCAACATCTATTATCAGTTTTCTATGGAGATTTTCAAAAATAAAGCATCACAATCACATTATCTTTATCTGGCAGCGTATTACTAATAACTAGATTAGATTGTCACAATTGTTAATTATATAAATTGTGATAATATATTCCTTATTTTCCTGAGATGCATTTTGAAACATTTATAGATGAATGAAAAACAAAAGTTCAAAACTGTTACAAGAAAAAGAATCAATTTATCAATTTGTAATTACCTACATAATGAATAAGATCATGTCTCAGGAATCAAAATTTGAAAAAATGTTTTCACCTCCCTTAAGAATCGTCACAGTTCCTCATCTTATCTACACAATGGGCATTTCCTCTCCAATTCATTCCACAAAACTGGCAGGAAGAATGATTATGCACTGTGTCTCAAACTTTAGTCTCCTACTGTTTACCTCAGAGGTGTTCCAAAACTAAAGGCTGTTTTTTGATGCATAAGGGTCCATTTCAAAGGCTTTGCTTTTTCTTATGGATAAGTGCTAATTTCTAGTAACCTGCCTAGTGAGTTATTAAGGGTTAATACAATTTTATGCTCATAAAGTAAAACTAACACATCATGACTTCACTGAGACTTCACACAATACTTAGCAATACCATACAAACTTCCTTTTTGTGTACAGTTGTATGAAGATCATTGGAGTTTTTCTAGAGGGAAAATTGTTATTATTGAGTCATCTGTGTTGGTTTGACCTGGTTGTGGTTTTTCATTGCTGCTAACTTATTAATATATTTATAAAATTTTTACTTTTGATTTTTTTTTGTCTTTTAATTATTGCTATTTCTCATTTTTATTGTTACTTTGTACATTTTCAATATGACTGGACTTCTTTTGCTCACTAGAAAGTAAGGATAACTGTAGCGGCTGTAGAGGAAAGATTTTACATGGAAGTCTGCCAAATAGAAATCAGACCTATTGCTTTCACAGCTCATTTTCTTTATGTAGATGTGGAAGTTGCATTAGTTTCTTATGGCTGCTGTAAGCAATTGATACAAAATTGGAAGCTTAAAACAATACAAATTTTTTCTCTTCCAGTTCTAGAGGCCAGAATTCCAAAATTGGAGTCACTGTGTTAAAATTCATTTCCTTGCCTGTTCCATGATCTAGTGGCTGTTCACATTCCTTGTTTCATATGTTCCCTGCTCCCTCTTCTAAGCTAGCAATGGCTGGTCAAGTCTTCTCACACTGCATCACTCTGATGCTCTCTTCTCTTTCTTTTATTTACAAGAAAACTTGTAATTAAATAATTAAATTAAAAAATTTATCCACCAAGAGAATCCAGAACAATTTCCCTATCTCAATATCTTTAATCACATGTGGAATGTCTGTTCTACCATGTAAGGTAACATATTCATATGTTCCAGGAAATGAGGATGTGGACATCTTTTAGGAAACATTATCCTGCCTACCACAGAAGTATAGTTAGGCAACACATTACTGGTACCTAGAATGTTTTCCGTTGCCAGAAATACCACTATTTTTTATTTTTTCCTTTTAAGATTCCACTGGGGAATTGGGGGAGGGGAACATCGCTGGGGAAACAGGGAAGAAGAACAGACAAGCCACTGTCCTTTTGTTCCTCAGTCCAGCCGTGGAGGACGTCGCTTCACTGGCCCATGTTGGCACCATCATTGCGCTTTTCCCAAGTGAGGCAGATCGGGCGCCGGCCACTGGATGGCCACTCATGGCAGCTCTTGGCAGTTCACACTGGCTGCCTGCCACTCACACCTGCTGCCAGCCACTCACTGGCAGCCCCAAGGCAACCCACTGTAGCCATACTGCAGCCCCCGCCAACTCTGGCGACTCACGGCAGCCCAGCTCCAGGTGGGGCTGTTGTTCACCATCTTAGCTGTAAAGGGCACAGCCGTCACTGGCCTTAATGTGGGATCTGAACCAGGGCCCTGCTGCTCAGAGCTGGCATCCCAAGCCAGCTCTTAAACCAATGTGCCACTCGCTGGCCCAGAAATACCATTATTGGCTGATGGAAATAAGCTCCTGAAATAGAAATGGAAGTTAATTTTAGATAAGTGAAATAATTTTATTAAAGGAACTAGCAATTATGAAGTGGTACTATTATTTTTACAGCTCAGGCACCATTACCATTACATGTATTAATATTTTTGCTGGTCAATCCAGAAACTTAACTACCATTTAGCACATGATTTCTGTAGAATAAATGCATCTTGACTTCCCAACAACCACCTTCCAAATGAATCTATAAATACCAGTCATTTCTCTTTTTTTAATAGTCATGTCTATTTATTTATTTATTTATTTATTTATTTATTTATTAGCTGAGCCATCCTGCCTCCTGTTGGCAGCTCAACGGTGGCAACTCAGCTCAAGCTGGGCATCAAACTGCTGTTGCTCAGAGCTCAGCTCGCACTCTTGAGTGAGCTCTTAACCAACTGAGCCTTTGGCCGGCCAATACCAGTCATTTCTAAAGTAGACTGTACTGTGAGAAAAGTGACCCATTAGGCTGGCCATTCCTACCTACTCACACATTACTTTGAATTTGGTGTTTGAATCATCTAGTGGAGTCTTAGAAATACTAAAACACAGGACATTGTTTGATGGAAGCTCATTCATCAATTAGTATTTATTATGTTGTACTATGAGTGAAGCATTGTACTAGGAATTACATTTTCAGTGGTGAAAGTAAGCTTGATCCCTGTCCTCCCTAGCTTTAGTCTAGTGGGAATAATTATGGGAAGAGAAGGTGAAAAATACAAATCAAGCTCGTCTAGTTAAGTTGTAGGAAGGGGAGGGACTTGATGAGTTACTATAATGGGAATGTTTTGTCAGCAAGGGGAGGAGGCTGCTGAATGGAAAAGGAAGATAATCAAAGGGGTTAGAAGAAATTATTGTCTGCTTTAATAATTTTGTCTAGGGCTCAGTTGTCTGCCAGGCATGTGCCCTCAAGTACTACTGCTTAAAAATAAAAAGTTTTCTGTTTCAATGTAGCAAGACTCCCTTTCTTCAGAAGCTCAGAAAAAATGGTTTGAAATAGCATGAAATGACAATACAGATATGCCTTAAACTCCACGCTTCAAATTCCCTGACTGCAAATAGGAAGAATACTTTTAAAAATAGAATGAGAATTTCTATTTCCCTTATATCCTTTTTGTGGACTCTGTGGTTTTCTTATTAAATAATAGACAATGAAACAAATTGCTTTCATCTCTTGAAGGGCTTCTTTCTTTCTTAAATCATTTTGAACTTTTTCTCGCCTTTTTGAGCATTCATATATATGAACATATTTTAAAAATTGATCAGAATGGAACAGTAAACATATTTGGTAAAGTAACTGATTGTCACTATGGCAACATTGAATGCATTTGACTTTTAGTCTTACCATTTTCTGTTGCTATAGTAATGAAACCTTGGTTTCTGACACCATTTCCAAATTTTATTAAAATAAAGCCCCTTTCAAGCTCCCAAGAAGGAAGTGTCACAGGAAAGCTGAAGGTAATTTAAGATCTGTCAATAGGGCCGGCTGAGTGGCTCTGTGGTTAAGCGCTGGCTTGGGAAGCCAGCTGCCCCGGTTCGGTCCCACATGTGTGGGCCAGTGACACTGCCCTCAAAAAAAAAAAAAAAAAAAAAAAAAAAGATCTGTCAATAAATGTGTTTTGTACTTTATTAAAAATATAAAAAATTGGTAGATCTATTGCCAATAAAAACCTATACTTCTAAAGGTTGCCAAACATATTTATGGATTTGCCAATGGAAATGCTAATTGCATGCTTTTAGTTGCCAGTGAAAATTAAGGTTGTGAAGGTTATAAATTTAATTAATATGAAGGAAATGATGTGTGTTTTCAAGGAAAGTTTAAGGTATGGAAATACATTTTTAAAGTAATTCAAAGAAAGTAGTTTGTCCTAAGGATGGTTATTTCTGAATGAGTGAGAAGAGACAAACTAAGAGGGACTGGGAAAGTTATAAAAGGTTTGTAAAAAAAAAAAAAAAAATTCTGTATGGTTAAGTTAAATGCAATTAATTAAGTAAATTTCAATATCCAAAGTAAGCTGGTGCAAAATTAGATTTGAGTTTTCTCTCTCTGCTAAGAAAGATAAAGTTTGTTATACTATTAGTCTGCTACTGATATTATGAAAATGTTTTCTGCCTGAAAATCAAAGATTATATGTGTAGAATAATTTCTATGCTTTATAGTGTCTTAATCAGGTCCTTGGTTACTTAAAAAAACTAAATCTAAGAACTAAGTTTTGCAAATGTAATAGTTACGTAAACTTCTGTATCATAGGACTGCTAGAGTTCATGTGCCTTCCTTGGTGTCAGAGTATAGGCCAGTGTAAGGCAGCTTAGCCTAATGTTTTCCCTATTCTGGCAGTGTATTATAATGGTTCCTACCCACTATTACATCCCTGATAAAGAGGCTCAGATCCTGGAAGAAGGCCAGGAACTTTGCTTAAATGTCTTTAACAACCAAGGCAGGGAAAACGAGGAAAGAAAGGAACAGTGAGGTTGGAGACGAGACCAGAGATAGGCCAGATTTTTGACTGCAGCTTATAGACAGGTCAAGTCCAGGGCCACCTCAGGGCCACCCTTGGCAGCCCCAGAGGAGGTACACCAGGTAAACGAGCCTGCCTTGGATGTGGGAGCCCAGCTCACTGGAATAAGGAGTGTCCTAATCCTCCAAAGCAGCTGTGCTCCCAGTGCAAACTAAAGGGCACTGGAGGAGGGATTGTCCCCTGTTCTGAAGAGAGCTGAGACCAACTCCTTCCCCACAAATGGCTGTAACTGACTGACAGGCCTAAAGTGCCCAGTGGCTCTCGACAAGAAAGAGGCCATGCTCATCTGGGGGAGGAACTGCAGGTGATCCTTGATGTGGCAGGCAAGCCTATTAATATCCTGATTAATATAGGAGCCATTTATTCTTCCTCAACTGCTCGCTCTAGACGTATTTCCTCTGACACCTGCTCGGTTGTAAAGATAAAAGAGAGCCCCTAGATTTGGATTCATTTTACTCAGCCTGTTCCTTACCAATGGTCTCTAGGGGTCAGCAAACTATTGAGATGGAAGAGCTGCCAGGGGTCCGCAAACTGCGGTTCTTGGGTTACATGTGGCTCTTTGGGTACATACATGTGGCTCTGAAGTAAAACTGAAAAAGAAAATAAACCTATCATAGTTTCATTTATAATATTACTTTAAATTTTCCTTATTTGTAAAAATATATTTATGGCTCTCAAATAAATTTTGAATTGTTGTGAGGGACAGGATTGGCTCTTCCAGGGGTTGGCAAACTTTTGAGATGGTACGTACCCAAAGAGCTGCATGTGGCTCGTGAGCTGCAGTTTGCCGATCCCTGGTCTATACCTTAGAAGAAATGTAAAACAAACAAATCATGCTTAAAAAGGACCCTGCAAAACTTTTGTCAGGAGATCTCTAAGTCCTGGCTCTAACTGCAGCCCATTGCTTGGATTCTGACCTCAAATTTCCTATATTGTTAACTTCGGAGAGGTTCAGCAGGCACTTAGGAAATATAGGGGACCTACACCTCTCCCAAGCTGACCCTTCTATACATGTAGTCCTGGAAAGCCAGGGGACCAAATAATATTGGAAGCCTCAAGGGAAGGGTCTCTAACAGACCAGTTAACACCTAAGTGGAAGGGACCTTTTACAGGTTTTCTGAGCACCCAACAGTTGTCAGGCTTCAGAGAGACAGTGACTGGGTCCATTTCCCCTCGAATCAAACCTGTTTCATTTAAGTCTCTGCAGTACTCCCCCAGAAAGGAAGACTATCACCCCTGTTCCTTTAAGCCAATTGAAGACCTTAAGCTCCTCTTCAAATAGACAAGTTGGTATCATCTGGAGCATAGCAGTTTTCATCTACAGATTATCATCCGCCAGGGTTCCAACTTTTCCCCCCTGAGGATGACAAGCCATGCCAGCAGCCACTTGACCAAGTGGCCTGGTTTTTTCCTCTTCAAGTTTCTCCATAGCCTTCGTCCCCCTGTAACTGAATGGCAAGTAACTCTGGTGCCCATAGGCAGGGACTATGCCCACTCTCAGCAGGAAGTAGCAAGAGCACTAGCTGCCCGAATCCCTGGATTAAAATATTGTCTTAATCCATTTATAAAAGAAGTAATGTAGTTGTTTTGTTTCCTCTCTAATCTAATCTTACTGATTTATAGAAATAAAATGAACATATGACAGGGGGAAATGTAAGGGTGAAATTTGGTAAATCAATAATGTAATTTGACTTAGCTAATTTGCAGTTTGACTCACCACATAGCTCGCTATCTGGCCATCTCTAGTTAAATTTAGCTAGTTTGCAGTTTGATCCACCCTGATATTCAACTGTTTTCATTTTGTTTCTCTCCTCACTGATTAACTGAAGAACTCTGTCTTGTTCACTTTCTCAAGGCTACCCATGTCTTGTTAATCGGTTTAATCAACAGAATCTTAACCTGAAAAGAACAATTTCTTAATCCTCAGGCACCTGGACACCAGAATCCAATTTGCAACTCCCTTGCAGTTTTTACTGGTGAGACATAAAGCCCCAGGCCATCGTGGTGTCCAAGTCCAAGTTGGAATTTGAGTCCCAGTCCAGAAAGAACAGTATCTTAAAACAGACCAGACCCCAGGAAGCAATGTTAGCCTTCAGACCTACCTGACCAATTCTCCTTTTCCTTTGTTCTTCAACTTATATACATATAAAGCCTTCTGCCCATTCGAGGAACGGGGAAATGGACTTTGGATAGGGCTCTGCCATCCTCCCAGAATGCTGGCATTCTGAATAAATCTGCTTTTTTTCCACCAATCTTGTCTCTCAATTTTTAACTTTTTCAAGTGGCAGGAAGCTATACCTTACATGGTACCAGAGGGAAGGTTAGTACTATGAATGCACAAGGTATATGAGAATGTTTTCTAGTACTAGGACATAGATGAAACACACTTTGCTGCATTTTAATCAAACTAAAAACACATGCTTAAAAATTAGAAAAATATAGAGGAAAAAGTCAAAGTAAAACAAAAGTAAAGCAATTTTTATTAAAAATTAGCCTTTTAAACATATATAAAATAGGTTTGATTTATGAGATGTTGAAATATTAATGGATATAGAAGAATCTGTATCTTTTTAGGAAAAATAAGCAGTAGAATAATGGCAATTAAGGGGCCACAAAAATTTGCAAAAATATTACTTGGGGTTTTGAGACTTCTGTGTTTAAGTTTTGTGTTTTATGACCCATTCATCCGCTTTTAAACTAATGATTAGAAACCAAAATATTATTACATTTTTATTGTTATTGTATGTAATTGTAGAAACATACTTCAGCTATACATTTTTAATTAAATGGAGAAAAAAATAGGAAGAGATTTAGAAGGAAAAGTAGGGAAAGAGAATGAGTATGCAGTGTAGAAGAAGGGATATTAAAAAACAAAATTAGTGATAATATAACAGAACTTGAGGTAGTATAAGAAGAACCAAAAGAATATGAAAAGGTAGACAGAGGGATCTGAATAGAGACAGAGCCTAAAATTCTGAAAGGGATGTTTCATTTGACCAATAGCTTATGGCAAACTTATTTAGGCTATCCACAGGTATATAAGTTGCCACTGATTTCTGAAAGTTTATTCAGCTCCATAGTAATTTAGAAAAATTTTTGATTTTTCAAAAAAAATGTATTTATAATGACTAGGTGAAGCATGGGGCTGGAATTATAAGGAGCTATCTTAGTTCTGCCACTTCCTTGCTATGTGATCATGAGTAAGTCTAATTTTTCTGAGTCTTGGTTTCCTTTTGTAAAAAATGGTGATATGTCCTAAATCCCATACCTCAGTTTCCCTAACTGTAAATCCCTTTAAAGAGATAATATGTGCAATGTACTTAATAGTGCCTAGTACTTAGTAAGCATTTATCAAGTGTAGTGGTTGTTATATTTTTGAGCTAGGAATTATGGGGATGGGAGGAATTTGGAAAAGACATATAAATCTATTTTGTCTTATTTTTATCTTTTGTTTCTCAAGCCATGAAGTTTTCAAGAAATCAAATAATTTGTTATAGATGAACATGCTTTTTGAAGTGGCAGGTGATGGCTCTTTGAAGTAGAACATAGTATGGAGAAAACTGAGAGAGAAGGTAGCAGACTCATGGTGTGATCTCAGGTTGACCACCATTTAGTGACTAGACAAACCACACATCACTCTGGACCTGCTTTCTCTTTTGTAAAATGGAGATAAAAAGGTAACATCCTGAAAACAGAATGGAAATGATACAGATTATAAATAAATAAATAATAACTAATAAAATAGGCCTTTTTTTTTTTAAGATTTTATTGGGGAATTGGGGGAGGGGAACAGACAAGTTGCTGTCTTTTTTTTGTTCTTCAGTCTAGTTGCGGAGGACGTTGCTTCACTGGCCATGTTGGTATCATCATTGTGCTCTTCCCGGATGAGGCAGATCACTCACCGGCCTCTGGATGGTTGCTCACCGCAGCTATTGGCAGCTCGCGCTGGCTGCTGGCCGCTCACGCTGGCTGCCGGCTACTCACTGTAGCCTATGGCAGCCCACTGCAGCAGGGGCTGCAGCCTATACCATCGCTGGGGCTAGCAGCCCAGCTCCAGGTGGAGCTGTTGTTAGCTGTAAAGGGCAGTGTCACTGGCCCTCATATGTGGGATCCGAACCGGGGCTGCTGGCGTCCCAAACCAGCTGTTAATGAATGTGCCACTCGGCCGGCCCTAAAATAGTCTTATGTTTTATCTTTTTATGAAGTTAGAAATTATTTTGAAAAATAATTAATCACCAGGATCCCCCATATCCATCTTGTTAACTATAGTTTAAATCCGTATGATATATATATATATGGTGTAATGTGTTAAATGGTATAAAGACAGTGTTTGAGAATGTAGGATAGGTTAATACTTGCGGTACTCTCTATTTATGGATCTTTAAAAATACTTTTTCCCCACTTTATCTGCATCCCCTCTGTCTTTTCTCTTGCTCCTGTTGTTGAACAACCCAAAAAGTCTTGCCAGGAATCAGAGCTCCAGTCTCTAAAAATTTAAATGAGTTGAGTAGCCAAAAGAAAGTTTTCTAATGGGATCCAACTCAGGATCCCATTTACATTTGTGTTATCGTTACTGTATATTGATCACAGCCACTATCACTCCCCACAGGCAAATAATCTGAATAGAAAAAAAATCAACAACAAACTTTGCCTATGGACAAAACAGGTGGTGTTTAGAAGGTATTCCATGGAAACTGGTGAAGTAAAAGCAATATACAATGTAATATAGAAAAGCTTTCTATCAGTTGCTAACCAATGATAGATTCTCTGACTAAGGCTACTGGTTCACAGGAATTATATGACCACTGTCCATTACAGAACCCAAAATCTAAATTTATTTGAGAATGAACAGTAAATGCAAGGTCTGTGGCTAGCTGCTAGGGATAAAAGAAAGGCAAGTGATATGATCTCTGCCTTAGAGGAGCTTACAACACAGTTCAACAGATGTTAGAAAAAAAGGTTGTGTTTTGTGGAGGTAGTTTTGTTGTCCCCCTGCTCCACTAAAATATTTTCAAATGTTTTGACCACCTTTAAAATAATCTCCTTGCAGGTAGCGGTCACATCCATTTTGAGTGATGGTGCATCATGGGGTTTAAGGGTACAGATTAACTGGGTTTAAACTCCAGCTCTGCCACTTAATAACTGCAACCTTAGAAAGAAATTTAACATCATTTTGCCTCACTTTCCTCATCTAAAAAATGGGAGGAAACTTAGTAACTTCCTACATAGGATTATTGTAATAGTTAAATAGATTAATGTATATGAAGCCCTTAGATTAGTACTTGGCACAGAATTGTATTCAATACTTACTTTTTAGATGAGTTGAGGAAAGAGACCTGGCCAGCGAATGAAAATCTCCCTATTCCAAAAATCTGTACAATTCTTATGAAAGGACCTCAAGAATGCATATGCATAAACATAACCAAGAGGTTACAAAAATTCACAGAAATTTCTCAAACTCAGAAAACAGTATGATTAATCTTTACTACTAATCTTTACTGTTAATACTTCATGAGAAAAGGGCTAGATCAATTATCACTAAGTATTCAGGATGCATTTGGGATAGGGTGATTTAAAATATAGGCTATTTTGCATAAATAAAACTCATTCATCAGGGGCCGGCCGAGTGGCTCAGTTGGTTAAGAGCTCGCTCAAGAGTGCGAGCTGAGCTCTGAGCAACAGCTGTTCGAGGCCAGCCCGAGCTGAGTTGCCGTTGAGCTGCCAACAGGTGGCAGGATGGCTCAGCTAAAAAAAAAAAAAAAAAAAAAAAAAAAAAAAAAAAAAACAAAAAACTCATTCATCAGGAGACCCAAAGAAATAGGTGGTCATCCTACAAAACTGCTAAAATTGTTATTGAGCAAGAGGTCTCTTTGCAAACAGGAGAGATAAACCAAAAACATATGTATACCAAAAGTGATTTTTAAAAATGAGCTCCAAATAGGAAGTCACCAGACACATATTCCAAATTGCAAGATTAGACTTATAGTTGATCTTGTTTCTTCCATGGGCAACTTCAGTTATAGGTGTACTGGAATGAGGAACAGGATGATTTTTTGAGAAAGTATTGTTAATGATTCTCTAATAATCACTGGACCATTCTATTTCATAGGCTATCCCGTAGAAACCAAACCTCCCATCATAAACAAAATGGCAAATGGCAACCTAACCACAGTTGACAGACAAACTCAAGACTTGATACCAGACTGACCTTTGAAACTAAAATCTACCAATGCTGCTTCTTGCTTTAATGATTACCATTTTTGAATAGCTTGTGTTCTAACATATCTTATTTTTTTCAGTTATAGAAAAACAAAATCTAAAGAAAAATAATTACAATTTCTATATGAACTTCCCCTACTGGTTTTCCATTTAATGTAAACTTTTTAGAAACATGAAATTTGCTGGTGAAAAGCCTTCAATGTCATTTTACAAACCACTATAATTTACATAATAGATGATGAAAATTGCAGTTTGGTGGAAGACCACAGAGGACAAAACATTGAGTTTTATCTTGTCAATGTCCAGTTCAATTCATCAAATATATTTTTGCCAGTCTAAGTGCCAGGTAATGTGCTAGGTCCTGGAGATAAAAAGGTCAAAGGTAGTAGCAATACAGTAGGACATATAAATATAATATGTGTAAGCATAAAACTCATATAAAAAAGGAAAATCTGTTCTAAGTTTGTCAGAGACGAGCAGGCTTTTTTTTTTTAATTCTTTTATTGTGAAATATATATTTTTTAAAAAAAATTAGTTTCAGATGTAAAACACAGTGCAATAGTTATACTTTTTAACCCTCAAAGTGACAAGAGCAGGTTTTAAAGGAGAAGAAGAGTATGTCATAAGGACAAGACAAGGAAGAGATAGGGCATGTTCAAAGGAAGAGGAAATAGCATGTGCAAAGGCAAAAATGGAGATTAAAACAGCATGATACAGTTAAATATAATTGCTGGTATATAATATAAGTAATAGTGTGTTTGTTGGATTGTTCTTAACTAAATTGTGTTTGGAGGAAAGATGGGAAAAGTGTTGTTTTTACTTTCCCTTTGCTTAAATAATGAGCAGTGAAATAAATATTTTCATTAACTATTATATTTGTGTTCTAAGACTTTTAATAATGTGGCCAGCCACAGTCTAGAACAGAACTGTCTAATAGAAATATAATGCAAACCTCATATATAAGCTTTAATTTCTTATTAGCCTCATTTTAAAAAGCAAAAAAATCACAGAAAATATTAATTTTAATAATATATTTTCATTAACCTAATTATGCAAAATATTATAGTTTCAACTTATAATCAATATAAAAATTATTAATGAGACATTTTATATTTTTTTACTAAATCTTTGAAATCCTGTGTATATTTTACACTTACAGAACATCTCAATTCAGATGCTAATGTTTTATCAGAAATACTCAATTTGCATTTAGAATTCAAAAAATTTAGTTGAAAAAGTAGATTCACATGACTCAAGCTTTCCAAACATACTTAGAAATGATCTAGTCACTGAATTGAAGGTTTTAAATTAAAATTAATTAAAATTAAATACAATTAAAATTTAGTTATTTGGTTGTACTAGCCACATTTCAAGGGCCCATCTGACTAGTGGCAACTGCAGTTGTATAGGTCAGATCTAGAATAAGTGTGCAAAGTACCTTTGGATCAAATTCTAGCATGAAATGAATATTAACAAATCAGTAAACAGATTATCAGGTTGGTAATGGGGTACTAACATTAGACATTTTGGGTTACCTTTAATCTTTCCCTTGGTTCACATCCACTTACATTCATGAGAAAACATAGTGAGGAAATCTGGAAAACATCCTATAATCAACGAGGAGATTGAGGCTATTTGGAGAAAGCAGAAGGTCCTTAATACTTACTCATTCTAGATCTAGACCTTATCCCTGTTACTGAAGTACATAAATAGATTCAAGTGGAGGACAGATTCTGCAAGGGGACAGAGAGAAAGTGTGTGATCATAACTGGGATAGATATCTCTCACTATCTGACAGCACTCACCCATAAAACATCCACCACACATAAAAAACAAAATTATAAAATACATGTCCTCATGGTTTCCCAAAATAATAAGGGTTATTTTTTTATTTTTTTAGCTGAGCCATCCTGCCACCCGTTGGCAGCTCACTGGCAGCTCAGTTGGGGCCGGGAATCGAACCTGCGACCCTGTTGCTGCAAGCTCTTAACCAACTGACCTACTCAGCCAGCCCTATAAAGGTTATTTTTGTTGTACTTAGGCAAAAGTATGACATGTTTCATTAACAAAGCCTTACATAAAAATCTGAAATATTAAACTGAACATTACATTTCAAAGAGCATATTTCATAAGTCCTTCCTATTTTATGAAAGACAGTTCCTCCAAGAATATCCAACAAGGATTCACCATTCATCTAGAATATTCCATTATTTATTTACCAAATCTGTTTTGAATGTCTATTCTAGGCACAGTACTAGGCAAAGAAATTACAAGAGTGAACATAAAAACCCACCCACATGAAACGTGCTGAGAGCTGTCAGAGGGAAGGTACTCACTATGATGGGAACATGCTGAGTTAGGGTTGCCAGATTTAGCAAATAAAAAAAACAGGATGCCAAATATTGCGTGTGACATACATTAAAATTTATTATTTATCTGAACTTTAAATTTAGCTGAGTATCCTGTCTTTTATCTGGAAAATCTACATTAGAGAGACAACTTGGAAGTGGAGGTTGTGTGAATGGAAAGAAAACTTCCTTCAGGAAGTAACTTTTATTAAATAAAGATTTTATTGGGAAATTAGGGGAGGAGACCAGCCAGGTTGCTGTTCTTCAATCTTGGTTGTGGAGGGTGCCAGTTGCCATCTGGTTTTTCGTCGGCAGCTCGTGGCCTCTAAGCTCAAGGTGCTGTGTTCAATCTCAGTTGTGAGTGGGCGTAGCTACCATCCCATGCGGGAGGTCGAACCAGCAGCCTTGTTGTAAAGAGCGCACGTTCTATCCACTGAGCCATCCGGGCGGCAGCTCAGCTCAAGGTGCCAAGTTCAGTCTTAGTTTCGGGTGGGCATAGCCCACCATTGAACAGGCAATCTTGTTGTTATACCAGCTGAGCCATCCTGCCACCTATTGGCAGCTCAGTGACAGCTCTGCTAGGGCACAGCATTCACTGGCCCATGTGGGAATCGAACCGGCAGCCCTGTTGCTCAGAGCACGCTCTCTAAGCCAACTCTTAACCAACTGAGCCACTTGGCCTGCCCCAGAAAGTAACTTCTAAAAGGAATCCTGGGCATAGCAGGGAAAATGACATGAGAAATCTTTGGAAACAATGCAGTGTAAACTAAGTCACAAGGACACTATTGAGTCTAGGAATGAAAGAGGAAAAGGACATAAGGAATAAAGATAAGGGAATGTTGATGAAAAATGAAGATTGAGGGAAAAGCAAAACACACTCTTGTAAAGACTGTGTGATTTATCATGAGGGTGATTCCACTAAAAAACAACAACAACTTGATGCAGCCTTTCTTGGTGCTGGCAGGATACTGACAGATCAGTAAGGAGGTTACTGATGTAATTCAGGATGTCAACAGAGGCCTGAACACAGGCAATGGGAAGACAAAACCATTATAATACCAGAACTAGAGATGACTGACAGAGGAAACTACAAAGGGGGTTAGAAAAGAGGATCGCGAGGAAGGAAAACCAGTAGAAAGACGTTATTACGGAAAACAACGAAGCAATAGTCAACAAGTCAAATGTTTGTTGAGGAGTCGTTACGATAAGGACTGAGGAGTGATGCCTAGATTTAGCCGTAAGGAAATCTCTGGTGACTTCTGACAGGGCAGTCTCAGAGAAATGGTTGATGACTAAACTAGGTTGCAGTTGGCTGAGCGAAAGGTGCCGCTGGGCTAAGAACTGGCTGGGTCAACACAGGGGTCCCCTTTTCTCTTTGTCATTTTAAAAGGTGAGAGTCAGACACAGGAGTAGAGTTTGGAGATGGAGCGGCCAACGTCCTATTCAGGCGGAACAGCGCAGCGGGCTGATCGATGAAGGCCAATCCTTTTCTAGAGCCCACTTGACTGACAGAGCTGGACACCAAAGACAGATTAGAGCGGGAGGCCGCGAATCACAAGGGGGCGGAATTCCAGGGCACTAACCCGGAACCGGTTTGGGATTCGGCTCCCATTGTGAGGCCAGACCTGGGGCGGGACGTCAGCCGGAATGGCAATACCCTTTGGCCCAATGGACTAACCGCATCGAACGAACGGCAGCTACACCAGCCAATGGGTGGCAGCAGGGGGCAGGAGAAGTAGGTGGGCGGGGAATCAATGAAGCACCTTTTTTCCTACGCCCCCCTTAGGAGATGGGGTGGAGGTGCCGTGGGGTCGCAGGTGTGCGTTTCGGCCCCAGAGGAGGCGGTTAGGTAGGCGGTGGGTTTGCGGACGGTGGGTGCCCTAGCGGCGCGGAGGGTCCCCGCTGAGTAAGTGGCAGGTGGCTGGCCCCTCGCTGCCGGCTCTGGCCCTGGCTCTGCGGCGTAGTGGGACCACGACGCTTGGGAGAAGTACCATTCGCGGCTACCGCCTGACCCGGGAGGGTGGGGAGGGCCCAGGCCGCTGAAGCACGGCTGCGGAAGTTTCCTGGCACTCGGTCGGGACCCTAATATCCAGAAAGAGTCGTATTCTTTCAGGTTGCACCATCTCCAACCAGGTGTAACCGCTGCTTTGTGACCGAGCCTGGTGCGCGCCCCCTGCTCCTGGAAGGCCGCCCGGGAATTCAGTCTTCCTCGATTCTTTCCAGGGGCTGTGACAGGACTGTCCCAAAGGAAGAGGCAAGGAGAATGAGGGTTACTTAATTAATTTGATAACAGGCGGTTTTAGGTAAACTTGAGTTATTTACCTACCGCAAGTTTTTAAAAACAGCATCATATTTGGCAGGGAAGTGAATTTCCTATACTTGGGGGTGGGGGACACGCTTTAAAGAGGATTGGGGTGGGAGAAGTTTGCAGATTTTGTGATGCTTTTTTTCTTGAATTTACCTAAAATTTTTTTGGACCCAGAATTTACAGCCTGTTTTTTTTCAGACCTCTTAATTCTGTCTTACCATGCAATATTTAGGAACTTCATTTTCAAATGTTAGTCTTGAAAACAATTGCTCAGTTATACTACGTCATTGGTGGTATATCATCTTCACAAGATCATGTAAATGAACTACGTATCATACCAATTGCCTACCAGTAAAGATGCTTGTGAGATTGGATTTCAGGAAAATGGCTGTTCTCTGTCACTGGGCATGGAAGATCTATGAATCTTTAGAGGTTATAACTACTGAATTCCTTTCTGTAAAGTAGAGAAGACAACCAGTATAAGAAGGATCATGTTTGACATATAAAATGGCATCTTTTCACATTTTATGAGGTGTTATATCCCAAGCACTAAGAATATGTGCCTGGCACATAGTAGTATCTCAACAAATATTCAGTAAATTATTGGGTAATGATGTCATAAAACCCAAGCTCTGTTATATGAGTCCCAAAATGTAAAGGAGAGGACAGAAAAAAAAAATTTCTGGAAATATAGCTTCTGTTCCTGCAAGCATAGTTACCAAATTTCAGGTCAAGGGGCATTAATTTTGGTACTTTTTATATTAATCAGAAGATGTCAAAGATTTTTACCCAATTAAACCATGGCTAAATGGAAATCGAAGATACATCCTTATATCAATTTCAGTGCGGTTAAAAATGTGTGCATTTTGTCAATAAAATAGGTCATTTTAGCATGGAACAGTCAGGGACAAAGGGATACCACTTTTGTAAGATAGAGGTATGGAGTTACAAATTATTGGGAAAAAATAGGTCATGCAAATAACAACTGCTGCCACAATTTTAAAAAATATGTTGACTCAGGCATAGTTTTAAAAGGACTGTTATTCCTGCCATGTACCAATAAATTTACTACAATCCAATTAATAAATTGATCTCAGATTCTAAGAGCCGCAAAACCTGATGATAGATATCTACATAAATTAGGATTCTCTTGACAACTGCAATCATTGCTATAGTAAGCAATTTATTATATGCTTATATTTTATATATTATAGTTCATATATTATTATAGCAACATTGCCTCCATTTAAAAGGTAACCTGCTTGAATTTTAAAAATATGTGGTCTTTCACAGACATATTTGTCTCCTTCAGTAAGTTTCCTGGCAAAGTATAGGGTCTTACTAACCAATATTAATTTGCTGACATTTGGTCCCAACTTAGTTTCTTCCCTTTAG
Organism: Aselliscus stoliczkanus; assembly: GCA_033961575.1. Classification (NCBI taxonomy): domain Eukaryota; kingdom Metazoa; phylum Chordata; class Mammalia; order Chiroptera; family Hipposideridae; genus Aselliscus; species Aselliscus stoliczkanus. The sequence continues at coordinate 59,590,513 of CM066736.1, forward strand.
TCTGATCCTTATTAATCTATTTGTTTTGTAAGATCCAAATCAAATGCTAATAATTTCTTCTCACAACCTTCCTTGATCCCATCAAAGATTTCTCCTGAACAGCCACAGTATTTTGTTAGTAGTTCTCTTGTACTTTTCATTATTCACATTACTCATCTAGTGAAGAATATTCACTTACTGGGTTCAGACACTGCTAGGAAATGGATAACAGCTGATATTTGTTGAGGGCTTATTATATCTTAGGCATTGTAAGCTTAACTGGATGATCTCATTTAATCCTCAAAACATGAGTATTTGTTCTTTTTCCCACTTATAGATGAGGAAATGAGTTTAATTTTTTTTTTTTTTTTTTTTTTTTTTTTAGCTGAGCCCTCCTGCCACCTGTTGGTAGCTCAACGGCAACTCAGCTCTGGCTGGCCTCGAACAGCCATTGCTCAGAGCTCAGCTCGCACTCTTGAGTGAGCTCTTAACCAACTGAGCCACTCGACGGGCCCTATAAAAAAAGGTTAAGTAATTTGCTTAACATCACAGAGCTAGTAAGTGGTAAGATTAACATACAAACTTAGATAGCCTGTATTCACAACTTTCACTTTACAGTCTCCTTTCTAATATTTCATGTAAACTTTTTATGCATATATATTTTCCAGGTTTTACTGGATTATAATTACTTGATAGTAGGAGTAATATGTTTGTTTTTGACCCCTCATTGCTCCTAATATAAAATAAGTGATTATAATACAGCCTGACAGTGAAAGTGTATAGCGGAGACATTAGATTTAGGTAAGTGGGAACAGTGAAGGCGGCCTACAATGGACATTGAAACCCCATGCTGAGGATGAGCAGTCATTGGCCAGACAAAAGAGCAGAGACCATGAGAGTTGGGGCCATGGGCTACGAGGGATTTAAAATTATATATGTGACTCGTTATATTTTTATTGGACAGTGCTGATCTAGAATTTAGAGGAATTTCAGAATGATGGGTACTCTGTGTGTTTGTGTGCTCACTTGTGTTGGAGAAGGTGGATTGGGAAAGTAGGTTGGGGGTTGGTATTGTAGGTGACAGATAAGACTGGCCAAGGTGGATATGAAAATATATAAGTAGGGCTCAGAGTTTGAAAGAGGAGATAGGAAGGGTAGGGAGACAAACTTTACCTCCTAGGTGTATGGAGAGGCTTTGGGAGGTTTTAAGCGCTCAATACATGTTGAATGAAGCAATGTGTCTTAGTAGTAATGGAAGTTCCTAATGTATATTCCTAATTCAGTCTTTTTTTTAAAGATTTTATTGGGGAATTGGCGGAGGGGAACAGCGTTGGGGAATCGGGGAAGGGGAACAGACAAGTTGCTGTCTTTTTGTTCTTCAGTTTAGTTGCGGAGGATGTTGCTTCACTGTTGGTATCATTGCGCTCTTCCCGGATGAGGCAGATCGGTCGCTGGCCTCTGGATGTCGCTCACCGTGGCTATTGGCAGCTCATGCTTGGCTGCCAGCCGCTCACGCTGGCTGCAGGCCACTCACTGTAGCCTATGGCAGCCCACTGCAGCAGGGGCTGCAGCCCACACCATCACCGGGGCTCGCACAGCCCAGCTCCACGTGGAGCCGTTGTTAGCTGTAGAGGGCAGTGTCACTGGCCCTCATGTGGGATCCGAACCGGGGCCGCTGGCATCCCAAAACCAGCGCTTAACCAATGCGCCACTCGGCCGGCCCCCTAATTCAGTCTTAATTCTTTCTAATAAAGATATGGGGAGGTGTGCAAAGACATTTTTTTATAGGAAAGTTTGGTTCTCAAAAGAGAGCAGTCTATTTTCTTCAGTCTAAGTTGACTTAGTTTGTATTCTTTGCTATGTTTCTTTGCTATGTTTCCAATAAACAGGAATGTGAGCTGGTTCTCTCAGGCATATTCTTGCATATTCTTCCATCTGACATAACATTTTACTGGGCATATTTTTCTAGAAAGAGTCTAGCTTAGTCGATGTTGTTAGTCTTTTGTGGCAGATGAGGCCTTTCCTTAATGATCTCTACAGGGAAATATCTTACCAGCTATCGCACTTGCACTCCACCTTGCCTCTCTGTACACATTTGAGCAAGTAAACTTTTTTCTTGTTTTAGCTGAGCCATCCTGCCACCTGTAGGCAGCTCAACGGTAGCTTAGCTCGGGCTGGGCATCGAACTGCTGTTGCTTAGGGCTCAGCTTGCACTTTTGAGTTAGCTCTTAACCAACTGAGCTACTTGGCCGGCCCTGAGCAAGTAAGCTTTTAACACTGATTTTCTAGCAGGGTGATTCTTAACCCTCCATCAGGTGCAACTGTTCTTAACAGATTCGTTGCAAACAAATTTTCAAATATCTAACAGTTAAGTATCATGACTCATCACTTCTATATCTTCCCGCTCTACCGTAACCTATTGCCGGTCGTGTTTGTGACTTAGTACAATAAAGACTTATTTCATAGTGGCATCTGTGTGTGCAATGAATCTGTGAGATCAGTTGCACCCGACGGAAGCGTCAATCCTGGCTGCAAATGAGAACCACCTGGAGAGGTTTTTAATTTCATTAAGGTATAATTAACAAATAAAAATTGTATATATTTAAAGTATACAATATGATATTTTGGTATACCTATACACATACATCACCTCACATAGTTAACTGTGTGTGTGTGTGTGTGTGTGTGTGTGTGTTGTAAGAATGCTTAAGATCTATTGGAGAGCTTTTTAAACTCCCAATGCCTGGTTCTATTTCAAAGATTGTTTTAATTTGTCAGAGATAGGGAATTGTTAATAGGTGTTTTTTAAAAAGTCACTGGTGATTTTGATGTGCTGTTGACCTACACTAATATGTGCTATTAAGTTGAAATGTGAGTACTACAAAATGAGGTGTGCTCTAACAGTAAAATACATGATAGATTCAATGAGTTAATGGAAAAACCAAGAATGCGAGCTCCCTCATTATTAATTTTTACATTGACTATACTCATATATATTGAAATGATATATTGAATGTGTGGGCTTAAATATGTTAAAACTAATTCCTCTTTTTTTGTTTAATTTTTGCTTTACTGTAGCTACTGGGAAAGTTTTAAATTACATGTGTAGATCACATATTTCTATTGGACAGTGCTCCACTGTCTAGACCATTTGTACTCAAGGTATAGTCCAAAGACCAGCAGCATCAGCATCATTTTGGAGTTTGTCAGAAATATAGAATTGTCGCCACCCCCTGCAGGCTTATTGAATCAGAAACTCATTTTAAGGAGAGTGCCAGGCAATTCATACACAAAATTTGAGAGACACTGCCACAGCAATACCTTCAGAATCTTTTTCAGTTTCATTTTTTTCCATTTCTTGTTGATTATTTTTTATTGTAGAGGCTGGTAAGTTTTTATATTCATGATTCCCTCTTTGTCTCTTCATTTGTCTCTTCATTTGTATAGAATCATTCCTATATATCTTATTTTTCTGTTTTCAGCTAATTCTCTCTTTTGTATATTTATACACCTCAAGATACTCAGCAATCACTGTCCTTTCAGTTAATATGAGGTATGGTCAAAAAATACGATGACTCTTTAAGTAAAAAAAATTTATTATAGTAAAAGATACACGGCCATTAATCCCCCTCAAAATACTACCTCTTGCTTTGAACACACTTATTCCATCATTCTTGCCACTTTCTGAAGCAGTTCTGGAAGTCCTCTTTTGTGTCGTTAGTTGTGCTGTTGTGGCTGCCTTGGTGTCCTGAATCAATTTAAAAAGTTTACCTTTCATGGTCATTTTGACTTGGGAAAAAGAGCCAGAAGTTGCACGATGCCAGATCCAGTGAATAAGGTGGATGAGGACACACTAATGCTTTTATTTGAACAGAAATTGCCATATACCGGAAGCAATGTGTGATGCAGAGCCTTTCCATTGTGATCAAAAGATACAGTGAATGCTGCTACCGAGTGCCATCGAATAGAAACGTAGGGATCTTCAATGTGGGAAGCAGTACATGGAACCTTAGTAACTGTGTGACAAGTTTCAACATGTTCAGTGCAGTCAGTTGGGTGTGAGCTATAGTTGATAGAACGTGTGTTTTAAATTGTGCCGTAAGCCATACTCCATCATGACAGTGCTCTGTGTCACAATGTTATATGGCAATTTCTGTCAAAAATATTACGGTGTGTCCTCATCTACCTTATTCACCGGATCTGGCACCGTGCGACTTCCGGCTCTTCCCCAAAGTCAAAATGATTCAGGAAATTGAGGCAGCCATGACAGTGCAACTAAAGACGTTTATGAAAGAGGACTTACAGAACTGCTTCAGAAAGTGGCAAGAACGATGGGATAAGTGTGCTCAAAGCAATGGGGGTTATTTTGAGGGGGATTAATGGCAATGTGTCTTCTTTTTTTTAAAGATTTTATTGGGGAATTGGGGGAGGAGAACAGCATTGGGGAATCTGGGAATGGGAACAGACAAGTTGCTGTCCTTTTGTTCTTCAGTCTAGTTGTGGAGGTCGTTGCTTCACTGGTGCATGTTGGTATTATCATTGCGCTCTTCCCGGGTGAGACAGTTGCTTGCCAGCCATTGGGCGGCCTGCTCACGGTTGCTCACGCCAGCTCACGCCAGCTGCCAGCCACTCACTCTGGTGCCAGCCACTCGGTAGCCCAGTACAGCAGAAGCTCCAGGTTGAGCTGCTGTTCACCATCTTAGCTGTAGAGGGCGCAGCATCACTGGCCCTCATGTGGCATTCGAACCGGGGACCTGCTGCTCAGAGCTGGTGCCCCAAGCCAACTCTTAACCAACGCGCCACTCGGCTGGCCTGGCAATGTGTCTTTTACTGTAATAAATTTTTTAAATTTAAACATTCACTCTATTGTTCGGTCACACCTTGTCTTTGAATGGAATATGTATTCATGTAATATATGTAATGTGTAATGTCTGTTTATAGATACATATATGCTATTATAAACATGGTTTTCTGGAAAGAATCAAGAAATTATTAATATTAATTACATTGGTGGTGGAGAGAGATTTTCACTTAGTTTTGTACTTTTATATAGGTTTCCTAACTGTATATATGTAATTTGTTTTTTGTTTTAAGTCAGATTTGTGGGTATTGGGTTTATGGAACTTTAAAAAATGTGTTTTTCTGTAATAAAAATTCCTCATCAGTAAATTTTTAACATAATATTAATCATCTCAAAGTAAAATAAAACAAATGTGCTGTGGGCCAACTAATAGCTATATTGGTGAGACAGAAATGACTGTACATGTGATCCCTAGAGCTCGTGATTGGTGGTGGACAGTGAGTGAACCTGTTGTAGACATAGCGTATTCTGTCTGTAGATGTTTCTAAGTTGAAAGTTGAGCTTCTGTGAATGTTTACACGTACACATAGACAGACATATGCATTCCCTTTCCAATTGTGTTGGCTTGCATTAACTCTAGCACTTACCCAGGAATCATATGTTAAGCCACGTTCATACTCTAATATGGCATTTATCACATATACAGAGGGTGCCAAAAAAGTATACACATTTTAAGAAAGGAAAAAACTATTAAAATTGTAATAATAATACCGATAACAAAATACAAGTCACGTTTGACTTCTGAAATTGTAAGAGGTGCCCAGGGTGGTTACCATCAGCGTCCAGACACTTCTGATTCTCAAGGCAAACTATTGCTTGAGAAACGTTGACCAAAATGTGCACTTGTATACATATTTTTGGCACCCCGGTATACCATTATGTGGCTGTAGTATAGTTTATTCATCCAATCCCCTATTGATGAATATTTGTATTTTCCCATGCTTTTGCCTTAAAAATATGATAGTACTTTTTAAATACTTCAAGAAATTATTTTCCAGATCTCTTTTGGAAACAAGAAGTCATTTTTTTCTTTTTTTTCTGCTTTCTTTTATTGAAATAAATTTATTTGAGGTGACATTACTTAGTAAAATTATTGGGATGTCGGAAAAGTCATGATGCATTTTTGCATCCAAAAACATAGAGAAAATACATCATGACTTTTCCCACAACCCAATGTATAGGTTTCAAATGTACAATTTTGTAATACGTCATCTGTATATTGCATTGCGTGTTCATCACTCAAAGTCATTTCTCCTTCCATCACCATGTATTTGACCTCCTTTATCCTCTTCTACCATCCCCCTACCCCCTTAACTCTGGTAACCACTAAACTGTTGTCTTTGTCTGTGAGGTTTTTTGTTTGTTTGTCTCGTTCGTTTGTTGCTTTCAGTTTATATCCCATATGAGTGATATATGGTTCTCGACTTTTTCTGTCTGACTTACTTTGCTTAGCATGATAATCTGAAGATCCATCCATGTTGACTCAAATGGCAATGTTTCGTCTTTTCTTATGGCTGAGTAATGTTCCAGTCATTTTTTAATACATGGTAAGTATTTAATTTGATATGGAATTTGATATAACTTTAGCTCTCTGTTCTGTTTTTGAGGACATCTAACTTGCTGATTCCATTTTAAAAATACATATGACAGTCTGCTCATTATTGGCCATACTGCCTAAGTATTGGGTTGTCAAAAAAGTCGTGACGTATTTTTTCTGTTTTTCGTTGCAAAAATGCGTCTTGACTTTTTTCGACAACCCAATAGCAACATAGCCTGTTTACTTAAAAATTTCTTTTCAGATTTTGTATAACTTGTTAGCTGTTATGTTCTTTGGCATAAATATAGGGTGGGTAGTTTATCTAAATTCTTCACTTAATCTCATAAATTGCTCCTTTCCTATAGTGACTTGCTCTTTTAAACATATGCTTTGCCCATAGAAGTCTCAGTTTTGCTAGCTTACCTTCCTTGAGTTATCTTCTGTTTCACTTACTACTCTCTTTCCCATCCCCCAATCACCTTATTATAAGTTCTATTTTTACCTCGCATTTCTTAGGCACAGTGTTCTGTATTGAACATACCGTCTTTGGAGCAGGTGGGCTACCTATCTCTCAGATCTTAATAGTGATGGAACAAATGGTAGAGGAAGGAAAAGGCCAAGTTTTGACTTCAGTAATTCCTTGAAGTATGCTGCAACATTGGTACTAAGGAGAAGCACATTTGGGCTGATTTAATTACATAAAAATCAGTTTGCATCAGCTCTTTTATGTGGCTCATAAACATTGTACATCATGAGTAAGCTTTAGTCTCCTCTGGAAGAAAGCTGAATACTTCCCCAGCCCATTTGATAACTTAAATTATGTAAGGAATTTTAGGCCAGAGTGCTAGTTAAATGTAATTCTTTAAAATTACAAGTCTTCAAGGATGTTCACTAAACTGATTTGGGATCAGATGTTAAAACATTTCATTTTCTTAATTTTTATTAGATAATATTTGAAATATACAAAAATAGTGTAGCTGAAAGTATTCTAGTAAGCCAACTGCTGATCATTCAACAAAATAAGGTCCATTTGTCCATTTCTGTGGTGTAAATACTGCTTTCTTAGCCAGTTTCTGGCTCCTAATAGTTGAATAAGAATTAGAATAATCCTAATATTGTGATCTTCCTGTTTGTCAAAATTATTGAAGATGTTGTTTTTGATAAAATAACAGCAAACTTACTTAGCGTGTGCCGGGAACTATTCTCCATATTTTACTAAATCCTTTAACCATATAGTATCTCTATGAAGTAACAGTATTATTCTACAAATGAAATTGCACATAGAGAGGTTAAGTCACTAAGACCACACAGCTAGGAAGTAGCGGAGCCAGGATTCCAACCCAGACTGTCTGACTGCAGAATTTGTGCTCATAACCACTACACTACACTGCCTGTTTTGATGATGTTTAATTTGTGAATACATTTGCTTATATTCTAGTGACAGGTTTATATTTGACTGTAAGGGCAATATTTGCCTAGGACAAGATCAAAAGTCCTGCCACTGATTATACATTCCAAGTTCAGTTTTATAATATTAACACATTGTATGCGGGCATTTGAGCGATATGACGAATTTACTCGTTTCCCACAAACAATGTGTTAAATGTCTCGGGAAATTTTGGAATCTACTTTACAAATGGTTTGCTTTCAGTCTTTTTTGTTTACTTATTTGGCATGCGTTACCCTTTCTGCGGGTGTGTAAAATTGACAGTGATTTCTTTTTTTTTAAAGATTTTTATTGGGGAATTGGGGAAGGGAACATTGTGTTTTTCCAGGACCCATTAGCTCCAAGTCAAGTTGTTGTCCTTCAGTCTTAGTTGTGGAGTGTGCAGCTCAGCTCCAAGTCCATTCTCTGCTTTCAATCTAGTTGTGGGGGGCGGGGGAGGCGCAGCCCACCATCCCATGCGGGTGTCGAACCGGCGACCTGTTGGTCAGAGCTCATGTTCTAACCAACTGAGCCACCTGGCCGGGCCGATAGTGATTTCTTGAGAGTTAATTTTTTTGCTCTTTTTTACATCTCTTTGACTTCTATTTCAGCAGGAAGTGGCAGTTCAGGAGATGGTTATGCTGCATGAGTGATTAGTAACAAAAAGATGTGATTGATGAGCATAGTTTTGGTGGTGTTATTAGATACATACAGCGTCAGTTGAACAAATTATTGGGAACTTGAAAAGGACAAATTGAATAAAAGTATAATGAAATTGTAATAAAAATACCTTTTATTAGAGCTTAGAAATAAAGAATTTGCATCTACTTTTATGTCCTAAACAGAAAAGGCTCAAACAATGATAAAGATTTGTTTGTGCATTTTCCAATTAAATTTAGTTAGCCTTTCTCAGTTATGTTTTTGCTTCAGTAGAAGATACCATTTGAATTGCCAATTACCAGAGAAACATTTTTCACCTAATAAAAAACATAAGTTGTCCAATACTATAGTATCTAAGAGAAGGAGCCATGGTAGAGTGAAATGTAACTGGTTAAAACTTTGAAGTGCCTACATATAAAACTTACCTACATATAAAACTTTTAAACCCTCTACGTAGATAAAAATCTGTTTTTTTGAAAATCTTCTATTAAAAGACATCTCTAAACTTACCTTAACAACATATATCTAAGATTTAGCTATCATAAACTGCTAATAAAGTGGAAAGGAGATGTGACATAAGGGAACCGGAATATAAGTTGTCATTTAACTAGACATGTAGTGTGCAAATTATTTAACTTCTTTGATTCTTAGAAATGCTGACATCTCCTATTCAATGCTGTGGTGGGGATTAAATGACAAGACATGAAATTTAATGGATATTTGGTATTTTTTCTTCATATTGGTAAGAAATGTTTATGATCATACAGTGATAGAAGAAAGGACCTTAGCAATTGCCTCCTACCCTCTTATTTTGTAGGGGAGGAAAAGTCAGCTCTGTCACAATAATCAGTACGTGCATTTGAAGTCAGAAAACATGGTTTGTGTGTGTGTGTGTGTGTGTGTGTGTGTGTGTGTGTCCGTCCGTCCTTTACTCTTTCAGAGCCCTTGTCCACCATTACCTACTGTTAAAAATCTCTTTTCTAAGGAAAAGATTCATTTAACATCTTTGCCAATTTCCTAGTGTGCCTTCCCATAATGCAAGGCTAGATAACAGAAAAACTATCTTTCCCAGCTCCATTGTAATGAGGATTTTGGATGTACTTTAGATTCTGCCAATCAGATACATTTTTTTTAAGATTTGAAATCAAAGTGTGCAAGAGTCAGGTGTGTTAAGCATTTGTCTTACTGGTATGGGTCTAGCACATTGGTTCTCAGATTTTAGCATGCATTAGAATCATCTGGAGGGCTTACTGAACAGATTACTAGATCCCACCCCCAGAGTCCCTGATTCAGTAGGTCTGGGGCGGGCCTAAAAAGTTTACCTTTTAATAAGTTACAGATACACCCTCTTTGATGCTTTGACAGCATGAGTTTCTGGATATTGGAGAAAGATTCTGTGTTGCATCCATCTAAAAGAAATGTTTACAAGAGGACCTTTCCATTCAGAGTTTACGTTAAATATGCCACATAAATATTTTAAAATTTATTTTATGGCGACCCCCAAGTACAATTACTGCCTATATCATGATCTTTACCTCTGCTATTAAAAGGGCCCAAGGCATTACAAACTACTGAGAAGTTCTTCAAAGAAAGATAATTAAAAATAAATATAGTATGCAACCTTATTTTGTGTGGTGTTAGGAGCTTTTGTTTAGATGGTTTGGTTTGGGATGGGGATATGGTGAGCACTGACGGACAAAATTATAATGGTGGACCATGAAATGTGCATTGGTCTCCCCAAGTTTTAAGATTTATAATTTTTTTTTTCTATTTTAGTTGGTGATCTTTTTCTCTAACTGATTAATTAGGTAAGGTGGCTGTGGAAAGTTCTTTCCACTTTTATTTTACCCCTATAATTCTGCTGTATCATTGTTGCAGGAAATTTTATTACAAGCTTAGGATTTATGTGTAGGTTTAACCTAAAAACAAATTTTAGTTTGAGAAGTGGTAAAATATAAGTAGTTATTTCTTTGATCAGGTTACATTGTCTTAACGTTGTTTCTGAATTTTACTGATTTGTGTATCCCAGCCTTTCAGTATTCCTCCAAAATTATTCTACGGAGTCTAAAGTTTTATTCTTTTGATATCTCAACTTGGGGTCATTTTGGCAAGTTCATTCATTCATTCATTCATTTAAACATTTTTTATGTGGTGCTTGCCATATGCCAGGAACTCTGCTAGGCTCTGGGGAGATGATGGTGAGCAGAAACCATCATCATGAAACTTCTAGTGAAATGGACAAGAGATGGCCTCTTGGCTGTATGTTAGCACAAGTGTAACATTTAGACAAGGAAAAAGAAGGAAGATTTATAGTTATAGCTTCCATTAAAGTAATCTGACTTGGTAGAAAAGATTTCACTGAGGAATAGATGTCTAATCTGGGAGCTGAAGCATGAGGAGGAGGAATTAAGTAGGCCAAGAAGGGGGCAACCATATCCTAGGCAGAGGGAACAATGTATACAATGCCCTGAACAGATAAAGATCTTGACAAGAATGGGTGACTAAAAGAATGCCAGTGTCAGAGAGGACAGACTGGGGAGAGCAGAGTGGGAGAAGGAACTGGAGGAGTAGAAAGTAGGTCAATAGTGAATACTTGCAATTGGTAAGGAACCATTACAGCAGCCCAGGTGAGAGAAATTGGTAGCTTGGACTATGGTGGTGCTGGTGGAGACGGAAATGTAGGGAGTTAAGAGCCATATTTAGAGGCTTTAAAAAAAAATTATGTATGTAGCTTATTGGGTTGAAGTGCACTGCAGAAATTGTGAGTTGATTTTTTACTTTTTTCTCTTTAGGAATTATCCAGCCTGCCTGTGCTACTAATGAACAGAAAACTCTGATTTAAACAAAGTGCCAGCAAGGATTGTCCTTGATTTTTGTACCTTATAGCATTCCTCAAATTCTTTTTACATCTTCTCTTACAGTAAAAACTGCATTTAAGTTAGAAACATGAAGCAGTTGAAAAGGAAAAGGAAAAGCAATTTTAGTGTTCAGGAAACTCAGACCCTTTTGAAAGAAATTACAAAAAGAAAAGAAGTCATTTTTTCCAAGCAGCTCAATACAACAATTAATGTGATGAAGCGAATGGCTTGGGAGGAGATTGCACAGTGTGTGAATGCTGTGGGAGAAGGAGAACAGAGGACAGGGACGGAAGTGAAAAGAAGGTACCTTGACTGGCGAGCACTTATGAAGAGAAAGAGGATGAAGGCGAACATTAAGCTGGTTGGTTCAGGGTTTCCCCTTCCCACGTCTGATTTAGATGACTCTCTTACTGAAGAGATAGATGAAAAGATTGGATTCCGAAATGATACAAATTTTGATTGGCAAAATGTGGCAGATTTCAGGGATGCAGGTGGATCCTTAACTGAGGTCAAAGTGGAAGAGGAAGAAAGAGATCCCCAGAGTCCTGAAGTAAGTATTAGCCCGTGAGCCCTCTTTTTCATTTAATTTCTTCATTTTTGATGCGCCAGTTTAATATAGCCCTGCAGCAGTTAAGGAGTTCCTGAATTTTCAAACCAATCTAAAAATAGCCCATAACAAAGTCATTCCATGTTTTTCTTCTTTATGTCATTAATCTCTTCTCACCTAAATATTCTTTTCAATTATAGTATATATTAGTGACATCAGGTAATTCGTTTGTAAATATTACTCAAAGTTCAAAGTAAATGGTTTTATATCCTCAAACAATACAAAAATGTTTAGAAAAATTAACCATGAAATAGAAATAATACTGAAAATTGCTTCTCTCTTCTTTTTGAGTTTGAGATTGAGGAGGAAGAAGAAATACTGTCATCAGTCATACCAGATTCCCGGAGGGAAAATGAACTTCCTGATTTCCCTCACATTGACGAGTTTTTTACTCTAAACTCAACACCATCTAAGTCTGCATACGATGAACCCCATTTGCTTGTAAACATAGAGAAACAGAAACTAGAGTTGGAAAAACGACGTCTGGACATCGAGGCTGAAAGACTACAGGTAGAAAAGGAACGCCTGCAGATTGAGAAAGAGAGGCTGCGGCATTTAGACATGGAACACGAGCGACTTCAGCTGGAGAAGGAGCGGCTGCAGATTGAGAGAGAGAAGTTGAGGTTGCAGATAGTCAACTCAGAGAAACCGTCTTTGGAAAATGAACTTGGTCAAGGAGAAAAGTCCATGCTTCAACCACAGGACATAGAAACAGAGAAGTTAAAACTTGAGAGAGAACGCTTGCAACTGGAAAAAGATCGGCTGCAGTTTTTGAAATTTGAATCGGAAAAGCTGCAGATTGAAAAGGAACGCTTACAAGTAGAGAAAGAGAGACTTCGAATTCAGAAGGAAGGACATTTGCAGTGATTCATCTAAGTCTGCATTTAGCAAAAGTTTGTAAACCATAGGTTTTTCTCTGTATCAGGTATTATGAAAATGTTTGCAGGATTAGCTATGTTTTTTTCCCCCTGTTTAATGTCAGTGTTTTCAATAGGAAAAAGTAGTTATATGTGGGTAACTGTATGCTTAAGTAGTATGTTACATAAACACTATGAGCCCTTGCATAAACAGTATAGCAGAAACTATTGTGCTGTACTCCTTAAATTAGTAAAATTACATAGAGTTTGTGTAATCTGTGCACTCAGTTTACGATTATGTCTATATAAAATTCTAGCTCAGTGGTTCTCAACTGGGTGATTTTTGCCTCCAGAAGACATTTGGCAATGTTTAGAGATATTTTTGGTTGTCAAAACAAAGAAGTAGAGCAGGTTGCTACTGGCATAGAGGAGGTAGAAGCCAGGAATGCCTATATCCTGCAATGCAAGGGACACCCCCGCCCCAACAAAAAAGAATTAGCAAACCCAGTATGTCAGTATTGTTGAGGGTGAGAATCCCTATCCTAGCCTGACTGCACCTCTATAGCTTTGTTTTATACTTTCAGAATATTAAAACCTCAGATGTTTATGTGGATAGTTACTAAAATGGCCAAAAACTTTATGAAACATTACTGTGTAGCATATAGAATAATAGGAAGTGATGAAGATTATAGGTATTCCCATGTTTCCATCTATAAACTGAGATTCAGAACTGTATAAATAAACAATACAGGGAACATCAGAGATTGTCTAAAATAGGTCACTTTTTAGAAGCGCAGTTCATTCATCTAGCTATTTTTAAACTTTAGGTCCCTTTTTTCTTTGAATCCATTTTCTTTTTTTTTTTTAACTTTTTTCTTTCTTTTTTTAGCTGAGCCATCCTGCCACCTGTTTGCAGCTCAGCGGCAGCTCAGCTTGGGCTGGGCATCGAACTGCTGTTGCTCAGAGCTCAGCTCCCAATCTTGAGCGAGCTCTTAACCAACTGAGCCACTCCGCTGGCCCTTGAATCCATTTTCTTAGTTTAGGTACAAAAATTGTCATTTCAGCCATGTACCGAAATCTTAATGTAAGTGAATGGTTGAAGCTAATAAAAATTATACCAATATAAAAATGGTACCAGTAGTCCATGAGCTTGAACCTAGTGAGTGTTTATATGATTTTTGAAATAAATAATAGCAGCTATTTGAGGGCTGGGGGGAGGGGGAGGGAGAATGTTGTCTGAATCAGATGATGATGATGATGATGATGAAGAAGAAATAATGATAGTAGCTGTGTATTATGAACTAGGGAAGCTCTTATCACACACAATCTGGCCTAATCTACAGAACAATTCTTGAGAGTAGTATCTAATATGCTTGAATCTAAGGCTCAGAGAAGCCACACAGTGAATAAATGGCTGATCTCATATAAGGTGGTATATTTTGTCTTTGCCCCTACTTGAGGAACAAAGTTTGTATCCAGTCCCTTCGGCCTTTATTCTGAGACCAAGGACTTGGTTAACCTGGTGTTTGCCTTCAGTTCTGCTGAAGGTGCTTTTTCCACAATCCAGGTGATTCTAATGCACACTAAAGTTGAAAATCAATACACAAGATCACTTTGTATTTTCTGATTTCCAGGGCTGATATGTAGCTTTAATACATCTCTTCTGTTGACAGATGCTACCTTTATTCTGTGTGTGTTCCTTATTAATTTAAGAATGTCTTGAAACCATGTGTGATATTTGAGTATAGGTATACAAGGAAAAAATATACTTCTGCCTAGTTACCTTGACTTTGAAATAGTGTTATTTTTCTACAACTGAAATAAATGCTTCTACCCTAGAAATAAAATTTGCCTATACTAACTATCTGAAAGTTTATGATTGCAAATGATGCTCTGTACTCTGAGGGTTGAAGTTATCAAGCCTGGAAGAGAGCCTTATGATGGTGAATGGGTAGGCATTGTACTATGTGCTTTTTATACATTTTATTTGCTCCTCAGAGCAACCTTGAGCTAAGTCCTGTTATGCCTACTTTTATAAGAAAGGAAACAATGCCTCGTTAATTTAATTAGATACCTGAAAAATGACACACCAATCCTAACCCAAGGTTTGGTATAAGAGCTCTAAGGAACAAGTAGTGAAAGTTTGTAAATGTTATAAATATTGTAGCATTGCCACTTACTACTGATGAAAGTCATTTAACTTGCCCTGTGATGAGATTTCCTCATTCATAAAATGGGCTTAATAATACCTGCTTTGCCTATACTTCGTAGTTTTTTTAAATAAGGTGTTATGTAAATTGTAAATTGCTACTTAAATGCAAGGTGATATTAGTATTAGATTTGAGATGGGTAGATTTCAGTTTCCTAGAAGTAAGCATTCTGAAGATAGCCCATATTATTTTTGTCTAGGACAGATGCTAAACCAGGTAGGCTAACAAGTTCGTATAATCAGACTTATCACCAGAATGGGCGTGTGGTAGGACTGACTGCAAAACTGGCCATTATTTCTCATTCCTTCCTGTATCCTCTTTTGCAAAACAATTTAACAGCTCTTCCTGTCAAGAGGTGGACTCTGTTCCCCACCTCTTGACTGTGGTCTGGCCCTGTGATTTGTTTTAGCCAATATGGTGCAGCAGAATTGAAGTGCCCACCTCTGAGCCTTGGCCTCAAGACACCTAGAGCATCTCTGCTTTCTCTCTTGAACTCCTGCCATTCTTATTAAAACAAGTCCAAGCTAGCCTATTAGAGGATCAAACACCACGAGGAGGGCTGAGGACCCCCATCACCAGACAATATCCAGATAAGCCCCGCAGAAGCAGAACCACCTAGCCAACCTGCAGCTGACCATGAGAGCCCAGCCAGGATCAGTACCACCCAACTGATCTTAGCCTAATTTTCTCCAAAATCATGAGCAACACGAGCCACCAAGTTTTGAGTTGTTTTTTACACAGCAATAACTAACAAATATGACACGCTCCAAGTGTGCCTGTCACTTCAGAAATGCAGCAATTCATTTTTCTGCTCGAGTGAATCAACCCAATTCATCTGCACCTGGGGCAGGGTTAAAAAACCCAAAGATTTGCAATCAAAATCATGGAAGATACTAAGTTTTGTTTGTTTGTTTGTTAAAGTGTCTTACTTGCAGGAACTTAAGAACTTTGTCAATGAATTTCTTCAGGGAATGCCCTTTATTTACTTTTTTTTTTTTTCCTGCTGTGACCCATCATTTTTTAAAGATATTTTAATATAAAATCCATCTATTCTAAAGTAAATTTTTTTCAAGTCTAAATTTCCAGTCCCAACATTTGAAATGAACTTTAAAATATTTCCAATTGTTACAAGGTATCTTACCCCTGTATATTTTGCTGTGTTTTCAAATACCTGAGGAATGCCAGAACCAAATTTATTAGCTCTCTTCTCTCTTATCTGTATATCATCTTCCCTCTGCAATGCCACTTTTCACACCAGGTTGATTAGTTGGAATTTTTAGTTGTGTTCTAATCATTTGCTGTCATCATTCTACCCAAGTTGTGATCAAGTCCTGTCTTTTGCTGTGTCAGATCAACGTCCTCCAACCTCACATGTAGTTCTTAGTATGGTCACATTTGCCACCTGTATTTCAGCAGCCTTCTGTTTCAGTTCCTTCCTTTCTAATCCTCCTTGTATGACACTTCCAGAATAGATCTCCCCCAAATACTGTTTTCATTATGTCCTGAGAATAAACAGGCATAGAGAAATGGAAGATGAGCGGAGCTCTGGAAAGACCACAGGCCCGGTCCCAGCTCCACTTCACCCGTGGGGCAGTAGGTGTCTCAGCCTCGTTGTTGTCTCAATTACATCAAATATATATGTCCTGCTTGACTCTCATCATGTGTGGAATAATACAATGAACATATGAGAATGCAGTTTAAAACTAGAAAGCAGCTTAAAGGTATAAATGTGTCCTCCCTGAAACGAGTCTCCCATTTCCTTCTGGATCAAGTATAAAGTCCTTACCTGTTCTTTGCCTATTCTGGTTAAGGATTTTCTCAGACCAACATAATTAAATGTTTGTTAAGCTACTCTCTAAATACTCCACGAATTTTTCTTTCCTTTTTATTTGATCATGTTGCTTTCACCCTTGACCTTTCCATGTTCTATTCTAGAGGAACAATCAACAGAGCAAAGCTTTTTCAGATCTAGAGAATTTATCATTTTTTTTTTTTTTTAAGATTTTATTGGGGAATTGAGGAAGGGGACCAGCCAACTTGTTGTTCTTCAGTCTTCGTTATGGAGGGCGCCAGTCGCCATTTGGCTTCCTGTCGGCAGCTCGTGGCCTCTAAGCTCTAGGTGCTGTGTTCAATCTTAGTTGCAGGTGGGTGTAGCCACCATCCCATGTGGGAGTCAAACCAGCAGCCTTATTGTTAAGAGCGCACACTCTACCCTCCGAGCCATCTGGGCGGCAGCTCAGCTCAAGGTGCTGAGTTCAGTCTTAGTTTCAGATGGGAGTAGCCCACCATCGAACAGACAATCTTGTTGTTACACCAGTGGAGCCATCCTGCCACCTGTTGGCAGCTCAGCGACAGCTCAGCTAGGGCACAGTGTTCACTGGCCCATGTGGGAATCAAACCGGCGGCCCTGTTTCTCAGAGCATGCGCTCTAAACCGACTCTTAACCAACTGAGCCACTCTGCCAGCCCCAAGACTTTATCATTCCTATTACTCTCTACCATAGCTTAAAAATATTAAAATGAATTTTGCTGAATAAAATTGAAATATTTGATCATATAAAATTGGTATTATTATTTCTTCCAAAATCTCTGGGGAACTTTTGAATTGAATAAAAATGTTAGAAGTCAACATCAGTCTGCCCAGCTTATGACTCATTCCCCACTTGTCTGAGTACGGCTCCCAAACCATAGAGTTGGGCCCTGGCAGCCTTGTGTGTATTCTGTGAATTCCTTTGGCTGTAATGTTTGCACTTACACCAGAAGTGGGCTTGGAATGGCCTTGCATTCCCTGAGGTAACTACTATTTGGAGGATTCTCTTTCCCATTAAAGATGATCTGCATCCTGACTCATATCTGTTTGTTTTTTGTTTGATGATTACACAAATAAACAATGATAAAGATTTAAATTCATACGTACTTGCTATGTACTCGTGCCCTCTAATGAGACTCAGGGTCAGTTGATGGGATTAGGTCCTCTTTGCTTCCTATGCTGTTTTCTAGATCTTTGCTCCTTGATTCTCTTATGAAAAAACAAAACGAAATAGAAAAACAGAAACCTGTGGTTTTGAGGCTAATATCCCCTGGCAAAAATCACTGTCGTCTTCTTTTCATTACTCAGTTACACCCATTTACTAAATCATCTTCTCTCTACCCTTGGTCATCCTAGGAACTTCCCACTAACTTCCCAGTAACATCCTAGTAACTTTGGTGTCCTCGTAGAGAACCTCCAAAAGCTTTGGTCAGAGTTATGTGTCCTCATCACCAGTTCCAGTTCCAAATACCGAGACCTCCTTTCTACTTGTGAATTTTGAAATCATTCTGTTTATTTTCAGGGATACCATTTAATGTAATCGAATGATTTGTCTGCACTCAGTTTATTTCCCTTCTCAAATCTCAGCCTCCTATTGTTCTTTGTAATTGTCAGAACCTGGTGAGTTGTTTTGAACATAACTACTTTTCCCCCTCCTGTAAGACAGTGGTACTTCACGAGAACATTGCAGTGCTTTTCATAATAAACTTGTGAACTAAAACAAAACGAATAAAACATCTCAAGTACCCATTCTGCCTCACAGTCTTCTGGGCTGAGCCACTCCGGCTCCTCCATAATAAATTCAAACACCAATTCAGTGACTGCCATTCCCAAGCTTCTCAGCTTGCTAAGTGGTTTTCAGACTCAGGACTTGCAGTCCAACTTCACTTCCAATTTCTCCTCTCATAACTGTTCTTTCCCAGCTTAGATTCCCTGGCCTCTATTTTTTTCACTCACATACCCAGGCGGATTGGTGCTACTCTAAATTCACAGCCCCATCTGGGCTGTCAACGCTGCCTGCCAATCTTACTCTTGTTCCTTAGCCAACCTACACCCTCTTCCATTCTCCAAGACCATGTGCTATGGGTTGAACTGTGTCTCTCAAAAAGATAAGCTGAAGTTCTAACAGCAGATACTTGTGAATGTAATCTTATTTAGAAATGTTTGTGGATGTAATCAAGTTAACATGAGGTCGTACTGCATCAAAGTGGACCCTAAATCCAGTGACTTGTATCTGTGAGAGGGAGAGATTTGGAAGTGGGAATACATACAGGAAGTGACATGTGAAGATGGATGCTAAGATTGGAGTGATGTAGCATATAAGCCAAGGAATGCCCTTGCTTGTAACAACCAGGAACTAGGAAAGAGTCATGGAACAGGTTCTCCATCAGTATCCAGGAGGAACAAATGCTGCTGACACTTTGATGTCAGACTTTTGAACTCCTGAACTGTGAGGCTCCTGAATTCTTAGCCAGGTTGACACAAAGCTGACCATCGCACCTACTGAATCAGAAACCGGAATGGGGTTCAACAATCTATGTTTTCAATCACTTCCTCAGGTGAGTCTCATGTACACCAAAGTTTAGAAACTTCAGCTCTATACTTTTCTACTTAGATGCTCAGGCCTTCCAATGGCTTCATTACTATTGATATACTGACTCTCAAAGTTACACCTGTAGCCCAAGTTTCTACTCTGTTTATTTAAATGTTACAGATGTTTCTACTCTGTTTATTCAATCTCAGTGCACCTAACATTGAACTAATGGTCTGCTGCAAACCTGGTCCTCCTTCACTGTTTAAGATCTCAATAAATATGTACCATTGTCCCAGGCGTTCAAGCTAGAAACCTGGCATTCATCTTTGACTTATTCCTGTTTTTTACACAGAAATCCAATCAATCATGGTTGTCTTATGATACATTTTACCTCTAATTTTTTGTTCTGTTCACTTCCCATTTTCATTATCAACACACTATCCCAAACATTATGGTTTCACTTGGATTAATGCACTGCCTCTCTTTCCAATCCTTTATTCCCCTTGCAGGAGATGTTTTGATTTGTTTTAATGCAGATCTGAGTATTACTTAATAATGGGTGGTACATCTGTTTTGCCTTCATTTTGTATTATTTAGGATGGCTTTGACTGAAATTAAGAAAAAAACTAACTTTAAATGGCTCAAACAATAAGGGAACTAATGATTTACAAAATGAAGTCCAAGTTTACATGGTCCCTGAACTGTTTAGTTTGACAACTCATCACGAAGGACCGGCTTCTGTCTGTCTCCTGGAGGACCACTGTAGTCTCCTTGTAGGGTGCAGTGTTTATTGCAGCCTCTGTAGAGTGCAAAACAGACTGTGTGACTTTTATGGCAGCCCCATGTGATGGAGAGAGGACCATGGAGATGATGTGAACAAGATCAGAGGCTACAAATTAGATGACTCCTCTGTGTGCATACTGAAATAAAGAATGGTGACAACAATGTAAACAGAAGGGCAGGAAGCCAGGGGCTGAACTCCTTAGTAAATGAACAGTGACCAGGAAGATGGTAGATGACTGCAATAAATAGAGGTAATAGATGGCATAATCTTTTTGTTTGTTTATTTTGTTCTTTAGATTCCACATATAAGTGAGATCATATGGTATTTGTCTTTCTCAATCTGACTTATTTCACTTACCATAATACCCTCTGGGTCCACCCATGTTGTTGCAGAGGGTATAGTTATAAGGCATGTGCTTCAAATGGAGCCAGATTTTTAGGAAGAAAGGAGGAATAATGATCCTGCAGCAGCAATAAGAAGTGAGAAGGGTATGGATCCCAACTTCAGACCCATTATGAAAACAAAAAGAGACATCATTTGAGAGGACTTCAGGGGAAGCTATGTCCTTAGGAGGTCTCTAGTTTTTCAAGTGACTTTTAAATGACAGAATTATGGCCACAGAGGGAAGTTGGGAAATGGGTTATGTGCCCAGATAAAAATCAAGGGTTTGGGTTCAATTATTTTGAAAGGAGAAAATAGATATTGTGGGATAATAACAGTCTGCCACCATCTTTCCCACTGTTTTATTTATTAGCAGGATTTATGAGGATATCATGTGGGTTGCTCTTAGCATCTGGCATTGTAATTGTACTTTTAAGGCAGTGCCTCTTAATATTTGTTCATGATGGATTCCAGGTGTACCTCAGCCCTAGGGATGATGATGAAGGGCCCCAAACTAGGAGTTCCCTCACCATGGTTATCTTTGAGGACAAGTCCCATGGTCTCCACTAATTCACTTGGCACCTGCTGCTCTGCCAAGAGGTGTAAGAAAGGCCAAGGAAGCTGGTCCTCTGGATATCTATTTTAGAAGCCAAATGCAGAGTGTTCACTGCCCATCATGGACAAGATGCCCTTAAACCTGCTGGAGGAGATGATCAAGGGTCACTGCACCTCACCGAAGGTCTTACTATGGTGTCTATGGGTGGGAAGTGGAGAGAGAAGAGAGGCTCTCTACAGAGTGGAGCTCTCATCTGGAGCAGCAAAGAACCTCTGTCCTTATAAACATTGATCAGATTCTTCCATTCCTTTCATGGCACATATGCTTGTTAATGGCATCCAACTAGTTGAAACTGCTCCATTAAAGCGTGTACATTCTTCAAAATAGTGCATCGTTATTCAAAAATAGTTACGAAAAAGTTTGATAGGATTCAAATCCAATCATATTTTGGCATATATTTTCAACACTACGTTTGTCAACAAAAGGAAGATTTGTTATAGGCTTTAAATGTAATTTTAATTGTAAAGAATGGTTTAAATATTTTTTATCACCTACATGTGCAAATAGAATTTATGGTTGATGTCATCTATCAAGAATTTGAAGAGATTATCTCTCCTTTGTTGGGAATTGTGGGTAGGCATTTAAACATATGTACAATCTGATAAAAAAGAAAAGTTATCCCTTGACCCCACTCCACACTATATTCTGCATTCCATGACTATATATATATTCAATTACAGTTGGCATACTATATTATACAACATCAGCTTCAGGTGTATAGTGCAGTGATCAAGCCTCTACTCCATCCATGAAATGGTCTCCCTAACAAGACATGTGACCACCTGACATCCCACAAAATATTTACAACATTATATTCCCCAAATTGTCTTTCATATGGGAGTAGGGGGAGTGGGGCAGCGAATTGGGGGAGGGGAGTTGTCACTTTGAGAGGTAAAAAGTATAATTATTGCACTGTGTTGTACACCTGAAACTAATTTTAAAAAAATGTTTATTTTACAATAAAAGAATTTAAAAGAAAAAAGAAAAGAAAAGTTATCTTCCAGTTTTCTCCAAGTGTGCTGATAAAATGTCAACACTTTTAATGTGGGCCAAGATGTAAAAGACTGCTTTAGTAAAAGTACTGCTTCAGTGTAAGCAAAATGGTGTTGGTAATATCTGTCCACTGAACTTGTTAAAATACATATTAAAAAATTGTGTGTGTGTGTGTGTGTGTTGTTTTTTGTTTTTTTGTTTTTGCTAAACATCCCCAAATAGTGAAGTTACTGCCCAAAAAAGCCATGGTAGTCTGGACTAAGAGAGAGGGGAATCCAGAATCTTTTACAATTGTAAGTACTATGCTAGCAATATGACAAATTTTAATTAACAGGCATTTTTTGAGATGGCCAATATCCATGTCCCTTCTTGGATATCTCTTTGACTTTTTAATAAATTTCCAACCACTAGGCCTCCTTTTTTTTTTGCCAGGCTTAAAAAGTGTGAACTTTATTGTGTCAATGAGGAGATTTGGAAGTATTTTTGTTTGTTTGTTTGTTTATTAAAATATATTATATTATATTAGATTAGATTAGATTAGATTAGATTAGATTAGATTAGATTATTAAACCATAGTTATTCAACATTTATATACCTAAAAAAGTGATCACCATTATAAGTCTAATAGCCATATGACATTGTACAGCATTGCTATAATATTATTGACTACATTCCACATACTGTACATTATATCCCCATGACTTACTTATTTTATAGCTGGAAATTTGAACCTCTTATTCCCCTACATCTTTTTCCCCTTTTTAAATTTTTTTTTTCAATTATAGTTGACGTTTAATATTATTTTATATTAGTTTCAAGTGTATGGCATCATGGTTAGACATTTATAAAATGTACAGCTAGTACTGACCTGGCGCTATACATAGTTGTTATGATATTATTGACTATATTCTTTATGCTGTACTTTACATCCCCATGACTATTTCATAACAACCAATTTGTACGTCTTTGTTCCTTCACCTTTTTCACCCAATCCTCTATCCCTCCTCCCATCTCTCAACCTTCAGTTTGTTCTCTATGAGCCTGTTTCTGTTTTATTTATTCATTTATTTTATTCTTTACATTCCACTTGTAAGTGAGATCATATGGTATTTGTTGTTCTTTGTTTGACATATTTCACTTGGCATAATAACTTCCAAGTCCATCCATGTTGTCATAAATGGTAAGATTTCATTCATTTTTATGGCTGAGTAATACTCAGGATTGTAATACTGAGTGTACAATATATATGTAATACTTCTTCTTGACCCAATCATCTATTGATAGGCACTTACGTTGCTTCCATATCTTTGCTATTGTAAATAATGCTACAATGAACACAACAGTGTATATATCTTTTCAAATTAGTGTTTGGGATTTCCTCAGATAAGTGCCCCGAAGTGGAATTTCTGGGTCATGAGGTAATTCTGCTTTTAATTTTTTGAGGAAATTCCATACGTTTTCCATAGTGGCTGCACCAATTTGCAGTCCCACCAACAGCACAGTTGGGTAGGGTTCTCTTTTCTCCACAGCCTTGCCAAGATTTGTTCCTTGCTGATTTATTGATAGCCATTCTGACAGGTAAGAGGTGATACCACATTGCGGTTTTTATTTGCATTATGCTGATGATTAGTGATGTTGAGCATCTATTGGCCACTTGTATTTCCTGTTTGGATAAATATCTATTCAGGTCCTCTGCCCATATTTTAATTGGATTGTTAGGGTTTTTTGTGTTGAGTTGTATGAGTTCTTTATGCATTTTGGATATGGAGCACTTACCAGATGTATCATTGGCAAATATCTTCTCTCATTCAGTAGGCTGTCTTTTCATTTTATTGGTGTTTTCCTTTGATGTGCAAAAACTTTATAGGTTGATGTAATCCCATTTGTTTATTTTTTCTTTTGTTTCCCTTGCCCAAAGAGATATTTCAGAAAAAGTATTACTAAGAGCAATGTCACAGAATTTACTGCCTATGTTTTGTTCTAGGAGTTTTATGGTTTCTGGTCACGCATTTAAGTCTTTAATTCATTTTGAGTTTATTCTTGTATATAGTGTAAGGTGGTCCAGTTTGCCCAGCACCATTTATTGAATTGACTGTCTTTACCCCACTGCATACTCTTGCCTCCTTTGTCATAGATTAATTGACCATGGGTTTATTTCTGAGCTCTCTAATTTGTTCTATTGATTTTTGTGTCTGTTTCTATGCCAGTAACATGTTGGTTTGATTACTATGACCCTGTAGTATAGTTTGATATCAGCTATGTTATTTGTTGATGCAATTTTAAATAGGATCACTTTCTTAATTTCTCTTTCTGATAATTCATATTGGCATATAGAAATGCACCTGATTTCTGAATATTAACTTTGCATCCTCCTACTTTACTGAATTCATTTATCAGCTCTAAATTTTTTGTGTGTGTAATATTTAGGGTTCTTTATACAAAGGATGTCCAAAAAATGTATACACTTTTAAGAAAGAAAAACTGTATTAAAATTTTAATACTCAATATATACCGTTAACAAAGTTTGACTTCTGCAGTTCCAAGAGGTGCTCAAAGCAGTTACCATTAGTGTCCAGACACTTCGGATTACAGTGAACTACTGCTTGAGCAACATTGACCAAAGTGTCCACTTGTATACATTTGTTTGGCACCCCCAGTATATATAGTATCATGTCATCTACAAATGAGTTTTACCCCTTCCTTTCCAATTTGGATGCCTTTTATTTATTTTTCTTGTATGATAGTTGTGGCTAGGACACCCAATAGTGTGTTGAATAAAAGTGGTGAGAGTAAACACCCTTATATTGTTCCTGATCTTAAGGAAAACGCTTTTAACTTTTTCCGTTGAGTATGATGTTAGCGGTGGGTTTGTCATATATGACCTTTATTACATTGAGGTATGTTTCCTCTATTTCCACTTTACTAAGAGTTTTTATCATAAATAGTGGATTTTGTCAAAAAAATTTTCTGCATCTCATTAGATGATTATACAATCGTTATCCTTCCTGTTATTTATGTGGTGAATCATGTTAATTGATTTGCGGATATTGAACCAACCTTGCACCCCAGGAATAAATCTCACTTAATGCTGGTGTATGATATTTTTAATGTATTGTTGAATTCAGTTTGCTAATAATTTTTATTTAAAGATTTTATTGGGGAATTGGAGGAGGGGAACAGCACTGGGGAACCAGGGAAGAGGAACAGACAAGTTGCTGTCCTTTTGTTCTTCAGTCTAGTTGTGGAAGGCATCGCTTCACTGGCCCATGTTGGTATCATCATTGCGCTCTTCTTGGTTGAGGCAGATTGGTCACCAGCCTCTGGACGGCTGCTCACAGTGGCCTTTGGCAGCTCACACTGACTGCCAGCCACTCACGCTGGCTGCTGGCCACGCACTGTAGCCTATGGCAGCCCACTATAGCAGGGGCTGCAGCTATGCCATCCCCGGGGACTCACAGCAGCCCAACTCCAGGTCCAGCTGTTGTTCATCTTAGCTGTAGAGAGCAGTGTCACCGGCCCTCATATGTGGAATCCAAACCAGGGCCGCTGGCATCCCAAGCCAGCTCTTAACCAACGTGCCACTCAGCTGGCCCAGTTTGTTAATAATTTGTTGAAGATTTTGGCCTATGTTCATTAGGATACTGCCCTATACTTTTCTTTTTTTTTTTTTTTTTTTTTGGAATGTCTTTGTTTGGCTCTGGAATCAAGGTAATGGTGACTTGTTAAATTAGGTTGGGAACCTTACTACCTCTTGAATATTTTGAAATACTTTGAGAATGATGGGTGTTAATTCTTCTTTGAATGTTTGGTAAAAATCACCTTTGAAGCCACCTGGTCCAGGGCTTTTGTTTGTCAGGAGATTTTGGATTACTGATTTGATTTCGCCAGTAGTAATCAATCTGTTTGAATTTTATGTGTCTTCTTGATTCAGTCTTAGAAGATTGTTTATGTCTCTAGGAATTTGTCTAATTTTTTTAGATTGTCCAGTTTGTTGTCATATAATTGTAGTATATTTTTACAAGTCTGATTTCATTTATTTGGGTCTTCTCTTTTTTTCTTGAGTCTCATTAAAGGTTTATCAATTTTGTTTATCTTTTTAAAGAACCAGCTCTTGGTTTCATTGATCTTTTGTATTGTTATTTTTACACTCTATTTTGTTTATTTCCACTCTGATCTTTATTATTTCTTTCCTTCTACTTACTTCAGGCTTTGTTTGTTGTATTTTTCTAGTTCCTTTAGATGTGAAGTTAAATTGTTTATTTGAGGTTTTCCTTGTTTGTTTGTTTTTTTTGAGTAGGGCTGTATTGCAGTGAATTTCCCTCCAAGGACTGCTTTCAATGTGTCCCATAGATTTGGGGTGGTTGTGTGTTCATTTTCATTTGTCTCAAGGTATTTTTTGATTTCTTGTTCAATCTCATTGTTAACCCATTAATTATTTTTTTTTACATTTTTTTATGTATTTATTTTTAAATTTATTTATTTATTTATTTTTTACAATACAGTGCAATAGTTATACTTTTTACCCCTCAAAGTGACAACCACCCCCAATCCACCACCTCACTCCCCCCTATATCATACATATCTATTGCAACTCCCCTGATCCCACTCCCAAATTGTACTCCATGTCCTGTGACTATTTATATACATTCAATCACTAGTTAACATACAATATTATACAACATCAGTTTCAGGTGTATAGCGCAGCAATCAAGCCTCTACCCCATCCCCAAAGCGATCTCCCCAACAAGACACGTGACCATTTGACACTGCACAAATCATTCACAACATTATCAATTACATACCCAGAACTGCCTGCAGCAACATTGTAGTCACCCACCTACGCTGTCTAATCCCTTCCCCGCTCCCTCAGCCCTACCCCCTCCCAGCCAGCAACCATCAGTTTTTCCTCTATATCTGCTTGATATCAATCTTCAATCTTCTCAAATTTGTTGAGACTTGTTTTGGGGCCTAACATGTGGTCTATTTTGGAAAATGTTCCATGTGCACTTGAGAAGAATGTATATTCTGTTGCTTCGGGGTGAAATGCTCTAAAAATATTGATGAAATCCAGCTGGTCTACAGTGTCCTTTAAGGCCACTCTTTCCGTTTTGATTTTCTGTCTGGAGGATCTGTCCATTGGTGACAACGGGGTGTTGAAGTTCCCTACTATGATAGTGTTACTGTTTATCTCTGTGTTTATGTCTGTCAAAATCTGTTTTATATATTTAGGAGCTCCTATATTAGGTGCATAGATGTTTAGTAGGGTTATGTCCTCTTGTTGAATCGATCCCCTTATTATTATGTAATACCCTTCTTTGTCTTTTATTGTAGTCTTCATTTTAAAGTCTATTTTGTCCAAAATAAGTATTGCTTCTCCAGCTTTTTTTCTCTTTTCCATTTGCATGAAATATCTTATTCCATACCTTTACTTTCAGTCTGTGTGTGTCTTTTGCTATGAGATGAGTCACTTGTAAACAGCATATACATGGGTCCTATTTTCTTATCCACTCAGCCACACTCTGTCTTTTGACTGGAGCATTTAGCCCATTCACATTTAAAGTGATTATTGATAGGTGCATATGTATTGCCATTTTGTTATTTGTGTTCCTGGTCTTCCTAGGTTTGCTTGTTTACCTCTTTCTTCTGTTTAAAAAAGC
Organism: Aselliscus stoliczkanus; assembly: GCA_033961575.1. Classification (NCBI taxonomy): domain Eukaryota; kingdom Metazoa; phylum Chordata; class Mammalia; order Chiroptera; family Hipposideridae; genus Aselliscus; species Aselliscus stoliczkanus. The sequence continues at coordinate 59,618,281 of CM066736.1, forward strand.
ACTTTTAACATTTCCTGTAATGCTGGCTTGGTGGTAATGAATTCCTTAAGCTTATTCTTTTCTGAGAAGCTCTTTATTTCTCCTTCAATTTTAAGTGATAGCCGTGCAGGGTAGAGCAATCTTGGTTGTAGGCCTTTATTTTGTGTCACTTTGAATATCTCTTGCCACTCCCTTTTGTCCTGCAGAGTTTGTAGACAAATCATCTGTTAGCCTTATAGAAGTTCCTTTGTATGTAACCTGCTGTCCTTCTCTTGCTGCTTTTCTCTTGCTGTCTTTCTCTTTAACCTTTGCCATTTTAACTATGATGTGCCTTGGTGTGGACCAATTTGGGTTCAGCTTGTTTGGAACTCTCTGCACTTCCTGGGCTTGTATGTAGATTTCCTTCACCAGGGTAGGGAAGTTTTCAGTCATTATTTTATCAAATACATTCTCAACCCCTTGCTTCTTCTCTTCTCCTTCTGGTATTCTATGATGCAGAATGTTGTGCTTGATCTTGTCCCACAGGTCTCTTGAACTATTTTTATTGTTTTTTATTCTTTTGTCTTTTTGTTGTTCCAACTGGGTGATTTCTGTTATTTTGTCTTCTAAATTACTGATCCGATCCTCTGCTTCATCTAATCTACTGGTGATTCCTTTAAGTGTGTTCTTCATTTCAGTTATTGTATTCTTAAGTTCTAACTGGTTGTTTTTTATGATTTCTCTATCCTTCCTTATGTCCTTTTAAGTTCATTAAACATTCTTATCATCAGTATTCTAAACTCTGTCTCTGAAATGTTTGATTCCGCCGTTTCATTTAGTTCCATTTCTAGAGGTTTCTTCTGATCTTTTACTTGTGACATGTTTCTTAGTTTCCTCATTCTGGCTGTCGCTCTGGGATTGTTTCAGTGTATTAGATAGATCACCAGGAAAGACCTGGCTGGATCACGCAGGCACACAGCTCACGGCCCAACACTCCCAGGAAAACTCCAGTCTCAGCCTGTCCCAATCAGCCGCTCGCAGATCAGGCCAAGTAGCCTGACAACCAATCACCAGCCTGGCAACTCTGCATGCGCAGTGTGGAGAGTGGGGACCCAGGGGGCTCACACACTCCTGAGTCTCAGTGAACAGTGTGTTTTACCTGGAGCGTGCCCGCCAGGCGTTTCCCTGGCTATGATGCAGCAGAAGCCATGCTGAGGGTGGGGATCCAAGGCAGCATGTGCGCGCGCACACACGCACTCCTGCACCAATTCCACCAGACCAATGTGGTCCTGGACCTAACCCCCTGTGGGAGGGCCCAATCCTGACAAAGTGGCATCCTCCTGTACCCTACTCGTGTGCAAGCTTCACACCAGGGGAATAATGGTCCCCAAAACTCTAACTCCCGTGCCAAAGACTCTCAGTTCAGTCCTTCACCTAGGCTCCAGGGCCCCACTCACAAGCTACTCCCTCCACCAGGGACCACATGAGTGCTCACCAGCGAGCTAGTCCATGTGCTGGCTCCACTGGTTCCCTAGCCGCCCTCAGCCTAACCGAGTTGAGCAAAGAGAGTCCTCACTAATTTACTGCCAGCTATCAAGGAACTCCTCTTCCTGGCAAAGTAATTCTGGGCTGGTGAGCTCGGTGTGAGGCTGGAGGGTCTCTACCCCAACCGGAGAAGCCTCCCCACTGCTGAGACGTCCCTCATGGGGTTCACCCTCTCTCATCTCTGCCCCTCCTACCAGACTGGACGTGGCCTCCTCTTTAAGTTCTTCATTTAGAGGTTCTGTTAGTGTTCCTGGGACTTCTGGGGTTTAATATTGTATAAATTATTTATAATTTTGGTGTGATCCTGGGAGGCAGTTGTCACAGCGTCTGTCTATTCTGCCATCTTAACCCATTCATTATTTAGTAGCCTGTTATTTAACATCCATGTGTTTGTGTGTTGTGTGTTTTTTTTTTTTTTGAAGTTGATTTTTAATTTCATAGCATTGTGGTTGGAGAAGACGCTTGGCATGATTTCAATCTTCTTAAGTTTATTGAGGTTTTCTCTGTGGCCTAACATGTGGTCTATCCTGGGAAATGTTCCATGTGTGCTTGGAAAGAATGTACATTCTGCTGCTTTGGTGTGAAATGCTGTAAAAATATCAATTAAATCCACTTGGTCTAAAGTGTCATTTAAGGCTGCTGTTTCTTTATTGAGTTTCTGTCTGTAAGATCTATCAGTTGATGTCAATGAGGTGTTAAAGTACTCTACTATGACTGTGTTACGTTAATCTGCTCCATTTTTCTTAATATTTGCTTTATGTATTTAGGTGCTCCTATGTTGGGTGCATAAATGTTTACAAAGATTATATCCTCTTATTGGATTGATCCTTTTATCATTATGAGATGTCCTTTGTCCCTTATTATAGACTTTGTTTTAGAGTTTATTTTGTCTGATATAAGTATTGCTGCCCCAGCTTTTTAAAATTTCCATTTGCATGAAATACCCTTTCTTTTTTATCCCTTTACTTTCAGTTTGTGTATGTCTTTTTATCTGAAGTATGTCTTTTGTAGGCAGCATATGTATGGGTCTTGTTTTTTTATCCATTCAGCTTCCTCTGTCTTTTGATTGGAGCTTGACCACAGTGTATGAGTTGCTGTGTGGGTGCTGACCTCATGGAGCGGTATTTGCCCCAGTGGGCTCTGATGCCTGCCCAAATTATCCTTTGGGTGTGCTGCTTGTGCAGCTAATCAGGTGGTGCTCTCATGTGGTCTGAAGCCGGTCACTTAGTATGTTGATTCTGGGACCTCTTGGGAGGGGTTCCCCTGCTGGTCAAGGTCAGTCACTGACTGTGATCATTCAGGGGGCTACCTGGTAGGAGTTACAAACCAAGCCTGTGATGGATCTGGATGTGTGTGGGAAAAGCCACTCTGTAAACTGATGCAGGCTGCCACCTGTATCAGGCCTGGGGCAGCACAGCAAAAGGCCTTTATTTGAGGGGAGGGGATGGTGGTGCTGGTGGTGAGTAAATCTAGTTAGGAGTTGTGCTGGATTTGGATTTTGTTGTTGCTATCATTACCTTCAGTGTATCCTAGACTTCAAAGTCATGTCATGGTAGGCTGCTGTTACCTTGGGTTTAATATATAGACTGAGGTGCAAGAGGATTTTACTCAGTGTTCCTCTTCCTCCTATAAGTTTTCAGCTATTTCTTCACATCTTTGCCACAGTAAAGACCGTTCTCCATGTTCTTATCCTGCTCCTCAGAAATAGATAGGTGTTGCTTGCTAATGAGTCCCTATCCAGTCTCCCTGCTCTGCCCCCAATCTTTCTTCTAAGCACTTAGTGAAAGGTCATGAGAAAGAGTTTGCAAATGAGTTCAAATTATCTTGGTTCAGGGACCTTAGCTATTTCAAATTGACATACCAGCCAACACCTGCCCCTTAAGAATTTGTTAATATTTAACTGATCTTGTTCACTTGTGCTGGTGCCAGAACAGCACTGCCTCTTGTCTGCTGCACCTCATGTGAAATTTTGTGCATTCCATCTCTCCTTAAAGGGATTTTGTCAAATTTTGTTTACTTACCATGAGCAGCTCTCTTCTTGCAGAGGAAAATTTATGATTTTGTAGATTATTTGACTTTTTCTCACCTTTGGGTGAAAGTGACTTTTTTGCAGCATTCTATTTCCTAAGCAGAAGCAGAAGCCCAGAGCTATAGAGATGAAGTCAATAGAGCTTTATTTATTAAACTTCTTTTACCAAGTTCTGTGATAAGCAATTTATAAACACTCATTCTCAGCTTCATAGAACATCAAAATGCTAGATATTCCTGTTCCCATTTTACATATGAAAGAACAGGCTTTTTCCAGAGGCTAGTCAATAGGTGCCAGAACAAGAATTTACATTTAGTTTTTTTCTGATTCTAAAACTTTTTTCACTACTCATTGTTGCCTCTGGAACTAGTGAGTCTATAGAGATAAAGTGGAGAAGTTTATAAAGTTAATCATGTAACAGTGTTATATGTGCTGTTATTGAGGCAAGAAGAGGACATACGAAAATTAAATAGAGGGATCTCCAAACTGAGAATCAGAAATGTCTACCCAAGGAGATGATTTCTAGAATGCTTCTTGATGGATGAGTAGGAATTAGGCATAAAGGGATAGATGACACATGCCACAATTTGTGCCCATTCAGCTTTTTTTAAAATATCTTCCTATATTTTCCACATGATGCTTCTCTATGGTGGAAGCCAGAATTTGGTTTCCCTGTCTCCCTTGAAGCTAGGTTACAGGCATGCGACTTAGCACCACCAGTTAAATATTCCTGCCTAACGTTTGAATTGGAAAGAGGCCATGCATGGAGTCCACTTCTGAGAAAGTAATAGAGCATGTTAGGGAAGCACCCTGCTTTTAGAGGCAGTAGATATAGAAGTCCTAGCAGCAATGTCCTTTGTTTAGTGTCCTTGCTCTGAAAAATATGTTCACTGGTAGTTGGACATGGCTTTGGGGCAGACCTGTGACATAATTTAGGTATCTTTCTTGGCTGCTTTGCCTTCAGGCCTGATTTTCTGAGATTCTGTGAACTGTCTAGTATCCATTAAAAAATTCACTTTTTGCTTAACTAAAGTAATGTGGACTCTGTTGGTTATAGTTAGGAATCCTGTCTGAAACAGGAGCATTCCAGGTAGAGGTAAAAATTGGCAGAATTTAGAAAGTAAGGAAAACAGGAAGCACTCAGAAAACTGGAGCTGTGAATAGTAATTTAGTGTTAATGGAATAGAAAATAGGCAAAAGAAGACACTGAAGATATTGACAGGCCTTATATAATGGACACTGAATTAATTAAAATAAATTAGGAAGGTGACATGATCATATTTGTATTTTAGGATAATCACTCTAGCACCTATGTAGAAAATGAACTAGAGAGACATCTGTGAGACAAGGAGAAAGGAGGCCTATAAGGAGAAAATCATAGTAATAACAGTGAGAAGTTATGAGCTGTTGAATTAAATCAGTCACAGTATGAATGAAGATCATGGGACCAAGTGAGGAAATATTTAGGAGATACAAAAAATTTAAGATGCTGATTAATTGGATATGAAAATAATAAAGGAAAGGGGTTCTAGAATGATTCTCATGTTTCTAATTTAGGCAATTAGATAAACGGTAGTGCCACTCACTGAGAAATGAAATACAAGAGGAGGCAGGGATATAGAGTGAAAGATGAGGAGTTTGACATGTTGCAATTGAGAAGTCAAAAAGAGATGACATGTAGGAAATTGAATACATGGGACTAGGTTGGAAGATAGATAGAGATTTCTGCATTAATAATGTATAGATTGTAGACATCTTGATAATGGTGAGATCAACCAGGTGGAACATGTCCTATGAGAAGAGAATGGGGCACAAGATACAATCCTGGGTAAATAATATGAATGGTTTGGTTGGAGGAAATGAGGAACATAAAATGGACTAAAAAGGAATAATTAGAGGATTGGGGCAAAACTAAAGAATGAAGAGATCAGTTGGTTATGCTCTATATTGAGAATGTTTAGTTAATGTGACTTCAAGATATTTATTGGTGACCTTTGGATGGGCATTTGGTGAAGTCAACCAAATAGAGGGGATAAATAAGGGATTAAAGACCACTCTTTTCAGTGAGTAGGGAATGAGAGGAAGGAGAGAACAGACTAATTATCCAGAGTTAGATGAGAAGGTAAGTAAATGATCATAGGCCTGCTACATGTCTTTTGGGTGACTTAATAATGGGGGCTATGATCAATGGGAGCCAAGGAACTGCAGAACTATGGCTTAAATGTAGCATCTGTAATGACCTTGAAGTTGCTCAAGATGATAATAGAACTTGGGGTGCAAAGGAAGAAAAAGCCAAATGCCATAGTCCTTGGTGAATGTTGGGAAATGACAGAAAACTCAGCAGACATAATAGGTAAGTCAGCAGCCCATTTTGACAGCATGATTAGATGATATACACTTCAAAGAGGAGGGATTTTTATTCATGGGCAAAGGTGTAGTTATAAGGATTGTCATTCATTTTTTTCTAAATTTGTAGTATATGAAGTGATATAATCAGGAGAAAGTGATCTTATCAGGAGGTTGGACAATACTCTTGGGAAAGGTTGAGGATGTTGGAAATTATTTTATATTGAGAGCACTAAAGAGAATGGTGGCAAGGTCAGGGAGAGAGGGAAGCTGTGGGAAGATAAATGGGGGAAAAGATAAGTGCAGAAGAATATTGGGAGAAGAATGTGAGATGAGAGAGAGAGATTATTGGGATTATTTCAATGTGAAGCTATGACAAATGAAGACATGGATGTAGGCCTAATGGGTTGAAAGTTTCAAGTGAAATGCAAGTCAAAGCATCAGAAGTTCCTGTCTAGGTCTGAGGTCCAAAGATCCAGAAGATCTGACCTGCTCTGATACTGATCTTATATTAATGATGTTGGCAAACTTTGTACTTAGACTTAAAAATAGAAGATTGTTGGGAAGTGTGATGCTGAGAAAGTGTCAGGCAGATGGAATTAATCATCAATTCCTACATTTTAGAAGTTTGAAAGAGCACTAAAGGATTAGGTAAATCTCTGGATGGAAGCAAATCGGGCTTAAAGTGTTCCAAATACTTTCTTTGTTAAAAAATGTTGAGAACATTCACATTTATGCAGGAAATTAGCTCAGGGAGTGGGCAGAAGTTTCTATATAGTCAATGATCACTAACTTTATTTTTTGTTTTATTTTATTTTTTTTATTAATTCCACAAATATTTACTGAGTACTTACTATCAACCAGTAGGGATAGTAAGTCTTCAATCACTCATTCCTTTATTCATTTTGACAGTCAGTTCATTCAATCATACATTGAAATATTGATTGCCAGTGACTACAGAAATATTCAGCTTCAGAAATAAGTTTTTATAGACACAGTTTTTAGCCATTACTAAATGTTTAGTAACTTTAGAAGTGTTGGTTAAATGTATGAACTCTGAGGATGAAATCACAATAATCTGCTACTTAAGCCAACTCTTTTAGTGTTTGGGATTACAGGATTATAAAACTGCTAAAGAACTCCTTCACTTAAACCATGAATTAGGCATTATAATTTAACAGAATATTTATTTAATGAATTTGTATATCCTTTAATAATGATATATGCTTTATGCTTATTTTGTTGTTTGTGACACTTTGCTGTCAGTACAGGTGGCCAAAAGAAACAATTATGTATATATTCTGATGTTCTCTTAACCTACTATCTTTTTCAGATCAAGAAAGAATCAAATGAAACTTCATTTTTTGCCATGTAGAAGGACAAGCCCCAACCTAGATTTCTGCACATTTCTGTGGGCAGGAGGCACATTATTAGGGTTATTTCTGGCCTAGTGTCAACCCAACCGTGGGACTTAGAATTTCTCCTTGACTCCTTCCTGAAATCTGACAAATACCATGCAGTTCATGGAAAGGGGAATGCATCAAACATTACACATGTAACAATGGAAAAATCATAGGTCAGACATTCCTGTTCTCGTAAGTTCTTTTGGCCACCAGGGGAATCCTATTGGCCTTTTACCCCGCTTTCTGCTTTCTTAATGTCTCCTCTGCCCTTATTTTTTATTTTTCCTCATTCCTCTGCCCACTTTTCCCCTCCAAGAAAATAAAAGCAAAGCAAGAAAAACAAATAAATAGGTTATTGTTTTTTCATGGAAAATAACTTAGTTCTCTGTTGCTTTTTGAGATACAATTTCCAAATCTCATTTCTTTCTCTTCATAATTTATCAAAGTCTTTCTCTTAAAGGACAGTTCTCTTTTGAAAAGACTACTGGTACTGTTTAGAAAATATATAAACACATCACCTATTACATTTGCATTTGATTTTACAAATGCCAAGTGCTCTAGCCTGCTGGCCTATCTGAAATTAAAGCCTTTTTAGCAATGTGCATGAGAAGGCACACTTTTCATGTAGCATCATATTAATAAGTATAAGAAAAATCTGTGCAATTTCAATTTGTCTTTTCAGAAACTCTCCTGATTGTCACTTTCATTTAGTTCTTATTCCTATCAGTACTTCATTGTTGTTAAAATTGGGATATTCTGTTTTCTGGGAAGATTATTAGAACATTTTTTCACTGATACTGACAATAAATAAAGTTGTGTTTATGCATTGACAAATATATATTGAACATCTACTCTGAGCTATGCTGTGGGGAAATGGAATGTGTCGACAGTCAACAGGTGTGGAGACCGGGGAACAGCCTAGAGCAAGGCCAAATCAAATACAATAACAGGGGGCTGGCATTTTCAATTAGTAGCTAGTAAATTGAGTGTAGCAAGGTGGTTCTCCTGAGGGCTCCTTGTATCTTTCAAATGTGGTCATTGTATATGTTTAACTAGCTGATATATCTTCAAAATCGGCTTTGCCTGATTTATTCAGGAAATTATGCACTAGATGGTAATCTTGCTTGCTTAGTAATTGAGTTCTTTAATTTATGGAACTAAATGTTTTAACTTAAATGTTTTTAACTTAAACATAAATATTTAAAAATCACATTTTCTATCTTTGTAGCATTTCCTCATATTAGAGTCCAGAGAGATACCCCTTTTTACTCATGTCAAATTTAAATTTTTGACAAAATTATTCTATAAGAAATATAGAAATTTAAGTTATTTAATACTATTACTAATATAGAAATAAAGCTATAAGAAATATAATTTTTTAACTTTACATCACGAATCCCTCAGACTTAAATGAAAGATATCTTTAGAACATGTCTAAAAACCAAACTAAAACCCTGTTTTGGGTTAGTTAACTATCTTATGACAAGTTTTCTAGCTAAACAAATTATTTCACTGCTAGGTTAAAATTACATGGAATATCTTCTCATTGGGTCAGAAAATTCATCAGGTCTCCCCCGCCCCATTCCTTCCAGTGAGGTGGACAATGTCATGCAATCAGCCAACCTTCAGCCTTTATTTTGACTCGTTATACAGTTAACACCTACTTTATTAATGAGACTAATGAGGAAAGATGTCTTTCTGCTTCCACTTGATCAAATTAATTCAATTCAATTCATTTATTCATTCAACAAATATTTATTAAGCACCTACAATATGCCAGGCACTGTGCTGGGTGCTGGGGATACAACTGTGAACAAGATAGACACAGTCCCTGCCCTCAAGGAGCTTACAGTCTAGTAGTTATACAGACAAGTACACAGGCAATTACAATGCAATATGGTAAGTGCGGTGATGGGGAGAAAACATTAAAAGGGCACCTAACTCAGTCTCATAGGCAGGGGTGGTGGGTAGAAATCTTCCCAGGGCAGGTAAAATTCAGTTTGAGTACTGAAGGATGAGTACAATTTAGTCAATTAAAGACGAGATCGGGAAGAGTTATAGACTGAAGAAATAGTAAATGCAGTGTCCCATGTGCTGCTTTTGAGTTTCACTTGCAGTGGGGGAGAAGTGGGTAGGGATGAGAGAAGTAATGGACGAGATAAGTAAGGACCAGATCATAAAGGGACTCATTTACTCTGCTCATGAGCTTGGAATTTTTCCTGAGGGAACTGTGTGTGTGTGTGTGTGTGTGTGTGTGTGTATAGATTTGAACTTTTAAAGATTGCTTTTCCTGCAGCACAGAGATTGAATGGGGCTGGAAATTTTGAGAGTTGAAGCAAAGAGATCAATCCTTCACCTTTTCCAAAGTTATCTTCTATGATATCATGCCCTGTGCTCTCTCCAGTCTATCCAGTTGCATACACTCCTTAAACAAGCCATAGACATCGACAGCCTTGGGCCACTGCTCATCCATGAGGCTCTTAACTTCTCTACCTATGAAAACTCAACTTATCCTTCAAGAAAAAACTTCCAAAATCATCCTAACTTGTGCTTTCTGCCAAGATCTCTAAGTATTGTGATGTTTATCTGTGTTACAGTACTTATTCATTATTTCAAATGATTCAAACCTTCTTTTAAACCATGTTAATTTAATCCATACATAGCATAAGGTGATTTTTGTAAAAAAATGCATAATTTTCTTCACAATTTCCAGTTGAAAACAAGGGCTAATACTTAATTTGTTATCTACCAAAAACTATTATTAGTGCCTTCAAATGATTTAAATGGAATAATAAGAATGGGGGGAAAGCCCAAAGAGACACATTATTTTATGCAGCAAAATACAGGTAAGTAAAATTTCAATACACAGTTACAAGGTATGTTGTTGTTATAACAATGATTCATTCCCCAATTCAAATACTTCATCTTTGACAATTTAACCTGCTAACAAGGCAAAGATCTGTAAGAGAGGGTAGCTTAGTATGCAAAAATAATAAGGGCTAGCTACATTTTCCAATATGGCCCACACTTCTACAATCCCTCCTATAGTCTTATAATTTCAAATAACTTTTATAATAAGAAAAAACTTTAAGCTCTGTAGATATTGTAAGAACATCTGTTGTTTTATTCTTTTTGGTGGGTACAAAAACCACAATTTTGTACACAGAACAAGATTATAAATAATATTGATAACATGAGTGACCCATAGTTTCTTTTGATTCTACATTGCAGACTGATGATTTTATGTTACTGTCGTCTTCGTTTCGTTTTTATTCCTTGTGGTTAAACAAATGCAATCTGTGGACACCAACTCATGTGACAGAGTGAAGGTTACAGCAAACAAGAAGACGATGACCAATAACTTTTATAAAAAAAAGTCTCTAAAGTTTATTACAGTGATGGCATTTATATCAATTATTGCAATGTATTGTTCCCTAAGATGGTTAGAAAAAAGAATCGAGTTGTCCTCTAGTGAATTTACGTCAGTTAAAAAGCAAGCATGTTTCAGTATTTTTCTCCAAGGTAAGTGTAAATACTTCCTTTAAATTTTTTTCACAGGATTTACATGTTTGTATATTATTTTCTTATCACAGTTTAGTGATTTGTTTTCTCAGCTGGATAGTCTTCCACTGATTATATGGGTGTTCTGGAGACACAGGTTAGCATGTTCATAGATTTCTATAACTATTTCATCCCTTGTGGTGAAGACCAAAGCCTTTCTGAGCAAGAACTTCACAGGTGATGAGCTAACTCACAAGTCTGATTAGTTTTTAAGTCCACTCGAGTGAAAGTTGTTGCTGTTAATACACCCATCCCAGCTCCCCCCACCCACTCCCCAAGAAAACCTAAATTGTGAGTTTTCCTGATATAAAATCTGAGTTTGGGTTTCTGAGCTGAGCTCATGCACACATTGCTGCTGCTGATGTCCGGCGCGTTAGGACATACTTTCCGCTCTCAGCCAAGGGATTGATTTAGCGAAGACCCGCGCGTGGCGTGTCCCTCGGGGCTGCGTTCCCATCAGTCACCAACACAGTTTAATTAAGGCACTCAATTATTTATTTGGTTTTTATGGTAGGTCCGATGCAATGACAGCCAATCCTGAACTTTGTCTAATTGCAGTTCCAGTGTGTACAGCCTTTGGACAGTCGGGCGTCAAGACGCGGCCATTTTCACCCACACTCCCAGTGATGGATAATCTGGCTTTGTTTCTTATGGCTTCAGAAAAGGTCAGCTGGGTTGCATGGAAAGGAAACAGAAAGAATGTGGAGTGTTACAATATTTCTGTTTCTTAAACAAAATAGAACACAGCAAACACCAAAATATCAATAATTAGACATCTGCATTTTTTCCATATTCTTTTGGTCATGTGAAAACTGGTTGTCATGGGAAAGAAACGCTTAACTATGGGGAAGAATGAATCTATCTAGAGTTTGTGGTTCTACCTGCTTAAGTACTTATTCTAAAATCACACAACTAGGTTTTGTTAAGCACATCTGGGTAGGACACATCTTTTAAGTTGCTGCACTCTGTATTTTAGTACTTCTAGTCCAGTTTAAAATCTCCTTTACATTTGACAATATCTTTTTTTGAGTCTTTTTGTCTTGCTAGAAAATGTATTTATAAGGATTTGTAAAATCCTTTTTAAGGATTATACTCTTTAAATTGTTGTGAATTGTCTAAACAAACTATATACCTAGAGTGTTCATGACAGATATTCCTGTTTTTCAGAACACAGATCTATCCACAGACACTTTCATTCATTCACACAAGTTATAGACATGACCCAGAACAGCACAATTAGTGACATAAAGTTCATTCTATGCTTACTATGGAAGCTAAGGCTCATATTTTAAGATGCTTTAAGTGCTTAAACGGGGTGCACCGAAAAGGGGCATGTTTCAATACCTCGTGAATGGTCATCACTGGGGAACTTCCCAGATTGAGGTTATGGGGTCAGGTGTCTGAAATCCTCATTAAATTCTTGTTCTCTGTCATATTAGGTAGCAGATAATAATATTACACAGAGGAGAAACAAGCAGTATTATGTAAATCTACTGTTAATTCATTATCTTTAAATTCTTTCTAGAGTTGAATTTTAATGTTAACTCAAAAGGAAAATAAAGTATTCTTTATGTTTGTTATGGCTTAGATCATAACTTTTGCATAACTCATAATGTATCTTAATTCCCTGTTGTAAATTTAAGTTAACCTAATGCTTTAGGTTATTCTGCCCTGGAATTTAAATAATTGAATAATTACATAATAAATAATGAAATTAATAATTGGATTAGAACTGTTATAATGAAAGGTTTAGAGATTAGGCATCCTGATAACTTTAGGAAGTTGAAGTCAAATTGCTAGTTAATGACATATTAATGATAAAAACCAGGTCATGATCATAGTTCTGCTTTAGTGAACCATTTCAAAAATTAATACTTATCTTCATAATCAGAAGTCAGTATACAATTTCTACAGAAATTCTACTACTCACTAAATTAGAACAAACCAAGACCAAAGTCTGAATTTATTTCTTCAGATTCCCTTTGAATATTTAATATTAAATAAAATAAATAATTATTTAAAAAATTACTGCTTTAATTTTGTTTCATTTTAATTTTTTTTGAAGAGGAAATACTAAAATACAATTAATAAAAGCAGTATTTTTTTTGCAGGAATTTTTGCAGATAGATTTGCCATAAAATCTATTTTTGTTTTCTTTCTTTTCTTGATTCCATTTGTGAGGAAAGTAAAATATTCAAAGCAGGAAATATTCCAAGTAGTTTTGAATAATCTCTCCTCTATAGATTAATGCAACTGAGTGTATTAGTTAATAAATCTTTGCCAACTCATTCTCTCTTTAAATCTTAGCATTCTGAGTTTTCTCAGCAGTATTATTTCCTATACTTATATCTCCTGCTTCTTCCATAAAAGGTCATTTCTATTCATTTTGATGTGAACCTATTGAGGCTGCTCAAACTGGAAAGCTTTCTTAAAAATTTCCATCTGGTCTGCATCTGGTTAGATTGTTGTGACTAATGGCTATGACCTTAAATGTATGTGTTCCCTTTGAAGGATGATCACTTTTAAAGTAGATATTCTACCATATATTGAAGGTTTCGGGTTTTGTTTTTCAAATTCTGGGACAGTATTATCTAAATTATCAATTGTTTGCATAATTATGGCTAAAAGAGTTTTTGAAAGGAAACAGTCATTTAATATGGGAGTGTGATAAAAATTGCTTACTCACAGTCTTCTCTGTAGGTGCAGATCATCTCATTTACTGTGAATACCTTTAAGCTTTTTAAAAAGTCACATGGATATAAATGCTTTATTTTTATTTGATATTTATTGTCTTAAAAGTTCAACCCCAGCTCTAACGGCAGTTTATGTGATGAACTGCAATGTCAGGTTCTGACCCCAGAAACATTATACATGTAAATTATATGTATATAACCTGGGAATTTATGTATCTATTTAACAACTTCCTGGAACTTTGTAATGAACTGGCATCCATGAGTATTTCTTTCTAGAATATTCTAATGTTCTTTTTTTCTTTCTTTCTTTCTTTTTTCTTTCTTTCCTGTCCTTGGACCTTCTTGATAGCTGGAATGCTTTTGCTATACCAAAGAAAAGTCAGTTTTAATAAACTGGTTAAAAATTGTATTTAAGTCATCTTATAAAACTCAGCTCAGAATGAGGTCCACAACATTGGCTCTGAAAACTTGTCAGGTATTGTTTTTCTCAGTTTGAGAAAAATCTCCCCTCAATTCTGTAAATATTAAAATATTAAGGTGAAAGTTTTCATATAATGGCCAAGAGACCTTGACATCATCCTAGTTTTTTTTTGTTTTGTTTTGTTTTTTGCTAGTAGAAGACATGCTCAAAACATTGTGGTCTGAGTGAATTGAGGGTTTTGCTCTTAACTTTTTTCCACAAAAATTGGGAAAGAACTACTTTGGACTTACCTATGTGCAGTTACATTTAGCTATTGATTTTGAGATTACAGATAAAAACAATTAAATTTTGGTAAAAAAGGATGGCTTCTTTTTTCATTTTAAGATACTAATGTATTTCAGTAGCTTTCATATGAATAAATACATATCAAAATCAAGCATGTTTACCTGGCATAACCTCAGATGTAAATCTCATTCTTATGAAAATTAAACTGGGTTTTGATCTTAGAGGTATATCAAGCCCTAAATGTCTCTTGTGGGTTTAAAGGCTCATTTATTATTTTAATCAGAATGTGCAGCCTATTCAGTTGGCAATTACATATAATTTTAGAAAATGCATCTTAGAGACTTGATTTTAGGAAGAGCAATAAAAAGTGATTTTAGATCTTATTTTAAAATCACTTTCTGTCATTAGAGGAAAAAAGTAGAGCACGTTTAGATTCTTAAAAATGATATCCATCTTCTATAGTTCACTGAATACCTACAGTTTTTTATTGTGATATGATGAGAGTATTTGAGTAAATCAGGCTGATGTGGCTTACTTAAAAGCAATTGAAATAAAAAAATCCATAATAACTCATGGCATTTTTATCTTTTACTGAGTTCCTCCTAAAGAACACATATACTATATTGCTGACATATTTGGTGGAGAAACTGCTATGTCTAAAATGTCTGCTTGCTTTAGTGATATTGTGAACATAAAAGTTGAATTTCATCTAATAAATGTGAATTGTAGTCAATGTTCTGATGATCACTCCTGCCTCAAGGTCTAGCTCAAGGACTGCTGTCAGATGAATAAACAGCTGAGTTTTACTCTTTAAACATATAGGATGATGGCTAATATATAACAAATTAGAATGGGAGCTAAAATTCATTGAGCATTTGCTATGTGCTTTGGAGCTTCTACATCGTATATTGTTTCTCAGAAAACTTTATCTGGAAGCTGTTTAAACTTTGATCATTTGAATCAGGTTTTATGCTTATTTTGTTAGCACTTATCTAAAATTGAATTGTTCCAGAGAAGATTAGCCTGGTCTGTGTGAAAGGAAATCCAGATCTAATTTCCAGCTTATGTCAATTTTTTGGGTAAAATATACTGTTTAAATCATTTTATAGAGCAATTCTGGAGGTTTCTTTTTGTCTTTCTGATCTTTTCAATGCAGATATCTATTGGCAACATATAGTTTTGAACAGTACATCTGCAGCCAAAGAAAACCGAACCATTTTGCACTGAAGTTTTAAAAAATATAAAGCTCTAATTAGAAGCAAGCAATACCACCACTGGACAGACAGGTCACAACACTGAGTTTACAGGATGCATCACCCACTCACTGTAGTAGGCCCTAAGTCCTACCCCTAAATTTTAATACTTTCGGTTCCATATACGTTGTAACCTTCTCTATAGGTTGCTAAATTCTGGGTATTCTGCGAGGAAGTTGGGTTAAAAGTCTGTGCACTCTTTGCCACCTTCATTCTCTTCGCTTCTGCCCTGGACTTGTAACAGAACTCTATCAAAGCCACCAGCATTGCCAAGCCCAAGCCGCCAACCAGAATGTAGAAGACGCCTGCTACGTTGCTCAGGCTCAAGGCACTCGTCTTGTCCTGCCAGGGATAAAGACACTTCAGTTAACTGTGGAAATGTCACACCCAGAACATAAAAGAACATGAAATCCAAACAGCTAATTAACATAAATGCTAATCTAACCTAAAATTATTTACGTGTATAAATCACTGATGTAGGTTTATGGATTTAAACATAAAACTCATAGCTCTCAGAAGAGAAATTGTGATTACCAATAAATTGTAATTATATTCAATAAAATCTGCAATATTTTTATTATTATTAAATATTTAACACAAACCACTATACTTAGCCATAAGCATTTATATATTTACATAGGGTGGCAGAAGTGGGTTTATTATTGTTAAGTTTGAAAATGAAATGTTTAAAACACAATTACATGGGAGAGGGATCCTCTTTGGTTTTCTTGCCATTAAAACATACTTTAATGTTTGAGATTTCACTTGAATAAATATAACTTCACATTCCCTATTTAAGGAACTAAGGTTTTTTTAAGCTAACAATTTCACATTTTCTTCATTATTACTTTACCAAATATATGCAAATAATATGCTAGTGGACACATATATTTTTTGTTCTTTCAGACACTTCTCTGTGGGAAATCTTCTAGAAAGTGTCACTTTTACGTATTATATACTATTTAGGAATAATTATATATGCATCACGTTGAGGTAACTTTTTTTAAAGATAACTTTTTAGAATACACAAACTACCACAGTCAATTGAGAAATAAGTTACATATGGACAAATTTATAACTATTTTTATTGATTTAAAAATATGATTCCATTCCCACTTAAAACCCTTAATCAGTTAATATTTTAGACGTGTCTCCAGAGCTTTAGTATACATATCTCATAATAAATTCAGAAATAGTCAAGCATACAATTGGAAGATATTAAAATTGTAACAAGAATTCAGAACTTTTTCATAAATTGTAAATATGTATATTATATAACATTATTTAAAAAGTATTTTGGGTAGACTACCCGAAGGATGCCCTCTGGCCATCATCTTCTGAGAAGGATGTTTCATGCAAAATGTGATTTAGACACTTAAATAGTTCTATTAGAAGAGTGTTTAATTGCAAAGATGTACTATGTATACTGTCTACTTAGCCATGACATCAACTGATTGGGACAAAAGTTTAGGGTAACTTCATTTTTAAAATAATCACTCTAGTATTTATACTTCTCAGACTTTACATAAGATTTGGGATAACTATTTCATTATTTGGTCAAGCTTGTCTCATTCCACTCTGGTTCAAAGGCAGACAAAAGTGATTAAAATATAGGGAGAAACCCTAGAATGGGGTCAATTAACTTTGTCTGTTTCTTAAATTAGCTGAGGCTCTCCTATTTAAGCCAGTCACTTGTTTAGTCTTAGAATAATCAATATTTATATATATATTTTTCTTTCTAAAAGAAGATACAGAAAAAAATAAAAGGAGACTCCAAGAGTTCTCAGGCACTGTTACTACATTCTGTAATGAGTGCAGTATTTAGGTTTACTGATAAATTGTTACTTTTTTTTCTTTAGAATGAAAACACAACTGGTTGTAATACTATTTTCATTTGTATGCAACAGAATCAGGCCTACACTTTTCTGCATTGTTCTAAAAAGAACTCATGAATAAAAGATCTTAGAACTTAAGGATATTATTCATAAACATTGATTTATTCAAATCATTTTGATAGAATAGATTTGGAAGTTTGATTCTGTTTGTCTGTCAGCACAAAAATATAATAAATATCATCTCTTCAAACTAAAGTGGAATGGTTGGTAATATGACAAACGATATATTTAATATTTAAAATCTTTTTCTGAATGACTACTGATCAATTTCCCATTTCTTATTTTGAGAATACATCCATTCCTGAAATAATAAATTTTGTGGTCTTTGCCTCCAAAACAAAAACCTAACCAAAAATCACTACTTTTATTAGTGGTACGTAAGTTTGAGAATAATATAAGGAATTTTATAATTTTATATATTTTTGTAGTTAATTTAAATTTATTTAAAAGCCTTAAAGTTGGGGAGCAGGTTGCAATTTCCTGAAAAGACAGTCTTGTGGCTGAACTCTATATTAGCTTCTAATTTAGGCAGTGTATAGAGAAATGCTTAGTTTTTAACTGTTTCATATATTTTTTTTTTTTTTTTTTTTTTTTTACAATTGCTCCCATTTACTGCTTTGTGAACACAAGAGGAGGCCCCGAACTGCAGCGACTGACCTTGCTTCCAGAGTCCTTGGGTCCACATTCACCTTTATCGTACCACCATTTGTTTTTCAGCTTGTCTAAGACGCCTGCCTCACTGAGTTTCAAAACGGCAAGGTTTACAGGAGTTCTTCACGTGGAAAATAACATAAATAACATTATATATGTTATTTTATGTTATTCAAGTAAAACTACATTAGAATCGCATGGCAAAGTGACAGAGCAGAGGCCACAGTAGGTGCTATGTCTTTTACTGTAGGCCCAGGTTTAGAATCAGACATAAAACTGGGGCCTGCTCCATCGCTTTAGGTAACAGGCACATACTGCTAGGGAGGATTTTTAAATAAATTGTATGCAATTACTGTGAATCCAAAACTATTGGCCTGAGTTGGGTTTCTTGAGTGTTTCCAATTTTCGCAATATAAATGTGGAAGTCATTCAAAATCCAGAAGCTCCTTTTTTCCCCCCGTTTCATAAGGTAAACGACTGCAGGTTGACAGACTTAAATAGAAGCTAGATAGGACTGGTTTCATTTCTCACTTGCATTATGATTCAGCAAGTGGGATTTTACTTTATGCTATAAAAGAACACCTACAGTGCTCATCATTAAATGGATCCCTTCACCCCTCTCACTAGGACTGAATTAAAAGAGGAGGGTGATTCACATGTTACTAAGGGCCCCCTCATACAGAGGAAGGTCCTTATAAACAAAC
Source organism: Aselliscus stoliczkanus (assembly GCA_033961575.1). NCBI lineage: Eukaryota > Metazoa > Chordata > Mammalia > Chiroptera > Hipposideridae > Aselliscus > Aselliscus stoliczkanus. Next base: position 59,637,025 of record CM066736.1, read on the forward strand.
ACATATGTACATTATTTTTAAAAAATATAAGGCCAGGCTGATATTTTCCTTCTAAACTACAGTATTTAACCTACTATCACCAGAAGCAATTTTCATTCATCTTGCATCCACCATATTAATAATATACTCTAAGTACAAAGGGAAGTTATTATAATATACTATATTAATTTTTACCAACAAATACATGATAAGTTTGGGGTAAATAGGGTTTTTAACAATAGACAATCTCCTCGTACTATAAAATCCCATTTTTCTTTTCTACCCTCTTTGAGCCCTTCAATACTAAATGTTTTATAAGGAGTCTCAGAGAAGAAAGGGTCAGTCATCACTCAGCATCAATGTTCCAAGGAATCTAAGAATTCTTTCTGTTTCCATTCCCATGCTAACCTCTGAATGTGTAAAATAAGGGACAAGAAGATGGATGGGAAGCAGTAACTCTTAGCATCTTCTGTTGTTGGTTGGTTTTGTTTCTTTTTGCTTTTATAAACACTCAGAGACTTGTATTCCTCTAGACATTTCTAAGGCCGCCACAATTATTTTGTCTGGCCCGATCTCCTATTGCCTCTCTTCTTATAGGAAATGCTGAGAGCATTTGGAGAAAGAAATGCAGCATGCATTTATTTGGTTACCAGGGAATTAATGCTATAATCCTATCTACACAACTAGGTAATGCACTTGTAAAGATGGTTATAGTGATAGCTAACGTTTAAGGAGAACTTACTATGTACCAGGCATTGTTAAAAAGCATTTTACATGTTTAGTTAGTATTATCACCTGTATTTTATTATACAAACGAGGAACCAAGGCACAAAGAGGTTAACTCATCTATTCACACAACTTGGAAGTAGCCGAATCAGGATTTGTAATAGCCTGACCTCATAGCTTGTACAATAAAAAACAGAAATAACAGAAGACTCAGGAAATGGGGTTTCTGGTTAATTGAGTTTTCTGGTTAACAATTAAAATAAAATCCAAGCATTTTGTAATGTTGGTTCTGAAAAATGTTTCTAAAGTATAAGTTTTTTTTTTGTTTATCTGGTTTCTGAATACCATTTAATTTTTGTATGGCTGTTATAAGATCTTACAAGGTTCATTGTTCCACTCAAGAATATGCATTTGCCACATTCGTAGAATGCACTTCTTGAATGAGGTGCCCTGGGAGGAGGGGGAGGGGGAGGAGGAGGAGGAGGATTTAATGCGTAAAAGAGAAGGAAAATGAAAGCAGTTTCTTTCAAGTTTCTTAGGAGCGGTTGAATGCAAAATTGAGGGTTAGATGAAGACTGCATTTGGCTTCTCTCTTTCCCCTTAAAGTCCGTCTTTCTCTATCCCTTTCATTTTCCCCTTGCCTCTCTGTCCCTTCTGTTATTCACTCCAGTAGCCTGGTTTTAGAGAGTAAGATTAGACTGGAATTTTAAATGTAAGAGATTTATTATTAACCAAACTTAATGATCAACTGGTGGAAAGTCAGGCACCGAGCAAGGAATTCATTACCGGGAGAGCCTTCTTCCGAGGGTTAGCTTTCCTTACTGGTTTTTGTTTATTACAAAACGTTTTCCCTGCTTACTAATTCATACTATCCATAATAATCCCTTTATTCTTGCATTGGTATCCACGGCTGTGGTGAAGGGGAATAGGCCATTTATAAGTATAACATATTTTAAAGTCAGAAACGGGCTGTTTTCTTCAAAGTGCTAAATTAAAAACTGGGTATGATGTGATCTAATATAATTCCTGAAGAACACATTATTTGATAATTACATTTACAAAATGATTTTTATATGAATATCCACACCTATGAGTGTGCCTGTTTTTATATACATAGAAGTAGAATAAAGTATAAAACAGAAAAAAAATATCAATAATTTTAAAGAGCATGGATGATTACAGGCACTTGCCAAAATTTCCATATAGAACCAGGATTAAACAACTCATAAAAATTGGCATAAAATTCTGCGTATAATTTGTGCTCAGGCTAAATATATCAGGTTAATCAAAGGGAAAAATGAGGTTTAGCCCTTGCAATGCTATTTTAAAATTGGTTCATTGTCAATTAGTAAATTTGTTATTTTATTCACAAGAATGAGTATGAATTTCTTATGATCATAAAAAGACCACATCACAACAATATTACTATTATCAAATGTGTAAGTTTTCAAACAAACAAATTTGTACACTCCAAGTCATGCCTTTCCACTTCATTTCATTTAAGATGTAGGACCTATTTTCTTATTTTTTTGGTAAAATTTTTTACATTTCAGTGTGAAGTCTCTTGGCAGAGGGTTGCCATGCTCAGAACATTCCGGGAATGGGTATCAGGTGAGTGGGATAGTAACTATTTTGTAGCCCTGGGGTGTAACTAAAAGTGGCCACAGTAGCTCTAAATAGTTCAGTTGTTGGTTATATTAAGTCAGAAGCTCCTTGAGGGAAAGGAGGGTGGGTAATTTTCCTTTTCTCCACAGGTACTGGTGCTATGGACTGGTTAAAGCAGAAGTTTAATAAATTTGCTGCTGAATAAAAGGCTGAAGTTGTCCTCCCTGGTTACAATCATATGAATGACAGGTGGGTCAAGTTTCTCTTCACAGGAATCTATTCATGTGTGGAACAGTTTTCCATTTATTGTTTTCCTATGAAGATTCTTTTTTTGAAAATCAGATAACACCAGATTTCAGCATGTTTGTGCTGAGATCTCTGAACGGGCACCCCTCCTGCACCCACCCCAGTGAACTGGCAGTATTTAATTGGCTCTTCTGCTTTGGCTTTACACTCAGCAAAGGCTTAAATTTTGGTTTCATTCTCCAGGTCAGCACTTTTGCTCCTTATTTTCCCTCTTTGGAAGATCAAGCTAAATGGGAGGGGCAAGGTAAGTTTAAAGAGAAAATCATCACATGAAGAAGGTACAAAACAACAATGAAAAAGCAACTGCCTCCTGGTAATTTACTTTGTTCTGAGTTAGCTTAAGCCATTTAAATATCACCTTTTATTACAAATTCAGATTAGAGCATTATTAACATCTGGATTTAACCACTCCTTCTGTTGATGATAAATATTACATCGATATTTAAGCCTATTAGGAATGTTTTTTTAGTATGAAAACAAAATTCCTGAGGGGAAATAGAACATAATGCAATTTCATTTGGGGGAAAATTTAGGTTAATTTTTCATAATATTTTAGCAAATTACTTGTTAAGATTTGAAATATTATTTTGTAGTTCACGTTAAGTGGAAGTAATGTACCAAATACTTATGAGAACAAGTAGTTGGGTTTTCAAAAATTACATGTTCAGATTCAAATTTATTTATTTGGACAACAGTTACTTAGTGTTCATTATGTACCAAATGATGTGCTGGATACAAACATTAAAATCCAACTGAGTTGTTCAACCTTATTTAAATAAATTAAAATGACTTCATTTCTGCTTCAACTTGCTTATTTATTTTCCCTCTGGAAAGAGTCTAATGTACACTAAAATAGAACCTCACTTATTCATCTTGGTGGGAAATTTCATCTGTTAAGCAGTATTATAGTTCTTTTCTATTTGTGATAAAAAATTAAAATTTTCAAGTAAAATTTTTCTAATGGAATAGAATATCATTGCTTTTGTTTTCTATGGTGCTATTAGAGCACATTTTCTAACATTTCTAATTTCAATGGAAGAATTGTAGATTATTAATGTAAACTTGAATAATTTTCTCTGCATATATATATATACACACACATATACATATATATTTATGTTTTTATGGAAACTATCAGTACATGCTAGGCAAGGTAGGACTCCAAAATATAAAGAATAATTACTCCTCAAGAAAACACCTCGAATGGAGGTGTCTTGAAGGGGAACCATCCCAGAGGAAGCCCTACGAACTTTTTCTAGGCTCTCTCTGCTCTTTTTCTACAGGAACTTGGATTCTTTCTCAGATTAAGGATATGGGTGATCTGGATTAGGTACCCACGATTCTATTGTTTCTTTCTCTTTCATGCCTCCCTCTGTGGCCAGAATATTCATTTGGCAAAATTTATCTTTTCTCCTCCTGCAGTAGGGCTAGTTATTAAATGGGCATATACAAGTTAGCTGAATTTGAAATGTTCTTTAGATCGGGAAGTTTGTGGCATTGAAAAAAGGTGAAGTCAGTCAGCAGCCATCTGACAGGTACTCCCTGAAAACAGAGCATCATTTTGTGGGTTGAGTGGCCAAGTGAGATAATTTATATAGCCCAATCAAGAGCCTGAAGAGAAGCAGGACTTCTTGTTTTGGTCAATTCTCTAGATTTTAAAGAGAAGTGCATATTACTTCTAAATTTTCAATATTCTTATATACCAATTGAAGGTATGCAAGAAAAGAAAATTCAGTCAGAATATTCCCATCTTTGGGTTGTTTTCTTTAAGTTTATGCATAGTAAAAAAGGGCTCTGGGACACTAGATAACATTTTCTTTTAATTGTATACCCCCCTTTTTTTTCTTTAGAAACTGTTCAGAAATTTAAAAGAAAACCATTATTTTATGAAGCTGGAAATATGACAGGGATGCAGTGAAGACAAAGGTGAATTGGTCTTGTTTTTACAGCCTGATCATTTTATAGTTTGATCCATTTATGGTAGGCAAAAAATGTCTAGTTCACATGACTATCTTTGATTTATTATGTAACTTATTATTTAACAGAAGCCTAATTTAGATGGAGAAATGATTTTCAAGTAGGCACTCTAGACAGATCTAGGTGGAGTCAGGATACTGCTGTTACTTAAGAACATTTCATAGGAGATCTGCTGAAGAGGACAAGAAAGGCATACACTTTCTGTTCTCCCTCCTTCACTAAATTGCCCTTTCAAAAACTAGCATCCCTTGCTACTTTACCAAAACCAAGGTTACAATGTCTGATCCACATTTTCAAAGCCAGAGATTTTCAGAGACTGTTTTAATTAGGTTGGTTAGTGTGTCCCCGAATTGATAACAGTTGCAAATATTTTTGCTTTGACAGTAATTGCATACTTAAGTTTGTGAAGGGATGTGACTAGCGATTCTGGTGGTATTAGTAGGCCCAGAGTATAAGTCTCCCAGCAGATGCACCTATTACTTTACATACTGTTTACCCGCTTTTGGTGACATTGAGGCTAACCTTGGAGTCACCTCCCCCGCTGCCACATTCTCCTTTGTCGTACCACCATTTGTTTTTCAATTTGTCCAAGAGGCCTTGTTCATTCAGTTTTAAAACTGCGAGGTTAACAGCATTTCTTGAAACGATAAAACATATTTTGTAAGAAACTGCACAGCTGTTAAGATGTTAGAAGGAATGAGGTCTTAAGCTCTTCTATAAGCTTCTCCCAGACGCTAAATAAACCTCTCATTTTGCCATCCTGCAGTCCCTTCCACCAGAGTCCAAACCAAAGGCAATTGTAACTAATTTCAAAGTGTATTAAACATGTTGTATTTAGTGCTGTTCACTTTCACAGTTCATTTATTGTCAAATAACCACCATCATCAACCAATTACATGAATTTTTTTCAAAATAGTAATACCTTAAATTCACTATTAATTGAGAAAGAATTGTCTTGAATTCCTTTTCCTAGAATGTCAACGACCCAAAAGAGACTGAAATGAAAATTTATTCCCAGAAGGAAAAACATAATGGCATAAACAAACCATCAACCCAGCCACTAATTTCTGTGCACTGATTTCCTGACAATAAAGAGTGTGCCTTAATTATTATTCCCTTTATTATTTGTGAGAGTTTAGTTTGATCATTTGCTTGATTTAGTTCATCTCAGAATCTAGGATTTCCATGTTTGGTTTAGTTTCCTGGCCTGAAAGTCATAAGATAGTCAAAAGAAAGGTAGTAACAGCTTTTAGGGAAAAGTTCCTATATTTGAATTATATGTTGATTCTTAAAGGCATTGGGTGCTATGTAGTACTAGGATCACATAGACAATTTGACTGTTTAAATTAAGTAATTAAACCCTAGGAAATCATGCTGCACATGATGTAACTTGGCAAATGCCCTAGATTGATTAGATTTTCTCCATGTTTATCTCTATAGGGGAATAGAAATAGCATATTCTAATTATTCTCTAAAAGGATTTTTAAAAGTGTCATACGCTTTTGCCACCCATGCATTTGGTTTCTTCCTTGCTTTCAAATTACATTTTTTATGAGGAATTATCTCTTCCAAGAGGTTTTCCCAGCATTTAATGAAATATCTGTTAAATCTAGGGAGTGGCTTACATACTGAGAAATTTGGGTACGGTTTATGCTACGGTATTTGATAAATACTGAGTTTGGTGATCACTTAGTGCCAAATGAATTATAAACAAAATAAACAAACTGCGCCATATTAATGAGTAGCACTTGAACATTGAATTGCAAGTGAAATGTCATTCAGTTGACTAATAAACAGTGTTGCATATTTCATCACTAACCAACCATTAAAGTGTTTATTCTCTTAAAATGTGTTTGTAATAATTCAAGTAAACGATGTTCATTTTCCATGATGTGCATGTTGTGATGGTCTGATCCACTTGGAGAGCAAACATTTTCCATGAGTAGACCATGCACTTTGAGAGTATTAACTCTTTTTAAGAGTTAGGCTGCCATTTGCTAAATGCTAATAAATAATTACTGTTCCCACATTCCCAAGTAAGTGTCACATTAGTGATGTGAAGTAGGTAATATATTTCCTAAAGTAAACGATAAGGTTGTTAGTTTAACCACCAAAAGGACCAGACTGAAATGTAGGCATGAATGAGTATTCAGTGATGCTAGAAATCTATTTTTAAAAAAAAGTGCTGTTGGGAGAAAGAAGTTGTTTTAATTTATTTTGTGTCCACAAAAAATTATATTTGTCTTTCAATGATTTAAACCTAACTATTAAAATTTTTATTTGGAAGAAATTAGTTTTACAATCCACTATACTTTAGCCTTAAATATATATATTCATTTTTTTAAAAAATGAAGTGATATCCCAATTATTTTATGTGTTGGTTTAGACCATTCCTTTGATAAAACTAAAACCATTTCATGAGAGGGTTATTTAACAGGGTTATTAGCCATATCCAAAGACAGTTTCACAGCACAATAGGAAACAAAAAAGCAAAATAAAGGAATGAATAAGAAAAAAAAAGCTTTACATTGAAAAAATTGTTTGGAATAAAGCTTGTTACAAAGTTATTCTAAGACATTGTCTTTCTAATATCATCTAATAGGCCATGTAAAAACAGTTTAGTTTCACACTGCTATTCATATATGTGTGTGTATGTATGTATATATAGATCTATATTTGGTTAGTGTAATGCACTTGACCACTAGGTAATTCACTGCCCAGTTCACAATTAATTCATATGTTTTCCTTCCAGAAACATGTGGTCCCTCAATAGAGTCCACTTTATACTATATGTAAAATTTATTTTTCTTTTATGATGTATAGAAGGTATTTAGTAATTTATATTTAGGGATAGTTTTCAGGATTTCGAGATATCTTTGTATGTTTAAACTGCTTATTTTCTGCAATTGTCTGACAAAAGATATAATGTCTAGGTCTAACGGCCTCTTTAAATTGCTATTTAAACTACAGCATAAACTACATATGTAAAGACCATTTGAACATCTGTTCTATTTTATGAAATGCATTGTTATTACATGTTATTAATAAGAATCACCAAATAACATATATATATATGTATATAAATAAAGTTACTTCACTTATTTTGCTAGACTAGATTGAAAACTATTTTTTATACAGGTAAAGGAAAAAAGAACTCTGATAGTGTAATTGTAAGCAGCCTAAGGAAGTCATAAGGAGTCAGAACTTGCTGCCGCACATTTTATTATTGCTTTGAAATCCCCTTTATACATTTCAGACATAGATTTTAAAATCAATGTGAGAAACACACATTGATAATAAGGGATATTCTTGTCCTCATTAAGCATCAGAGAAGCTGTAATAGTGGTCTGCCAAGCAGATGAGATAGAAATAAAAAAATTTTGGTTTTTTTCTTGCATTAATTTTTAAAATTTTATTAAATACAGCTCTTACAGAATAAAGTCAATTGAAATGGATTGTTTTCAATTAAGATTTGAAGAGAGGAAGAAACAAGTGACCATATTCTTGCTGGGTGTGTAAACCACATTTAAGAGCCCAGGTGTATTCAAGACCCAGGTAACTTACTTATTTATTTGCCTTTCTCGTTTATGCATTAGGGAAACGCTAGGCTAAAAACAAACAAAACAAAACAAAACAAAACCCTCCCTAAGTAGCTGTATTCATAGTGGTGAGATGATGGGGAACTTGATTCAGGGTTGGAAAGAAAACACTCACCTGGACAAATTCCAGGACCTCTGGAAAACTTCCAAGGCCTTTTATTCCTAAAATTTCCTTCGCTTCAAAAGACTGGGAAAATGTATACCTGATTGCCATAGCATTTGGGACCCATTTCTGTTACCAAGAATCTTATTGAAATGCCACATAAAACAAAAGCTTTGGAACAAGACTTGATAGACCTGAACTTTTTCCAAATGTTGGGTAAATTAATCTGGTGCAAAGTAAGATATTCTTATTGAAAGCAAGCTTAATTCAGGCTCAAATATTTATCTCTTACCCTCTATCCTTCCACAAATAATTTATTACTCAATTCTATAGATGTAGGTATGCTTTTATGCTTACTTTATGCCTTACTCATTATATTTACTGCTAGACCATATTCCTTGTAGTATAGTTTTTCTGTTGGTGAGGTTTTTAAAGTTTACATTTGATAAAATGTCTACCTAATAAGAAAATTTTTTAAAGATTAAGTTTAGTATTTTTATGATTTCCTAGTTTTGAGAATAGTATTGTAAAGGACTAATATATGAGATCTAGACTTATGTCCACACAGGGAATACTTAGGGCATATATAGTTTGTAGAATAAATAATTTGCAATATTATAGTTAGTTTGTTTAAAACAAATTCAGTTCCACTTTAATTCAACAAGATGAACATTTCATTGCTGGTGGTGATATCAATAATGTATCTAATGCAGTTTATTTTTCTACTATATGATTTTGCCAGTGCTTTATAATCCTTATAAGAAAGAATCCATTGGTTATATACACACAAAAAAAGTCTCCTTGTTTTAGGCCTGTGCTGTCCTAATGGAAGTGCTCTTTTCATATGAAACTCTCTATAAAATTTAAATATCTGGTATTAAAATGTCCCGAATATTTACCTAATTGATACTAGGAATTCTTTTCATTCAGTCCCAAATAAATCTTAATACCTTTTTAAAAAACTTAAAAATTGTGTCACTCAACAAGAAATTATGTAAACAAATAAAATGTCTTTGAAATCAGCAAAAGACATTGGTAGATAATTCATGTAAGAAGAAATACAAATAATAAAAATAATCCAACCTTACTTGGATTAAACTAATGTCAATTAAAACAATGCAAATTATTTTTTGGCCATTCATATTGAGGAAGATAAAGTAAAGATAACGTTCAATATAAGCAAGGATTTAATACGATGGGTGTCCTCATACAGATGATAGAATTAAAAACTGGAAAGAAATAATACGGCTTTATACAACAAAAGCTTAAAAACAGTTCTTACCCTTAATAATTATTTATAGTAATTCCCCTTTAAGAAAACAATCTTAAGAAATTAATTAATGCTGTTTACAAAGTAACATAATAAATCTCATGGTATATTTTATAGCAAAACATTGAAAGCAATTAACATGCTCAACAGAAGGAGAATTTAGTAGATTTTGGTGCACAACAGTGGTTCTCAGGCTTGATTTGAACATCAGAACCACTTATTACAAATACAGATACCCAAGTCTAAACTTGCTGTATCAAATTCTTTTGAAGTGGGAGCAGTATATCTACAGTTTACAAAGCTCCCAGGTGATGGTATTGATAAGCACCAATAATCCATATGACTGAATGTTTTATGACCATTAAAAAATTTTAATGACAAGGGAAAATGCTTTATAATTATAATATAATGTTAAGTGAAAAAACAAATTTGTATATTCACTGTGATCTTTATTGGAGAATAAAATATTATATATATATATATATATATATATATATATATATATATATATATATATACAGCCATGGAGGGATTACAGTTGATTTGGATTTGCATTTGTTCTTTGTTTCCCCACTCACCCAAAATTTTCTATAAGAAAAGTTATACTTTAATAATCAGTAAAAAATAAACAAAAACCTCTTTCAATTATTTTATAATATAATATCTAATAGAATTGTTTTATGTGAACCAAAATATACCAGGGGCTGTCAAAAAAAAAAATGTATACACATGACTTGTATTCATCTTTTGTTATCTGTATATACTGAGTATTACAATTTTAATACAGATTTTCCTTTCTTAAAATGTGTATACTTTTTTTGGCTCCTCTGTATATTCTATTTTGAATCAAAAAAGAATTGAAGAAGGGATAGAATTTAGAAGCTATTCTTAAGGTTCTAAGAAAAACATTCATTGTTCATGATTATGTGGTTTACTTTGGTCCACTTGGTTTTGTGTCTCTCTCTATAGTCACACGCTGGAGGACATGTCATGAATTTAGCTTCCACAAATTTGAGGGGAGCAGGTCAGGCAGAGAAGTATAAGTAATGCATCAATTAGCAGGCCTACACCATCAGATAGGATCTGTAGGAGGTTGACAGAACTCTCAGTGGCCTAGAGAGATACTTGCTGTCACACATATTTACATAGACAAGGTGAGTTGTTTTCCTAAAGTTGAATTAAATGAATGTGATTGTGAACAGACTTGAGTCCTGCTAAGAGGGCCATTAAAAAAAAAAATGTATATACCTCCGTTTTTAGAAAGAGATTCTGTGACTGGCAACCATGTTAGAGACTCTAAGAAAAAAGTCTTCTTTGATTTTTTTGAAAGAATTTTTAAAAAATGCATTAAAAAAAAACTTCCATCGTACCACATATGTACTTTATCCCTTTTTGGAAATAAAATTAAAAATCCAGACTGGAAAACTCATTTGATTTAAACTTTGTTATACTGCAGCCAAATATATGCAGAAATTTTTCCAGAAACGCTCTACAAAGAACATAGCAATTTCATAAAAAATAAATAATAACTCTATATAGATTATTCATTCTGTGATTTTAATGAGGCTGCATTGTTAATATTGTCACAAGTGTTGCACACATAGAAGTCTATCTCTTAAAGCAGGATGAGATAGGTAGGGAGGAGGAATAATCACATGGGACTTTACTTTTGTGGTTTAATTAATGATGTTCCTCCAAATAAAGGTGGATAGAGGAAAGAAAGCAGAAAAACTGAGACTTTACCACAAACTGCAGAGCTTTGTATAAAGTCGGTTAATAACTCACTGAGAAAAAGAACTGTTTTATCGATCAAAAAAATATAACAAATAAAAATCAATAGGCTGTCAAATGATAAGGAGTTAAGAACTAAACATTTCTGATCTTAAGGAAAGGTATTTGGGTTCACAGTTCTACCTTCTATCAGCTATTGGGTCGTCGGAAAAATCATGACGCATTTTTGCAACAAAAAACATAGAAAAAATACGTCATGACTTTTCCGACAACCCAAAATTTAGGCCCGGAAGGGTAACTAGTTCTCAGCATTATCAATGCTCCACTAAGTTTTCAATTTAACTTGTAGCTTACTTTTCTTCCCAAATTATTCCTTCCAGTAAACAAGCCCAAGTCTCTTTTTGCTTCATTGGATTTGTGCACTCATTTCCAAAGGCAGAATTTGAGCTAAATTGCTCCACTTATATATGCAAATATTTTTAGAAAAGATATTAAGTTTTCACTTCAGTTTGCTTATGCAATGACAAGATTTGTCTAAATGACACTACTGATTAATAATTTAGTATCAAAATTAGGAGGCAAAAATTTTTTTGGATTAATTGTCTTTGTTTTGGATTTTGGATGACATATATGCAATTAAGTTAATGTTTAGACACCTTTGTGTTTCATACTCCAAATGAATCAAAGAGAACTGAACAAATTTAGTAGCTACTGGGCTAGATTCCAGGAATTGTCTCTAAATTATTTGCTGTTTAGAATTTGCCTAATTCCTATTTGAGAACTATATTTGAAGAAAGTGATTCTTTGAAGAAACATTATGATTTTTTTGTGAGGATGTCTGCCAGTAATTTAGTCAGAACACTAGCTAGAGGTTATGATAAATGAAAATTTTAATTATACTTTGTCTTGAGTGTTTTTTAAAAATGTAATCCTTACAAATATTTCATGCCAATTAATTTCATGATTTTGTCAATTTTTGGTCACAGGGTATAATTTTCTATCCTCCTTTGGGTCATGGACTTTTTATAGAAGTTGATGAAAGTTATAGATAATCTTTCAGGAAAAATACAGACATACAAAACTGCAGCCTTGCACACAATTTCAGAGGATTCACAGACCATGGAAGGGCAATCATAAATACAGAAATATGTATGTTCTAGATTTTTAAAATTAATCAATGACTAATTCTTACTATGTCTATTAAAGGAAGAGACCTAAAACATTTCTATGACCCATGATAGCCCAGAATTATAATAGAGAAGAGGTTTTTAGCCTGTGATTTCACCAGAAGGAACTTCTCAGGTACTACCCTCAATTTATGATCATTCTGTAAGCACATCATGCACAGGGCTTTTTATTTTATTTTTTTTTTGCGGACAGTGTCACTGGCCCTCAGATGTGGGACCCGAACCGGGGTCGCTGGCTTCCCAAGCCAGCGCTTAACCACCGCGCCACTCGGCCAGCTCTCACAGAGCTTTTTAAAGGACTGTATGTTAAACCAATAAAAATTAAAAATAAAAACTGTCAAAAAATAATTTTAGTTACCTTTATATAATATTGAGAAAATAGCAATTATTCATATTAAATAAAGTAAATTTTATTTTATTTGTGGTGGCCTTTGAGGTTTTATGGGATAAAGTCCCTGCCCCAAACTACTCTGTTGTTACTGTCCTTATCTGTGATCTAATCATACAAAAGTGGTTTTGTTTCAAGAAGTGACCCCAGCTGCCTAGATTGTGAACTGCTTCACAGTCTCATTCATTTTAAAAGTTATTATTAGTCCAACATAAAATTTCAAAAATACAAGAACTGGTGGCTGTCATACTCAGTACATGTTCAGCAGTACTAGGCCTTTCATGCAGACACCTTGCCTGGACTGTGGGTTGCTGCATGGACTACCCCGGACTCTGAATGGGTTCCTTCATCTTCTAAACTATGCTCCTTATTCTCTTTAGACGGTTTCCAGAATTCTACACCATTCAATGGACCACAGATCATGTTTCCATTTCCATCCTTTGCTTATTCTTGAAAACTTCTATTCATTCTTCTAAAGAACCAGAATATTAGAAGTTCTGAGTCAAAATGGGGTTTAGAGGTTGTCTTCATCATCTAATTTTACAAATGTGGTCCTGGGGTTTAATGAAAGTTAGGTGACTTGCTCACCAAAGCCCAGCTGGAACGCAGGTCTTCTGCCTTCTGGTCCAGTGCTCTTGCCCACAGCTCTAGGATACCTTCAGCTTCCTGGTAGTACCCTTTCCTGGGTAGTTAAATGATTTATTCATCCTTCCTATGGCTCTCTAAGGGAACTTTTCTTTTTCCTGAGAAATTTGTCAGGCTCTGATTAAGCTTTGATTCATATATTCCCTGTAATAGTAAGTTGGCAACTTCTGTCCTCTCTGGCTAAATACTCCTTGAGCTGAGAGCTGAGATAAAACTTCAAAGGCAGGTGATCTTGTCAACTGAATTGGTCTTTCCTAAATATCCAAGAAGGAAGTACAGCAGATAACTTCCTTTAAAAAGCAATACCAAGAACCTATATGATGACTTGATTTGATTAGATGGTAACATTTGTTTTACTCCCAAAGTTAATAAAACAAGATAGGTCTATTTTGATACACATAAGGTTCTTAATGATTTAAGTTCTAATCTTTTAGGATATGTAATTGTGGATTCCCAAGAATAGCATCATCAGGAAACTTCAGTATAATGGATTAGAAAAAATTTTGCAGAAGAAATAGAAATGTAAAAACAATAAAGTAACTAAATCCAATTACAAAAACTCAATCTCATCTTTGAATTTTCATTGTCCCTCCTTTCCTATAGTCAATTATTGATTAAGAACAGTTTTTCTGAAAAGTGTCTCCCAAATTTATATTTTCATTTCTATTATACAGGCATCACCTTGGTCAAAGCCTTTATCATCGAGAAGATCCATTGACTTTCTCAATCCTTTTTCAGCTACCCAGAGTCAGAATAACTTTGCTTCTGTGCTTGTTTATAGTTCTTTGTCCAACACTTTGTGTTTCATGATTGCCTCCAAGATACTAATTGTATTCTAATTTTTCTCACATTCAGGGCTTCCCAACAATTCAGTTTACATACACTTTTAAAGTATAATTTCATTATATTTTATTGAACCAGATACTGTGTCAAGTTCTTCATATTCTCATTGAATCCTCATTGAATCCACATGGCTAGTAAATGGGAAAGGTGGAATTGGAACCCAGATCTGTCTGACACAGGAGCTCAGCCTCTTAACCACCCTAATTTCCCAAATAGACACTCTCTGCCTCCAGGCAGGCTAGTTTCCTTATAGTCCCAAAGATGTTTTATTTAGAAATGACTCCAATCTTATGATGGAAACTTCACCAGGAATTCCTTCCCCTGCCCTTAGGTCTTTAAAATTCTTACCATTTTCCAGTAGCCACTCATTGACTTATTGTTTCAACTTATATTTATCAATGAGTACATCTAAACCATTTTATAGGAGGCCTTTACCAGATACTCTAGATTATTTTTATCTCCTGCTTCTTTAAATTATCTATTATTTGGAGCACTCACATTTGCTCCGAGTCACATTATTTTACAATGTTATCTCTGTACATTTTTTTCTCTTTCTTGAAGGACAGCAACTGTGTCTGATGGTACTTAATACAATTTTCAGTCCTAATGCAGGCCAAGAAATATAGTAAGCATGCAATGACTACATGGACTTGATATCTCTGTGAGTTAACTTAAGGTGCTCTTTTTCAAGAACCTGTTAAAATGAAATAGTGTACTGGACAACAAAAGGAAATTCTTTGACCATGGAACCTAATGGCTTTGAGAAGACCTGGTATGAAGAGTGTTTTAACACAAAACACAATAAAATAAAACAAAGCAAAAGTCCTCAAAACTGTCTATTAAATATTGGCAAGAGGGACATAAAAATTACTGACAGTAGCATCTTTATAAATAATGGTGAGCAGTTTGGTTCATTGTATAAGCAAAATAATCTAAAAAGGTATTTCAGTGAGATTATAGATAGTTAAAATGAAGCTATCACCAGTTCAGTTGTGTAGGTGGGCAAGGAAAGAATACTAAATGATAAAATCAAATACAAGTTTGTGAATATCAAGGGAAATATGATACTTCCAACCAAACTCTAAGATAAAAATTCTCAGATAATCGTATTTTTGTTCTCTTTGTTTTTTTTTTTTTTTTTTTTTTTTTTTGAGGGCAGTGTCACTGGCCCTCATATTGTGGGACCGAACTGGGGCCGCTGGCTTCCAAGGCCAGCGCTTAACCACCACGCCACTCGGCCAGCCCCCAGATAATCATATTTTTATAACTCAGTTCTAATCTACTTTAGTGTAGCAAATAAAACATCACATTTCGAAAATTCTTCTGTTATTAAATTTACTACTTGAAACAGTATAACAGTACAGTTTAGAAATTAAAAAATTATGTTAATCATGAACAGATATTAAATGGCAACTCTGTTTTGTTTAACTTAAGATTTATTTTACTGTATTTAAATGTGTGTTTAATTCACTAAATATGTCTAGTTAACTTTTACATGCAAATACTTTAAATTTCCCATCAAGCTCCTGAGAGGAAAAATTAGTTTCAAATTTTCTTTCTCATTAAGGTTTCAGGTTCCTTAGTAACAGACTAGTACTTGAATATAACTTAAAATTTATAACTTAAAATGTCTTTTAATTGATCTTGTTTTATATTCCTTAACTTCTGGCTAAGATTTTGGTTAGGTGGCAGAATAGTACAAATAGGAAAAGGAAACTGAGTGATAAAAATAGGTCTTATAGAAATAGGGATTCCTAGCTAACAGGATCTTGAAAGGAAGCTGTCTGAACACACCATTTAAAGAGGGCCATTAGTAGAAGAACACGTAGTTTTTCTGTTATTCTGTGAAAATAATATGCCTAAGAACTCAAAGTCCATGTGTCTTTAAAAATTTTAAGTTTATACCTTTCTAACTGAAACACGAAGCTGCTTATCTTTGAGAGCAATAGGTCTCATAGTCATATTTTAAAACAGAAATGAATTTTAACTCTCATTTATTTTTATTGAACAATTTAAAGGGCGAAAAATGACCAAAAGTTTAAATTCTTCAGATAGTCTCACCTACATTTGCTTCTATTAGTGTTAATGCTAGAATAAGCCACATAACCTTTCAGTTATTTGCTTCTTGTCAGAAGTTGGATACTCCTTAAGTTCCCAGTTTGAGCACTACAATTACCTATTTTTAATATACCTAACAAATTGCATTAATAGAAGATCACTACTTTTCATTTTACTGAACAAAAACACAAAAGAAAACAAAACATGGTGTTCATCTCAATTTCAGGTTATCCAAAAGAACTAAGACACTGCAGAACCACCAACAATTTTTTCCTTGAATGAGATTACCATGAAATATTTCACAAGAATTCAAAGTACATAACAAATCTGCCTGGCATTACTAATGTCTGTGTGGATATCTAATTCTAAGACATAAATAGTCTGCTAAAAATATTGTGACATTTTCCTTTTTTTGTATGATTGCTTAGGCAATCCACACATTTGTCACCTTAAAATTCAGGAATGAATAAATCAGGAATGAATAATATGCCTCAAATATATCCTGTGCTTTTCACTAAAGGAGTCAGGTGAGTGAGAAAGTAAAAATTGTGTTCTATTTGACATTTGATAGCTGCAAAAAGTTCATTGTTAGGTTTCTGGACTTGATGACCATTGCAATGTCATTTTCTATACCAAGTTTCTGGACTTGGTGACCATTGCAATGCCATTTTCTATATCAATATTGTATATTGGTATTAAAATCAAATTTCTACTTCATATGTGTCCTCTCCTGCATTGTTCTTAATTGTATGACTACTATGGTTTCTGCTCAAAAGACAATAATAGTCTTTAACAAAAATATATCCTTATGAAATGATTTTCTTTCATTAAAATCATCTCAAAAATCCAACTTTAAGGTGATGCCAAGATTCAAATATGTTTGTAACAAAACAACAGAAGTGTGTTTCTGAAAGACGATTACTATTTACTGGCAACAAATTGCCTGACTTTTCATTCTTTTTGCACATTTCATCTCCTTCCTAAAATTTCCTGTTTTGAGCCCTAAGTGTCTGTTACCTGATCCTAAAGCATTCCTAAAATCTGCTTCAGTCATACAAGATCTAGCCTCCTTGGAAGTTAACAATAACAAAGAACTATAACTGGATAGAATCTGGAGCTGGTCCCTTCATAATCCATATGGTCCACCTTTCTGTTAAAATCTCAAATTCTGGATGCTTTTTAAATAACCTAATTTGTTTCTCACCTTGGTTTTCTCCCTTAAGAAAGGACAATTTGAAAAAGAGTACCAAAGGCAGAGAATACTGATGTTATCCACCGATAACAACATAAAACATGAGAGGTAACACTGGAAACCATTAAAAACAATATAAGATGCCTGGGAAGAGGGTCTGTAGCATGCTCAAGACAATATTACCTCTTCCCTTTTATTTTTCTAACCACAGTTTCATACGGTACCTTAAAAATCTCTTTAAATCTATATTACTTCACCCCAAAAGTCTAGCCTGACCATATTTCAAATTATATGTCATTTAAAGTATGTCAGCTGCTTCTTTTAATAAAAATGTCCCAATGATGATATATTTTCTATAGAAACACTTTGAATTTTAGTTTTAACATTTTTGTAACCCTATTACCCATTACGGTTTGATTGTCATTTACTATCCATATTGTACATATAGAGAAATTAACAGCTGATGACAATTTTCTAAAGCTTATGGAAGAATCTAATCTTGCATGGAAGACTGGCACTGATATTTAATAATGATGGGAAATATAAATGCATTAGCACATAACTGATATGACTTGTGTGAAGGTTTTAATTTTTCCTGCTATCACATTTGTAAGTGGATGTTCAAATAACCATTATGCACAGGTGGCAAGCTGGTTTCCTAAATCTGGTGGGATAAGAAATATAAAAGTATAAAGAAAAAGGGATTAAAAAATAGGTGGGGGAGGGGTTTCCTTCAAATGGATGGAACCCATTCTTTTGAAAGAAAACTCCCCTCTTACCTTGGTCCTGGAGCTGGTTAGTTCTCCTCTGTCCTCCTCCTAGGGGAGAAATACCCAAAGTTAAACAATAATAGAACATGGTCTTGTATTAAAGTCAAGTTCAGTTCTGGCCAACCCCTTCCTCAGGTCTCACAAGACACTATCAATTGCCTGATATAATGGGGCATTCATTGAATCAAATTTAAAATCCATTTTAAGGATTAAGCCAAAGGGGAAAGAACTTTAGCTGTGTAAAGGGGACAAATTGCCTGCTTTTCAGTCAGTCTATTTTTTCAGAGCTCCAATAAGCTGAAGACTGACTTAGAGCAGGGGAATTCATGGGAGGGCATTGCCTGGGTAATTTTGATCAGCTGGAGTGAACCGTGGGGGGTGTATCATGGGGAACACCTAGAGTTTCTTAGGGACAAGGAGACATACTGTGGTGTTCTCAGCCCATCTCCCTGATGGGCTTCATGCATTTTGAGGGTAAAATGATAGTGCTACAAACAACATTGTGTTTAGAGCAATACCAAATCTAGATATGAAGAAGAGTTATTGTAAAAATGAAAAAAAAATCTAAAGGGTCATTAAATCTTAAAACTGGATATTATTAGAAACTAGGTGCTTCTTTTACTTATTTAAAACAGGGATTCACAGGTAGGATAAAGATGAGATTTTTATGTTTTTTTCTTAATGTGTCTCTATTTAACTAAAACTCCTGGTGTCTTTGGAAAGAAAGCAGCATAGTGAAAGGAGCATGAATTTGGGAATTAGATGATAATGGACTTCTGTTCTAGCTCTGTCACTTGTCAGCTCTTTAACCTGAGTTTCAGCAGCATCATCTGTCCAGATGAAGATAGTAACACAACGTGTGTGTGTGTGTGTGTGTGTGTGTGTGAAACATGTATCTAGTAGTTATTAAATTTTATTTTGTTTTCATTTATATGGACTTTGATAGGATCTTTTCTTATTTGAACTACTTTGTCTCTTTTGAGACTACTGTTTAATTAATTGAGCTTAGAGTCAGTTCCTAGTTACCCTTTGGCATAATTTCAGAGATAGTGACTGGCTCCCATTAAAAAAAAAAATTAAATACCAGACAATTGATTGAATTCCATGAGACATGGAGGAAAGTGGAGACCAAGAATGAGCCTGAACCCATACAAGATCATGTGCTATTGTTATTTAACTTTGGGTAACTTATTAAAATTCTTTATCAAGTAAAATGAAATCAGGTGAGAAAATGGATGTATTTTGGAACCTTGGGTTGTCACAAGATATTCCAGAGATGTCAAAATGAAGGATGCTGTAATCATTACTCTAATGGCCATTATGAAAATGTGCAGGGAAAAAACACTGTATGGCAGACCCTATGTTATACATCTCTTACTGTTACCATTTGTTTCATGTTAGATTTACCCTATGAACTTTAATCAGCCTGAAGTCACATAATATAAATATGGCATAATAAAACTCCTCCAACTATATAAACATACATGGTTTCCCTCATGTTCTTCCTTGGGAACTTTGACTTCATTCACTATCTTTAATCAGTATTCTAAAAATGACTTTTCTGGCAGACCAGCCTTTTTTATCCACTAAACTCTATAAATTCCTAAGAATATATACAGAAATACAGCATTTCTTTTTTTTCCTGAAACAAATACATTCAGAAATTGTAAAGCTGTGCTATAAATGGAAAAAAAGAGTAAATTGTGTTTTATGAAACATCTGTTTCATCCATGGAAATCACTTAGGTGACAGAGTTTTGAAGGAAATAGCTTTATATTCTGAAATGATCTGAGAATCTAGGAATAAGTAGAACAGTGTACACTGCCTGGATTTGGTAAAATTACAGTGGCTGGGCTGTTCTGGTGCTTCAGGGCACAAACTGAGTGCTATTTGTGATGAAGGGAAAAACGGAAAAGCAATTAAATGGTCCTGAAGTTGTTGGGGTTATTATGGTGCCTTTCAAAATCACCCTCTCAAGTATGACATATTGAAACACCACAGGATACCGCATTGCATGAATAATTTTTATCCTATCTAGATACAGAAATATATATTTTATTCTAAAAAATATCCAAGCAAGTCCTTCTACATGAATGTGCTTCACTTTTGCTTTTTTATTCCCCTTTTGTATAATCCAATGAATTTTGTCAGATCTGTTCCCTGTCAAAAGTTTGATGTTGGTATATAGTTTTAAATGTCTTTATATATAAGAATGCCGAACCCTGTCTGTGTCTAAGTCTGTGGTTGTTATAGAGAAGTGTTTTCCTTAAATCGTTTTCTATTTCACAAGGTAGATAACTGCAATAAAAGCAGCTATTCACTGAATAATTGGGAATTATTTAATTCCCAAACTGCAGAAGTTTCTATTGAGGTGTGGGAATGAATTTTCCCCCAGTCTTATTAAGTGTCTGCAACTTAAAAGAGGTATAAGAAAACTGTTTTGTTGTGTTGCTAAAGATAGTCCAGCTCATGACTCAGAATCTCAGACTCTCAACCTGGGAAGGGAATTTAGATGTCACTGTCACAGTGTACTGTCTAAAAGATGTGCGAATCCCTTCCACTTGAACAATTCTGATTGTTGGGGATCATAGCTAATTACCACCCAGTTTTTGGAACAGTTTTAATTGTTGTAAAATCTTTCTTTGTGCTGACCTGAAATCTACCTCTGTGTAATTTCTTCAATTTAACAAGAGTTTATTAGTTTTTTAAATATAAATTAAACGTTGTGGTTTCTTGAACTCTATATGGGTATTTTCAATATGTCTGGAAATTATCAATGTTGCCCAAACTACATCATGGAAGAATCACAGAAACCGTTTAGTAAGTTTTTAAAATAAACTGCATTTATATTAAGTTCTTTTTTTTGTTCTTTTCCCGTCAGAGCACTGGAGAAAGTCAGAAGATCTCAGTTTTAATCTCAGCTGTCAGACTGTGGGCAAGTCACTTAACATCTCTAATTTATAATGCCTTCTTCTATAACAAAATGACATTAAAAGAGTGTTAAAAGGAGCAAGTCAAAAGATATATGTGGAAGCGGTTTGAAAGCTATAATGCTATATACTATTACTGTTATTATTTTACTTAAGAAATATATTGCTCAGTAATTTTTAGAATTCTGTATTAAGCCAAATTTAAGCATCATCTCATTGAAGTGAACACATTAAAAAGACCATTAATTAACTAATACATTAACTAATTCTTTGCCTTATACAATATTATCATTGCTATATCATTTAATGGAAAGCAATTTTTTTTTTTATTTTTTTTAGTGTATGCCTTCTTCATTTTAGTCTGGCAGACAATCCAAGTTCAGCTTTTCTTGGATGCTATTTACTTCTATTGACCTCCAACTAGTCTCAAATACAAGCCCAAGATTAGGGTACTGACTTAGGGCTCTTGATACTTGGTTTCATTTTAAGTTTCCTATTTCTCATGCTTTTTTTTTTCTTTTTCGTTTTTCATGCTAATATCATTAGCAATGTGGAGTAGCTGTACTTGCTGGTAATGCTTTTATGATTTTTTTTTTTTTGGTCCTAGTTGAAAATGCCTGAAAAGAGGGGAGGCTAGGAGCTGGGGATCCAATGATGTCTTCTCTTAGCTACCAGTAGGATTCTGGCCCTTTACCATTTCAAAAAGGATGTTCAGAAGCTGCATATCTGTCAGCCCCAGATACCAAACAACTAGGATTCTATGACAGCAGAGGCCTTCTGGGTAGTTCATGAGAGTTTTTATACAATCTTATGTGTAGTGAAGCAACAATGGAAAGGGATCTCTTTTATTTTCTCTGAACGTGAGGAGCTGTTTGTGTCACATTTGTTTGACTTGACTGCATTTTAATTCTTATTTTGGCTAACTCCCAAATATTTAACACTTAGAAAAAACAAAAATTTTTAACATTCTTGTAAAAAAATTATATGGTCAAATCTTCACTGAGTACTCCAGGGAAAAAAGTAAGCTAAGTAAAGTCTAATTTATTTCAACATGATGTGGTATGATTCTGTATAGTCAGTGGTATTTAAAATAATAGGTTTCTCCCACATTTCAGTATTGAATACTTGGAAAGGCTAAGTTGGTGGTAGGAATATTTTTATGCCTTTAATTTTTCTTCATTGTTGAGTTGTGCGACCTTAGAGGAGCATTTTGAAATGGTTTTGCAAAGTTTTTGAAAGTGTATTTCATTCTGTGACTAAGTTTTAACAATGATTTTTAGATTTCAGAAAGTATGGAATCTGTCCAATTAAAATAAACTACTTTTAATCATGATAAAGACTTTTCTGACATTAAGGAGGATAAACAATGTGTTCATAGCATTTATAACCTCTGTTAGTAAAGTTTTTATTTACAAAAATATTCTTGTAATCAATGTAATGCTTGTTTCTGAGAAGGCTTGGGGCCAGGTCTGGGTATTTTTGAGAGTCAAATGGTGGTTTTCTATTCAGTGTTGCCAGGTGCATATGCTACCTGTTTGTGACAAAGTTATCTCAATTTATAATATTTCATTGTGAAAACAAGAGTTATAGGACAGATGGGGAGTCGGAAAATGAACTATAGTTCCTTTTCCCCAGTTAAATTAAAATAGAATACAATTCTAAATCAGGGTCTTTACTATTTTTTCGCTTATTCCAAATGACTGCCAAATTATTTTACCTTCCGTATCTTAAATGTGAATCATAAACCAGCCCCATCTTGGCTGATACTATCTTTAGAGACAGAAGGAAGGTAATAATGTCTAATGTTGTGGATGAGTTATTTTCCATATGCTGTACTGAAAGCAATGGATACATTTTCATTTTTATGGAAAACCATTATTTACTAATGATGTACTAAGTAGATGTTTATCATCAGTGTAAAGCTGCATTAAAACAGCGTTGCTTAGAATTCTACATTTAGGAGTATATTACATCTCCACAAGAAAGTGAGCTTCATACTACTTTATTAGAGGTATTTTGGAGTTTTATGGTAAATCCAATTAACACACTTCCTCTAAAGTCCTCTGTGTGTGTGTTTGTCTAAAATATTCTTTACATGACTAATTATTCCAAGTATAAAGAGTTCTCTCTTCTCTCTTCTGCAGTCCCTCTTCACCCTACCTTCATACTCTCAGCTAAGAGGGCCCTTGGATAATAGGGGTAGGAATCTACTCTGCATGATTATAATGTTTCTCTTCTTGCTCCAGCTGAACTGTTTGGAATATTAAGAGCTATGTAAGAGTTATAATCCTCTGAGAACTTTAATGGATCCTTTCTCTGCACCAGCCTGTGTGGAGGCCTCCCAGGTTGTAATCTTCCTGATGTCCCTTCCTTTAGGAAGGTAAATTAGGAGAATAGCATCCTATACAAATGATATACAAAAAGCAAAAACAGTAACAACTTCCCCTCTCCCCCACCAATCACATGACCTTGCTGCTGTTCTAAGAATAAATTAACAGCTACTCCTAAGCTAAATACAGGCAACTTTATAGTTGTAAAGTTCAAGGACATTTACTCTATTGTAGTCATGGTCCTAGAGCCTGAAATCCTATAAGAAAATTAATCTGACACATTTTCTTTATTAATAGAGTATTGACAGGACCAAAGAGCAGCTTTGTAACTATGGTCAAAAGCTCATTATGCACAGAAAAAAACAAAACAGCCTCTTTTTGGGAGAATTTAAATATTGGTCCAGAAAATGCTGAGTATGAGGAAATGAAGGCAAATTCAATAGAAAAGGTGTAGCACTGAAGTTTGAAACATTTGACTCTACTTAGGCTACTCTTAAGGGCAGGCAAACTCTGTCCTCCAAGATGACCCCAATGCATACATTAACTCTTTACCTTTGATCTGAATACACCATCACAGTGACATCACAAAATTGTCTTAGTGTCCCTTCCTGTCATAGAAGTGAAGGCTTCTTACGAGGTCTGACAATTAAGTTTGGAAACATCCTAGAAAAAGTGCTACATACCTGATTGGTGAATATCATTACTGTCACCTTCAAAGAACTTCCCTTGGAAAGCTATGCACCGATGCCAGAGCCTAGTCACCCTCCAAAACAATTTTGAACTCTTTTTCTGGAATGGCCATCAGGGCTGTCATCATATTACCCTTGATGTCCTGAATGTCATCAAAATGTCTTCTTTTCAATATTTCCTTTATCTTCAGGTAAAGAAAGAAGTCATTGGGTGCTAGATCAGGTCAGTAGGGAGGGTGTTCCAATACAGTTATTTGTTTACTGGCTAAAAACTCCCTCACTGTTAGTGCTGTGTGAGTGGTGCATTGTCATGATGCAAGAGCCATGAATTGTTGACGAAGAGTTCAGGTCATTTTTGTCTAACTTTTCCATGCAGCCTTTCAGCAGTTCCAAATATTAAACTTGGTTAACTATTTGTCCAATTGGTACAAATTCATAACAGATAATCCCTCTGATATCAAAAAAGGTTAGCAACATTGTTTTGACTCTTGATTTGGACTGATAGAACATTTTTGGTAGTGAAGAATTGGCTGACTTCCATTGTACACTTTGACGCTTTGTTTCAGGGTCATATTGGTACACCCATGTTTCATCACCAGTGGTAACATGGCCCAAAACGTCGTCTTGCCTCTCCAAAAGGTCTTGGCAAACTTTGACTCTCCTTTGCTTTTGTTCCTCCATGAGCTCCTTTGGGACCATTTTTGGGACACACCTTTCTCATGACAAAATTTTCAGTTCACATTTTCCTACCTATTTCTCTATCAATGTTTACTTGGTCTGCTATGTTTCTCACTGTCAGCCGATGATTTTGACCCACAATTCGATGAATTTTTGCAATGTGTTCATCAGCTCTGCTTGTTACTGGCCTCCCTGACTTCTCTTCATCAGTGATGCATTCTCAGGAAAACATTTAATCCATCTGTACACTGCCGTTTTATTCATGGCATTATCCCCATAAACTTAGACTAACATATCCCTGATTTCACTTCCACTCTTGCCAAGTTAAACAAGAAATTTAATGTTTGTTCATTGCTCTAATTCAAGCTCAGACATTCTCGCGATGGCACACAAAAACACACAACAATCATAATGAACACCACTCAGCAAGACACTGCCACACGTCAACATGAATACAGCTGAGAGACACTGATATACCAAGGTTATGAAATGTCTTCCTTTCAATATTTCCTTTATTGAAGAAGTCATTAGGGGCCAGATCAGGTGAGTAGGGCTGTTTGTACAGTGCTGCCAATGTAAGCGCATGGTGGCAAGTTCACAAACTTAATTGTCAGACCTTGTATGCCATCACAACCTGTCAACTCATGCTTGCCAGGCAGGGTTGGGAGAGGTTGAATGCCTAACATAGATGATTTCTCTGGTGTAAGGTATTTGTCCTATCGCTGAGACTTTACATGTAAGCAGTACATCCATTTGTTGGGCAACAACAGTATATCCTACTCAATGAAAAAGCAGAAGCAGCAGCTCCAGGCACACTGACAACTGCTGCTCTTGGCTGTTTTCCTAGCTCTGGGTACCATAAGTTTCCCTTCTATTCTCCCTACCCCTAATCCTTTTGTTTTGGAGATCCTTCCAGATGCTTTGCTTTGACTACCTGGACTTTATCTTCATACTACAGTATCTTAATTTTGCTTCTTTCTAGATTTTAGTATTGCCAGTGTCTCCTCTCCAGCAATGGTGTTTTAGCTTTAGTTCTGGAGAACCTATATCTGGATTGCCACCCACCAGCACAGAAAGGGGGATCCAAACATACAGAACCCTCATGCACTTGCTTTGTTGTTTCTTTGTGTTCACGCTTTAGCCTGAGTCCTAGCCCTGTACTTGCTTCTGGAAACCATTTCTTACAGTGAGATGATCTGTAAAGATGTGTGACATAATATGGAACCTGTCTAGCTACTAGACATGCACCAGGTAAAAACACTTACATATACTACTAATGCAGGCATAAATTCATCTACAGCACATTTATTACATATCATGTTCTGAGATACAACTTTATGTTTCCTGAATACACTTGGCATGTGTAGGTGAAGGCTGCTTGACTAGATTGGCTATAGGTTCTGCACTCACATTAGTTGTGTGCTGCCACTGAATTAATTTGAATTGTATAGGATATAGATGTTCTTTTGGAACATTATTTATTTTTATAGAATTTATATAATAAGGCAGTTGTGTGTAACTAATGAATAATAGTTTGGAATTCTGGCTTTTCTTAGAACTGTCAAAATTGTGATCTAGTCTTAGATGGTCATCAAATCAGATTGTGAGAGCTTAAACTATAATATTAAACTTCTTTTGTAGTAGTTTAATTTTTTTAAATTTAATTCTCTTTGAAGTGGTAGGAACTAAAATGGCCACAAATTACCCATTTTCTTAGGCAAGTTACTAAAATACAGCTTCTAAGCTTAATGGTGAGAAGGCACCCACAGCTAAACATTGAATTTAGAAACTTCAAGATGGTGTTTCCTATGGCAGCCACAAAGCATCTCCAGAGTGAAAAACTTGAAAACTACCTGGTAAATTCTCAGTTGGAACTCAGTAGCTATCTGTTGAATGAATTGGCAAATGAATGAAGGGAAATCATATCAGGTTTTTTTTTTTTGTTTTTTTTTTTACTAGTGGGAAGAATGGCAAAAATGTATAACACCTGGTGGATCTTAAAGAAATGCAGAAAAGTACAATTTTTTTCCCTCATCATGGGGGACTATAATTTCAGTCATCTCTTAATTGTAGGAAAAAGGTTAATGAAAAATCTAGAATTTCAAATGGCACTGTAAAGTTTTAT
The DNA here is from genome assembly GCA_033961575.1 of Aselliscus stoliczkanus. Classification (NCBI taxonomy): domain Eukaryota; kingdom Metazoa; phylum Chordata; class Mammalia; order Chiroptera; family Hipposideridae; genus Aselliscus; species Aselliscus stoliczkanus. The sequence continues at coordinate 59,664,156 of CM066736.1, forward strand.
GTTTCCTACTGTATTCAACATCTAGAAAGGAAAGAAAAGGATGGAGTATATGGAATCTAGAGGAGCTTAATTTCCCCTGGGATACCTTTACCATGTGTCTTCTCAGTTCATGAATGCAAAATACTAGATATGCACCATAAACATAAGCATCTCTAACAGCAAACTGGATAAGTGTTTAAGCATATCACAATTGGGGGGATTGTGTGTGTGTGCACATGTGTATGTTTTCTAATCCCTAGCCCAACGGACTATATTTCAAAACATAAAGGGAACACAAAAACTAAGTTATCTATATCATCTTCTAATATGGAAACAAAAAAATGAAGGATGTCATAAGCAGAAACATATCTCTTTCCGTAATAGTTAAAATGAAAAAAAAAATGTGTACAAATCTCCTGCAACTTATTTCCAGAAAACAAGTTAAAATTTATTCACTTTGAGGCCAAGTGCTGCTCAGTAATATTAAGTACTCAGCTTTAAATTTCTATACTTTTAAGTTTTTTAGTGTCTACATGAAGTACTAACAGTTGACTTGTTACTAACACCAAAAGTAGATTCCAGTGCTATTCTCACACACAACATCCAGAAAAACCCCTTCTTCCTAAATCTTCCAAGTACTCCTGAACCTCTGATGATTTAAGTTGTTTAACAAATTTAACATGGGAAAGTGGTTCCTTGGGGATAATATATTTTATATACATGAATTTGAATATTAGCTTAATACATGTGCCCCAACAAATCCTCCAAAGTGGAATAATTTTGCCTATAGAGAACTCTTCTTACCCGGATACAAATCTAGACTTGGGCCAACTGTCCTATGAGGTCTGTGATTGTGTTAAATATTTAAAGAAAGAATCCAGTGAAAGATGTGCTATTCTAATTCCCATTCTTAGTACTTCCTCCTCCTGCCACACTACTGCTGTGGGGCTCTGACGTGCCTGTTGTAAACTGAGCATGATGTGTCTGGTCTCAAAAGATCAGTTCCTGTTGCCATGGGTTCCTGCTACCAGGCATTAGCAAGTCCAATGGACCTCATTTTCTTCCAGATCTCAACTATTGATCAAATTCTTTTAGAACTGCTTGCTTTTGAAACATTTTTCTTTTCTTTTTTTTTGGTAACAGAGCATTTGTCTTATTTTAGACACAGTTCCATAAACATCTTTAGAGAAGGCAAAACTTGAATGGGAATTACAGGAGGCTATTTTTTTTTTTTTAAACTTGGCTTCAACTATTAGGATCAAATATATAAATCCTTAGAAAGGCCAGGGGAAGTTTTGAGATATGATTCACTGCTTTGTTCCCTGGAGGTACTTACAGATACTAGATCCATGAGTATCTTTAAAAGGGATATTCTCATCCAACAACTATTTAATATTAAGTCAGTATTTACTAAATTATATATATATGTTTCACTATAAACAACCTTTATCAGATGTATTGAGTAGTAAAGTCAAGAGTATAGTAACTAGTGTAATATAGATAATATCATAAAGATAGTATTTTGTTAGTGAAGTACACAACTTTCTATGCAATAAATACTATAGTAGATATTTACACTATAGTAAAATTGTATGGTAAAGTTGGTAGTATTAATAGTACAGTCAAAATAAACATACTTCCTCTTTTGTCTAAATTTTACATTCCGTTACAATGCCATTTAAAGTGTATATTTTAAAACAATCTTTAAATATTTCTCAGCCAGAGAAAGGCTTCTCAAACCATTTTGTGTTGCCAAAGGTATTGGAGAAGGGATGGGAAGGCAGGCCATGGCACTGATAGTAGTATAAATAGCACTGTGCATGTGGAAAGAAGATTCAGGAGAAATATCGAGGTATGGAGATAGATGAGATATAATATAAAAGAAGAGATTTTACCCTTTATCTCACAGGACTGAGAGTTTTCTTTAGCAGGTATCTTTGAAAAATAAATAATGCTGACAGTAAGATTTAACTTCTTTCATTCATGGATATTTTTCGTTTGTATGTACATTTATTTATAATTGTTTCCCTTTGTATTAGAATCTATAGATGCTAAGTTTAACAGCATCAACATACATGGTGTCATTCTATTACTTAAAAATTGGAGAATCTATGTCAAAGTGCAATAAACCAAAAATTTCTGAGCATAGCTATTGGCCTTCTGTAACAGAAAGCTGTTAATGGTAGCTCAATGGTTGTAACATTTCACTGTGCATGCCCAGCAAACACTAGTCTGAAATAAAGTCTCTCTGAACAATAAAGAGCTCTGCATACCATTGTCCATCATAAAGATGGGTGCTAGTCATCACTATTTTAATATTTTTAGTCCTGCCACAGATATCCTCTCTGTGATGATCCTGATTGCATTTGTTTTAAAGTCTACATTAGAGAACCAAGTCCTAGTGTTCCATCCTGATTATACATCATACTCTTCTTGTTTCCTGAAGCATTTTGACCAAACAGCAAGCCCTAGAAATTTAAAACTCCCTGGACCAACCGAAGATTGATGGTCATTTGTCTGTATTCCAGCTAAGCTTACATAGAAGATGACTATTTTACTTTTCTTAAAGTCTCATGTTGCCTCATGAATCAAAACAGCAGAGTTTGTGAGAAAACCAAAAATTAATGACCTGGAAACACACAATTCTCACTGTATCCATAACTATTAATCTAAAAAACTGGTTGAAAAAGACAGTTCCTATAGGAAGACAGACTTAGTCTTTATGGAACAAATAAGGTAGTAAGGTTTCAAAGACACTCTTGCTCTGATGAATGCAATTATTTTGAATTTGTGTCTACAAACTGAATCATTTACACAGAAGGTGCCTATTAGTCCATCTCTATATTAGCTTGCCTCTTTTGCAACAGATGGATCTTAATCAAATAAGAAAGAGAATTTAAGCTTAATGAGTCTCTTGCTTTGCTGGGCGGGGGAGTGAGGAGGTAGGGGTTAGGTGAATGCTGGTTAGCCTTCAGTGTCCTTCCAATGTTCTCAAAGACGACAAAATGACTGTGGTTTTGGCATGCAGGGGCCAGCTTGCTCAGGAAATTGTGGTATGTATAAAACAAAGCACATAAACAAACTCTCCATCCAAGAAGCTGAGTTTAACAATTGCCTCATTAACAAGATCCAGAGAAGGACAGGAAAAGAGGGGGAAGCCAATAGCTGATTATTGTACAGTGCTAGACAGACGAAGCCCTTCAGCTTTCCCCCAAACAATCCCTGTAGTGTGGATTTGACAAAGTGGCACATTTAAGAGGGAACTCTCTTGCTATCAATGGGAGTCAGGCATACCCATATCTGAGGGCCAAATTCAGTCCCTGAAACTTGACTTTATCAGTAGACACAAGACAGAGGATAAGGCAGCGACATCCACAGAGAATTAATTAAAAGCAAAGGCGACATCCAGTGAATGTAATCAATAGTCTGAAAACTGATCTACATATCAACCACCAATGCTTCTCCCCTTTATTTCTTTTTAAGTTATCTATACTAAGGTGCACTTAGCTACTACTTCAATAGAGATTTTTTTGCTACTTGGTCTCATTGAAATTATATATGAGTATGTTCATATTTTATCATACAAAATACACCCTTAAAGACCGAACATCCTGATGCCAGTTTAAGTTTCAGAATGGTTGAAATCTTTTGGGGTAGAATTTCATCATGGATAATTTATGAGTTTGGCTTTCTCCCTGCACATTTCTCCAGTTTCATATGAGAGGTATGTTCATATAAACTTGAATTCAGAATTACCAAAGTCCACACGCAAATTTGTCTTCACTGGCTAATTTTGTTCTATTTCCTTTTAAAATTATCCCTTATGAACATACCATAAAACCCCTCGCTAATTATTGTAGTGTAGCTTGCAAACACAAAATACTGTTTAACACAACCTTTCCAGCAATAGCATTTGTTTCTTATATCTGTGTCAACCCCTTCCCCACCCAACACACATATCCAAAGCATATTGCAGTTCCCCTTTTGAAACCAATGAAAACAATCATATAATTTTTATATTGCTTTCATTGCTGCTGGGCAATAGTACAGGTCTCATTACCTTCATTTTTCAGAGGCTTACCAGGGACATCATTTCTCAAGACCGGGTTCTTGGTTAAATCCTTTAGCAAAGATTCTGATTTCTTCTCGAATCTGCGCTTTGTACAGATCTCTCCTAAGCAGCACTGAGACCAGAGTAATTTTTCTGTCATCAGTTTAGACTTTGCTCTAGCCCCAGCAATTCAATAGCAGCCTTTATTGCTTAAGGAAAATAGGAAATTCTGCCTCCTGGACATAAACATGTGAATTTTCTATGTCCAGGACCAAAAGGGTAAAGGGGGCAGATTTTACCAAAATTTCCTTAAGAATGAAAGTCTCACTTCTAACAAATATGGATTATCTGCATATAGAATGCTTTGCTCATGAATCACATTTTAGGGGTCTACATGTGAACAATTTTGGATTGCCATCAGGTCGAATTTTACAGATCTTACTTATACCACACTCCCTTTGCAACGGGTGAGAGTGTGGCTTGAGTAAGCACCATAAAATCGGAGCCCAGCTTTCTCTCTGATCATGACTGCATTTATAAATAGATGTGATTACAAAGTTAGCACCAAATACAACCTCAGGAGAATCTAAAATATAAGATGCCATAATAAATGAAACATTGAAATGGAAAAAAGAGTGGTTTGCAAGGAAGAGATTGATGTCTTCTTACGCAGAAACTAGTAGGCAAGCATACTTAAAAAAATGATAAAATGTAGAATTATTACTGACATAATGAAAGTGTACGTTTTAGTGGGCAAAAAAAGTTGATGAGATAGAGAAGCATATGTTACCCATGTTTTAGGCCCACTGGAAGCAGCTAGTGTTCAACCAGTTTGGTTTTTATATGGCCTTAAAAGATATACATCAACTGTGATTAAGCATTCTAAAATAAAAAATAAAAAAATTACCTGATTGTTGACCAAAAAATATGAAATGGAGAAAAAGAACAGAAACAAACATACCATGTTCACAAACAAAACAAAATAATTCTCTCAGGGACATCAGGGAAGGTGGAATACTATAACAACACATGTTATATTGTTATACTATTCCACCCACCTTAATGAGGAACCCTTGGGCGTTGCTACTCCATAGCCTTTCGAATCCAGATTTCCTCCCACTTTCATCGTGTCACACGGCTTTCGCTGCTCAATGTATTCATTCATAGTGGACTCCAGGAGGAAGGCAAATTTGCCCTTGGATTTGCGGACACGAGCTACTCCCTCAGCTGTAGTCCTAGTGAACACTGATGGCTCTGCTGATCGCATGTAGGTCCACATCTTTTCATACACTGCTATTTTTGATCTCTGGAGGAAATTAAAATAAAATTAAATACAGGAAAGAGGGAAACAACATGTTAATAGTGATAGAACCAAGATAAGGATAAAAACTTTTAGTACCTTTTCATTGCCCTCTAACTCCAATCTGCCATAATAACATTACTGTTTTACAATTAGAAAATTACCTTTTACAACTGTTTAAGAAAATCACTGAAATGACATTTAAAAGTGATCTTTGAAGGAGCTGACACCTCTTGTCATAATAATTATCTTAATTGCTTAACGAACGATTTATTATTTTTAAATGCAGAATGCCATAAAGAGAGTTAAACATTTAAAATCATGTTTTTTATCAATACACATGGTAAACTTGAAAAGGACCAGACAAGATTTAATTTTAGCTTTGTAAAATATGTTTTAACGCTGTACTTACTTGAATTATCAAATAAGGAGAGTTGTTATATTGTTTTATTTTTATCTTGTCTCATGCCTCAAAGTTTTGATGGAAACCATTCTAATAAGATGTATATGAAAAGTGTAGTGTATATCAAGTCTTAGTTGAGCACCAAAGAAGGAGAGGAAATCAGTGTAGTTTACAAACCAAATATCCATAAGAATCAAACTCTAGGGCCACTGAAATATTTTCAGACTTTTTCTAACAAAATCTCCAAAAGAAACATACATTAAATTTTAAAGAGATGTGATTCCTGCTTTCCCACTTTATATTTTTGGTAGATAGTCTGCTGATTTCAGCCAAGAAACTCATTTATTTTTGTCCATTTGGGCACTATCTACATTCCTCCCAATACTTAATTTATCCAGATCCTTTTGCTGATATCTGCATTCATATTAGAATTTTTTCATCCACATAGACAATTTAAATGTGAAAATATGTCCAAATGAACTCAAATTCCCCAAAGGATATATTTAATAAGAGAAAAGCCTGACTCCTGTTTGATGTTTGATAATGCAATCTCATATACACAGACTTTTACAGAGATTGTGATGGGTATGTGTGTGTTTAGGTAATGACAGATTACTTCTGGCTGCAGAAATCCTCCCTTTAGGAAACTCTGTGCCAACACCATAATTCAATAGCAAAGGTTCTATGCGCTTCCAGGACAAAAGGTATCTAGATTCAAAACCCTCAATCATGGAATCCTCTAGAGAGGCTGTGTTGCCAGGCTTCATTTGTTCCGCTTTAATAATTCAGTTCTTTCCAGAGAACTAACTCTTCCATTTTATGAGTTCCAATCTCTGAAAATGATAAACTCTCTGGGTTACTTGATAGAGATTGTCCTTAAACATTTATTTTGATGATTTCAACTTACAGAAGTGTTGGTAAAACATCATCCTTTAGGCATATAATGACTTTTAAAAATATATTAATAATTTGAGAGTTTCACCTAAAATGATATAATAGAGTTCCACTATATTGCATACCTCACTATGTATACTATGTTGAAAACAGAAGAAATAAGATCTATCCATGTATTATTTTATTTGAAATATTTTTTGAAATCATATTACGTGACAATTTTCTAGTTACTCTTCAGTATCTTATTAAAGGAACAGGGAACAGCTAAATAAAACTAACATAGCAAAATAGAAAAAAGTATTTCTAGGGTTTGGTAATTATGAAGATAATTTAACTATAGAATGCAACATAATATTAAAGCAAATAATTCCTTTTTTAAAGAATAAAGTATCTTTAGACTGTTGATATTTTTTAGAAGTCCATTCCCATAATATTAATGTGAGGAAAATTACTGCTGCATAAGTCTAAATATATTGAATTACACATACCTTAAATGTAAAAGAAGTTGAATTAATTCCCCTAAAATCCAGAAGAAAGAGGAATCCATAGTGTAGTTATGCTAAACATAGCAGGCCTTAGGTGTTATAGAAATGGTAAAACACAGACTCCCAGTGGAAAATAGAGGAAAGAGAAAAGCAACTTTTTTTGAAAAAATATTTACATGATTTGTTACTATGTTAATATTTATAAATTCTGATTTAAAGGGGCATGGTTTAGATAAGATCACATCCATATGGCGAAGAGGGTAGGTGAGGAGATTCAAGAAATGAAGGTCTGAAAATAATACCCCTGTGCCTTATCTGTAACTATAAGAGGGTGTTTGCTAAGAAGTGAAGCAAATCTTTCTAAATTTGGTGAGACTGGCTAAAATGAGGACATTTCTTTAGACCCAGAAAGCTTATAAATATTGTGATAATGGAACTTTTAAGACCCTACAAGCTTCAAATGTGGCATTTACTTAAAGATCAGGTTTGGGGAGTGAATATACTCAAGGTAATAAGCAAAGTCATTATTTTTTTTGAAAATAAAAATTAATCTCAGATTTATTTGTTTCATCTTTACTGTGAGACTCAATGCATGGGAAACTATCTGATATAAAGCATTCTTTTATTACTTAAAACAAGTTTTAAAAATGTGTTGTTTTTTTAATTTCTCAAAAATTAAATATTCCACTTTTAATAGAAAATATGTACAAACGACATTGATTATAGTTAACATTTACATTGTTATCAGGTGAATTATCTCCAATTTCAGGGAGCTTACACAACAAGACTTGTTCTAATAAGAGCTCCTCAATGCACTACTAGTTGATAATATTATAAGCTGTGAGATGGTAATCTACCTCATTTATGCATTCATGATTTCACTGATGACTTGAAACAGTAACAGGATAAAATCTACACTGAAATGAAAATCAGTGTGTTCAAATCAGGTGTATAATAATGTAAATATACCTAAAGAGAAAGGCTGTCATTAAGTGACAAGTGTAGACTTTCTTTAAATACCTCTATGCTTATACTTAACAAGGTGCCCTGAGCATGAAACATACCGTGTTTCATAATGGGACAAAACCAAAGCAACTACTGAATTCAGATGTAATTTTCCCCATGGCCTAATTCTTTTTGCAGTTGATTCTAACTGCAACATGTTTTGAAGTGCAGGCTGTAGGTTACCGCCTGAGGCAGCTGAATGGAGCTGATAGATGTACCATTACTGTGTTCCTATGAGAAAACGTTTTTGACAGGCACAAAAATACCCTTCACATTCTGTTTCCTCAACCTGTTAGACAAATGGTTTATTTAAATCAGGTCACCATCTATGGAGAGGAGGAAGAACACCAGGAAGAAAATGAGTGAGATTTTTATTGGAGAACCCAAATTTATGCAATCTTGAAAGTGTTCTACCAGGGAAAATTATTTTCTTGACCCATTAGGGTTCAGACTGCTCTGCAACAATAAATACCTATGCTTATAAAACTCTATCAATTTAAAACCTACAGTTGGATGGGAGAGAAAGGACATGAGGCCTGGTGAGTGCACAGCTTGTGTGAAAGGTTCTGTAAATCTAGGAAGCAACTTTCCTTATTCCTATATTTCTTGTCAATATATTCTGTTATCTATCTCACCAGGTTTTAGAACTTGAGCAGTTTTTTAAAACTCTATAAAGATTAGAAATAAACATTTTCAGTATGCTTGATGACAAAGAGCTTTACAGGAATTATTTTTTCAATTTTTTTCGGAGAATCAGCATGTCATTTCTCTCTTCCTAATGTTCAAGGCAGAATATTAACATTAACTTTCTTCACATGAAAATCAACCATCATTTTTTTCAGTAAGATGCAACTGATAACACAAACCTGTATTCTATTTTGATGCATATAGGTAATGGTTTTTAGGCAAAGTTACTAAATTGTACCTACTTACTTTTGGGTAGAAACAGTTACAAACTTACACATTTCCAGCAAGGTACTGAAATTATGCTAAAATGTGTTAGAGAAATATGTTTCCATTATTAAGGATGAATTCAATAAGTTAAAATTTTTGCTTTATTAACTTTATTCACAGAATATTGTTAATAAAATTTATTGGTATGACTATTATACTTTTAGAAAAATCTACAAATATTTACTATTTAACTTATAATTTTTATGTTATCTCTAACAGGTACACTCCACATTGTTGACAGTTGTTCATTGTCTGGTGTCTTTTTAAAGAAATGCCCAGGGATAGGTTTGACTGAGTTTTTGAGTGATTTCTTTTGATTTAGTATTATGTAAACATTTGTAATATATAAAGATATTACAATCAAATCTTTTTTAAAGTTAGCATAAGGAGTAGAATATTTTGTTGTATTTAATTTCCAAGGTGAGAAAATGATAAATATATACATTTAAAATGGAAGTATAATCTCTCAAATACTGTATATAAGCATGAAACTTTAAATAGCTAGCATTATTTTTATACCAAAGCTTAGGAAATAAGTGAAATATATCTTGTCTTCCAAACTATTAAATATCTAGTCTTTAAGCAATTGAAATTAAATACAAAATGTCTTCATAATTAGCTAGTTAGATGTTTGTAAATCTGTCACTTTTATTTCTTTTTAATTTTTTTATTTCGAAGTCACAAAATGAACACTTATGTCTGATCAAACAGTACCAAATATATATATCTGGCTTTCAGTAGAACCAGTGTAAAAGAGATTCACTGATCAAAAAAATTCATCTTCATAATAAAATAAACAACTAGAAACACAAAAAACAACAACAAAAATACCTGCCATCCTAATGGCAAGCCAAAGGGATAATACCCATGTGTGAAATGCAATTATATTAGTTTGAACAATTTTATCGGCAAATGCAGAGAATTAGTGCAAATAAAATACCATACAATATCTTACAAAGGTGTCCAAAACTTAGTAATTTTTGTTATCATTATCTTGTGAGAAAGCAAAAATATTGCTTTAAAATCCATTGTTACAGAATAGATTGTAGAATAATACACCTCATATAGACCGTACAACCTGCAATTAAATTTCGGTTTTAAATGCAGCAAGTTAAATGTATGTATTCTTTTTTTAAAAAGCCTTGCTTTCATTTTTATGCTCCTAGCACCAAAGTATATATAAATCCAGTCTTGCCAGATGCAGTATCCTCATAGCATTATCAGTATTGGAATCTTTTAGATACATTATGTTATGAAGTTGTTTTAATTACCTTTTAGCTGTTACTCTTCCTTAGGACTGGTCCCTCTTGCATTGTGAATAATTCAATTCGTTTTGCAAATTAAAATGATTATAAAATCCACATAAAAGTATTAGTATTAAACATAGCAGTTACCATTGTGTTTGCAAAAACCTACAGTGGTTAGCGGCCATAATATAATTGTTGGCAAAATTCACTAAATTTCAAAATTATATCCCTTAACTTACTCTGAAGAATTCTTTTGTTGACCCTGAATCCAATGTTCCATAGGCAATTTCTGTTTGTTTGGCCAAGTCTTCTGCACTTTCTATGGGGGAGACCATTCGTTCAACCGTCAGGAAAGCAGCGAGGTTAGCAGTATAAGATGATATAATGATGAGTGTAAAGAACCACCAAACACCTCCAACAATTCGACCTGAGAGGGATCTAAACATGGATAAGATAATGCACATTTTCCTTTCTCTAACCAACATAGAGAAAGAAAATAAATACCATCAATTCACCATGTATGCTTAAAAAAATTGCAATATTTTATTTATGGGTAGTCAACTCAAGAATGATTCTAACATTTCTGTATAATTTGATGTCTTTTATGTTATATAAAATGTATAAATGCCACTGAAAATATGAAAAACTTTTTGTTGTTTAATTGGCAGAAATGTGGAACTTAATGTCTCTCCTTTAGGTACAGAAGAGGAATACTTAAATTCATTGATACCTTCCCCCTTTTACATTTTAACATCTCTGAAATGAGAATGCAACCTATCATTGAGATAAAACACAGTAGCATGGTTTAATTGGCAGGACTGTTTCTCTCTTGGTGGTACATAAAATAGCAATATATCTTAACAGTGTGTGAGATCTTAGATTTGATACTAGTTGGTAGATGCCATTGGAGAGAACTTGTTTTTACTTTCAGTCAGAGGCAGGATGGATGGGCCATAAGCCAAGGTGGGGCTAGACTAAATGATGTTCTAGGATTGGTCTCAAAGTGATCATAGTTGATTATATATATATATATATATATATATATATATATATATATATTCCATTTCATATCTGAGTAGAGCATGAGTTATTTTCTAAAGCATCTTCTTCACCTCTTGGTATAAAAATATTCTCTCTCTGTCAACATGAGACCAAAGTGTGTGACTTGTCAATAGGCAGCAACAGCATTAAAAATTGATGCTAAATCTCAAAAAAAAAAAAAGGAGTCTTCTCTTCACCCTTTTTGTTTCTGTCAGGGATGTGTGGGCACAGAGAAAAAGTGAGAATGGAACAAATAAAAAATTCAGGGTAGGGCTGACCAAGTGGCTCAGTTGGTTAAGAGTTTGCTCAAGAATGAAAGCTGAACTCTGAGCAACAGCTGTTCAATGCCCAGCCTGAGCTGAGCTGCCATTGAGCTGCCAACAGGTGGCAGGATGGCTCAGCTAAAAAAAAAAGTTTAAAATTTCAGGGTATATTCATAATTGATCTCACTCATTAAAACCTCAAACTGTTTAAAATTCCTGTGACAAATTATTTCTAAACATTTTTTAATCTGAGGAAATTTCTCATGTTTTCCATGGCATTTCTAGCTTTAAAATGCTCCCTTCTTAATTACTATTGTATACATAGCACCTGTCGGTTTTAACTTAGTATTTGCTTAATCCTGGTTTTAAAAACCATTACTTGATTTTCTTTTATTTTATTTCATTAATTGAGAGTTATTGATTTAGATTCCCATGTTATTGGAATTTAAGCACATGTATAGGTTCCTTGGGTCTTAAGGAACACAAACTGCATTGTGGCTAAATGTTACTTTTTGAGGAAGCATACATTTCTTTTAAAAATCCATATATCTGTAGGGCCGGCCGAGTGGCTCAGTTGGTTAAGAGCTCGCTCAAGAGTGCGAACTGAGCTCTGAGCAACAGCTGTTGGAGGCCAGCCCGAGCTGAGTTGCCGCTGAGTTGCCGCTGAGTTGCCGTTGAGCTGCCAACAGGTGGCAGGATGGCTCAGCTAAAAAAAAAAAAAAAAATCCATATATTTGGGATGCTACTATAAATCACTATTTAAATTCAATTCCTGGTTTCTCCTGCTTTCAGTTACTTTTTGTATGGGAGAAATTGATATATTTTTTTCTGCAACAGGATATTAGCTCCATTTTTGGCAAACAAAACTGAAAAATGTCTTAGTGGCACTCCAAGGTAGTGAGCCATGACTCCACAGATACTGGAAAACATCTCTATAAAGCTAATATAGTATATTTACATTGCTAATGCTGCCTATTGCTTAGCTTGTTATGTGTTGTTATATAGAAACAATGTATACCTACTACCTACTATATTCACTCAGGTTTTAGGTAACTCCATGGCAAAAAAATCCACTTTAAGTTTCATAGGTTATAAATCAAGTTCAAAATTAAATTAAAAAAATTAAGAACAGCAACAATAAGAAAAAAACATTTAATTTTGAAAAAGAGACAAAATTAAAATGAATTCTTATTCTTACAATTTAGATTTTAATTTCCATGTGTCAAACCATTGAAGGAAATATTAATACCAAGTCATTTTTGAGAGTTCCGATGGCTTGCATATGGTACTTTTCCATTGGGATGTCTACACATTTTGTGCTAACTTGGAAAAATTTGGTTATGAATATACTGAGATTAATTGGGAAATTGCAAGATTTTTTCTGTGTTTTAAGCAATGCTCTGCCTCCAGGAAAAGAACATGTAGAGAGATATTCTGCACAACACTTAGAATTACCAAGGAACTGGTGAAGAAGTTAAAGAGTTTTGAAACTGACCTGGGTGAAATGTCACATCCTTGCTGCATAAAAGCACCCAGGGAAAACCAGAGGCTGTTAAAAATGCCAAACTCATTGGGAGGCTGGTCGCTGGGTCCTTCCTTTCCATCTTCTGGCTCTTCTGTGTGCCACTCATAGGGACTAAACCTACTAACTAGGAACAAGACCACGCTGACACCAATGTAGGCAAAGACTATGCACATCCAAATCTCATAGGCCAGAGGATCCAAGAAGGAAAACACTCCTGGTTTAGATTTCTGAGGCTTTTTGATCATGATAGATATGCCCAAACTCATGAAGGGCTTAGAGAAGTCAATGACCTCCTCTCGAACCAAAGTGATTGTCAGAGGGGCAATAGCAATCTCTGCTTTCTATAAGAGAAAAGACACATGAAAACACATAGGTTAACAGATTTCATGAAGCCATCAGCCTGGACTGATCCCCTCAAAGCTAACCAGTGATGCATTTGTTCTACAACTTTTTTTTTTTTAAATGCCAACAGCGAGTAAGGCCAGTGATAAATACAAAGATAAAAGAATTGATTTGTTTTCATAATATATCACATAAATTGCACAAAATATTTTTATTGGTGCTAGTAATTACATAAGAGGAAGAGAAACAGAAAAAGAATAGACAAGCAAAAATAACTTGAACTCAAATAACTGTATTGGTCTCTAGGGATCTAGGACAGCGCAGAGGAGCGAAGCAAACTTAATAGTCTTTCCATATGACTGAATTTCTGAATTTCTTGGCCAGGAATGCTGCTATTTTGCAGTCTTTTCTGTTTCATTTGAAATGTTGCCACTGATTCATTGCTTGGCCATCCCTTAATATTATGAATTGCAAATTTCAAATAGTCCTTTCTTTTCTATTCTTTTCCAGTTATGAGAAAAATCTATCATAACGTCTGTGTTTGTAAGATAGAAGAAACCTGTTGTTTGACAACATTTTCCAATTCAGCGCACACACAAAAATCTGGAAATTGGCATTTGTTTCTTTCTTTTCACATTCTTTGATTTTCCACTTTCAGTTGCTAAAAACGATTTTGTAAAACAGTGGATTCAATTCTCAGATATTATGATCATAAAACATCAGCTTCCGTTTTCATTCTGTGGTTTTGAACTATTTTTCTGAGAATGTTTTCATTATCTCTAAAATGAGGACACTTCCTTTCCTGTTTACCTCATTTGATTATTGTGTTATTATTTTAAAAACCTTAATAAAATAACAGTGAGAGTGTTTATTGAGGTTTTATGTGTCTAATGCTAAATTGAATATTTTAAATGGCCTTTCATTTAACACTCATAATAATCTTATGTTTATCATTCTTTTATAGATGCTGAAACTGAGGTTCAGGTGAGTTTTATATATCATGGCAGCTCTGTGGTTTGACATTATGCTTCTTCCATGTCATCTCTAAAATCAAATGAAATAAAATGTGATGAAAAACTGTCAACTGTTACATCATCTTTAAATAAAAAAACGTTTTTTTGATTATTTATTGTAGAAGGAAAATATTTGGCATTAAAATGGAATCTGAAACAAACCCAGATGTACATGTTTTTACACAGGGGCTGCCACTCTTAATTTTACTCCTGGTTTGATACAATGGTTTGATACAGCTTGATAGAAGGACAACTGGAGGGTTAGCATCATGGGAAATGTATTCTGGCTGTCACACTATTCACTGGGTGACTGAGAATTAACTGTATATACCTTCAAGTGGGAATACACTTAGTTCACATCATAAACACCTACACATATAAAGACAGAATCATTGTTGGGAGGTTATTATTTTCCCCATAGTTATTATTATTTGTATAATTTTCATTATATAAGTGACATATGAACTAGTTAAAGGAAAATTAATACACAAAAACAGGACCAGAAAATTAGGAAAACTTATCTCCATTCTTTTCATCTACTCATTGTTTTTGTTTATATATGCCCTACTAGACACTGTTTTATATATAATATTTTTCTTATTTTAAATTTCTTTTCTCAAAAGAATATGATGAACTCATTTTCATTGCAAAAGAAAAATAATTTTTAATGAATGCAAATGTTTTATTATGTGAAGGTATCAAAATATACTCAATCAATTTATTATTTGGGGGATATTTGTATTGTTCCCAGTTTTATACAATTTATAATATTAATGATGTGAACATTCTTTGAAGACAAATCCTTGCACACATCTTAAATTATTTAAGATAAATCTTTAGAAATGGGATTGCTGGTCTAAATGGTAACAATCTTTTTAACGCTAATGATATGCTTTACCCAACTTTTCTCCCACTAATTTGCTATATGGAAAACTATAACCCATTGTATTAAATTGAATTTGTTTTTATTAAATGAATAGCTACTTTTACTTCTTTTATGTATTACCTGTCAGTCTGCTCCTATTTCCCATGTGGGTATTCATCATTTTACTTACTAATTTGTAAGCACTTATAAGCATATTCAAAATATTCTCTTATTTACCATATATGCTGCAAATATTTTCCCTGTTCAATTGTTTTGTTTACATAATCTAGTTCATGGTATTTTATTGCAGTATATACATTTTAAATTTTGTTGAAGCCATATAAAATTACTTTGTGTTTCTAGCCTTTGATTTCAAGCTTAAAAAAGACTTTCTCGGGCCGGCCGAGTGGCACGGTGGTTAAGTGCTGGCTTGGGAAGCCAGCGGCCCCGGTTCGGGTCCCACTTATGAGGGCCAGTGACACTGCCCTCAAAAAATAAATAAATAAATAAATAAATAAATAAAATAAAAAAAGTCTTTCTCATATCATATGATCAATCTAATTATATACATTTTATTCTAGTACCTGTAATTTCTCTGTAAATTATTTGGTATATTGCATGATGATGTGTTACAAACTAGCTAATTTTCCAAGTAGTTGTCTGGCTGCCCAACAGGAAAAAATGAATAATGCATCCTTTCACTGATTTGAAATGTCACCTTTCACATGCTACATTGTTCTGTGTAATATCTTCTGAATTTTTATTTATACAAGTTACCACTAATGAGAGTAAAATCCTTAAAAGGAAAGAAACATGAAGAGAAATAAAGGAGTCTCCATCACTAAAAATTAGATGTAGTGGAACACAAACATTGGATGACAGCAAGCAATGTTCAATGAGGAAACTTTTGAAGTTTGGAATTTGTGTTTTGAAAGAAACCAGTTAACAGAAAGAATAGATCTGGGCTTTCTCTACTAACATTGGACACGTTGTGTGTGCCTTGTTCTGTTACCTTGAAACAATTTCCCAAACTAAGTATAAAATGTTTCCTGCAAGAACTTGATAATATTTGAATTCTTGAGGATCTCTGGAGTGAGGTTCATGAATCAGCATTTTAACACATATCACATGTAATTGTAGTGCTGATAGGCTATGGAACATACTTTGAGAAATATCCTCTTGGATTAAAATAAACACACACAAGCATGACAGGGACCAGGAGAAGGCCCTGGAGCAGCACACCACAGAAGATCATAGAATGGAGTTGCTGCAGTGAACAGGTGTGATAGGCAGAAAGGATCTAAGAGCGTAAGGGTGGTTCTAAGCTTCCAGGTCACCGTCTGATAGTGTGCTGAGACCACACATGAGTGTTTCACAGATAATCAATTCTAACTAATTGCAGTAACAAAGATTACAAAGAATAAAGTTTAAAAAAAAATGGATCCCAAGTTAATCGTTTTGTTGTTAAATAGGCTTTGTTGGGTAGAGGAGAGCAGATGGAGTTTTACCTAGGGTCCTTCATGGGCATTCATGTAGGTGTTAGCAGTAAGAAAGAAAGAAAAAGTTGAGAAGTAAGTACAGCCTTTGCAGACACCAGAATGGAAAATACCAAATCTGCAGAATGTGTAAGAGACATGGAAGAAGATTTCTTTTGGGGGAAAAAAGTAGACAACTCAAGTGGCAGAAATTGGGATATTTAAATCCTCTTAGACTGGCTGATGAATGAATATAATGAGTATTAATAATCACTTTTTTATCTTCTTTCTCTGAGAACTGCCTGACTTTGGGACTTTCTGCTATTATGGCATGTGTATTACTAATATAATTTTTTTGTTGTTGTTAATTAAACTACTCTCTTCATATCACTTGTTTTCATTATTTAAACAATATTCCCCTAATAAAACATGGTCAGAAGCCTTGCAAAGGCATGAGCCTGGGATGCCCAACGGGTAAGGACTCCAGAGGAAAGATACATTACAAATCCTTTAGCAAGTAACTTAGGTTAGTGTTCCCATCCATAACTAATTGGTAATCTAAGTATGATTTTTTTGGGATGAAATACTAAATAGTGTTTTCTGAAGGAACTAAATTACTGTAGTTCTAATGTTTTGGCTAATGTTCACATTTAAAATCGGCTTACTGTATCAAAAATTTAAAATATTACCAAGGAATGTAAGTTTTAGGAATCTTTTTCCTTTGGAACTTAAAGCTCAATATCAAACTGCTGATGAACCCTGTGGTAAAACACTTTCTGATTTTTTACAGCTATAATTTTCCACCCATTTAGGACAACTAACTAGTCAGCAGTTTTTTCAAATAGATATAAAACTAAGTGACTGCTCTTTAATGCCAAACAATTTCCTCTTGCTGCTGAGGTTATAGCTACTATACTGGACGGTGTGGAGAATGTTCATTGCTTCATGGTCCAAAAAGCAGGATGCAGAATCGTGAAACTATTGAATTGAAATTCTGACTTGGAAAGTAAGCCCCTATATAATACTTCATTTATGCTCTAAATTGTTTTACCTTTATTCTTTTCTGGGAGAGCATGACTCTCATCTTTATTTCAAAGAGATTAATTAGTCAGACTATGCTTTGAAGATAACATTTGTGAAATGTGAATTGGCTTATAGGGAATTTCAGAATACATTTCAAATGTATGTGGCTTTTATTAACTGTTACTCAATGAAGAGATTATTTTTCTAAGTTTGGTGTCTGGACTTTGAAAATATCATACTATCACTAGCATTTGGTTTGATTTTAATACTTTGCAGATACTTTTCAGCTAACTTAGCTGAAGAGAGCAATCTTGCTCTAATTTAGACAGGAATGTCTACGTTGAATGCCCTTGGCTATGAATGTGTACACTCAAAATCTAGTGATAATAAAAGGAAGGGCATGACATGCTTTCACATGAGGCCGCTATGGAATAAGTTCTAGCTTTTAAGTTTTGTTAGGTATGAAAAAATGATGGCACTACATGAAGTTTAAATTTACCGTGTTCAGCAGAATTGTAAGAATCTCACATTATTGGTGATATTTTATAGATGCTTAAGTAGTTTGGTGATTACTTCACCAGTTACTTAGAAACGTTTACCAGTAATTACAACCAACAATTATATAAATAATTAGCTGAAATGAGATCTAACTTTATGCCATTGAAAGAAACCTGTTCTTACAATTATCAAATAGCAGATTACTAATGGATTTGTTTTGTAGTTTTCAAAACAACATGTCTATGATACAGAAGAATTAAGCTTAAGAAAACAATTGTCACAGAGACTGAAGTTCGTGGGTTTTTTTTTTAAATAAGACATCATGTTCTGAATTTTTATCTCTTTCCTGATTTTGAAGTTATCAAGTGTGTTTCATTATTTGACAATTGCATTATTAATGAAACAGAGAAACAGTTGAACATGATATTTGTCTCTTTGGATGTGACTGCAAATTTAAAAAACAGTAATAGACATTTAAAAATCGATATGTGCCCAAGTAAAAAAAAAGTTTCACGTTTACATTAAGTAAATTCTTCAATAAATTGATTTGCTTACCCCATAAACAAGTTCTCCTACCATCCCATTCCAGATTTTTGTGTCTGCATCCCTTGCTCCATATTTTCCATCAGGGACAATGGCAATTTTATACTTGATACCAATATGTTTTGCAATTTCAGATGCCAAATCTACACAGTATCCTTCATACTTGTCATTTCCTTCAAACATTTCATGATTTTTCTTGTACATAACATATGGGGATTCCTATAATGAGAGAAGTAGAACTGTAAAGGAGAAATTATAAAACATTCAAAAATCTTTATGTAACTTCAGTTTTACAATTTGACAAAAGAGTATTTAGTATTAGTATACACACTGATTTTAGTGTGGCTAGAAATTAATCATAAAACAGATGAATATAGAGGGTGCCAAAAAAGTATACACATTTTAATAAAGGAAAAAAACTATTAAAATTGTAATACTTAATATATACCAATAATAAAAGATGAATATATGTCACGTTTGAATTCTGCAACTACAAGAGGTGCTCAAAGTGGTTACCATCGGTGTCCAGACACTTCCAATTATGGCGAACCCTGCTTGAGCAACGTTGATCAAGTATTCACTTGTATACATATTGTTGGCACCCCGGTATATAAATAAATCTGCTTAGAGTTATATTAAATTGCTTTACATTGGATACTAAAAGTGAAATATTTAAAATAATTTTCTTTTGAGTGATTATCACATACCTAGCACTGTAATTGTGACAGGAAAAATATCCATTAATAACTATCTAAAGAAGCATAGTTATCATCTTTGGCAATGAAATTATTAGTTCCAAAATATTTCATGAAGTTAAAGGCTATTTAGTAGTCAGCTTCATGTAATAAAAGACTCATTCAAGGTCACAGGTCTCCATATTCTGCATCTTTTTTTTAGCCACAATAATGACCTCCTTTAGGGAAAGAGCTAGATCATTTTTTTTTTTTTTTTGCTCTCTAGCATTTAGCAAGATGCCTTTCTCAGAGCAGTCACTAGCAAGTTCATAGAAGAAATGAATTCATATTTAAAATTGTACCTACTTCTTTGCCTTAAATTGGCTTTCCTAAAATTGTTCAATATTTTGGCTCTAATTAGGGTTGTGTTCCATGAATTTTTATTCTATTATACAATATGTTCCCAATGGAAGCTAATAATTTTCTCCAATTATGACAATCACACACTTCAAGTGATAGTCCCATTTTTGAAGCAAGTAAGATGGAAAATAGAATGAAGAATTATTTTGAAAATCCATATAGACTGAAAAGTTTACTGGTAGCTAATAACTGGACAGTTTTCAGTTAAGGTGCATGCGCACGAATGCGTGCACACACACACACACACACACACACACACACCTCCTTAATGAAACCATTTAAAGGCAGTGAAATAGAGACATGTTAGCAAAAAAGCATTTGATTTTATAAATAGATCATAAAGCCACCAACTAAAGACAGAGCTGGTGAACATGCAATATATACAGAACTCCTGGTCATGCCCCAGATATTTTAGTCATTTGCACACAAAAAATGACCATGTTTCACCACAATGTCATTGAGATTATGTATTTATATTTTATAAAATTGCATGGTAACATTCATTTAGTCATTTTAATATAAATCTTTTCTTTTATCCCAGCAAATTGGTAATCGGGGAAGTCGAATTTGCTCTTGGAAGTCTGGATTAGTAGGTAATTTGCTTTGTATAATGTGGCAGTCTACACTAATTCTGTTTTTTGTTTTAAAGTGCTTTGTAAATGTAGAAACTACTTTTAAAAAACACTGTAAGAATATAAATTATATGATATGTGATTTTCTCACAGAGATGCCCTAAATTATTGTGGTCAATTGTCCAGGATTGGTTCTTGCATTATTTTCTTAAATCCTGCTTTGGGTTGACATGAATAAGTGACCCAGAAACCTCTCACTTGCCCTTTGATTTTGATGAATATTCTTTTTTAAGGTACGAATAACCTTTACTAATTGCAACTGGGAGTGGAAGAGGAGGGGATACGACAGCTCCAGCTTCTGGGGTGGCTTCACAGACTCGGTCCCGCCCTCCAAAAGCAGAATTTGATGAATATTTTAACACTAGACTTGGGTAAAGAAAGTTTATCCATCTATAAACTAATAATTTTCATCTATTAAAAGAAGAGACTATGACAATTAGTCTCTTCTTTTAATAGATGAAAATTATTAGTTTACAGAAATCATTCTCTAAGTATAAAGAGTTTTGCAAATTATAAATGTAGTTATGAATATTGGCAAGTTTTGCAAAGCACTTAATTTCTAAGATACGTTATAAAATATTATAGTTAAAATGAGCTAATGTTTTCATTGTCTCTTTTTTCTTGCAATATCTAATTAAAATATAGAAGAATATGTAGAAAACAAGCAAGAATCACACACTTGTAAAATGCTTAACATTCTAATTGAAATGGCTATATAGCTAATACCTATAACTACTGGTATAACAAGCTTAGTTTTTCAAAAGGAGCATAGCTAAGGTTCACATTTGGTACTAGGGTTGAAGATTTATTCTAAATGAACACTTATAAATTTTATATATATATATTAGCATTATATCCATATTAGCATTATCACCTAATTTGCTAAATTCCCTCTACATTGTTTTGTGAACAATTTGCTTTATTAAAGCTATACTTTTATTATTTACTCAAACATTTATTAAGCACCCACTGTGTGCCAGGCAGTTTGCTGGGAGCTAGGGTACAGAAATACATAAACTATGCCCCTTGTCCTCTTGTGATTAAATAAGGTTAAACTCTTTTTAATAAGGGTAAATGAGTGAGAGTGGCGGAGGACAATAATAATATATAGTAGTGAAAAATAATAATAGTTCTTACTTATTTAGTGCTTCCTCTATGTCAGGCACAATGCTAAGTTCTTTAATTGTGCCCTTTCAATTACTTTTCACACTGACATTTTGAGGTAGGCATTTCTCATTTTGCAGATGGAAAATTTAAGACTGAGAGAGGTTAAGCAAATTGTTCAATTCCATAGAACTAATAGCAGCGGCAGTTGAACCTCCATTTTGAAATATCTGAAAATCTTTGAAGCTAATTTTGCATATGTCAAAACATGTGCAACTATTTGAGATTTCATATGATTTAACAAGAAAAGGGACAAGATTAAAGTATTGTATTTCTGTATTCTTAATGAATGAAATTCTTTATACAAAATTTTGAGCAGACAACATAGGATAAAAATCTTTCCATATCTCCTCATAGTGTCTGGTACATATAAGACACAATAAATGTAAAGATTTTCTGGTGTGTCAATGCTTCCTAAGTAGGACTATCATGCAAAGTAATAATATTAGAACTTTTGATTCAGGTTGTCAAAAGGAAAGTAGATATTAACAAGTGCTAGGTCATCTCTTCTGAAACAGGCATATGTGTATATAAGTAAAAAAATAGTGTCTTCTTTCATGTTTTTCAATTTTATTTTTTTTGTTTGGACAGTGGGACTCTGTCACATCTTTGTTTTCCTGCCAAACAAACCAATAAAGGCTAGAAAAATCTTCAGGTAGCTGAAGAGGTTGATTGGAAATTTAAGCTTTTTGTACAACCAGGGGTGTGCACAGTTATTGAGATTTAGATGAGTGGTGCATGCAGTATAAGAGAAGTAAGATGATCATACTCAGAGAGGTGGAAGAACGCAGGTAGAGCAAGGCCAGGCTTTTCTTAAACAAAAGCTCTCATGGCTGCTCAGCTCTACTCAGTTTCTTTGAGTAGGTCTCATTTTCTTGTTCCAAATGAGTAGTAAATCCTTGACACTTGCTCAACCTCCTCATTTGCCCCATCCCTAGTCTGGCAGTATGTCCACAGGTAGCCCTTCAAATAGTGCATAGGTGAGCAGATTTAATACAAAGTATTGGGGCTACTATGGGTGAAGAAAATACCAAGTCTTTTCAAAGTAATACAACATGAATCCTAGCCAATCATTAAGGGGATTTGTGGGGCATCTTTAGTAAGCAGTCTTTTGGAGTCCCAAGTGTTCAATTGTGAATAAAATGGAATGATCAGAGGAGGTGGAATATAATCTCTTACTTCTGCCTTAAGAATATTACCTGCCATTTTTATTATCAACTACCATGCCCTGTGGGACAATAATATCTTAGAAGGTATTCTAAATGCATTACTTCTTAGTGATTATGAGTTTATTACTACAATTTCCATAAGGGATGGTGTTCTACAGCTGCTCTGCTATTTCAGGAAAGAAATTAATCTCTATCTAAAGCCGTTATATTAGGGCTTGCTTATGAAAATATATCTGTAAATGAATTAAGATGATTTTCAATCAATAAAGTATTATTTTCCTACTGAGAAAAATTTTGGGGATTTTTTTGTACAATCCAAATGTGAAATTGTTGAAGTAGATACTTATTAGAAAGGCTTAAGATTTTTCTTAACATCACAAATATAATCATCACAATTACTATAGAAAACAGTTAAAATAGTAAAATTGGTATTATCAACCAAAGTTATTTGATATTTGCTTCCCTCTGAAGAATCTTAATAGATGTAGATTATTTATCTCATGGGTAAAATTCTTAAAAGTGGAAATTAAATTGTTATTTTTCAATTCAGAAAAATGAGTTTGTTTAATAGGTGCACAATTTTAAGTTTATTTTAAATAACTTATTTGGAGCTAATAATCAATTATAACTAATTGATTATAAGCCCTTTGAAGGCAGGATAATAATAAAAGTATAGCTATATATGGGGGATATTAGTATTTGGTACAAATAAAAATAAATATATCTGTATTTTCTGGATATATATATACATATACATATATTACATATAAATATGCATGTTTAGATTATTGTATATGCACATGTATCTATGTATTGTGCATCTACAAAATTCTACATGGAGAAGATAAAGTATCAAACATCTCATAAAATCTGTAAAAAGTAACCTTTACAAAGATGAAGTGTGGTAAGTTCAATTGCTTTTATTGACATAATTCTAACACTGTAGTGAAAATACATCTGGATTTATGGCAAAATTCCTAAAGGATTGTTATGTTTATAAGATGATAAGAAACATTTTCTTAGTTGATTAATGCATCACAGACATCATTTAACTTCAGTAATAAAGATTTGGGGGCTTGGCTGAAATATCATTGTATCATCTCTCCTTTCCCAGAAAGTTCAGCAGTCAAACAAAGTGAGATTACAGAGGAAAACACCACCTTCTCTTTCCCCAAGCTATCTTGAAAACAGCCTTTTCCTCAGTTGCTGCCCTTATCCAAACCACATGGCACAGATTTGGCTTCCTTGGGTTGTTTACAGAAAGTATTATTTTGAAGTAAAAAGTTAAATCAGTATGGTCACAGTCTTATTAGTTTTACAGAGTTTGTAAAATTTTTAGTGACCAAGATGTAAAGATAAAAAAAAGATGATCATCTGAATCCAAGACTTTAGACCTTTCAACTTTGTAGTCATGATTCTAATTTGATAATATTGTCAATTTTACTTTTTATTTAGGTTTAGTAAGTTATTTTCAGTATGGCTATATTCAGGTAGAACAAATAAATCATTAAAATGAAGATCACATTATAAATACACAACACCATTATAAAAAATAAATTTCAACAGTGCAAAAAGCTAAAGCTACATTTTATTTAAGAATGATAGCTAACATATGTATCATGTTACTTGTCTACTTTCTCTCACTAGAATATATGTTTAACTGAGTGCAGGATTTTTGTCTGTTTTGTTCTCTTACATATCCCGGACTTTTAATTGTGCCTAGCACATAGCAGACGCTTAATAAATATTTATGAATAAATAAATGAATTTATCAATCAATTTTATTTAACAGTAGCATATATCATTACAGTGTATCAACATAAATAACAGCATACACAAAGGAAAGACAAATGGGAGAACACCAATGTCATATCAATTCAGTCAAAATGAATGATTTCCAGTGCTACAACACTCTCAGCCTTCTTGTGTATAGATATCTGTCTTGCACATATTACAATGTCTAACCAACTCCATCTGTGTTGGGAATTTTCAATTGAATTTGGTGGATTATTACATGCAGGTGCTAATACCTCATTCATCTACAAGGAACCATATTTCTTGCAAAATGAAAGAGGTGGTAGAGGTGTCATAGGTCCCAGGCTATCATTTTCAACAAAAGCATCACAAGGAACACGCAGGGAAAGGGTTCTGGTATGTTTTCTTTTCTTTTTGAATTACTGAATCATTATGCAGTTGCAAAAACCAGAGTATTATTTATATGAAGATTACATTTTTATACAAAAGACAAATACTAGTGTTGTACTATTTTGATAGCAAAAATATTGATATCACTGTCAAACAGCAAGTAACTTTACATAATACTCTTTATGCATATAGGAAACTTAGATTTTTCAATCATTTTTACTTATTTTTTGATAGCATGCTTCCTGAAGACCAGCCATGCTTGCAAAATTCACTCAATATTTTGGTTTTAAGAATTATATCTGCAGCCCCTATAATAACAGGGATGGAAAGGAGATTCTCTACATTATACCAATAATGCACATTAAAACACTTTATTTAACACAGAACAGGCAAAATTTCAAAACATCTTCAAAGAAAACAACTGTTTATATTCAGAAAACAGGACACAGATTCGTAGACATTTACTTTTAAAAAAATCTACGCTTGGAATTACGAGTGATATGATTCCATTATTTATGTACAATGACCTTATTTCAAGATATGGGAACTGATACGTCATAATCGCCAAGTGATTCTTTTTCAACATCTATTTATTTTCTTGAGAAAGATGAGGATTAATTCTTCTTTTGTTTTAGTTTCTCAGAAAAGTCACAGAACTTAAAAAAAAAATTTTTTTCTGGTAGTCCAGAGTTGGTCATCCAAGAAGAATCCAACATGAAAAATTAGCTCAAGTTTACTACTCAGGAGAACAATACTTGAGCCTTAGTTAGGAATAGTCGAACACCGTGGAACTCATTTCTTTCTTGATCAATTTCTTAAAATAGGATTCTTCATCAGAGGCTGAAAAGAGGAGGACTGTACTGAAGTATGACTTTCCATTACTGTGTCTTTTTTAGGAAAAGAAATATATATATTTTGCTTTTCAAGTCCCATGCAAACATTACACAATTAAGTTAGAAGGTATATATTTTGCACTCTTACACAAAAACTATTGTTGGTTAGTTTGCATTCTAAAATCATAAACTTCTGATCAAAGCTTGGCAGATTAACATTAAATTGCTGGCTGGTGATGCAACACAGATAAAACTAACTGCAACATGTATAAGCTTCTCTCTGGCATTTCATGCTTTCACCTCAATGTTAAAATTTTGGAAATAAGTTGACATGACTAAAACCTAAAACTAAAATTACATAAGCTACAAACTAAATTAAATAAAATTCCTCCACTTATTTAGAGAATGGGCTTCATAGATAATTAAATATATGTTCTGCCTAATGAGACAGTGAACTGAAGATACATAACTTTAAATTAGATAACAAAGTTCACCGATTGTTCATCTCTTTTGACTAGCATTGATTCTAAAGGGCATGTTTGACTTTAGAAGAGAAAAATATGTAAGATATTCTATTATTTAAATGGTAATTTTATGAAAATTTCTTCCAAAAAACAGCCTTAAAATTTAGGGTATATTTCATTTTTATGATATGACTGAATGAAGCAATCATATTTTTCTAATTTCTAGATCAATTATGTTGTATATTTATCACTGGTCAATGAGAAAAATAATCGGTGTGAAAAAAGACTTTTGCATTAAAAATAAATATAAAACAGAATTTATTTCTAAAGCATTGAGTTGTATAAAACATGTTCATTAAAATCTTCACATTCACATCTCCACTATTATAAACAGATACTGCAAATCATTACCCAATGATTGAACTACCTGGAAATTATAATTTTAAAAACCACTAACTACTGTTACATTGATGTTTTAAAAAAACATAATAACAACAATAACATGGTATTTACTACAGATATTTTATATGATTTGCTGTTGATCTTTTTCATGTTCATTCTTTTGTCCTTTGGAATCTTAGCATGCATACATTTCCAACTACAGCATGACAGTTTCAAATTTTAACATATGAGCATTTTTCTGAGAACAACAATGCAGCAAAAGATAATACAAATGAAAGTACCAAATGTACTCAAAGCTCAGGACAAACCTATTCAAAGTCTGAACAGACTTTTTTGATCAGGACACCCATGTCACCACTGCTAAGAAGCAGTTTTCACCCTCCCTATTCACTATAGCTGGGGAATTAAAATTGCCTGTGGACCAAACGGAATAGCATAAAGCACAGACCAAAACTTACCATAATTGTGGTTACAACCACTGTTCTGTTCTCAATAGCTGCTGTGTCATTGCCAAGAGTGGGTACATCTTGAATCAAGACTAATTTATCCATATCATTCCAATAACCAACCTGCCAAATAGAGAAAAAATTCTTAACACATTTAATTCTTATTGGAACAATGAGAGATATTAATAAGCAAGCAAATAAAACAAATTTAAAAAGCTGATGAAAAAGTTTGGAAGTTTTCTTAATTGATGATGAGCCAGTTTTCCTGATGTTAATGATACTACCGGGTATACATTTGCAACTTTACAATTTACAGTTATGGAGTAGCCATGACATTGGGAATGAGTGATGCAAAAGGAATATGGGTACAGATGGCACAACATTTTATGATGATCCTTTCTTCTAGTGAGATGGACTGGCACCCTCTAAAATTATATGATTTTATCAATAACGGTACAGGTCTTATGGTAAAGGGAATAGTCAGATCTACAAAGGGGATATTACAGGATGTTTTTAAGTAAAAACAACCTGTGTATCTTAAAGCAATATAGAAACAATTTTTGGTTTGACACACCTAACCCATAGGTAACAGTCTTACCATATCTAAAATGCTAGATATATCAGAAATTAATATTAGTGAACAAAATTTTCACTTTCAAAGTTTACATTTAGGTTAGTATTTTTTCATTTTTAATTCCTTATATCACTTTCTCATTTATTTGCAACACAAACTCCTTTCCATAAAATACAATACATTAAGTAATTAGTTAAGCACTTTATAAAATAGTAAACTACAATGGTGTCTTAAAGGAAAGCTAGGATTCTTTGAATCATGCAGACAATTAAGTAATAGTAATGGCTACCACTTATTGACTGCTTGCTCTGCAACAGATACTGCACTTAATGCTTTTTAAATATGAATCTTACTCCATTGTATAAATAGAGTATTACTCCGCTATAAAGAAGAATGAAATCATACCATTTGCAATGATATGGATGGACCTAGAGACTATTAGGTTAAGTGAAATAAGTCAGAGGAAGACAAATACCATATGATCTCACTCATATGTGGAATCTGAAAAACTGTATGAATGAGCAAAGTACACAGAAACTGTCTCATAGATATAGAGGAAAAATCAGGGTTGCTAATTGGGAGGGGGATGGGGATGAGGGAGAAGGGGAAGGGATTAGACAGCAAAAATAGGCAACTACAATATTGCCACTGGGATATGAAAAACAGTTTGGGGAATATAATTAATAATGTTGTAAATATTTTGTGAGGTGTCAGATGGTCATAGGTCTTGTTAGGGAGACCATTTCATGGATGGAGTAGAGGTTTGATCACTGCACTGTATAACTAAAGCGGAGGTTGTATACCTACTGTAATGGAATATATATAGATAGTCACGGGATGTGGATTATACTGTGGAAGAGAGTCAGAGGAAGAGTAATAGATATATATGATATGGGGGGGGAGTGGGGTGGCGAATTGGGGGTGGGGGGTTGTCACTTTGAGAGGTAATATGTATAACTATTGCACTGTGTTGTACACCTGAAACTAATTTAAAAAATATGAATCTTAAAGTTTATACACACAGCAAATATAAAGGTATGTGTAATTATTATCTATACTTTGGGGATGAAGACCCATATTAGAATGTTAAATAAGTTGTACAAAGTAATACTCCAGTGGGACCAGAATTCAAAACTCAGGTCTGTATGACACTGAATCCATATACTTCGTTATTATGCTACGCAGCCTCCCCAAATCAGTGTTTATTTAACAATTGCCACACTTCTTTCTTGAATTTCTGGATGCAATTGATAAAACTCATGTCTCCAATGCAATGTATATAATAGCTCACTGCACTGGTCTGTTTACTATTTATTCTAATATGTTTTGGAAGTCTCTCTTGCTTCCTTCAAGTTTCTTAACTGTGTATTTGTGAACATATTAAAATAAAGTAAGCATTACTATGTTAAAAAGGGTCACTATATTTTTCATAAATATTGTATATATAATTCAATAACAATAGAGAAAAACTTTTTCATTAATATGACTTGCTATACTTCTTCGTTTGATCTGAAATTGTAAATATATATGAATTCAGCTATTCTTTTCTCCTTTTTTTTTGGTTTTGTTTTTTTAATATTAGTTTCAGGTGACAAAACAACATAATAGACATTTCCCCCCCCAACAAAGTGATAACCCTCCCTCCCCAAGTCTACCAGCCCTCTGATATCATATATAGCTATTACAATACCATTGATTCTATTCCCTATAGTGTACTTGAATTCAGCAATTATTTTCAATTGTCTGTATGAATTCATTTGTAGCTAACATTTATTTAATATTTTAGTGATAAATTTAATTTATGAACAACTATGCCTTTGAGACCTATTGTCTCTCATGTACTTAAAAAACAGAAAACCAACATGTCAGTTGCTTCCTGTTAATTCTCCTTTCCACATGACAGTGATATGACATGAAAATAGGTTTTAGAGTTTAGCACTCTATTAAAGTACAGCCACCCTCCAGATCTCAGCAGCCCATTCTCTGGGAAAGGCCAATTTTCTTTATTAATGAGTTCGCACAACAGAAAAACCATAAAATCTGGGACACATTCTAGAGAGCCCTCCTGTGTTAGCCTAACAATGACATTTTGCGTTAAAAACAGCCCATGGGTTCACAACTATCTACCCCCAAAAGATAAATGATTTAGAAGTACTGGAAAATTAAAATAATAAACAAAAATATATCCAACTATATGTGCCTTATATTTACTTGCAATTCTTGTTACAAAAGAAAGCCATGATTTGTGATGTCAGACCAATTAATGGCAGAACTCATGGGACATGGACTTATTGGGAAGTAAGTTTATATGGAATGGATAGTGATAGAGCAGTCACTTCCTAAAGAAAGGAATCTAAAACTTTGGACCACGAACTTCACAGGACATGGACTTTCTCTCTCTAGTTCTTCACAACATTTTACAATTTACTAAGAAGTTTTCCCATGTCTGAACTCATTTAACTAGATAGGGAACTAGGCATTTTTCCTAGAGACAGAAATTGGGTGAAAAATAGTTTTGTAATGCTAGAGCAAAAATATGGAAGCATTTAAATCACTGAACTGAGTATGTTAGAAAACTGTTTGTCTTCTTTGGACTGCTAAAAGTGAATTGTGTGGAAATGTAACCATAATATAATGTAAGAGTAAATATCTCTGAATTTACGGTGGACTTTGCCTGCAGGGTAGGGATTTGGGGCTTGTGTGGAGCCCCTGTTCTACTCAGAGTTGGCTCCTTGGAGAGCTGATTTGATCAGACCTGTTCTGAAAAACATAGTTTAATTCCAGCCCTAAAGAGAACACTCACATGCTGTAGGACTGATAATATTCATATTTCTCAGCAGTAAAGAGAATGACCTCTGGAGCTGGGTAAGCATTGGTTTCCACCGCAGCTCCATCTCTTTCTAGCTGAGCATCCCTGGCCACATTACTTAGTTTCTCTGAGCCTTACTTTTCTATAAAATGAGAAAAAATACATCTCATTTTCTGGTTGTTGTGAAGATTAAATATAAAAATGCACATCAATTTCCCATTACTGTCTAGCATATAACCTGCTTTCAATAAATATAATTTTTGCAATTAAGAATTCCTTAAACTGTGGAAGCCTAGAGTGTTCCCTCTGAGAATTACCAGAATGACAAGATTCCACGATAGTTAGGAACTGGGACTTCAGAAAGACCTTTGTGGCTTCTGCTTAATTAGACTCTCAGTCAGCTTTCCTGTTACAGAAGTCAGACAAACTAATGGGTTGACGCTGATGTATTTTCAAAGACAGCTCCCTTGCTGGCAAATGTTCAATTTACAAGAATGATTGCTCGGTTTTCAGACATATTGCCGAGTCTCACCAGCACAGTGTTTCTCATGGTAGCTCATTTTTAAGTTTAATATTCCTGACAGAATGCCCAAGTTGATTGTTGCCATAGAAAAATGAAGATAGATGAGACTACACCATTTTACACTTCATATTTCTTTTAAGAGTCTTAGACGAATGTCAGCTGAGTGTGAAGATGTGCTGTTCATCACTCTCTCAACTTACTCTTTAACTTTCATCTCAAAAAAGCTTAATTTTTGTTAACCATCATGGTTCAAAGACCGTGAAAAGATTCAGTACTATAAATAGCCCACTTGATATTATCACTAGTTATTGCCAATTTCTTTTTTCCATTATTCTTTCTTTTTCATACAGCAGATCATTTTACATTTTGTACTTACTGTTTTGTGAAATATGGAATTGTCTTTTGCATTTTAGATAGCTTCTGCTTGAATGGCTAATTTTGCAAGGCAAGAAGGTGTGCCTGTTTTACCTTTGTCCACCAGTTACTAATGTTTCTGGGGGCCTGTGGATTATTTTTGTCTGCCAGCTAGCAGGGGGATTTTGCTTATAATGAGCCTCTTTCTTTCTTATTGCTGGCTGTGTGCTGATAAAGTGGGTAAAGTCAGGGTTTACATGGAACCCTCTAAATTTCTTTTTAAGAGCATGTCTCAGTCCCTTGCTGCAGGCAGTGTCCCTAGAGGAGCCCATCATGCAGTTTGGCTTCTGAGCCTTTGTCCATCTCCTGCTGTACGTATGTATATGATGTGAATTATGTAGGTCCCAGGCTACCCTGTTTTAGCTGGCAGCCTGCACTCAAGGAGGTGCCACTCAGAGGCTGAAAAGCTATAGATGGTTTTCATGGCAGTGCCAACTCTCTCCTTCCCACAAATATGCAGAAGCACACCCTATGAAAGACTGGAGTAAAACACAACTCAGTAAGCCTTTGCCATTTTCCATGTATTACTTAATTGTCCTTCCTCCAACTTGTCTTCAGGTTCTTGCCTATTCCATTTCTACCTATCCAAACTCTAACTTCTTGGCTAACTTTAAATCCCACCTCCTCCATGCAGCCTTCCTTGGTTTTCTTTCCTCTAGCTGGAAGTGATTTCTTCTTTAAAATTTCCACATGGCTTCTCTTTAATTATCATATGGAACTTATTGTATTCTACCTTACTAGAAAATAAACTCCTTTAGAGAAGAGTCTACTCAGGCGAGGTAATGAGGTAGAAAGTTTCTAGAATTAGACATATGTGAATTTCAAATCTTTGTTTTGTTACTTACAGGCCTTAAACAAGTAACCATAACATATTGGACCAAAATATTCTCACTGGAAAAAGGGACAATAATATTCACATTATAGTTTGTTGTAAGGATTAAATTTCATCAAGTCCAGTGCTTGGGACAAAGCAAGCATTTCATAAATTATAGCTATCATTATTATATTAAAGCAGGAAAGCATATTTGGGAAAAAATTTTTAAACAGCCAAGTGATGAAACAAATAGAGTTTTTAAATAAATAATGTGAACATCTCTTTCCTTGAGCATCCTAGTTAAGACTAGAGAAATGGAATGTTAAAAATTATGTGTTAATTATATATGTATAAAATGTATGTAGCTAATTATGGTGATGTGATTAAATGGCTTCTTTATATAAAGTACTTTTTG
This sequence comes from Aselliscus stoliczkanus, assembly GCA_033961575.1. NCBI lineage: Eukaryota > Metazoa > Chordata > Mammalia > Chiroptera > Hipposideridae > Aselliscus > Aselliscus stoliczkanus. The sequence continues at coordinate 59,696,960 of CM066736.1, forward strand.
GATGTTGGGAAGACTGCCAGCAGAATTAACTTCTGAAATCTAAGAATCTGGCATGAACATCTTCCTCAACAACCTCTCCAGCCCCTTAATTGGACTTTTTTAGGTATTTCTCTCATTCCCCAGACTAATAATAATCTTAATAATCTTATCTTCTATCTCTCTGTCCTTTGCTCATTTGAATGTGTTTACTTGCTTACTTCAAGAACATTCAGCCTGTTCTAAAAATGTCCACCCATTAGAAATAGTTTTCTTTGTTCTCTCTCATAAGTGATTACATGGAGGTATGTATTTTCCCTGCACTGTGTGCTTTCCTGAAGAATAAATTTTGCTTTGTGAGGTTCCTTTAATAAAATATTGCTTCCACTTTGGATCAAGGATATAAACAGTGTATAAATTATTCTGTTTCAGCTTTGGTACACAATTAAGTATCAATTATATTACATAAGAATTTATTTCAGCACAGATTACCAAGAAAGTATACTGTATTTTGCCATGTATAATGTGCACCTACATTTTTGGCCTAAACTTTCAGGGGAAAAAAATCTTTCGTTTTATCTCAATTTTTTATTTGTTTACATTTAGGTACTTGTTTTTTGTATTATAAAGGAACTTTAGCATTTAATTTTTAAACATATTATGGTACAAGAAATTTTATGTAACAAATAATTACAAAACACAAGAACAGATACAAGGTACAATAAATTTTATGTACCAGCTGCAAATTTATGATATTTATGCATCATAGAAGGCTAAGAACTGTTCATCATTGCAAGTTTGTTGTAAGTTCAACAAAACCAATTATTGTATTCCAGGGTATTATTTTGCATACGAATATCATTATTGATTTCTAGAGTTACACTTTTAACTCTAGAGAGCATAAATAAAAAATTAAAAACATTTATATAGATATTGAATTAGTACTACACACATCTTTATTTTTCCCTCACAAATTTGGGCAAAAAAGTATGCATTATACATGGAAAAATATGGTATTTTGTAAATACACGCAATAAAAAAGTATAGACTATGCAGTTACCTTTCACCTGTAAGCTTTTAAAAATGTCAAATGCAAAGTAAAAAATGTCAAACGCAAAGTTCAAGTGTGGCTCACCTTTCTAGGTCCTGTGCTCTTTAGCTCAAACACATCCATTGTGTAATTGACCCTACGTCCATAATGGTCAAACTGAACATTCCCTGTCAGCCCTTGAATTCGAACCTATGAATGAAAAAGAAAATCGAAACATGTATTCATTTGCCATTTCACTTACAGAAATCTCGACTTCATCTGCCAGGCTTTCCACCACATATAAGTGTGGAACTATAAACTATAAGCAACTCACTAAAGAAACCATGGGGTATTTGATCTACTGAAATAGAATTCGAAATAGGAATATCAAAGGAATATATAAGCAATTCTACTATACAAGATGAATATGTTTCATTTGTTTTTTATATTATAAGGTTTCCATTGAACTGACAGAATAATTCCTCAATATTGAAGTATTATTTACAGGAATGGAAATATGGTTTGCTTATAGTTACTTTTTAATTTTATCTATAGATCCACATAATAAATAGCCCTGATAGCCACATAAGATCATGTTTCTCCTTGCTAACATTAAAAGTAAGATATTAGAAGTTCAAATATATAAATATATTTTTGAAAATATTCAACTGTATTTTATTCCAAATTTCCTTTTATTCATTTTTACTTCTGTTCTGAACCCATGGCATTTCAGAACATTTAATATAATATTAAAAATGTACACATATTACAGTAAACATTCTAAAAGTAGTAAATAAATTATTTTATCCAAGATGTGCTGAGGTTGTCATAGCTAGTGCTTGCCAAATATTTCTGATTCTTTCCCATTGTGAGCCTAAGGTTAAGTTTGTACTTCCTGAACCCCTTGTGGTTAGAGAGGCCTATATCACTCTTTTCTGACAAATGAGTTGTAAACAAATGTGATGAGTCTCACTACTGAGCTAGAGTTTAATTACCAATTTGAAATCTCCCACAACTTTATTTCCCTTTGTAGTGTTCAAAATGGTAGCTGCTCTGTCAGCTTGGGTCTCTGAGGGGTTACACTAAGCAGAGTGTCCCTGCTAACCCAGTGTGTGTGAGAGAGAAATAGTCTTCTATGGTTTTAAGCCACTGGAACTTGGGGTTGTTTATTACTACAACATCCTGACTACGCATCTATGTAAGATATAAATACCACTATTCTACCCAGTATTCTCTTTAGAAATGTCGCAAAGATGTTAATGAGTTCATATATATTAAAATGGTAATTGTAATATATATTTATTTTCAGATATTTCTTGAGTATCTACTTAAGCAAGACTGTAAAATAAATTGAACTTAAATAAAATTGTGAGTTACCTGTTTGAGTGTCCTTTCCATGTCAATCCCTTGGCCCCATGGAGCAGCAGGATTTGCCAGACAATCCCCAGCATTTCCTCTCCTTGAAATATCAATTTTCTGCCTTCTAAGATTTCGGAAAGTTTCAGCCATAACAAGGACTCCATCATAAGTCAGAGCAGATGTGTACTAACAAAGTGAAAGTAATTATAATGGTAAGTGTTAAAATCATACCATCACCAGGAATAGCCTCGAGGCTCTGTGGATTTATGACATGAAGCACTGTCCTGTCTGAAAGGCAGTTAAATTACTGATAATTACTTGACTCTAGTTTCAAACATTTCTATTATCACTTGATTACAAAGACTGTATACCAAATGTCATTATTCTGATTTAAAAAGGAGGCATACATGCTGAAAAACAAATTCTAATGCACAGTTGTCCAGCAGTTGGGAGGAAAACATTTAGGTGAGATCTTTTCATTGCATCCAAGTCGAAATCTCACTCTTTTCCTCCAAAATGCTTAGCAGGGTTCTCTGAGATTTAATACATGTTTATTGACATGAAGCTGTATATCTCTGTTCAGCTCCTCAGAAGAATGAATGGGGATGTCTATTGTTACTCACATACTGGATATCTGAAATAACATCTACATATTTAACAAATGTGCTTGCACCAGTCACTGTGTGAAATAGGAATGAGTATTGTTATGCTAATGCCTGCTGAGTGTATTCAGGGAGGTTAAACCATTTCTCTAAGTTTCCATTGTAATCTAGGATCAAAGTCGAGAAGTGAGATATAGATTGTCTGCTTTGTGATAACCACCCAGTACTTCTCTTTGAGAAAAGACAGAGCCCTCATGAAAAGATTATTAAGGTTAGGAGAGGAAATAAGGAAAAAACTGAAAAGAAAAATGTAATTTGTCTAGGGGGAAATAAATAAACAAACAGAGCGAATACTTGTAGACTTTGATTAGAGAATTCCTAAGCATGTGGAAAATATGGCATGATTTTTTTTTTGAAGCATGGTAGAGCATCAACTGCCAATCATGACAAAAAACTATTATTCATTATCTCTGTCAGGAATTCTCTGTGGTCAGTTCCATATGATTAACACATTCTAAGACTCTACTAGGGGTAATTATGTGCTGTGGAATATGGACAATGATCTCCTTGATTGCTGCTTATAAACAAAGAAAAATAATTTGAAATTCAAATTGTAGAAAGTAAACTCAGGCAGTATGACTATTAGGCATAGGAGCCAGCATTTCAGAGAAGAGAAGAACTAAAATGTGGAAAAGATCATGATTATAAATTTTAACAAAGAAACTTTCAATGGTAGGGAACTTTATTAAAAAGCTTCATCAGAAAGGTGTAAATGAGACTTGTAAATATAGAGCCTCGCTATATATTCTTCAAGGACATGACAATTAAGGCTTAAGGACAAACATAACACCCTCACATTTGGAATGGGTTTGCTGAAGGAAATTAAGGTGCTAAGCAAGGTGACAAATCAAAGATGAACATACCTCCTTACTTACCTGGACCAACACATCTTTGAATAGAGAAAACCTTCAAATCATATTTTGGTAGGGCAAGAAAATAAAATGAGAAATAAAGTAGAACTTGCTAAAGGTATATAAGGCAAGAGAAAAATGCTAGTATTTTAGGATCAAGAGAGGCAAAAGGAAAAATATTGTTGCTTTTTCAAGAGGGAGAAAGAAACTGAGAAGACACAGCACCAAAAAGTAAATGTATTTGCTGTGTTTTAAAAAGCCCATTCATTCTTATGGAACAAGTGAACTAAAAAAATGAACAGATCACACAGAATGAAGGAGAGCAAAGCCGATATTTAGTCAGAGTGGCAAAGGCCTTTGCTAGGTCATAGAACTGACAGATGGAAAGAAGCAATAGTTTTAATCTTTAGGATTTACCTTTTCAAAGGATTTAATTCATTTCCACATGTCTTACAGTACTAAAGTTCAAGAAATCATATTTATGGGCACACTCTTCTAGATGGCATCTAGAAAATTCTTATTCAATAAACACTTTATTTTAGTGCAGGGTAAAATTCGATATTTTAAAGAGTTATTTACTGTTTTAAACAGTGATTAGAATGCTGAAATGAGTTCTGTTTATCAAGGTCTATAGAAAACCAAAGTTTGGCAGAATCATAGGGCAGTCACAAGAGTCGGGCTTTGAGAAAGAAGGACTAGGCTAATTCTAACTCTGCTTCTCATAGTTTCACAGGAAATTGGAGTATAGTTTTCAGTTATGAAACACAAAACAGAAAAACCAAATAAAACAAGATAATAATGATTATTTCCTGTGGTCGTTGTGAGAATAAAATTTCATATCAAATCTGAGAACTCTTTGAAAGATGTGTTGAACACTGGCTTTAAATGGTGAGGACTACAAAGATGAATAATGATGGTTACTGCCCACAAAGGCATTTGTAAGGGTGAAAGTAGACAAATCATTATGGTAGGTCCTTGGTGAGAATTACACAATCAAATATTATTCATATTACAAAGGAGAAAGGGATCATATTAACCGGAGGACTAAGAAAAGGCTTCACAGGGAAAGTAGAATTTGAAATCAAGACTTGGAAAATGGTTGGATTTGGACAGATGGAAATGAAGGTGGAGGACAGCTGAGGTGGAGCAAGAGCACAGGGACTGATAAGGAGTGAAACAATTGAAGACAGTTCAACTTGTCTGGTCAGAAAGGAATGAGAGGGACATAAAACTGGAAAGACTTGTTAGGCCTACATTGTGGAAAACATTTATTCCAGAAGATTTTTTTAAAGACAGGGAGTGACATCAGTCAGAATGGCTATCATCAATTAATCAACAAACAAGTACTGGCGGGGCTGTGGGGAAAAGGGAACCCTGCTGCACTGTTGGTGGGATTGCAGATTGGTGCAGCCACTATGGATGTCAGTATGGAGGTATCTCAAAAAACTGGAAATGGAACTACCTTTTGACCCAGCAATTCCGCTCCTAGGTATTTATCCTGAAAAACCCAAGACACTAATTCGAAAAAATATATGCACCCCTATGTTCATTGCAGCACTATTTACAATAGCCAAGACTTGGGAATGATTGAAATGCCCATCGGTAGGTGACGGGATTAAGAAACTGTGGTACATTTATACAATGGAATATTACGCAGCTATAAAGAAGAAAGAAATCGTACCATTTGCAACAATATGGATGGACCTAGAGAACATTATGCTAAGTGAAATAAGTCAGGCAGAGAAAGACAACTACCATATGATCTCACTTATATGTGGAATCTAAAGAACTGAATAAATGAGCAAAATAAACAGAAATAGTCTTAGAGACACAAAGGGAAAACTGATAAGGGCTAGATGGGATGGGGATTGGCATGATGGAGAAGGGGTAGGGAAGAGGCAACATAAACTGGTAACTACAATAGTACCGCAGGGATAGAAGAGACAGTTTAGGGAATATAATCAATAATGTTGTAAATATTTTTGTAGGGGACCAGATGGACTCATGTTTTGTCAGGGAGACTACTTCATCGACGGTGTAGTGGCCTGACCACTGCACTGTACATCTGAAGCTGCTGCTGATTAATATTAGATGTTGACTATAATTTAACACATATATAGTCATGGGATGTGGAATATAATGTGGGGCTGGAGTCAATGGAATTGTAATAGATATGTATGATATCGGGTGTGGGAGGACAGGAGAGGGTGGAGGGGGTAGTCACTTTGTAAGGGGTGAAAAATAACTATTGCATAGTTTTGTACATCTGTAACTATTAATAATAATAAAAATAATAAAAAAAGGAATGAAAATGCACTGTTCCTCCTCTCGTGTGGTTAAATCTTTCCAATAGCTTTGAGATTCATTTGTATTCTGTACAGACATTTGCAAGCATTGGGCATTGCAGTGGAATTCCACAAAGTCTTGGTGGTGAACAGTGAAACGCTTTTCGCGACAGCTACACAGTTCCCTGCATTCCTTACTGTGCAGCAGTGGCATTACATCACATTTTGGAGGCCTTTCTCTTGTTTCATTCAATTACTTCCTTGAAGGGACATAATGTGCCATCATGGGGATGAAGGCTCCCCACAAAAAAAATAAATAAATTAAAATAAAATAAAGACAGGGAGTGACAAGATCAAAATCATACTTCAAATCTTGGTGAAAACAAAAAACATCAAGTATAATTTAATTAAGTACATTTAATCCTCATTATTTGTGAATTCTGCCTTTGCAAATTTGCTTACTTGCTAAAATTTGTGACCCCCAAATCAATACTTGTGGCTGGTCGTTTGTAAACATGTGTAGCATGGTGAAAACCGGTGTCACCCAACACATGTTCCCAGCTGCAGTCAAGCAAGGCACCCCTCTTTTTTTGTTTGTTTTCTTTTAAAAATTTTCTTTAAAATATAGCTAATACACAGTATTTTATTAGTTTCAGTTATTCAACATTTATATACCTAAAGAAATGATCACAATGATAAGTCCAGCAACCATCTGACATTGTACTATGTTATCACAATACTGTTGACTATATTCCCCATGCTGTACATTCCATCCCTGTGATTTATTTGGACCTCTTATTCCTCTTCCCCTTTCTGTTTTTTAAATTTATCAATTGCAGTTGACATTCAATATTATTTTATATTAATTTCAGATGTACGCATAGTGGTTAGACACTGATATAATTTAAGAAGTGATCCCCATGACTAGTCTAGTACCCATCTAGTATTATACGTAGTTATTACCATATCCTTGATTGTATTCCCTCTGCTTTACTTTATATCCCTATGAGTATTTTGTAACTATCAATTTGTACTTCTTTTTTTTTGTTTTCAATTTATACTTCTTAATCCCTTCATGTTTTTCACCTTGCTCCCCAACCCCCACCCATCTAACACTCCAACAAATTTAGTACCCATCTGACACCATACATAGTTATTACAATATATTGACTACATCCCTTATATTATACCTACATCCCCATAACTACTTTTTTCTTTTTTTAAATTTATATATATATATATTTTAATTAGCTTCAGCTGTACAACAAAGTGCAATAGTTATACTTTTTACCCCTCAAAGTGACAACCCCCCTCCCCCAATTCCCCCTTCCCCCTCCTCCCCCCCATGTCATACTATCTATTACAATTCTTTTGACTCCCTTCCACCATATAGTCCACATCCCGTGACTGTCTATATATTCAATTACAGTTGGCATACAATATTATACAACATCAATTTCAGATATACAGTGCAGTGATCAAGCCTCTACTCCATCCATGAAGTGGTCTCCCTAACAAAACATGTGACCATCTGACAGCGCAGAAAATTTTAACAATGTTATATTCCCCTAATTGTCTTTCATATCCCTGTGAAAATATTGTAGTTACCTATTTATGCTGTCTAATCCTTTCCCCTTCTCCCTCATCCCCACTCCCCTCCCAACTAGCAACACTGTTTTTCCTCTATATCTATGAGACTGTTACTGTTTCTTATGCTCATTCATTCAGTTTTTCATATTAACATATCAGTGAGATCATGTGGTATTTGTCTTTCTCCGACTGACTTATTTCACTCAACATAATAGTCTCTAGGTCCATCCATATCGTTGCAAATGGTACGATTTCATTCTTCTTTATAGCGGAGTAATACTCCATTGTATAAATGTACCACAATTTCTTAAGCCAGTCATCTACCGATGGGCATTTCGGTTGTTTCCAAGTCTTGGCTATTGTAAATAGTGCTGCAATAAACATAGGGGTGCATATATTTTTTCGATTTAGCATCTTGGATTCCTCTGGGTAGATTCCCAAGAGTGGAATTGCTGGGTCATACGGCAGTTCCATTTCCAGTGTTTTGAGATACCTCCATACTGATTTCCATAATGGCTGCACCAATTTGCAGTCCCACCAACAGTGCACCAGGGTTCCTTTTTCTCCACACCCTCGCCAACACTTGTTGTTTGTTGATTTGTTGATGATAGACATTGTGACTGGAGTGAGGTGGTATATCATTGTGGTTTTTATTTGCATTTCTCTGATGATTAGTGAGGTTGAACATTTTTTCATATGACTGTTGGCCATCTGTATGTCCTCTTTAGAGAAATGCCTCCTCATATGCTCTGCCCATTTTTTAATTGGGTTGTTTGCTTTTTGGTGTTCAATTGCATGAGTGTTTTATAAATTTTGGATATCAACCCCTTATCAGATATATCATTGGCAAATATCTTCTCCCATTCAGCAGGCTGCCTTTTTGTTTTGTTGATGATTTCCTTTGCTGTGAAAAAACTTTTAAGTTTGATGTAATCCCATATGTTCATTTTTTCTTTTATTTCCCTTGCCCGAGGGCATATATCAATAAAAATATTACTCATGGTAATGACTGCAAACTTACTCCCTATATTTTCTTCTAGGAGTTTTATAGTTTCAGGTCTTACATTTAAGTCTTCAATCCATTTTGAGTTTGTTCTCATATATGGTGTAAGTAGGTGGTCTATTTTCATTTTTTTGCACGTGTCAGTCCAATTTTCCCAGCACCATTTATTAAATAGACTATCTTTACTCCAGTGTAAATTCTTGCTTCCATTGTCATAGATTAAATGACCGTATATAGATGGGTTTATTCCTGGGCTCTATTCTATTCCATTGGTCTATGTGTCTGTTTTTATGCCAGTACCATACTGTTTTGCTTACTGTAGCCTTGTAGTATGTTTTGATGTCAAGTAGTGTGATGCCTCCAACTTTGTTCTTATTTCTCAACATTGCTGTAGCTATTCGGGGTCTTTTGTGGTTCCATATAAATTTTAGGATTCTATGTTCTATTTCTGAGAAAAATGTCCTTGGTAGTTTGATTGGAATTGCATTGAATCTATATATTTCTTTAGGAAGTATTGACATTTTAACTATATTAATTCTTCCTATCCATGAGCATGGTATGTATTTCCATTTATTTGTACCTTCTTTGATTTCTCTCTTCAGTGTCTCATAATCTTGTGAGTACAGGTCTTTTACTTCTTTAGTTTAATTGATTCCTAGATATTTTATTGTTTTTGAAGCAATTGTAAAAGGGATTGATTTCCTGATTTCTTCTTCTGATAGTTTATTATTGGTGTATAGAAACGCCACTGATTTCTGAACATTAATTTTGTATCCTGCTACCTTACCAAATTCGTGTATCAGTTCTAGCAGATTTTTTGTGGAGTCTTTGGGATTCCCTATGTATAGTATCATGTCATCTGCATATAATGACAATTTTACTTCCTCTTTTCCAATTTGGATGCCTTTTATTTCATTTTCTTGTCTGATTGTTGTGGCTAGAACTTCCAGAACTATGTTAAATAGAAGTGGTGAAAGCGGGCAGCCTTGTCTTGTTCCTGATCTTAAGGGGAAAGCTTTCAGGCTTTCCCCATTGAGAACGATGTTTGCTGTGGGCTTATCATATATAGCCTTTATTATGTTGAGGTATGATCCCATTATTCCCACTTTGTTAAGAGTCTTTATCATAAATGGCTGCTGGATTTTGTCAAATGTCTTTTCTGCATCTGTTGATATGATCATATGATTTTTATTTTTCATTTTGTTAATGTGATGTATTACATTAATTGATTTGCGGATATTGAAACAGCCTTGCATACCAGGTATGAATCCCACTTGATCATGGTGTATGATCTTTTTAATGAGATGCTGAATTTGGTTTGCTAGTATTTTGTTGAGAATTTTTGCATCTATGTTCATTAGTGATATTGGCCTGTAGTTTTCCTTTTTTGTAATATCTTTGTCTGACTTAGGAATCAGGATGATAGTGGCCTCATAGAAAGAGTTTGAGAGCCTTCCCTCCTTCTGTATTTTTTGGAATAGTTTGAGGAGAATAGGTACTAATTCTTTTTTGAATGTTTTGTAGAATTCACCTGTGTAGCCATCTGGTCCAGGGCTTTTGTTTGTTGGACGACTGTTGATTACTGATTCAATTTCTTTGGCAGTAATCAGTCTGTTCAGAGTTTCTGTTTCTTTTTGGTTCAGACTTGGTAGATTGTATGCTTCTAGAAATTTATCCATTTCTTTCAGATTGTCGAATTTGTTAGCATATAGTTACTCATAGTATTTTCTTAAAATTTTCTGTATTTCTGTGGTATCTGTTGTCACTTCTCCTCTTTCATTTCTGATTTTATTAATTTGGGTCCTCTCTTTTTCTTGGTTAGTCGTGCTAAGGGTTTGTCGATTTTGTTTATCTTTTCAAAAAACCAACTCTTGGTTTCATTGATCTTTTGTATTGTTTTTTTTTGTTCTCTATTTCATTTATTTCTGCTCTGGTCTTTATTAGTTCCTTCCTTATGCTCCCTTTAGGCTTGTTTTGCTGTGTTTTTTTTTTAGTTCCCTTAGGTGTAGAGAGAGTCTGTTGATTTGAGATTTTTCTTCCTTCTTTAGGTAGGCCTGCACTGCTATGAACTTCCCTCTTAGGACTGCTTTTGCTGCATCCCAGAGATTTTGGGTTGTATTGTTTTCATTTTCATTTGTCTCAAGGTATCTTTTGATTTCCTCCTTGATCTCATTTTTGACCCACTCACTATTTAGTAGCATGTTATTTAGCATCCATGTATTTGTAAGCTTTCCAGATTTCTTCTTATAATTGATTTCTAATTTCATAGCATTGTGGTCAGAGAAGACACTTGATATGATTTCAATCTTCTTAAATTTGTTGAGACTTGTTTTGTGGCCTAACATGTGGTCTATCTTGGAGAATGTTCCATGTGCACTTGAGAAGAATGTATATTCTGTAGCATTGGGGTGAACTGTTCTAAAAATATCAATTAAATCCAGCTGGTCTAAAGTGTCATTTAAGGCCACTATGTCCGTGTTGATTTTCTGTCTGGAGGATCTGTCCATTGGTGACAACGGGGTGTTGAAGTCCCCTACTATGATAGTGTTACTGTTGATGTCTGCCTTTATGTCTGTCAGAATCTGTTTTATATATTTAGGAGCTCCTATATTGGGTGCATAGATGTTTACTAGGGTTATGTCCTCTTGTTGAATTGATCCCTTTATTATTATGTAGTGCCCTTCTTTGTCTTTTATTGTAGTCTTCATTTTAAAGTCTATTTTGTCCAAAATAAGTATTGCTACTCCAGCTTTCTTCTCATTTCCATTTGCATGAAATATCTTATTCCATCCCTTTACTTTCAGTCTATGTGTGTCTTTTGATCTGAGATGAGTCTCTTGTAGACAGCATATTCATGGGTCGTGTTTTCTTATCCACTCAGCCACTCTGTGTCTTTTGATTGGAGCATTTAGCCCAATCACATTTAAGGTAATTACTGATAGGTGTATATTTATTGCCATTTTGTTATTTGTATTTCTTGTCTTCCTGGGTTAGCTTGTTTTCCCTTTTCTTCTGTTTAAAAAAGCTCTTTTAACATTTCCTGCAATGCTGGCTTGGTGGTAATGAACTCCTTAAGCTTATTCTTTTCTGAGAAGCTCTTTATCTCTCCTTCAATTTTAAGTGATAGCCATGCTGGGTAGAGCAATCTTGGTTGTAGACCTTTATTTTGTGTCACTTTGAATATCTCCTGCCATTCCCTTCTGGCCTGCAGAGTTTCTGAAGAAAAGTCAGCTGTTAGTCTTATAGGAGTTCCTTTGTATGTAACCTGCTGTCTTTCTCTTGCTGCTTTTAGGATTCTGTCTCTGTCTGTAACCTTTGCCATTTTAACTATGATGTGTCTTGGTGTGGGCCTGTTTGGATTCAGCCTGTTAGGAACTCTCTGTACATCCTGGGCTTGTATGTCGATTTCCTTCACCATGGTAGGGAAGTTTTCGGTCATTATTTCTTTAAATACATTCTCAATCCCTTGCTTCTTCTCTTCTCCTTCTGGTATTCCTATGACGTGAAGATTGCTGCATTTCATGTTTTCCCAGAGGTCTCTTAAACTATTTTCATTCTTTTTTATTCTTTTTTCTTTTTGTTGTTCCAGCTGGGTGATTTCTGCTATTTTGTCTTCTAATTCACTGATCCGCTCCTCTGCTTCATCTACTCTACTGGTGATTCCTTCGAGTGTGTTCTTCATTTCAGTTATTGTATTCTTTAGTTCTAAGAGGTTGTTTTTTATGGTTTCCCTATCTTGCTTTATGTCCTTGCTAAGTTCCTTAAACATTCTTATCATCAGTGTTCTAAACTCTGTCTCTGAAAGTTTGGATACCTCTGTTTCATTTAGTTCCATTTCTAGAGTTTTCTTCTGATCTTTTACTTGGGACATGTTTCTTTGTTTTTTCATTCTGGCTGTCGTTCTGTGAATGCTTCGATGTATTAGATAGATCACCTAGAAAGAAGAGAAAAGAAAAAAGAGAAAAAAAAAAAGAAGAAAGAGGTGGGGGAGTCTCCGTCCTCTTTAATCTTCAGACCACTTTCTCAGGGTTGCAGTGAGCTTTTCACAATTAGCTGCTGTGTGCTCTGGAACCGTGCTCACTCCCCCCCAAAAAAAAATTCTTCACAGGTTCTTGCATGTTGTCTGCTACTGAGTCTCAGTGAACAGACCGATGCAGCTGGAGAACACCCGCCCTGCGTTTCCCTGACAACGCAGCTGAAGCCTGGCGGAGGGTGGGGATCCAAGGCAGCTTAAGCACTCCTGCATCTCAGTGATCAGCCTGATGGAGCTGGAGGGCACCCACCCAGCATTTCCTTGTAAACACAGCACAAGCAGGGTGGAGGGTGGGGACCCAAGGTGGCTCACGCACGTTGCAGTGAGCAATCTGATGCAGCAGGAGGGCACCCGCCCGGTGTTTCCTTGGAAACGCAGTACAAGCAGGGAGTAGGGTGGGGACCCAAGGCCGTTCGCGCACTCTTGTGTCTCAGTGAGCAGCCTGATGGAGCTGGAGGGCACCCGCCAAGAGTTTCCCTGGCAACACAACACAAGCAGGGCGGAGGGTGGGAATCCAAGGCCGCATGCGCATGCACGCACGCACTCCTGTGCCAAGTTCACCAGACCAATGGGATACCGGTTCTGACCCTCCGTGGGAGGGCCCAACCCTGAAAAAATGGCAGCCTCCTGTACACCGCTTGTGTGCAAGCTCCGCACCAGTGGAACAACAATCCCAAAACCTCCAGCTTCTGCACCAAAGGTGCTCAGTTCAGTCCCTCCCTACAGGCCTCTGGGCCTGGCTCATGCAGCCACTCCCTCCGACAGGAACCGGGTGAGTGCTCACTGGCGAGCAAACCCATGCGCCAGCCCCACTGGTTCTCCAGCTGCCGCTAGCCTCACCCAGTTGAGCAAAGAGAGTCCTCACTAATTTCTACTGCCCACTATCATGGAACTCCTCTTCCTGGCAAAGCAACTCTGGGCTAGTGAGCTCAGTGTGGGGCCTGAGGGTCTCTCCCCCAACCGGAGAAGCCTCCCCACACAGCTGGGGCGTCCCTTACGGAGCTCGCCCTCTCTCTTCGGAGCCCCTCCTACCAGAATTGACGTGGCCTCCTCTTTAGGTCCTTCGTTTAGAGGTGCTGTTCATGTAATGTTCAGGGGACTCCTGAGGTTAAATGTTGCATAAATTATTTGTAATTTTGATGTAATCCTGGGAGGCAGTTCGGAGAGCGTCTGTCTATTCCGCCATCTTAACGGAACTCCCCCCCATAACTACTTTGTAGCAACCAATTTGTACTTCTTAATCCCTTTCCCTTCTTTCAGTCACACCCCCAACCTTCCTCCCATCTGGCAACCATTAAAATGCTTTCTGTATCTATGAGCTTGTTCGTTCTGTTTTGTTTGTTAATTTTGTTGTTAGATTCCACATATAAGTGAAATCACACTGCACCTGTCTTTCTCTGTCTGGCTTACTCCACTTAGCACAATATCCTCCAGGTCCATCCAAGCCATTGCAGATGGCAAGAACCCATTCCCTTCCCTAGCTGACAATATTCCTTTGCATATATGTAACAACTACTCTTTATCCATTCATCCATTGACAGATGCCCAGGCTGCCTCCACATCTTGGCCATTGTATACAATGCTGCAATGAACATAGGGATTCATGCATCTCTTCAAAGGTAGCTTGGGTTTCTTCAGATAAATATCCAGAAGTGGAATTACTGGGTCCTTCTTTGTCTCTTGCTATAGTCTTTGTTTTAAAGTTTATTTTGTCTGGTATAAGTACTGCTTTTTTTTTTATTATTACTATTTTCATGTAATATACATTTTTTCCATCCCATTACTTTCTGTCTGTGTGTACCTTTCCATCTGAAGTGCGTTTCTTGTAGGCAGCTTATGTATGGGTTTTGTTTTCTTATCTATTCAGCCCTCCCATGTCTTTTGATTGGAGCATTTAATACATTTACATTAAAGCAATTGTTCATAGATATGTAGCTATTACCATTTTATTATTCATAATTTTATTTTATTTTTCTGTCTTATTAAAGTCAGTCTAATGTTCCTTGTAATACTGGTTTGATGGTAATGAACTCCTTTAGCTTTTTCTTGTCTGGGAAGCTCTTTATCTGTCATTCAATTTTAAATGGTAGTCTTGCTGGGTAGAGTGGTCTTAGTTTTAGGTCCTTGCTTTTCATCACATTGAACATTTCCTGCCAATCCTTTCTGGCCTGCAAAGGTTCTGTTGATAAATCAGCTGACAATCTCATGGGAGCTCCTTTATAAGTTACTAGTTGCCTTTCTCTTGCTGCTTTTAGGGTTCTCCCTTTGTCTTTAAGCTTTGTCATTTTAATTATAATGTGTGTTTGTGTGGACCTGTTTGGGTTCATCCTGTTTGGGACTCTCCAAGCTTCCTAGACTTATATTCCATTTCCTTCACCAGATTAGGAAAGTTTCAGTCATTATTCTATAAATAGGTTCACAATCTCTTGCTTTCTCTCTTCTTTTGGTACCCTTATGATGCAAATATTGTTATGCTTGATGTTGTCCCAGAGGTCTCTTAAACTATCCACATTTAAAAAAAATTTTTTTTTCTTTTTGTTGTTCTGATTATGTGTTTCTGCTACCTTGTCTTTCAAAATGCTGATTTGATCTTCTGCTTCATCTAGTCTGCTGGTGTTTCCTTCTAGTACATTATTCATTTCAGTTATTGCATTCTTCACTTCAGACTGGTCCTTTTTTATGCCTGCAATCTCTTTGTTGAAACTCTCACTAAGTTCCTTGAGCATCCTTATAATCATTGTTTTGAACTCTGTCTCTGGTAGGTTGCTTGCCCTCATTTTCTTCTTTTTTCTCAATTTTTCTCCTGTTCTTTCATTTGGGATGCATTTCTTTGTTTCCTAATTCTGGTGCCTCTCTGTGTTTGTTTCTATGAATTAGGTAGATTTGCTATGTTTCCCAGTCTTGGTTGGGTGGCCTTATGTAGTAGGTGTCCTGTGGGGTCCAGTGGCACAGTCTCCCTGGTCGCCTGAGCCAAGTACTCCAGGAATGTCCCTTGTGTGGGCTGTGTGTGCCCTCCTGTTATAGTTGAGCCTTGATCACTATTGGCACTCAGTGGGTGGGCACCTCAGGCTGACTGCTTGTGGGTTTAGCCATGTCCACAGCATATGGGCTGCTGTGTGGGAGGCTTACCCCACCAAGTGGGATTTGCCCTAGTGGGCTCTGGTGCCTTTTAAGTCCACCCTATGTGTATGCTACTTGTGGGGCTAATTGGGCAGTGCTCTGCTGTGGTCTAAAGCCAACCTCCAAGTGTGTAGGTTCTGAGGCCTCTTGGGAGCATGTCTGGTGCAGACCCAGGTCAGTCATTGCCTGTGACTGGCTGGGGGCTACCTGGTAGGAGCTATAAAACAATCCACAGTTGTTTGCTGCCTGTGCTAAACCTAGAGGTACATGGTAAAGGCCATGATGCAAACTGAGGATGGTTGCCACCAGGCCTGGGATAACTCCACAAAAAGCTAGGATACCCGGAAGCCTGCTGCCCCCTGCTGGCTCCCATAAGGTTCAGCCACTGATAAAGCCCCATGCATTATGTGAGTTAAGTGAGGGGCAGTGTCTCAGGGAGTCACTAGAGTGGAAAGAGTTGTGGTCGCCAAGTTAATGTAGTCTCTTTTTTGGTGCCAGTGCTGAGCCTGGAGTGACTCAGCAAAAGTCTCAGAGCACACTGAGGCCAGTAGCCACCCACCTGGGCTTTGTGGACTCTTATAATTTTCCTAGAAAGAATACAATGCAGGAGGGGCCAGCTGTTTACAAAGAAAGTGCCTCCAACGTTGAGTGATTTGGGTGAAGCTGTGTCCCAGCTGAGTCAACAGGGTGGAGCTCATCAGGCCAATCAGATTCAGATTTGGCCTCTGGGGGAGGGCTCAACACAGGAAAGATGGTGCCTGCCTGCCGTCTATATGGGAAGAGGACCCCTCACCAGGAAAATGTTCTCCAGTACTCCCCCTGAAACCACACTCCTTAGTCTGCCCCACAAGTCTCTGAGGCCCCTGAGTCACTGTCCCTTTGCTGGAGCCCAAGGTGAGTGCCTCCGAGTGAGTGAGTTTTTGCATGGGCCATTTAAGAGGATATGTGGGTTTTGCGTAGCCTTCTGTCCCACTCGAACTTCCCAGCACAGGTACTCTGGGCTGGGGAGCCTGATATTGGGGTCTGGGGTCCCTCACTCTTCTGGGGAGAACCTCCATGGTCAAGGTATCCCTCCTGATTCTCAACTGCCACAGGGAGGTTTAGGGCCTATTGTGTGTCTCTGCCCCTCCGACCAGTTTTGACGTGGCTTCTCCTTTTTTTTTTTCTTTGTATATTTAGTTATAGGACTTCTGCTTGGCTGGCTTTCAGATGGTTCTCTAGGTTGATTGTTCTGTAATTTAGATGCAATTTTAATGTGTTCATAGAAGGATGAAGGCACAGTGTTTATCTACTCTGCCATCTTGGATCTCCCTGACTTTTTGTTATACTGTAAATAAGTGTCCTTTTATGGTCTGATTTTCAGCTTTGTGCATTTTATTGATGATTTCACTGTTTAAAATGGCCCAAAAGTGTAGTGCCAAACTGCTGTCTAGGGTTCCATAGTGCAAGAAGGCTGTGATTTGCTTTATGGAGAAAATGCATACGTTAGACAAGTTTTATTCAGGCATGAGTGCTGTTGGCCAGGAATTCAATGTTAATGAATCAACAGTGTATTAAATAAGGTGTCTTTAAACAGAAACACAATGTGTTATGTATTGATCAATAGACAAAATGTGACTAGAAGCTTGCAGGATCCCCAATCTTGTATTTTTCCAGTATTCACTCATTCAGTGTTCATGGCAACTTTATAAAACATACTACTGTGAATAATGAGAATTGACTGTATATATTGATTAAATGACTACTGAGTACCTAGCATCATGCTAAGAGCTGTGAAAGATGAAAAAATTATATGTATTTATATATAAAACAAAGTGCTCAAAGCTGTGGTATACATAAGTCTAATTGGAGGTTATCAAATATTGGGATGGGCTAAAGGCAAGACAGTGAAGGACTTATGACACCAATATGTCCAGATGGGGGAGACCACAGTGAACACTGATGACATGTTAATATTATCACTGAAATAAAAAGACATAACAAGGAGGTACAAAACACTGCCAAAACATTTGAAGACCATTCTAGTTACTAAAGCTCAGAGGGTAACAAGATCTTAAACAGGTGGTTTATAGGAGAAATGCTGAGATAAATAGTGGTCTGACAACAGAAGGTGTGAGGGAGAAAGAAATAAGATTGTGTCTCATGAGGAAGAGATAGGCAAGAGAGTCTCTGCATACACTGATGATAGAATGAGGCAAACATGCTGTATAGCAATTGTCTAAATTAGAAATGTGTTCAAAAAGAAGCTCTACATTCTTCTCTTTGTGTAGTAACACTTGATATAATTGAGTTTTGGGATGATTTATCTCTGAGCCTACTGAAAGGCAAAAGGCAGACTAACAGACAAAGACTTCTCAAGGTTCTTTTAATCCTGAAGATGATTTGCATCTTGAAAAAATTTTTGGATTTTTTTATTATGTTTTCATATATGTTATCTAAGCATGAGAAGTGGTGTAATAGAGTGGACAATGCACTTGACTAAGACTCAAAGAGCCCATTATTTGGTCCCAGGCATTCCACAAACCTGGCCCTTGACTCAGGGACAGCCAATTAACATACCTGTTTAATCTTGCAATTATTTATTTGAAATTTTTATTGGGGAATTGGGTGTTTTTCCAGGACCCTTCAGCTCCAAGTCAAGTAGTTGTTTCAATCTAGTTGTGGAGGGTGTTTTTCTAGGACTTCTCAGCTGCAAGTCAAGTAGTTGCCTTCAATCTAGTTGTGGAAGGCACAGATCCTTGGCCAAAGTGGGGATTGAACCTGCAAGCTTGGTGTATGAGCCTGTGCTCTAACCATCTGAGCTAACCAGTGGCCCCTAATTTTGCATTTATTAATCTGTGAAGTCAGAGGGTTGAATACAGTGCTTGACACATAGTAGATACTTAATAAATGCTTTGCTTTGAAATTCCATGATTCTATTGAGTGGTGAAGATGGTATGACTAGCCAAATTTGTATATCACAGAGTGGAAATTGATATATTATAGTTCGTAGGTAACGTTTTATAATTAGGAAATGGAAGAATCGAGACCCTATAGCCTTAGATTGTAGTTTTCTAGGCTTGAATTTCCAAATTATATTTGAAAACTTTTTACTAGACTACACTGTCAGTGAGAGGTTAGTAAAAGTTGTTAAAAATGATGATGCCTTATTACGTAAGAGTGCAAAACCAATAGTTGGAGTTTAAGAAACATTATGCCATTATTTATATGATATCGAAGGAAGTCATCTATCTTTTCTGGTGAGAAAACAATGTGCTTGTTATCTGATGTTTACCAGCTTCCTTTGCAAATAGATACCAATAACATACTTCTGCAATGTCTGTTGGAAAAAATTTAAAAACCTGACCTTTTATTATTCATTTGAAGGAAAAATTTTGCAGAATCATGTACATTTTATATTTTACCAATTTCTGAATTTACGTATTCATTATAAATCACTTTATAAATATAGTTTCTATCTGAATAGAATAGTTACTAATGTTGTTCACACTTGAAATATTTAGTTAAGAAATAAGTTTTAAAGAGCATAAATTTATTCATGGAAATTCATATATAAAGTAATAATAAGAATAATAAACGACTTGAGCTAATATCTAATTACTCTTAAGTATAGAAATTTAGTAACTATTAGGAGCTTGTGTAGCACAGTGATAGTGACAAAATGCTTCTGCCCTATGTCGCACTATGCCTGACAAATATTACTAGAACTGTATCATAAACTTTCTATCTTACATTTAAAAAAATACTAAAAATACATAAAATAAAAGCAAATACCTTTGGAGGAGTCTCAGATCCTGGGTACTCTCTCTGATCTAGTTTCTTCCAGCGATCCATTAATTTGGTTACCATAGGTGTATTAAAATCTACCAACTGGAATCCCGTAACATTGGCTCCACCATGTATAAACCTCTCAAGAGAAATGTCCTTGAATCCCTATAAAAATCAATATGACAGTGTGTTAAGTTTAGTTCATTATACATTTCAGCTCTTCAGTGGTATTAAATTAATAATCAATATGTACATCTAACTGGATTCCTAATAAAGTGATGACTGGAAATAAGTGGGTGATCCAATTATGCCAGTTTAGCTGTTAAATTTTGTCATTCAAAATCTAATACATGAGAAAAGGACATAAGTGTTTTCAATTCAGTTTAACTTGGTTTAACAAGTATTTCTTAAATGCCTCTGAATGCCTTTTATGAAGCATGGGAAGTATAAGAAATGAATATGATAACGTTGAAAATTCTCCTGTTGAGGACATACTTGCCCTCTGGTATAGATATGTAAAAATAGTCTTATGTAAAAGTATTGGGTTGTCGGAAAAGGCGTGACACATTTTTGCAGTGAAAAGCATAGAAAAATTCATCATGACTTTTCCGACAACCCAATAATATCAAGGTATTATGGTACTCTGAGTCTCTGGTGGGTTTCACCTATTTAGGGGGATGCAATTTAATTACAAAGTGGCCTGAAAGCAAATGGAGGTGGTAATTTGAGCCAGGGATGGCAAAAGCTTTGATTACATCAGTCACTATAACTTCATAGTCCTGGGAAATGGTAGTGGACAAGAAGAGAGCAAGATAGGCCATTCATGGACTCCTGTGTGGTAGGAAAAAAGATAATGTTTGCCAGGTGGCGTGAGGATGCTTGGAGGGAAGGGTGTAATCTCTTTTGGTCCAGAGGTAGTTATTGGAGTTTCAAAAGCTCTGAAAAGTATCTGTTTATCTATCTATCTATCTATCTATCTATCTATCTGTCTGTCTGTCTGTCTGTCTGTCTGTCTGTCTGTCTGTCTATCTATCCACCCATTTGTCATCTGTCTATCATTTATCTGGTTTGGTTTATACCTTTTTTTCCTCCATTAAGTATTGAAGGTGACTTACAAAAATATATACTCAATACAAAGTGTAAAACAAAAAATTACAAGAAGAGGGCAAAAGTCTTATTAGCGGAGTGAATTAATAAAACCAAAGTTGTTAGCTCAGAGAAAAGTAAACAATACACACACACACACACACACACACACACTCACACACATGAGTTTGTACACCTGTATTTGCTTGGTCTTTGCTTTCTCTTAGAATTTAGTAAACATTCTTTTGAAAATGTGAATATGATTCAGTTGTGTTGAGGGACCTAAGGGAAAGAGTTTTGTCTATTTTTTTTTTTTTTTTTGTAAAATATGCAACAGTGACCCTGCAGTTATGGTAGGAACCAGTGTAGGAATCAGGGAGAAGAGGAAGAGCTGGTGCTACCTATCTTCCTGGATGTGTTTTAGCCGTCATTTTGGAAACTTCTGTTTGTTTGTTTGGTTTTTTGTTTGTTTTAAATAACAAATATAGTTGTCTTAGTGGCCAATATATGCACATTGCTGTTTGGCTATCTATGAGGAAACAGGCCAGGTTATTGACAACTAAGCAAAGTTGCTATGGAAAGCCCCAGGAGTATGTATTAATAGCCAGTAGTGATGCTGGGCTCATTATGTGTCAAGCACTTTGCTAAGCACATTACACAGATTATCTATCTAGTTTAGTTCTCATAACAAGGTTATTAGGTAGATCCTACTATAAGCCTTATCTTACAAATAAGGAAACTGAGGCTCAGTGAGTTACAGCAAAACTATTCACAATCACCCAGGAAATATGGATTAGAATCAAGATGACTCTCAAGTTTGTCATTTTTACCCTATGCTTCTGTGTATTCTTACACAAATATGTGTATTTTTAATTTTGGTATGTATCATAATGTCCCCAGGAGAGGCAGGTAAACATCCCAGACTCTGAATCCCACCTCTGTAACTTTCTAGCCTTGGGTTTCTCACATGCATAATGAGAATGACAGTGCAAAAGTAGCTAGCACATCTGGTTTGAATTTAGCAAATGATACCTATTATTAATTAATTCATTCAAAAATATTTATTTCATGCCTATTATGTGCCAAATAATTTGATGGCTCATCAGTAATATTCTCATTTCACTGGGAAAGAAACTAGACACCCAAAAGCAAATCTATGTTTTTGAACTGGGAAAAACACTGTCCATCAATCTCTAGCTAGTAAAATGTCAGCTGTACATTTGTTTGCTTCTTCGGGAATATAAGGCAAACCCATGGGCAGGCAAATAATTTCAGTTTCCTAAAAGCCACAATGATTCAACTATTTCATTAATTGCTGTTAATAATGACATTATTATTTTCTTTCAGCAGTGGCTGAAATAGAAGGCCTGCCAAGGCTTTCTTTCATAGTGACATCCCACAGCTGCAGCTTTCAGAAATATCATCTGATGTAAAGTCTAACTGATAAATAACAGCCCACATTTCTCTGATTTCATCCTGCTGCTATGCTGAATGGAAAGGAAAAAATATTGCCACACCGGATTATAAATTCCTTTCAGTGATTATCTAAATGAATGGTGGGGTGGCCCAGTCAATTTTAGCTATGTCTGTTTGAATATAGACAATATTTTTCATTTCATATATTTTTAAATAATTTTACATAGACAATTGATAGGATCTAGACTGTGAAGCAGTTTTCTTGGAAATAGCTACTTTGGTGGCCATTTAGATTTCAGTTTTTACCCAGAGAATACCGTGGAACTGAAAGTTCTGGGCAACATTATAATAAAATTGTAGCTCTAAATAGGGTTGGTGTTTACGTAACGAAAACAATACCCCTGATGGTGGCCGGGTGAGGGGGTAAGGCAGTGGAGAGGCTTCCTGTTTGTGGAAATGGGCTCTGCAACAATGCTATCATCTCACAGTTGGTGATTTCCTAAGGCAAGACTGTCTTCCAACTTGCTTTTCCTTTTAATTTCCATTTACAGTTCATACATCCTCTGAAGGAAAATGAGGGAAAGGAAATTTAAAAATTTATATATATATATTTTTTTTTTTTTTTTTTTAGGGCAGTGTCACTGGCCCTCATATGTGGGACCCGAACCAGGGCCGCTGGCTTCCCAAGCCAGCGCTTAACCACCGGGCCACTTATCCGGTCAGTGAAATTTATAATTTATAGGCTTTCGGGTAATCTGATGTTTATTAATGCAAATCTACGTAGGTCTGTCACATCATAGGTGTTTAATAAATGTTCATCCTTTAAGTTTTATCTAATTCATATAACATTTCTGCTGTTTTGCATTTCAACTTCACAGGTTATCTAAATCATATTGAGATAGCTCTGGTGCAGTTTACTTCAAGAAATGTCAAGTCGAATGAGAGAGATTTCTTAACATCTTTTAACATTTAGGTAGTTAAGAAATTGATTAAAGTATGCGTTTTTGATGATCAAGTAATTAGATGGTGGAGTTCAACATGTTCAATGCAAAAAAACACCCCCAAAAAACAAAAAATTGAAAAATATTGAAAGCACCAAGAAAGAAGTAAAACAATGTCTCCAAGTTCATGAGGTCACTGTGCTTGAGTAAAAATGTGCTGGACTATGTTATAGTCTCTGTTCTGACACTAAGCAGATGCTTAAATGTGGACAAGTCATTTCACTCGCTGTATCTTAATTTCCTTACCTTCTAAATGATGTGTGAATGGTGTGCGCATGCATGTATCTATGTGTCTGTATGTGGGTGGTGAGGGACAGGTAAGGAACAGATTCAGTTAATCTTTAATGGTACACCCTGAGCATTTTATGATTTTATACTACTTTATGACAGAGCCAGGCATTTTCCCAGATGTAAACTGAATATATTTTTTAAAAATTTAAAAATCTAGGGCCAGCTGAGTGGCACGGTGGTTAAGTGCTGGCTTGGGAAGCCAGTGGCCCCAGTTTGGGTCCCACATATGAGGGCCAGTGACACTGCCCTCAAAAGAAAAAAAAAAGAAAAAATCTAAATGTGAGCAATATTTTAACAATTTACCTAGCAGGTGGAACAAATTTCAACGGTTCCTTGTTGCTATTGGTGGCCATATATAAATCATTAGACTACTGGAGGAGAGGTAAAGAAAGATCTGAATATAAAAACAGCAAATGCTTATAAGGCCAGAACCTCCTTGAGGTTGGTACAGGAAATGCGTAAATAACTGTCACTTTGTGAATATATGCTATTTCATAATTTTGATATTTTTTCTTGAATTTATTCTTTTTAAAGATTTCACTTGTCAAATTTATTTGTTTTAAAATTTTTCTTCACTTTAGGTGTTGATTCACCCAGTTTTTTTGGGGGGGAATTAATTTTTAAATGACATTTCATTTTTCAATTACAGTTGACATACAATATTAAAGTAGCTTCAGGTATACAACACAGGGATTTAGACATTTATATAACTTACAAGTGACCACCCCAATAAATCTAGTACCCATCTGACATGATACATAGTATTGCAATATTCACTGTATTTCTTATTCTATACCCTACATCCTCATGACTGTTTTGTAATTACCAATTTGTACTTCCTAATACCTCTCCCTTTTCACCCATTCCCCAACCACACTCCTATCTGGCACCTGTCAAAATGTTATGTATATCTATGAGTTTGTTTCTGTTTTGTTTCTTTGTTTATTTTGTTCTTTAGATTCCACATGTAAGTGAAGTCATATGGTATTTGTCTTTCTCTATCAATACCCTATAGGTCCATCCATGTTGTTGCAGTTGGAAAGATTTCGTTCTTTTTTATGGCTGAGTATTATTACATTGTGAATGTGCACCACCTCTTCATTATCCATTTATCCAGTGGATACACAGGTTGCCTCCATATTTTGGCTATTGTAAATAATGCCGCAATGAACATATGGATGCACATGTTCCTTTGAAGTAGTGTTTTGGGTTTCATTAAGCAAATACCCAGGAGTAGGAATACTGGGTTCTTCTTTGTCTCTTGTTATAGCCTTTGTTTTAAAGTCTATACTGCCTGGTATAAGTGTTGCTTTCCCAGCTTTTTTGTTTGTTTTTTTCCATTTTCATGAAATATTTTTTTCTGTCACTTTACTTTCACTCTGTGTATGTCTTTTGATCTGAAATTACTTTTTGTAGGCAACATATATAAGGGGTTGTTTTCTTATCTATTCAACCACCATATGTCTTTTTATTATTATTATTTTATTTAATTACTTTCAGGTATACAAAACAATGCAATAATTATACCTTTTACCCCCACAAAGTGACAATGCTCTTCCCCAATCCACTGCTGCATGCTCTCCCGACATCATACATATCTATTACAATTCTATTGATTCCACTCTGCACACTATACTCTACATCCCGTGACTCTCTCTCTATATAAAATATAAACATATATTAATATCAATATATTAATAAATTATATATTTATTAATATCAATAAATAATATGTAAAAATATATTAATATATAATCAATAAAATATTAATATATTAATAAATATAAATATATATTTAATATACTAAAGTATAGTTGACATACAATATTATTCAACATCAGCTTCAGGTGTACAGTGCAGTGGTCAAGCCTCTACACCATCCATGAAGTGGTCTCCTTAACAAGACATGTGACCATCTGACACCCTACAAAATATTTACAACATTATTGATTATATTCCCCAAACTGTCTTTCATGACCCTGTGGCAATATCGTAGTTATAAATTTATGCTGTCCAATCCCTTCCCCTTCTCCTTCCTGCCCACCCACCTCCCATCTAGCAACCATCAGTTTTTCCTCTATATCTCTGAGACT
This sequence comes from Aselliscus stoliczkanus, assembly GCA_033961575.1. Taxonomy (NCBI): domain Eukaryota; kingdom Metazoa; phylum Chordata; class Mammalia; order Chiroptera; family Hipposideridae; genus Aselliscus; species Aselliscus stoliczkanus. The sequence continues at coordinate 59,722,524 of CM066736.1, forward strand.
ATTTCTATTTACTTTGCTCATTTATTCAGTTCTTCAGATTCCATATATAAGTGAGATCATATGGTATTTGTATTTCTCTTACTGACTTATTTCACTTAACATAATATTCTCTAGGTGCATCCATATAGTTGCAAATGGTAAGGTTCCATTCTTCTTTATAGCTGAATAATACTCCATTGTATAAATGTACCACAGTTTCTTAATCCAGTTATCTACCAATGGGCATTTCGGTTGTTTCCAAGTCTTAGCTATTGTAAATAGTACTGCAGTAAACATACACTCTATGTCTTTTGATTGGAGCATTTAATCCATTTACATTTAATGTATTATTGATAGGTTTACAGTTATTGTCATTTTATTATTCATATTTTTGGTCTTCTTCTACTTTCTCTTCTTCTCCTCCTCTTTCTTTTTCTTAAAATAGTCCCTTTAACATTTCTTGTAGTACCCATTTGGTGGTGACAAACTCCTGTAACTTTTTGTTGTCTGGAAAGATCTTTATATCTCTTTCGATTTTAAATGAGAGCTGTGCTGGGTAGAGTAATCTTGGTTGCAGGTCCTTACTTTTCATCACTTTAAATATTTCATGCCAACCCCCCCCCCCCCCGCTGGCCTGCAAAGTTTATGTTGAGAAATTAGGTGACTGTCTTATGGGAGCTCTCTTATAACTGCTTTTCTCTTGCTGCTTTTAAGATTCCCTCTTTGTCTTTAACCTTTGACATTTTAATTATATTGTGACTTGATTTATCTTGCTTGAGATACTCTGTGTTTCCTGGAATTGTGTGTCTATTTTCTTCTCTAGGTTAGGGAAGTTTTCCATCATTATTTCTTCAAATAAGTTTTCAATTCTTTGCTGTTGTCTCTCTTCTCCTTTTGGTACCCCTATGATGCAAATGCTGGTATGCTTGATGTTGTCCTACAGGCCCCTAAACCAGCAATTTAGGATTTTTGGATTTTTTTTTTGGATTTTTTTTCTTTTTGTTGTTCTGATTGGGTGTTTTCTGCTGCTTTATCTTCTAAATTGCTGATTTGACCCTCTACTTCATCTAATCTACTGTTTATTCCCTCTAATGTATTCTTTATTTCAGTTATTATATTCTTTATTTCTGACTGGTTCTTTTTTGTTTCTTACACCCAACTTTATGTATTCTATATCTTTGTTGACATTCTCTGTGAGACTACTGAACATCCTTATAATCAGTGTTTTGAACTCTGCATCTGGTAGATGGCTTGTCTTCATTCTGTTTAGCTCTTTTTCTGGAGCTTTGTTCTGTTCTTTCATTTGGGACATGTATTTTTGCTGCCTCTTTGTATTTTTTTCTATGTATTAGGTAAAACTGCTATGTCTCTCAGTCTTAGTAGAGTGGCCTTATATAGTAGGTGTCCTGGGGGGCTGAGTGGCACAGTCTCCCTTGTCACTTGAGCAGTGTGCTCCAAGTGTGTCCCTTGTGTGAATTATGTGTCCCTCCTCTTGTAGTTGAGCCTTGATTGCTTTTTGCACATCAACAGGAGGGATTGACCCTCAGGCTGATTTGTTGTGAGGACTGGCTGTGACTACAGTGGAGGAGCTGTTGTACAGGCGCTGACCTTACAGAGCAGAATTTGCTTTAGCAGGGCTGTGGTGCCTGCCTAGTCTACCCTTTGCATGTGTCATTTGTGGATATGGTTGGGTGGTGCTCTGGTGTGGTTTGAAGCTGGCCACTGGGTTGTTGGTTCTTTAACCTCTTGGGAAGGGCTCTGTTGCAGGCCAACTTCAGCTGCTGTATGTGCCCTGCTGAGGGCCACTTGGTATGAGCTACAAAGTGATCTGTAGATGGTTACCACTTGTTATGGACTTGGTGGTACCTGTGAGAGTCTCATCTGTGAACTGAGGCTGTTTGCCACTAGTGCTGGCCTTGGAGCTCCTTAATAAAAGGTACTGGGCACACCAGGGCCAGATGCTTCTTGTTTGGGTTTTGTGACCCTTTGAGAGATTTTACGAAAGTCTGAAGCTAAGACAGGCCATTTGTATGGAAATGCCACTGGAATTGGCTTGTTTCGGCCTGAAAGTTGGCTGGAGTTGGGTTTCAGGGAATCACTAGGGTGGGGCAGATGAATGGTTAGCTAGGTTGATGAAGACTCAGATATGGCACCCACCTGGGTCTGCAGGCTGGGTAGGTGGAGGGCTCAACAAAGGAACAATGGCTTCTGCCAGCACTTCTATCTAGGAAAAAGCTGCCCCTATAGCCCTTGCCCTGAAGCCAGACAATTATGTTCTTTCCCGCATGTTCCTTTTGCTTTTTGAGCTGCTGCTCCAGTGCTGGAGCTCAAAGTGAATGAGTCTGTCAGTGAGTAAGTCTGTGTGTGAGACTTTAAGAGGAATGTCCTGGATTCCAGCTGTCCTCCATCTCACTCACCCACAATCTCCACTAGTTTTCTCAGCCAGAAATTATGGGGAGTTCTATTTCCATCACTGGAACCCTGGGCTGAAGAGCCTGGTATGAGGCGGAGACCCTGTGCTCCTCAAGGGAACCTCTGCAACTGAGATATCCCTCCCAATTTTTAATGCTCACACATGGTGTGGGATCAGCCTGTTCCACGTCTTAACCCTTCCCATCAGTCTCTTATGTCGCTTCTCATGTATGTTCTTTGTTATAGGACTTCTGTTCAGCTAAATGTTAGGTGATTCTCAATAATGGTTGTTCTGTAGTTTAGTTGTAATTTTGATGTGGTCATGAGAGGAGGCAAGCATAGTGTTTATCTACCACACCATCTTGACCAGAACCTTTGAATTTATTTATTCTTTGCCATCAGATAGGACAGAGCTACAAAAAGGACAGAGTTTCAACATTGCTTTTGAGACCTAGGGTCTGTGTGATCTTGGATAAATTATACTGAATTCCATTTTTCCAATGAATAGAATAAATGTCTATTTTGAGGATTAATTAGAACAATTATAGTAACAAGATAAATATAGGAACATTAGTTGGGTGATAGAAGATAAGCAGCCATTCAACAGATAATGAGTAAGGATAAGAGCCCTTCTTATAAGGTCAAATAGACATTGTTCCTCCCTTAATGAGTTTACAGTGTGTTAATGTCTTATTTGCAGTTTGGCCACAGGATGTTGGATAATACCTGGTACAGACAAGATGTAAAATAGTGATTTCATGAATTTAAAAAAATGAATTTATTTTATACTATTGATATACAGGGTGATTTGTGAACCCAGGAGAGGACCTATCAGGTTGGGCATTAAGGCCAGCTTTCTATTAGAGGGACTGTTATTTATTTAGGATTGGGTGAGGTAAGTGCCTCCTCATGGAGACAACAGTAAAAACAAAAACTGAGAAGGTGGAAGCAGCATAGGTGTCTGGGAATTAGTTTGCTTTCCAGAAAGAACAAGTGAGGGGTGGATTTGAAAGAGGCTCTGGGGTTAAGCAGGGTTAAAAGGGCTTTTGCAATAAGGTAAATAGTGTAAATACTTAATCCTAAAAGGTTTTAGTATTATGGTGCCTAGATTTAAATGCTTACTCTGGTAGAAGATGGTAACTACTGGAGAAATGTCATTATGTTATTTTTAAAAAATTGTAAGAAGTTCCATAGAGAAGTGAGATGTTAATTATTAGCAGGTAGAGTATTAGCAGAAAGACGACAAGTCTTTCCCTTTCATGGAGGCCTGAATTCTTTTACTGTATTTGCAAACTGGAGCCAATGAAATCATTTAAGCAGGGAACTGATACAATTGTAGCAGTCTTTAAAATATAACAGGGAGCAAAGTAAACAAAGAACTGGGAAGGAAAGAGTCTAGAGGCAAAGTAGGGAAGCACTTTTCTTTAAATCCCTGAAAAACAGATCACAGTGAACCAACAGATAAAGTTTTCCTGCCTTTACAGTTCTTGGACATTTCTAGAACAGAGCTTAACCTATTGAGATACCATGTGAGTTCATCAGTACATCTAGAGGATGGGTATGTCTAAATAATGCATACAATTACCCATATACAAATCACAAACAGGACATAGGAAATAAAGATTGAAGGAATAGTTCATTTCTTATAAATTTTACTCATCCTTAATGTACAATTATTAATGGTAGTGGCAATGATAATCACAGAAAATTTTCAAGAATCGGTGTCAGGGACATGTCTATTCACTTTTGTATGAGGCATACACCTCTTGCTATTTAGATGGTATAATCCTTTTAATGTATTGTTGATTTTTTTTGAGGATTTTTGCATCAATGTTCATTGGTGATATCAGCCTGTAATTTACTTTTTTTGTATTGTCTTTGTCTGACTTTACTATCAGGGTAATGCTGGCCTTGTAAAAGGAGTTTGGAGGTATTGCCTCCTCTTATATTTATTGGAGTAATTTTAAAAGGATTGGTATTAATTATTTAAAAACTATTTTGTAGGATTTACGCATGAAACGATCTTGTCCTGGACTTTTTGTTGGGACAAAGTTGGGAGTACAGTAAAACATTGGATTGCGAGTAACTTGGTTTGCGAGTGTCCCGCAAGATGAGCAAACATTTGTATTAGGTTGGTGCAAAAGCAATTACCAGTAATGGCAAAAACCGCTTTTACTTTTGCACCAACCTAATAATACATTTTAACTTGATAAACGAGCTATGTCTTGCAATACAAGTAGTTTGTTTCTGGAACAAATTATGCTTGCAAACTGAGGTATTACTGTATTTTGATTACTGATTCGAACTGTATTTGTTCTTGGTCTGTCCAGACTTTCATTTTTATCAAGATTCATGCTTGGTAGGTTGTATGTTTCTAGGAATGTATCCATTTCTTCTAGGTCATCAAGTTTGTCAGTGTATAATTGTGCACAGTACTTTCTTATGATCCTTAGTATTTGCATAGTATCAGTTGTAGTGTATCCTCATACTTTTTTCATTTTATTTGTCTTCTCTCTTTTTTTTTTTTTTTTTAAAGATTTTATTGGGGAATTGGGGAAGGGGAACAGACAAGTTGCTGTCTTTTGGTTCTTCAGTGTAGTTTTGGAGGACGCTGCTTCACTGGCCCACGTTGGTACTATGATCATTTCGCTCTTTTCAGCTGAGGCAGATTCGTTGCTGGCCATTGGATGGCCACTCATGGCAGCTCACAGCAACTCTCGTGGCTGCCGACTGCTCATGCCAGCTGCCAACCACTCACTGTAGCTCATGGCAGCCCACTGCAGCCCCACTGCAGCCTACACCATCTCCAGCGACTCATGGCAGCTCAGTTCCAGTTGGAGCTGTTGTTCACCATCTTAGCTGTAGAGGGCGCAGTGTCACTGGCCCCCATGTAGGATCCAAACCAGGGGCCCTGCTGCTCAGAGCTCGAGCTCCCAAGCCAACTCTTAACCAACTGAGCCACTCGGCTGGCCCCTCTCTTTTTTCTTAGTTTAGCTAAAGGTTTGTTCATCTTTTTTATCTTTTCAAAAAACCAGCTCTTAGTTTCATTGATAATTTCCATTGTCTTTTTAGTCTATATTTCTTTTTTTTTTTACTCTGTTCTTTATTTCCTTCCTTTTACTAACTTTGGGCTTAGTTTATTCTTTATTTTTTCTTTTTTTTTTAATCCCTTGAGGTGTAAAGTTAGGTTGTTTATTTGCTGTCTCTCTTTTTTCTTAATGTAGGCATTCATTGCTATAAAATTCCATCTTGGAACTGCTTTTGCTGCATTCCATATGTTCTGATATGTTATGTTTTCATTTTAATTTACCTCAAAGTACTTTTTGATTTATCTTGATTTTTTTGACCCGTTAGTTAATAGAAGCATTTGGTTAATCTCCACATATCTGTAGACTTTCCAGATTTTTTCTTGTAGTTGATTTCTAGTTTCAAACCGTTGTGTTCAGAAATGATACTTGATATGACTTCAGACTTCCAAAATTGATTAAGACTTGCCTTGTGATTTAACATATAATCTATCCTGGAGAATATATTCTGCTGCTGTTGCATGGAATATTCTGCAGATGTCTGTAGGACTATATAGTCTAACAAGTAGTTTAAGTCCAATACTTTTTTATTGATATATTCTGTCTCAAGGTTATCGATTTATTGTTGAAAATAGGATACTGAAGTTTCCTACTATTATTGTATTGCTGTCGTTTTCTGTTTTTAGATCTGATAATATTTGCTTTATATATTTAGGTGCCCCAATGTTGGACATATAATGTATTTACAAATGTTATATTCTATTGATGAATTGACCCTTTCTCATTATAAAAGACTTTCTTTGTCTCTTGTTAGTTTTGGCTTAAAGCCAATTTTGTCTGATATAAGTATAGATACTCCTTTTTTCCTCAGTTTCCATTTGTATTGACTGTCTTTTTTCTATTCCTTCACTTTCAGTCTATATGTGTCCTTAAATCTTAAATAGTCTCTTGTAGGCAGCATATAGAAATACAGAAGACTATTTCATCCATTCAGCCACTCTGTGCCTTTTAATAGGAGAATGTAGTTTACATTTAAAGAGTTATTGATAGGTAAAGATATACTGTTAACATTTTAATTGTTTCCTAGCTAATTTGTAAGTCCTTTGTTCTTTTCTTGTTCACCTCTTCTGTGATTTCCTGTAGTGTTCATATTTTGTGTTTCTACTATAAATTTTGCTTTGTGGTTACCATGAGGCTAACATAAAACATCTTATAGTTATAACAGTCTATTTAAGTTAACAACTAAACTTCGAACACATGCAAGAGCTCTACAGTTTTACACATTCCCTCCCACTTTTTATGTTTCTGATGTCACAATTTACATCTTGTTATACTGAGTACCCATTTAGAAATTATTGTAGTTGTTATTATTTTTAATGTTTTTGTCTTTTAACCTTTATATTAAAGTTAGAAGTGATATTCCCACCATCATTACAATTTGGGGGTATTCTGAATTTGTATATATATTTACCTTTTCCAGTGAATTTAAAATTTTTATTTTCCATTACAGTTGACATTTAATATTATTTTATAGTAGTTTCAGTTTACCCATGTGTTTTATACTTTCATGTTTTCTTTCTCACTCTTTTTTTTTATTTTATTTGTGTCCTTTTATTTCAGCTTGAAATGTTAACATTTTTGTGTGTGTGTGAGGCTGCTTATGGTGATCAGCTCTTTCAGATTTTGTTTGCCTGGAAAATTCTGTATCTCTCCTTCAATTATGAAGGGCAACTTTGCCAGATAGAGTATTCTTGGTTGGCAGTTTTTTCTACCAGATATTTGAATATATGGTCGCATTTTCTTCTTGCTTATAAAATTTATGCTGGAAAATACAAATAGTCTTGTAGCGGTTCCCTCGTACAGAACAAGTTGCTCTTCTCTTGCTTATTTTAAGATGTTTCTTTGTGTTTCAGTTGACAATTTCATTATAATGTGTCTCAGTGTGTGTGTCTCTTTAGATTCAGCTCCTTTGGTATTTTTTGGTCGTCATGGATCTGGATGTGTGTTTTCTTTTCTCAGGTTTGGAAAGTTTTCAGTCATTATTTTTTGAAACAAGCTTTCTTTCCTTTTCCTTCTCTCTTCTCCTTCTGGGACCACTACAATGATCCATTTCATGGTGTATCATAAGTCCCCTAAGCTTTACTTTTTTTCATTATTTTCTTTTTGGTTCTCTGAATGAATTCCACTGTCCTGTCTTCAAGTTAGTGAATCTTTTCTTCCAATTGATCTAGTCAGCTTTTGAAGCCTATATTGAATTTTGCAGTCCAGTTATTATATTCTTCAGCTTTGTGATTTCTCTTTAGTGCATTTTTTTAAATTTTCTATCTCTTTGTTGACATTCTTATTTTGTGTGTTGCTCTTCTGAGATCCGGAAGCATCTTTATGACTGTTTTTTAAACTGTCTTTTGGATAAACCAGTCCAGATTAATCTCCTGGTTGTCTTTAAAACCCATGCAATTGCTCAAGCTGCTATCTTTTTTCTTAGTGACTCCCAGTATTTGAGGCTATGCCAAGGTATGTCAATGTCCCAAAGGAGAGGATCACAGTAAGCACCTAAGTGCAGGTGATTATAAGCTTGGTTAATTTTAGTGAGAGTGATGGTTATATTCCCTAATACAGGCATAATTTTTTTCTACTTCCTATGTTGTTTTTTGAATCATAAAGATAGCTTAAATATGCTACCATCTACTAGGGCTGTTTAAAACAGACTGTGACACCCACTAAAATGTTATAACCATTAATTATTTCCAAATGAATAGTCAATGTCAGCAATTCATTTCTGGCATGACAGTCTATAACATGTTGACTTCCCCCCACCCCCGAATTCCATCATTTGGAAAGAATAGATGTCAAAAACTTTTTTTTGCTAGAATCTCCTTGTATAATGTCATTGTGAATGCAGACATTCCATAAACATAAGGTTATTTTTCTCTTATAGTGATTAATCCTAGAATATATTAGATTTAAGCCATATATATATATATATATATATATATATATATATATATATATATATATATAAAGATTCAGACACTATGGGCCTACTAAAAGTAATGGAAAAGAAAAATAAAAATTTCTCAGTATTTTCATGCTACTCCATTAAGCAGCATAATTATACTTTATTTAAAAAACAGTACAACAAGAGTTCACAGTCTACTGCTGCATTTTAATATCTCTACACCATAATGAAACCCAGTTCACTAAAGACTGAAAATTCCTTTCTCAAAGTATGATGGCCCATTTGCCACATGAAGAGACTGCATACATCTCAATCTCTTTTGTGGCCTTTGATTCCTTTCCTTTTTCAAGCACAAGATCCTCACCAAAGAAATATGTGGTGGGAAAAGAGAAAAAGGATAAAACATTTTGAACTTATTTAAGATAAACTGCTTTTGAGATTAAGCCCTTGGGGCAGATGCTACTCTAATAAAGGAAGGAGAATGGGGCTCTGCATGGCTAGTTTTCCCCTACACTGCAAAGTTAACAAGACTGCAAAGTTAACAAGAAATATGTGGTGATCCTTGCCAAGAAATCTAAAAGGACTTTCCATAGGCCTTTAAGAATTTTATATAAATGCATGTATATTGTTCAATAATCAACTATATTTAATATGTGAAAAATAGACGTAATTAAACAAAGTTTGAATTACAATTAAAAGACTTCCTTAAATAGATACTTCAGTCTTGTTTTTCTTAAAATTAGAGAACATGAGTCATCAGTTTTGATCATTCTGGTAATACTGCTAAGTACTGGCAATCTTTATTCATAGAGTAGCACATTTATCATTTACACAGAGAAAAGGCCATTACTTAATTTGCCAAGTGATATCATAGTAAAACAAACATTGTAATTAGTTTTAAAGGTCACTTTGGCAGATATCAAACTAAGCTGCATTAAAATATATTGAATTCTACATTAGCAATATAATGATCATTGTAATAAAAATATTATCCTGTGTTATAAAATGCTTAATATGTAATACAGTGTAATCATTTATTGGAACATTATTTTAGGTCACAGTTGAAATAATCTTGAATGCTTGAGAAATTCTTATGAAAAATAGAAAATAAAGATTTCTTACCAAATTTGCAATGATATAATGGTAGCCTTTAACATGTTTTCCAACACTTACAATCTGTGAAGATATAAGGAAATAAGAGAAAACTAATTTAACTTTACTGAATGATTGTTTTTTAAAGTAGAATTTTAATTATTTGAGCATAATTCCTTATGAAAACATGATGAAAAATAGATATAAGTTTCCCTATGAAAGTGATTTATCCTAATTAGAAGAAATTTATAAGCCACGTTAAAATTAAGTAGTTAAAGTAAAAAACCTCTAACTTCAATCACTGTATATATAAATGACCAATTATTTCACTATACCTTGTATCAGAAAACTACTATGCTATAATCCCTTCAAAGAGAATGATAGTTATAAAACAAACCAAGAGTTTATACCTCTATCTATATCTATATCTATATCTATATCTATATCTATATCTATATCTATATCTATATCTATCTATCTATATAGATTGATATATATATATACACATCTATATCTATATTTATATACATATATGCACATATTGGATTGTCGGAAAAATCATGACATATTTTTTCTGTTTTTCATTGTAAAAATGCGTCATGACTTTTCTGAAAAATATATATATACATATATAACTATATGTATGTATACACACACACACACACACACACACACACATATAAACATAAGAAACTTAAAGTGATTTTGGTCTAAAGAATTTAGATGTATTTAATTCACTGATGATTTATTGAAATGCATGATAAATTGTTTGGTGTCTTTGGTAAGAATGATTTTCTGTAAGTAGATTGGATTATTGTTGTGAGCAGCAAGTAAGATTTTTCTGTTTTTAGACACTTCTGATGCCACAGAATACTTAAGTTAATTTTCACCTGCATATAGATACAACAATATTTTCTTATAATAAAAATAGTGACAAAATATCACCAAGAGACTTTTCTTTCTGCTAGATTCATTTTTTCTTTTTTCTAAGAATGCTTTTAGGAAATTAGAAACTCACAAATTTTAAGAAAAAGAGATAATGGGATTTAAACATTGTATAACTTCATTTCTGTATTAGTAATTAAAACTCTTATTTTCTGTAAAACTAAAAATTTCCTTCAATGGAAAGAAATCTAATAGTTAATATTGAGCAGGTTTGTAACTGGTGTCCTCAAAGGTAACAGTACAATATAAGATTTTCATGTACTTTCATCATCAAAAAAAAATTATATTGTTTTTAGCATTTTAATATCTTCTAAAAATATTTCTTTGTAAATTAGTGATTTGTGTATGAAATACAGGAAAATCCTGTTTAAATCCAGAACATGTGAATTGTGCTGCAAAAGAGTTTTGCATACATGGCTATCAGTGAAATGGAATCACTGCTTATCTCATGTTTTCTTTTTGATTACACTTAAGACCTTCTCTTTGTCTTTAAGTTTCTGTAGTTTCACTACCATGAGTTTGCATTTTTACTTTTTGTTTACGGATTGTTCAGGATTTGTTGTGTTTCTTGATTATGAGGATTGCCTTCAACAATTCTGGAATATTTTCAAACAATATCCCTTCAAAGGTGTTTTATGTTTGCTTCTAACAGATACTGCAATATTGCTATCACTAGCCCAGGGCCACTTTCATGATAATTTTTCAGTTTCCGGACTCCCAGATTACAGTGGATGGTATAAATTCAAAATACAATCTGTCTAAAGAAGGCTGTGATGACAAATTCTCATAGATGATATCTACCTCATCACATTAAACCCAGGCCAAGACAAAAAACATTTAGCTGATTTCTTGTACAGGTAGTAGATTCTCTTCTACTCTTTTCTTTTACTGGGGTATTACCCTTCAGTAGTCTGGCTTAATATGGTATCTAAGATATAATTTATTGCCTTGATTGAACCCAAAGTTCTTGTTCTCAGGTGAGCATTAAATCCCCAGCCAGGCTACCCAATCTAGCAACTTCCTTTGGTTCAGTCAGTTTCTATTCTGAAGATTTTCTTTACTTTCTTGGAAGCTTATCTATGCATTTGTAATATTTTACGTAGCATTTCTACATGTTTTATATTGCCAGATTTATCTCATCTACAGTTTGTTTAAAACTGAATTTCCCTTGACAATTGAGGACAAACAATAAATAGATGGGATTATAAAGAGTTCAGTAGAGAAAGTGCTTCATTAGTCATCACAATGAGTAATCCAAACCCAAATGATTTAGTATGACTAGGCTGGAGCACTCTTATTTTGGGGGTATCTCAGCTACAGTTTGTGCAAGAGATAATTATCAAGGAACAGGATGGTTGGTACTCAGTTGGGAAACTTTATACTATTATTGAGTTTACTAGAGATTCCTAATATTTGACGTTAGCAGGAATTGTTGCCACTGGGCTATCCATTATTTATCTCTTGCTGTGTCTCTGGTGTAGCTATTTAAGCCATTTTTGCACACACTTTAAGACTCCGTACTCATCCTGTCTCTTCTTACTCAACATCCTCAGCTTGTGATTTCTGCGTAGCCTCAGTCAATTACATCTGCTTTCTTTAAAATTCATTTAAAAGTGAAAACACTTATAAATGTTCAAAGGATGTGAGACCAGTGGAAATTGTGCTGTAGGTGTCTCCATAAAGAAATCACTTAGTTCCTGATTGCCTACCAAAGAAATGTAATAAATTAAAGCTTATATAATACATTTTCAAGGGCTGACGACTTACAGAAACCACAAAGAACTAAAAGTGACAAAAATCCTGGCAGAAAAGGTCTTGCAGAGCTTGATATGCATCAACATTCTGGGAACTGAGGGCCTCAGGGAACAGTGATCTGCAGATTTATTTACCTGGCTGGTGATGCTAGAAAGAACACCACATTTTGCTGAGCCAGATCCTGGCTGGGTAAAACAAATATGCTGCACATACTGTTGCGAAGGCCTCATTGCCTTTGAACACTCACCACCCTGACCTTGGGTGGCTATAGTTTAAAGCAAGATCTTGGTACCTCTTCCAAACATGTACCACTAGATGGAAATTTCTCTGTAAAAAAATCCAATTTATACTCCATAGTAAAGTATCCTATACCTAGAGTGTCATTCATTTAATTTTTAAAAATATGATTGTGTGAAATTGACATCATTGTTGTTTTACATGGCTTTCATCATCTCAACTAAAGTGAAGACTATCTCATTAAAAAAATTAAACCAGAGTGACTTGAATTTGGAAGAAGAACACACCTTGTGTCTCTGTTACCTGATACTATTTTTTCATAAAGAGGAGAAAGAAAGAGCTTGAGGTGAATGATATGAATATAAAATAGTGCTACCTTCATTCGAGTGTTTTGGCCAACTTGTCAAGGGAAAACAATGCCTAGGTGAGCTTGGTTGTAATGATTAATTATGACCATAAAAACAGAAAAATGAAGGCATAGAAAATCTGCATCTTTGTTCTATTTATCTTCTTAAAAGAAACAGAGGATGAAACTAGACAAAGAATAATGATCAAATATCTGAAGTAGAGTTCTAAAGAATGGGTTAGGAAGGATATACGAGTTCCACTGATCACACACTTTCAAAGGAGCCCTTCTTTACAAGAATAAAACAGTTAGAAAAGTGATTAATTGGTTCCTTTAATTACTTTGTCTTGTTTGTTTTTTAGGAAGTAAACAGTTGTTTAGAAATATCCATGATGTTGGTCAAATGATTCAGTTCTAAAATCAGGCCTATATGCTCATTTATTAGTAAGGTAAATGTCAGATGCCATAACTGCAGTTGTTTTATTAACAAATTATGGTATAATCAATTTATATGAGTGTGACTTTTAAATCTTTATTAACTTATTAAACTTAGGGAAAAATGAATCCAGGACACTTTTCCATCTTACCCTCATCTTTAAATAAATTTAGTTCAATAAATGTCTCCTACATATAAGTTTGAGGTTAGCAGATTCAAGGATTATAAAGATAACTAAGTTAATACTGCTGTTACGAGGTGTTCATTATCTCATAAGGGGTAAAACTCAAACAGAAATGACTGCAATACAGAGCAGAGAAAAGGAAGGAGTATGGGTGGAGAAGTGGTATCATTTGGTTGGGTGAACAAGGTAGTTTTTAAGGGAGAATAGATGCTAAATAAATATTGATTGGACGAATAAGAAGTTAATGAGAATATAAATGTCACAAACATTAGTATATTAAGCTCAATTTGAGACTCACAAATGAATAGAGTTTGGTCTTCAATCCACAATCAGAATTTGTTAATCCTTTATGTAGCAATGGTTTATAAAGCACTTAGGGTCTTTCAAGATAAAAGCTGATATATATTACCTGGAACTATTATTATGAAGCTGCGATTGTTGTATTGAGCATGGTCTTTAAGCTAAAGATCTGCAATGGCACACTTGAGTATGAATAATTTTGGTTTTTCTTTTAAATTGATTTTATAAGTCAGCTGTAAATTCCCCTCCCAGTTGTTATCATGTTCCAGAGAATTCAATGGCATGAAGAAAACAGTACCATCTATTTGGTGGTGTTAGGGACCTGATTCCTGGTAAATGATGAAAATTTATTGTAATGAGGGCAGTCACTCTCACTAATCCTTTTTTCTATGGAAATTTCAAACTCCCAGATGTCTCTTGAATACTGATTTTTAAGATGCTTCAAAATATCTTATTACAAACATAAAAGCTTTAGTTTATATAGTTTGCTTCCTTCAGTTCCATAAAAAGAAAAACACAAAGCAAAGGGGCTTTTGCAAACAAGCTGCAAACTTAAATTATACTTGTGAGGTAGCAAAAAGACTTTAGTACTGAAGGGTGTGATGCCCAGAAGGGGAGAGGAAAATAAAGACCAGAAAGAACTAAGGCTGTTTAGTGTGAGAAGAGACTTGAGAAGATAAAGACTGAGAGCTCTCATCAAATATTTGAAGAGAAAGAGGTACACACACACACACACACACACACACACACACACATGCACGCACATGCACATACATTGTGTGTGTATGTATTTTTTATTTTCTTTTATGCTTGGAGATGTTAGAAATTATAAAAAGACAAACACTTTTTTAGGGGTAAGGAAGGGGGAAAGAGTTGACCATAAAGTGAGTGGCTCCCTTTCTAAATAGTGACCTGTCTGGAAGTTTCAGAGGCTGATTGATGAGCATTTAAAGATGTTAGTAGAGTTCTTTGGGCTCTAGAATCTTGTGCAGACTTTAAGTGCTATGTCTATATCATCAGCCGCTGTAATAGACACTACTGATGCCCTTTCTGTGTTTTTCCTATTACCATTGCAATACATACTTGCTCATCTTTTCACTGCCAGCACTCGAATTTCCTTGACTCAGGGTCTTCTCTGACCTTTAGAGCCCACTTTGCCCTTGGGGGCAGAATGGTGGGGAGAAGACCACTGTTAGAAGTGCCAGAGGATTAATGACCTCCTCCTGGCAGCCCTCATACAATGATTGACAGGAGCTGGTGTGTCAATACTCCAACTCTCTTGCCCTTACATGTGAGATGATTCTGACATGTATGCTCTACACTAGCTCCAGTAATTAGTTTACATTAATTTCAAATGAGATTAAGCCCCTGTCACCCACATAGTAATTTGTTAGATAGATGTTCCATTTATTAATTGCATTTCTTCACTCTGTTTCCAGTGTGTTCTTCACCTACCAAACCAACTCATTACACAGAAGTCCTTGTCTTTAGGTCTGTTTCTGAGCAGAACCAAAACTAAGACAATCTCCAAATTAAAAAAAAAAAAATTACCAATGTGGCAGTGAAATTGATAACATAAAAAACACATTTTGGGTAACTGTTTCAAACTTTTCATTTCTGTGGTGTAACACACCTATGTTATATTCTGAGTCCCTAATTTCTGGGTATAATCAAGAACTCAAGTTGCATAAAATACCATACTTTGATTTAGATATATAAATTTAGTTAAAAAAAGGTTTATCCTCTTACATAAGGAAATAGGAATGAATCAGTATCTTTATTTAATAAATTCTTTTATTTTCTTGACACATGATTTTCCACTTCATACTGTCTTATGTACTTTAAAGACACCCATTTTTATTACTTGTTTGCTATTCTTTCTTTCTTCGACTTTATTCCAAATGTTTAAAAGATTTTTTTTTCAGTTTTATCTTTTAGATCACAGGTTATAGATAACTTTATATACACCTCTCCCCCACTGAGGGCCCTACAAGAGATATGATTTGAATAGTGTCTAGAACTAGGAGTGAAAAGCAAGGGCTGAAATTCAGGTGTTTCATTCCCACTCCATAACACTCCACCCTATCATGGTTAACTGCCAATAGCTGCAGAAAAGCACATTGTGGAACACACCTGTATCTCCTTTTCTCTGACAATTATGATGATTTGAAATTTGTACATCTACAAAGCTTTAATAATATAATTCTCATAATATTAACTATGAACTTCTCTCAGCGGAGATCCATTTTGAGTTAATAGCATTTTAATTTAGCCATTTAAAATATTTGCAAAGAGGCACAAAATTTTCTGTGGAATTTGTAATTATTAATTTGAAAGACACATAAAAAAACCGGTGAACAACATGTTCTTTAATTAAAGAGACATTTTGTAAGAAACAATATAAAAATAATTCTAATGAGAGATAGGTGGAAAGGGGTAATGCTTTGCTTTCATAATCAAACACATTAAAAAATATATTCATTAAGTGATGAAGCTGGGACTCCAGCCCAGGTTATTTGACTACAATTTTCATACTACTTTTTACTATACCTTGTTGCCTTCTTAGGCCATAGCAATTCAGAAAATAACATATTAGTAGCCAATATTAATATATCTTTCATAACAGCAAAATGAATAAAACAGATACCTGTGAGATTGACATTCTCTATAACATTAGATATTTGATTAATGCCAAGCTTGTTTATGAGAAAAACTGGATTTCTCATAATGAAACAAAGACTTAGTTCCTTTCCTTCAAATAATCTCCTGTTTGAAAATATTGCTTATTTGAATAACAGCATATATTCAAGGTGTTCCTAATTCCATTTTGCACTAAACTGGAGCAGGGACATACAGATGGAGAATTATCAGGTCAAATGTAACACATCCACGTCTAGGTTTGCAAATTATTCATATATCCATAATAAAGTTAATTAGCAGAAAAGCTTAAATAATTTGGATTCAGTTTCATACTGTTTGTACTTTACTAGGTGTATATTTAAAATGACAGTTCAAGTACATATCCTAAATGTAATGCAAATCAATTTAATCCAATAGATAATTCTATTTATGTGATAAACTCGAAGTGATCAACTAAAAGTTAAACTGTGTACAGTAGAGTTTAGTGTTAAATACACTCTATGTTCTCTGAAAATATGAACTCCATATAATGGTAGTAGAGTTAACTTTCTATTATCAGAACATCTCACTTCTTGAGATGTCCCCAATTGGACATATTGTCATTGAAAAAATATTTATTTTGGGGTTATAAAGAAAACTTGAGGGGGAAATATCCTCGTAGCCATTGTGATCTTTATAAACATCAGAGTTGCCATTTTATTCATTAACTTTTTCATCTGATGAGATTTTCGCATTAGCAAAAATGTGTGCAAAAGGGGAACATGAAAAGTAAAACAACAAAAAGGAAAGGATCATAACTCTAACAGCCTGACAGCTACTTCTGCGTCTTTTCACAGAACCACATGATTAGGTGTTATTCACAGTTTGCTTTTTTTTCTGGGTAATGTTTTTTGGATTTTAGCCAAAATTCTTTAGTTGTATAACTCTATGCTGTTTGGCAGGGCAGAAGAAGGCCAGCATGCCAATCAACCCTTTAGCTTGATGTGGAAAGAAAAGGGGGATCCTGGCAAATCAGTGGCAAAAAAAAAAATCATCTTTGTCATCATAAAAGAAAGAAAGAATGAATGAAAGAAAGAAAAAAAGAGAAAGAGGGAAAGAGGCAAATAAAATGCAAAGAGGCGACTATAAAAAAGAAACCTTCTATAGTCACTTTTGTGGGGGATGATAGGTTAAAAAAGGTTTCAGAGGATTCTTGGCTGTAGGAATTCTTAGAGATTTTAATATGCTAATGTATACTAAAATCCCAAGTTCTGTATAACAGCTTTAAAAGGTTGTTTAAGAAATCATGACATATTCTATGCAGTCCTTAAGAATGATAATGTAGATTTATTGCTATAGAAAGGGATTTATAATATATTGTAGAGAAAAAAAAGGTTGTTTAAGGATATCTTTTCTATATCATTACACTTCAGTCATCTCTTTCCTTAACTTTCAAATAACATTTCACGTTTCAGTTGTTTTAATGACATTTTCTTATTTCTCTTCAATGTTCATCATCTTTACCCACAATAAAAACACAACTAAACCATTTGAGGCATATTTAAGATAGGTTCTATCCATAATTTTGTAATAGCACCTCACTATTTAATAACTTCAGCTAGTAACTCTTGATCATGAGTTTTCAAATTTGTATGTTTGGAATTATATCCAACATATGAAATTGTGATGAATTAAATATGGAAGACATATGACACCAGAGTTATTCTCTTTACTTTTATTTCAGCAGAACATTTTCTTTGCATTTGAAGTCATTTGTTATGTTGTACTTCAAACAGTTCCATACTAGAGAGTTTGGTTCCTATGAAATGGATTCAATGAAAGGACATAGATGTTAAGTAGATACCCTGTCTTCATAAAGGAGTAAAAACCTGTCTGAGTGAACTGTTTACATTTGTTCAAATGATTAACTCCAAAGTTATTTTAAAAAACAAACCAATGAAAGGTCATAAATAAGAGAGAAAAGGCAGGAAAAATATACCTCTCCCTAATAAACATTATTCCCCTATTTGGTGTTGGTATGTAATATTTACTTAACAAGGTCACTCACTGGTAAGTATTTTGCCCATATTTTACATAGGACAGTCAAAATTTAAAGACTATTATTCATAATGGCTGACCATACTGTTAAAATTGCCAAAAGAAGATTTGTTTTTTTGTTTCTTTAAAGATTTTATTGGGGAATTCGGGGGGCGGACAGCATTGGGGCACTGGGGAAGGGGAACAGACAAGTTGCTGTCCTTTTGTTCTTCGGTCTAGTTGTGGAGGACATTGCTTCACTGGCCCATGTTGGTATTATCATTGCACTCTTCTCAGGTGAGGCAAATCGGTCACCAGCCTCTAGATGGTGGCTCACAGCGGCTGCCAGCCGCTCACGCTGGCTGCCGGCCACTCACTATAGCCTATGACAGCCTACTGCAGCTGGGGCTGCAGCTATGCCATCCCGGGGACTCACAGCAGCCCCGCTCTAAGTCGAGCTGTTGCTCACCATTTTAGCTGTAGAGGGCAGTGTCACTGGCCCTCATATGTGGGATCTAAATTGGGGCTGCTGGTGTCCCAAGCCAGCTCTTAACCAACGCGCCACTCGGCCGGCCCGATTTTTTTTTTTTTTTAACCCGTTAGATCAGTTCAAATTCTTAAAATCTTAACAAAAATAATAGAGACTATGAATCCCTAAATTAAGTGCATAGCATGGTATTTGGCAAAGTAGACATTTAATAACTACACTGAGTAAATAATATCTCATATCACTACATGGTATTACATATTTGTTTGTTTACTCCCTCACTATATGAGCTCTGTGAGCAGTGATCTACTGTACTGAGCTTATAACAGTTGAGTGGCCTATAATAGGCACTCAATAAACATTTGTCACGTAGATGTCAAATAAATGAAGTTACACATTGGTATACAGGACACATTAAAAAAAAAGTATAGAGATTATGAACCATTGCTCATTTGATACACTATTTAGTCACCACTTCCAGTTCATTCTCTATGTTTTCATCAGAATTATCATTCTAAACCACAAAGTTGATCATGTTTAAAAACATCCAATGTCATCTAAATGCTAGGGTGAATTTTAAATTACTGAGGCCCTTAATAACCTGTCTTCAATTTGTCTTGACCATCTTCTCATGTTCCCTGCATTTAATGTTCCAACCACACTCATTTGCTTTCTGAACACATGTGGCTTCCTACCAGAGCTCTGCTCTGGGCATGTCATCTGCCTTGAATGACCTTTCCCAGCTTTTTTCCCTGGAGAATTCTGACTCATCTTTCAACAATTTGTTTTCATCTTTATTACACCTTTCCAAGTCATGCTACATTATTTTCTTGTGCTCCTCTGTTTTCCTTTACATTTGAAATTCCTTCAAGAGATGCACTGAAATTGATTGAACTTTATATACAGTGCTTGGAAATTAGTAGGTATTAGATAAATGTTTGTTGAATAAATGAGCAAATGGATGAGTGTTGGGTGCATGTATTATATAAGAAAGGAAAATGATAGGGTCGGGTTGGCAGAGACAAGAAAATTTGTTTCTGTTGTGTGCAAAATATTTATATCATTATATCTTTATATATTAGAATATTTGACTTTTAAGTTTATATTATGATAATAATCAGCAAAAATAAATACAAAATTAATTATAAAACTACATTTCAAATATATATATATTTCTAGTATATGTTCTGTGCTTTTAGAAGGAGGACACAGAGTGAGTATAGTAACAAATTAAGCCTAGATTTAGGAAGAAAATAACAATCATTTGGTATATATGACCCTGGGGGGGAAAATAAAACCTTAAAAAATACAAAAAAAAATTTCCTAGGTACAATGGTGATCTTTCTTCCATTTGCCAGTGATTATGTGAAAATCAACCTCTCTGTCTTTCTCTCTGTTTTTGTTTTTGTTTTTTTTTTTGGTAAAAATGACACCACTTTAATTTCTTCCACAGTCTGAACTAGACACCAGTTGTATATGAACTCAGAGAAAATCTAGATCATCAGTAGGGAAATCATGTACAATCATATAATGAATCTTAAAGTGAGGATTAGGAGTGAACATGTTCCATTACTTTTCTTACTGAAGCCAGTGATTAAAAAGATGCATCACTGCATTATAGGGGTATCAGAAGGAGAAGAGAGAGATCAAGGAATTAAAAACCTATTTGAAGAAATAATGACAGAAAACTTCCCTAACCTAGTGAAGGAAATAGATATACAAGCCCAGGAAGCTCAGAGATTCCCAAACAAGACGAATCCGAAGAGGCCAACACCAAGACACATCATAATTAAAATGCCAAAAGTCAAAGACAAAGAGAATCTTAAAAGCAGCAAGAGGAGCCCCCATAAGACTGTCAGCTAATTTCTCAACAGGAAATTTGCAGGCCAGAAGGGGTTGGCAGGAAATATTCAAAGTGATGCAAAGCAAGGATCTACAAGCAAGATTACTCTACCCAGCATTGCTATCATTTAGACTTGAAGGACAGTTAAACAGCTTTCCAGATAAGGAAAAGCTAAAGAAATTTATCACCACCAAACCAGAATTACAAGGAATCTTAGAGGGACTTCTTTAAGATAAAGAAAGAAAAATATGAATAATAAAATGGCAATAACTACATATCTGTCAACAATTACTTTCAATGTAAATGGATTAATTGCTCCAATCAAAAAATAGGGGTGCTGAATGGATAAGAAAACAAAACCCCTACCTATACTGCCTACAAGAGACTCACTTCAGATTGAAAGACATACACTGAAAGTGAAGGGATGGAAAAAGATACATCATGAAAATGGAAACAAACAAACAAACAAACAAACAAACAAACAAAAAGCTAGAGTAGCAATACTTATACCAGGCAAAATAGACTTTAAAACAAATATTATAATAAGAGACAAAGAAGGACCTAGTAATCCAACTTTTGGGTATTTATCCGAACAACCCCAAAATGCTACTTCTAGGTGATGTGCTCATCCATATGTTCATTGCAGCATTATTTACATAAGTCAAGCTATGAAGGCAACCTAGGTGTGTGTCCCTGAATGGATGAGTGGATAAAGAAGAGGTGGTACATATATACAACGGAATATTACTCAGCCATAAAAAAGAAGGAAATGTTGCCATCTGCAACAATGTGGATGGACCTAGAGGGTACTGTGCTAAGTGTAATAAGTCAGACAGTGAAAGACAAAGGTCATATATTTCACTTATATGTGGAATCTAAAGAAGAAAATAAACAAACAAAACAGAAACAGATTCATAGATAGAACATTTTGATGGTTGCCAGTTGGGAGGAGGTTAGGGATGGGTGAAAAGGGAAAGGGATTAAGTAGTACAAATTGGTTGTTACACAACAGTCATGGGGATGTAGGGTATAGTATAAGGAATATAGTCAATAATATTGTAGTAACTATATATGGTGTCAGATTGATACTAGATCCATTGTGGGTATAGATGGGAGGGAGGTTGGGGGAAAGGTGAGGGGGTTAAGAAATACAAATTGGTAGTTACAAAATAGTCATGGGGATGTAAAGTATAGGGAATATAATCAAAGATATAATCAATAGTTATGTATAGGGCCAGGTGGTACTAGTCAGGTGGTCACTTACTAAATTATATAAATGTTTAATCACTATGCTATATACTTGAAACTAATACAAAATAATACTGAATGTTAAATCTAATTGAAAATTTTTAAAAGGGACGAAAAGATCAATAATATTGTGATACTGTGGTAGTTTCAGATGATTGCTGGACTTCTGGTGATCACTTCCCTAGCACAGGGAACAAAATAAAAATGTGGTAATAACTATAGTTCTAGGTGGGTATTGTTGAATAATTATCATGTACACCTGAAACTAATATAATACTGTATGTTAGCTTATTTTAATAAAAATCTTTTAAAAAATACCAAGAAAAAAAAGATGCATCACTTCATTTACTGGCAAGTAGTAACTTTTGTACTGAACTATTTAATTTATTTAATATAAATACTCTATAATTTATACGTATTTATATTTATACTTATTATTTTATACTTGTATTTAATGTTTATAAGACTCAGAAAAGTGTCCTCAAAAGTATTTCTGAATATTTTGCTTCTTTTTTGTTAACTCACTGCCTTTTAACATTTGAAGAATAGCTGCAAAATTCCACTGAAATAAATTTTCCTCTTTTCTATTTAATGAGGAATATTATTTACCTTTCCCTAAACACAGGAGATAAGTCTATGCAGCTGCTTTCTATTTAAGGCTAGAAAAACTAATTTACTTTATATCTCTAAAATTATCAAGCAGATTTTTCTTTATCATTTTTAAAGACACTGAGCTCTCAAAGGTTTGTGTCAACAACAATAATGGAAACTATTCTAATTAGTGTTATTGTAACAATAACTAAAACAAGATTAGTTGAACACAATCAAATCCTATAATTCCTCATTCTAAGATAAAAGTACTTGCATTCTGACAACTATATTTTTCTTCTTCTTCAAAAGCTATATCCTTTGCTTTCTTCAATTTCCCTTTTATTTTAACTTTCAAAAATTTTACACAAAAATGAGGAATAGCTGCAACCATGGTAATAGTTGCTAAGAGACAGAGCAGCCTTTGTAACTCCCACTAATTCTATTTGCACTAGTCTGATGGAGACCTGTAAAGGTGATTCTATTTTCTGTGAAAACAACGAACCCAGTGCATCATAATGGGACTTGGATATTCAAATCTATTCAGCTAAAAAGCAAGATTAAAGAAGTAAAATCCACCTTTCCTTCCTAAACATAACCTCAGGTGTTTTAAGTTTCTTCTTACTTTGTTGCAGCTCCTGACTGAGCAAAGCTCGGTATGCAAAAGCAGCTTTATAATGAAGCAAAAGCAGTAAGCTCTGCCAGTACTGCAGTGTGGGAAATTGGTGATAAGATTTCTTTGCTGTAGTAATTTCTCTGAGTGTTCAATTTGTTCCTGTTCTATCTCATTCATTGTTACTTTAATATATGGAAATGAAATGCTTGTGCTTTTTTCAGCCTATACAACAAACTTTGGAAAACCTAGATTTTCCATCATCTTTGGTGGACAAGAAAGCTTCTCAGATAATTGCGGGCTTACCTCCTGATTACTGGGTGCCCTTCCCTTAAACATAAAAAAGAGATATCTCCTGCCCATGTCTTCATATATAGCTCACTCAGACTTTTCATTTATTTAACAATTATTTTTTGATCCCCTTTTGTATTACTGGGGATATATATTGGTAAATGATAAATATATACCCTGCTCTGATGGAGATAAGATTTCAACAGTGAAAGCAGATAGCTAAACTAATATAATGCAAGGAATCCATATTTGTTCTACCATCTTGCCTTAGCAGTTTCTGTCTGGAATACCCTCACCCTTTTTCCATTCCTAGGAAAATACAGTGCATTTTTCATTTAAATGTGTTTTCCCGCCTTGAAGCATTCTGACGGTTTTGATTAGATTCTATTACCACATCTTCCGGGTTTCTGATACATTTCTGTTTCTGAACCCATCAAATTATCTTGTAATTATTTATGTTTCTGAGTTCCCAGCTTGAGTGTACACATGCTCATAGATGTTGAATGAATATATGAGAAATCAAGTGCAGAATTGTCCTGGTTACTGCTGTTGGTTCTTTCTTATAGTTAGAATGCATGCTGCTTACTCCTTCAGATGACACAAATAAGCGAAGATATTTTCTCTAAATAATCACATCTCTTCTGTAATGATTACTCCTTATAACTATAGCTTGCTTTTCTTTTCTCTTGGTGCTTCTTTTTTATCTCTTCTGTCTCTTATACTTGTGTTTTTGAGGGTTTGTTTGTTTTGTTTTAATCAGTAACTAAAATGCTCCTTTCCTCCTAGATAATGAATGACCCAGCCACTTATGACCTACAGAGGTATGCTCTTTACGCATTTTTCTCTTTTTAAGGCTTTATTCAGTGTCCAAGATATTTTTGGGAGTATTGTGGAATATGTAGAGTTCTAGGTTTAGTACAATTCCTTTATCTTAAAGAATTCTGAAAATTTGAAATGCAGACTCTAGATAAACAGACTTTATCTGTTCATTAGTATTGCCACAAGTTTGCAATTTGCCAAAAATCCTGCCCAAGACCTGACATATCATTTAGCTGGTGCCAGACAAGGAGGCAACCTTGGCCTTAGCACAAGTTAACTGGGGCCATGTCCACATTTTACCATTTATGTGCAAAAAGCAATACTTCTGTTTGTGAGGAATTTTCCACTTTCAAATTGATTATGTCCTGAGGAGGGATTATTGGCTTCATTTGTGATGCAATAAACTTCTGAGAGGTCAATCATGGCTTTTAGGCTTTTAAAAATTAATTTGCAAACAATATGGGAAGATCACTGGGCTTGCTAATTATCTGAGATTCACATTGTGTCTAATGGGACAGTGAGTTTCCCTTTCATATAGTGAAAGTGGAGATTCTGCTGCAAGGGGCACTAGGTATGCAGAAAAGAGACAGTTTGAGGTATCTGTGAGCCAATTGTAGAGTCATTTGCCTCCATCCTTTTGATAAACATCTATTTCATGCTATAAGGTGACTCCTTACCATCTTGTCCTGATAACTACGTGGTTAGATTTCTTAAATACATCCATGGTATGTCCTAGGGCCAGTCTTGTTCCAGTTACTTATCTCATACCTTTGACATCATTATCTATTCAATAAGAATGGATATTCATAAGTCCCTGAGTCGTGAGATTGTTGATCACTTCCTATGTACCATATTTCTAAAGGAGAGAATTTTAGTAGGATTTTAGCAAATGCTTTTAGTTTAAACCACAGTTAACCAGGTGTGCATTCAGTAAATATTTGCAGAATTAATGAATATACAGAAAAGGCCACTTAACTGGAGTTTTATTGTACGCTTCTTTTCAACATATAGCTCATGTGTAAAATTATATATTGCTTCAGAATCAAATGCAATTATCAGTAAGTGTTCATTGCAAAGAGCATCATTGACTTTTAGAGTGAGCAAGGCTTTTCAAGATCATTTCAGCCCAATGATCCTTATTTAAAGTAAGAAAGGAAAAGAATCATGATGTTAAGTGATTCATTTACTTTTTAAAAATAAACATTTGAAGATATATTATCCATCTCTTAAAAAGTAAAAAACATTCATCTTTTCTAGAAAAATCATAATTTTGGGGCTATAAGTTAATTGACCAAAGAATGAATTAGAGGAGTACAAGCCATCTCACTGCCCATTGTGACAACTGTATATTTCAGAGGATGAGTTGGGTGTTCATGAGAGGAGGATTTTACTGACAGTAGGAACACAGCAATTTATTTGCAGGACAGTTAGGTTTTTTTTCATGGTGGAGTAAACATGTGAGCAACCATTAGCTTTGAGTGCTATGTTGCTCAAATAATTTTTGATGCTAGAAAAATAAAGATCAAGATTTTGTTGCTTTTTTGCAAATGGGTTAAACATGTGAATCAAACCCTGGTATGTCAATGTTTAATTGATACGGTGTTAGAGTCCCTAGGTACTCTTTGCAAGCAATGGTGTTCAAAATTTAAAATTAATGTATACGTATGAAAATAAAAAAATATGTGAAAAGGCTCCCACTATAAGCCACTTATTTTGATATGAAAACAATTCATTTTCTCCCAGTTATTTTAAGTTATTCTGAGCTATTCTAGAAACAAGTAGATGTATTGTTAAAGGAAGAAATGAAGTGAGATAAATAATACCATTGTCCAAAATGGTTACATTAATTTAAGTAAAAATTGAGACTCTTTCTTTCAATAATTGATTGCAAATTCAACAAATACTAAAAAATATTTTTAGTTGTAATTTTCTTTTGAAAGTTCTTTTCTGCTGATGAGTGGAGCTAATAGCCACTGAGGACAAAAAACACAATTTGTTTTATTGGAGTCTGATACAAATAAAATAAAAATAATCTGACTTTGCAGTTTTGTTATATTTCTATTGCTTTAAATAGCTCAGTGAGAATCGGCGGAGTGGCTCAGTTGTTTAAGAGCTCACTCAAGAGTGCGAACTGAGCTCTGAGCAATAGCAGTTCGATGCCCAGCCTGAGCTGAGCTGCCACTAAGCTGCCAACATGTGGCAGGATGGCTCAGATAAAAAATAAAAATAACAAAATAAGTAGCTCAGTTAGTGATAGTTACATAAATTCTTCCATTTTTTTTCCTATGGTGTAATTAAAGGTATAAAAATCAATATACCTTAAACTACAATTTCAAATACTCGTTTTGAAGTACTTGAATAAGTATGTGGCTAACTCTTATAATAAATATATTGCTGTTTAAAAGAACTAATGAATTCATGGTCTAAAACTAATTTGGAAAACTTGTACAGACGATGAAGTGTTTCTTTAGCTACAGTTGTCCACTAACATATTTTGACAGAAATTTGTGTGAACTATTCACATTATGTTTTCAAAAATTGATACTAATTAAAATGTCAAAAAGTAACTATTGACAGCATACTGCCATATGCGTATCCTTCTAGAATTGTACTAAGACATCCCTTTATCTTCACTGTATTAATTTTACTATCTTCAGAGAGAGACGGAGCAACCTCTTTTCAAATATTTCTCTGATCAAGATTATTTAGCAGTTACTTTTTAAAAAATGCATTGGTTAATTCTCTGAAATTGTTTTGTATTCTTGTCTCAATTTATTAAAGAAGATGTTGATTGACAGAGGAATTGAAGTATATGTATAAATTACTGACAAAATCTGGATAAACTCTTGTGTTTGAATGAGCCAAGAGTAAAACTGAAAAACATTAAAAGTGATTTTTCTTAGAGCTGCACTGGATTAAAATATAGATCATAAAAAATCATTTTCAGAATCAGAAATAAGCTTTTTGTGGGGAAAATTTTTATAGGACAATTAAGAATACATTATATTCTCCTAATACAGCAGACTTTGTTATAATTTATGAGATTTATACCTGAGAGGAATTTTAAAGGAACAAAGGTCTATTACTAATCTCATTATTACTATGCAGTCATAATAGAATAGGAACCTTTTAGAATTCAGCAAGAAGAATAGTAATAGATATAGAAAACCAGACACTCAAGCTTTCTCAGTTCTGGAGATCTAATGTATATATAGCATGGTGGCTATAGTCAACAATACTGTATTATATACTTTAAAGTTGCTAAGACAATAGATCTTAAATATTCTCATCCCCAAAAGAAATGGTAATTAGGTGACATGACAGCGGTGTTAACCAACCCTACTGTGGTTATCATTTTACAATATGTGTATCAAATTATCATCTTATACACCTTAAACTTGCACAATCATATATATAATTCATATCTCAATAAAGCTGGAAAAAAGAAAAAAACATAGTTTCTTTGAAATGAAAAAAAAAAAAAATAAGATGTCCAGTTCCCCCAGCAAGAGCTTATTTAAGGTTTATTCAAAAGTCTTTAAAAGTACCTGGGTGAATACTGATTTTCTTCGTAGAAACCAGCTAAGCCTCTGAAATGGGTCAATGTGCTGTAGGTACTCAATTGCTTTCTCCAGATACAGTCTTTTAAGCACAGGTGCTAAGTGGAGGGTCTTTCTGCTCTTTATGCACCCTCTAACAGGAAACTGACAACCAGTCAGTTCCTAGAATTGACTGCTTTCTGGATTCATGAGGAATTATTTACAAAGCTTCAGTCGTTTAAGTCAAACAACTCAAACTCTCAACACAGGGAGAGGAAGTGGGAGAAAGAAAGAATGGAAGTTGAAGCTGAAATGACTGTCTTGCTTAAGAAAGTAGGAGAAATTTTTTTCTTGGATTCCATAAATACACATTAAAAAGTTCATATTCTTTGAATAATTACAACCATAATAATTTTGAACTCCCTCAGGAATAACCTGAGTGATGTACAAGTTTATAATTAATATTTTCCAATGTAATATAAACATATTTCTCCAATTGAGTATTTTTTTCTCCTATAAAAAGATAACAGGAGGTAAATACTTTGTCATTTCCTTTTAAAGTATGTCCACTAAACCTTTAAAAAAAACACAATATCCTTTTTTATTTTTACCTTTTACAAATTCTAATATAGTCAAGGAAGGAAACTTAAAGCACCGGGTTTAGTGCCCTTCTATATTAAGGAGGGATCTATGAAACATGTTGGTTTTGATTTTTATAGAAGTTATTCTTATAAATAATCGTGTAAATTGGTAAATTTATTACTACAAATCAAATCATATATTTACGTAGATAAACTGTATGTAGCAAACTGACCAACAAAACACCATGCTGCGATATTGTCTGACAACATAACATATTGTAAATAAATATGGGCAAACATTTCTAAAACCACTAGATGGCATTCATTCACTGCAATTTTGGCCAAATACAGACTTTCAAAGCTTTATCATGATATGTAGTTTAGAGAGAAAGCAAATGTTATCCATTATTTGTGGATATTTTCCTATCATTTAACACAATGACAAAGCTGTGTTTTATCTTTTCCTTCAAGTCAAACCAACAAATATTTACTGAAAGCTTAGTTCAAGGATTCTTCCTTTGTGTGGAGAGTTGAAAATCACATTTCCTGTGGTAGTAATATCTAGAAGAAAATAGGCTACATACAGTATGCAACTTAATTTTCTTTTATTTCATGGCTGTACTTATTCATGTTGCTATTTCTCGTGTTGTTCTTTCTCGTGTAGCTATTTCTCTAAAGGTTAAAAAAAGCACACAGTCACAAATATTAAAATTCTCAAATATTTTAGATGGCATTAATCTTAAAAATTAATATCTATAAAAATAGGAGGCCAAGAAATCTTGATGATTCATAAAAAGTCCTTTCTAGTGTATGTTACAAATGTGTGAGAACTAATGCTACTAATTGCATTGAGAACCAAAATGGCCTTTGATGATAGATGATTATGATTTTGTTTAGGAGATAAATCATTGAATGAAAATTCCCAAATTCTACACTTCAAACTAGATGGTTGGAAGAAGATATAGATGGAGACAAATAAATCAAAGGTCAATTTTTTTTGTAGAAGGTCTGGGTAAATAAATAAAATCCAGAACTTACCTGTTCTAATATGTTTTGTAGCCTCTCTATTTCACAGTCTATTACAAATTTTTTCTCTTGTCTTCTATCAAGTTCTTCTAGAAGTTGTCTATAGCTGACATCATTAAAATTTTCCACACATATAGCGCTGACATGCCAACCATTTTGTCCTGCTTTTTCCATAATAGCTTGAAGTATTGAATATCCTAGTGGGGGAAAAAAATCCAGATGGGTTACTAAAAACATCCTTTTCTCCCATTTAATAACTTATAGAGGCACTGATTCTGCCTCAACATTTTTTTTTTTAAGATTTTTATTGGAGAATTGGGGGAAGGGAACAGACAAGTTGCTGTCCTTTTTGTTCTTCAGTCTAGTTGTGGAGGACATTGCTTCACTGGCCCATGTTGGTATCATCATTGTGCTCTTCTCAGGTGAGGCAAATCAGTCGCCGGCCTCTGGACTATTGCTCACCGCGGATATTGGCAGCTCACTCTGGCTGCCAGCTGCTCATGCTGGCTGCCAGCCACTCACTGTAGCTTATGGCAGCCCACTACAGCAAGGGCTGCAGCCTACACCATCGCCAGGACTCACATAGCCCAGCTCCAGGTTGAGCTGTTGTTCACCATCTTAGCTGTAGAGGGCAGTGTCACTGACCCTCATATGTGGGATCCGAACCAGGGCCGCTGGCATCCTAAGCCAGCTCTTAACCACCGCCACTCTGCCAGCCCCCAAACCAGGTCTTAACGAACGCACCACTTGGCTGGCCCTGCATCAACATTTTTATTGTCCAAAATATACAATGGATGCTTAGACATTTAAAAATCTGAGTGGCTATTTCCAAATCATTTGTTTTTGTTTTCTTTACTAAGGGCAATAACATCCTTTGAAATATTGCTTGAATGAAGTAGCAACATTATACCTTGAGTAAGCTCTCAAAATCTTTCTACTGAAGACTATTACATCTAGACACATTTTTGATCAGATAACCCAAAAACCAAATCCAGCATCACCTGTAGTTAATAACAATGTTATAAACTCTTTGTTAATGTTATGCAGTAGACATAATTAATTTTGAAAAACTGTTTTGACTCTTCTATTGAGCAAGATAGTAACAACACTTTTTGGTTCAACTACGGAAGATAAGATATAAAAAAAAACACAGTGCAACAGTGCAATAGTATTCTTCCTCTTTTGGCAAGGGAATGATGTGGATAGGGGTGAATTGAATGACCCAATAGGTGAGGCACTGGACACTCAGTCTCATAATCTAGTAGAGGAGATAAATAGTCAAATACACAAATGCAAATTAGTTTTAAAAAGCATAATCATAACTGTATTGAAGATAAGGTATTGGCCCAAGGGAAGTTTTGGTTAAATCTGTCTGGATGGGATAAGGAAATTACCACAAAAGAGAAACAACTTGAATTGGTTATTGAAGATTGAGAAGGCACATCCAAGATTGCAGAAGGAGGGGCATTTATTAGCTGGAGACAGGTTTCCAGGGAGGATAGAATGGTCTCTACCCTGTACTTGGTCCAGATCTCTCTGCATGTGGAAGAGAAGTCATGGGTCTTGGTATCTGGGTTAAGGACAAATGGGTGAACTTGTGAATCCAGCACTTAAAGTATTTTTTCATGCTAACATTATCTTGACCTCTTGCTTTTTCCAGCTCTCAGTTTTAAAATGGAATGTGAAAGAGAGTAGATTCTTTGAATCTATGAATAACCCTTAAATAAGAATTGATTAGGAGCAGAGTCTGTTAACCAGTTATTTCCCTCCTGTGGCTTAACATAAAAAAATGTTAGTCCTCTTTAAGAAAGTCTGACACTTTTTCAAGCTCATAATATGGCAGCTGCCTATGGCTTCTCCCTCCCCTCATCCATGGAGTTAGAGTGAAGAGCTGAGTGGATTAAAAGTGAAGACTTAAAATGAATATATAACATGTGTAAGGTAAGATCACAATTATTCAGTTTTCATTGTATGTGAATCTCTCAAAGTCAAAGATTTTGATTTTCAGGTATCTTTTCTACAAGTCAGAGTTTCCAAAATTATGGATGTTCAGTTAATATCAACAGATGGAACTGATGATGAGATCATATTTGAAATATAAATTACCTGGTATCCTGCCAAATGAAATAGTGTGGCAGTCAGGATTCATGTCTATCTGAAGGAAAAAAAATTCCCCAGAGGAAGAAAGAAGGTATGTTAATTACTATATAATTATTCAGGTGTATCTCCTGCTTCATTTAGTCTTTTCTTTTGTAATGTATGCCTGTAATTATCTTTTCAAATCTTATCTAGGTTACCCCCATCCCCCACCCCAAATCCAGTACTCTTTGCCTTGTTTCTTATTTGATGCTTGTGTAACATGATGATCTGAGTCCTATCTTAATATACATGTTTATGCCTCATTTATTCTGTTACTGGGATTTGCTCTCTCATAGTAAGTGAAGCAATGTTCCTTTTATTTTTGACACCTATGAACATGTTCTTTTTAAAAATACCAGTAGACATCTTACTATTCTTTTTTCTCCTTGTGCTCACTGTTATACCCAAATAATTTAAAGACTTCCTGGTTGATTCTTTTTTGCATGTTGTAAAAATGGTAAATATTGGCCACACACATTGATGTAGTAATTGTCCTGGTTCCTGAGATCAATTCACAGCTTGGCACAGTTGGTTAACTATTGCTTGCTTTTTTTTTTTTTTTTTTTTCAGCCTGTAGTTATCAGGCTTCA
Organism: Aselliscus stoliczkanus; assembly: GCA_033961575.1. NCBI lineage: Eukaryota > Metazoa > Chordata > Mammalia > Chiroptera > Hipposideridae > Aselliscus > Aselliscus stoliczkanus. Next base: position 59,754,615 of record CM066736.1, read on the forward strand.
GGTCAGTATTAGGCATCTAGGTTGTTATTTTGTTGCCTACAGGACTTTTACAACAATAAAACAAAATTATAAATTCAATGTTTTGTTACCTGATTTTTAAGATTTACAAATGCCACTAGAACTGAAATCAGACAAAACCCTAGGACACAATCTTTGTTAAATGGCAAAGAAAGTTGGCTGTCTAAAAAGAACCATTAATCATAATCAGAAATTACTGGCATCTTTTCAATGCAGTGCAAAGGATACACAGTTATCGTTTCCGAGCTTGGTTGGTTGAAAAGTTGAATTCTTTGAATAAGCTGTGTTTGAATTTTTTTTTTTTTTTGAGGGCAGTGTCACTGGCCCTCATATGTGAGACCGAACCAGGGCCTCTGGAAGCTGTGTTTGATTTTAATATGCTTTCTTATTCATTGCTACTCAGATGTGTGTGTCTTATTTATTTGCTAAGATAGTTGGGAATACATTGTAAATAGGAGAAAATACTGCTGTTGAATCTATGATTATGTAACTAAGCTGTTATATAAACTAGAAAATCACAAGTCAAATCATACTATTAATTGTATATCTGGCTATGATTTGTATCTTCTAGTTATTAGAAAATGTGTAATGCAATATTGTTGGCCAGAAAATGAATAGTTTTAGGTGAATATCATAAGACTTAGGAAATTCACTACTGTAAAGGATTTAAAAAAAAATTTTTTTTAAAAGATTTTTATTGGGGAATTGGGGGAGGCAAGTTGCTGTCATTTTTGTTCTTCAATCTAGTTGTGCAGGATGTTGCTTCACTGGCCCATCTTGGTATCATCACTGTGCTCTTCCCAGGTGAGACAGATTGGTGGCCGGCCTCTCATGGCGGCTACTGGCAGCTCACTCCAGCTGCCGGCCACTCACTGTAGCCTATGGCAGCCCACTGCAGCAGGGGCTGCAGCCTACACCGTCACCGGGACTCCAGCAGACCAGCTCTAAGTCGAGCTGTTGTTCATCGTATTAGCTGTAGAGGGCAGTGTCACTGGCCCTCATATGTGGGATCCAAACTGGGGCTGCTGGCATCCCAAACCAGCTCTTAACCAATGTGCCACTTGGCCAGTCCTGTAAAGGATTTTTTTTTTAATTTATTTATTTTAATTAGCTTTAGTTGTACAACACAGTGCAATAGTTATTTATACTTTTTGTAAAGGATCTTTGAAGTCTTACTTTTACTTTTAAGAAAGCTGTCTAACATTTTTATTCATTGTAATTTATTGAAAAACTACTATATCCAAGATTCTTTCAGGTATGCCAAGACATGATTCTTGTCTCTACAAGGAATTAACTGTCTAGTAAAACTGATACTTAGTAACTATTACCATTATGCAAATTATACAGTATTATATAAATAACTTCATGGGAACCAACAATTAATAAAAATAATAAAAATTTTTATTAGAATAGTAGTGGCGGCATACTGTGGACAAGATCACATTGTTGGATTACAATAAGTAATTTAAAGCTTCTTCGTAGTTATTAAAGAACACTTACAATTATACATACAAATATTTTTTAAAATGATATGTAATGTAATGATACAAATTATGCCAAATAGAATCATAGAGGTGTAAGCAGACTTGAGGTACTGTATCCTTACATATCAGTGTTTTTATATAATCCATGGATAATGACCTATTTTGGATGAGTTGTACTATCTAGAGATGTGGCTACTATCAATACAAACTGGACTTATTTATTCAATGTTCTCTTTTGCAAGAGTTATTTGATTCTAGCATCTGTACACAGAAAAACAGGAGGAGAATCAGGAGAAATTTATGTCAGGGTAGATGTAATTTCAACAAAAAATGTGTTACCCATATGCTATAATAAATTTCATTTATATAAAGGACAGAAAAGTGTTCATAGTGCTCTTGAATTAGAAGGTCATCAGTGTAATCAATAGGAGCAACATCAATAGAATGCTGGGTATAGAAGTCATGTTTCAGAGGAGTAAGAAATTGTGGAGAAAATGAGAAGTGAGAATGTCGAATTTATCAAGGAATATCATCAAAATAATGAAGTAATGAGATGAAGGGTATGGCATTATGATGAATATGGGATAGAGAAACATCTAGGTCACGGGGACTGGTTTGGTAATGAGAGGACTGGGTGGGTCCCATGAGGAGTTGTAGAGCTTAGAGAAGGAAAAGTGACAAAGGGAGGTAGCAGCAATTTATACTTACTCAAAATAAAGCCTCTCTCATTAATCTTATAAATTGCTATGCAGGTACCCACTAGTATATCACCGATTTCTCTAGTGGTACAATTACAGCATACCAAACTAGTGTATTTGAAGAGAAGTGTATGTCTGGAAGAGTACTTCATGCTGTGTATAATTCAGCCACGGAGAGGAATAGAATTCTGTAATCCCCACCGCATTTAATGCCACCATGCTGGCACCACAGAGCAGATTTAGTTTGGACCCTTTCCAAAGCAGCTTAGGTAGTGAAATAACGTGTTCAAAGGCTGCAGTCTGGACTCTAAAGTCTCAGCAGCACACAGGAGTAACTGCCATTGTATCTTGGTTAAAATGAGCTGCAGCTGTGACTCTAGCATTTGTTTGTGCCGTAGTTCAAGGAGGGCATAGGGAAAGTAAGCAATGGTCTTCCAACTTATAGTTTGGCCACATACATAAACCTAAGATAAGATGGAATGTCTTGAGTTTTCCCTTTTCTACAGTCAAGAGTAAAATAGAAAATTCACCTCCAAAGATGGTCCTTCTGAGTTCTAACACCCTCCTAAGGCCTCTTGTATTTTCTGGCAGTAACATTTAGGGTCTCCTGACTCCTACATTGCAGTGTACATATTTAATTCAGATGACACCTTACCGAGGAATTTGACACTTAAATCTTCCAAACTTTCTGTCAGTTGCAACTGAACCTAACCCTTATTACTACAAGCATATGGCAAGTAGTTTCAACAACTTGCCACAGGTTCAAGGCACTAAACACCTTCTTCCAGTCTTACCCTAACACTATTTTTCCTTAGTTCTCTTGGGATTTTCTAGGGCTGGGTCACTGGAGAATTTTATTTCAGTTATAAAGAATGGATAGGACCATTAATTCATATATTCATATATTCAATGTTTTCCTATTCTTTTATTATACACACCAAAATTTTGTATGCTTGTCCCCTGCCTCTCTTTCCAGACTCATTTGGTACCACTATCCTCCTTGCTTTCTAACATCCAACAAAATTGACCTTGTCAGATGTTCGAGAAGTTCCCATGTAACTCCACCTGTGCCTCTGCACATGATACTGCTCCCTTTAAAAGATTGTTTCCCTCCATTTTTGCCTTCTTTTGGATGTATCTTAGACATCACTTACCCTCTGACTAGATCACTTCCCCAATCATATAAGCTCTTGTTCTATGTATTTCTCTTAGAGATTTTGACCAGTTTCTAATTATGTATAAGTGTCTGATTAGTGTCTTTTCTCACCACTACACTGTAGGTTCCGTGAAGATAGTTTCTATTTCTGTGCTCAGTACTTTTTCCGGTGGGTGCTCAGTAGATGCTCAGCAAAGAATTGTTTGAATGCATGAATAAATTAACAGGAAATTTGTAGAGAGGAATCATGATGTTTAAAAGCTCAGAAGTAAGAAGAAGCATGATAGATCATATTCAGGGACTTCAAATACTTTAACTTCTCTTGTATGTTTGGAAGAACAAAGAGGGTATTTGGAGAATCTGTGTGGCCTGTGGAAAGAGATTCAAAGGCTGGAGATGTAGGCAGGTAGAAGACATATCACAAGGACCTTCTTTACCATATTACAGAATTTTTCAAGTGAGCGACAAGACTGAATATGTTTTAGAGGGATCAGTTAGCTGAGGTGTGGAAAATACAATGAGGGAAGTTAACACAAGAAATGGAGAAACCAGCTAGGAGATCATGTTTAAGTAATCCAGAGGGAGATAATAGAAGCAGTGGATTCACTATATTATGTTTTATGATCATTTTACAATACAATTGGATCTCATAAGAGCCCTGGGAAGTAGGTATTATTATCCTCACCTTATAAGTAAAGAAACGAAGGTAAAGATAGGTTATGCGATTTGTATCAAATCATAACCATAATAAGTTACAGCACTACAATTTGAACTCAGTCCTTTCATGTTCAAATCTAGGGACCTTTTCACCACACTTTAGCCAACAGGGTGAGTAAGAGGTGAAATTGGAAAGGAAGTTTGAGGCTGTGTTGTGAACATCTTTAAAGTAACAATTATCATCACCTCTTCTCTTTTTTTCCACAAACACACTTCATTTTTAGCATATTCTGTCAGTGTTATCTTCAAAATGTATCAAGAATCTGACCATTTCTCCCTGTCTCCACTGCCACCATCCAGGTCTAGACCACCACTGCCTCTTATGTGAATTATTGCAATTATCTTCTTACAGAGTTCCTTGCTCTACCTTTGTCCCTCTCAGATTATGAATAACAAAACTCCAAGCAAGCCATCATAACACTCATAGCTCAAAATTCTCTCTGCTTCTTTATAGTGGCCTGCATGCCCCCAAACCTCTGACCTCATCCACCACCCTCTCGCTCTCAAACATCGCAAGCAAACTGACCTCTTTGTAGGTGTGACAACCTGCTAGGTTTGCTCCCACTTTAGGCTTTTTGCCCTAGAATGATCCCCCCAAGGTGGGTTTTCCAGGCTCATCTTTTCACTTCCTTCAGGCCTTTACCAAAATACCCCCTCTTCAATGAGGCCATCCTAGGTTAATTTCTCTAAAACTTCAGCTCCCTTGTCCTGAGACTTTCTATTTCCCTTCTCGGCTTTATTTTCTTCCTAAACCATTATGTAATATACTATATATTTTATTCATTTATCTTGTTTATTGTCTATTTCTCCCACTAGAATGTAATCTTATGAAGGCAGATTTTGTTTTGTTCACTATGCTAGAAGAGTGCCTGGCAACTAAAAAGCACTCAGTGAATACTTTTGAGTAATTAAATACTGAAACTTCAATTGTGCTCCGTTGGCAACAGGGAAACACTGGAGGCTTTAGAGCACAGAAGAGGAAGGTTTATAAAATTGCTTTCATAATATTAGCTTTCATAATATTAGTAGAAAAGATAGATTTAAGTAGAAAGAGAAGGAAGAAAGGGAATAATTCAAGTAAGAGGCTACCAAAATTAATATAGGTATAATAACTCCTCTAATCTAGATTAATTTTTTTAAAAATGGAAAGGAAGGAGAATGTTAATTGCTTTTCTCTAAATTTTATACTTGTTCCCTCATTCTGTTCTTATTTGTACAAGAGTCAGGAGTTTTTTCGTTGTATCAGGTAGAACCATGTGAGATTGCCACTTTTGTTTGTCCAAAATACTCAAATTTCAATAATGTCTTATGTTTCAACCTAGAGATAGCTTCTGAACTGATGATAAATAATATTCAGTGGAATTACAGTGATTTGAACCAATTAAATTTATACATTTTGATCCCCCACCCCCACCCCCAGAAATGTGGTAGATAAATGCTAAAACTCTCAAACCAGGGCAAAGGGAGGTCGTGAACTTTAGGAACCAAGACCCCGGCACACTTCAGCAAGTCCTTAGGGTTTCCCTGGAAATTGTTCCAGTTTTCATTATCAATCTGCATAGCAACCATCTTGAGTCTCTAAAACAAGCCTCAGAAAAACTAAGAACTAAAGGAAGTGTGAAATTGATTTTAGAAAGAACTCTGTTATAAAATATAAAACAGAAATACTTTTAGTTCATAAAAACAAATCATCTGCTAACCTGGAAACGTTGGTTCATTGGTTCGGGTGCTGGATAGCCAATACTCTACATAGAATTTTGGTTTTTAAAAGACCAATTAATTTATTCTACCCTATATTGAAGTTTGGGTCCAATAGAGCTCATTAATTAATGATGAAAGAAATCACTGGCAACAAAACACAGAGAAGTGTTACACAACATATTAAATATCAGTTTGTTATATTCACATGCCAAACTGTGTACTGTAAATAATATTAATTTGGATTGGGCTTTTATACACAAAGCCAAAACCATTCATTTTGGTTGATTTAAAAGTGATATTTTAAAATGTTACTTATGTCTTTTCTTTAGAAAATGAATAGCAGTGCATAATATTCTTGTGATGATTCTGGTGAAAGGATTTTGCATACAATCACCGAGACTATTTCTGTTCCTAGCAGGAGCAAACATAGGATGGAGTAAGTATTCACCACATGATTAGCCTAATTTTTATATCCCACTGAGGCTAGCTCAATTCCAAGAAGTAATTGTAAACTCGTGTCAATGACTGTGAGAGTGAATACATTTGATTACTAACTATTAAATTTTTTTAGTGGGGAAATGACTCTGAGGTGATCATCTAAATAAAGAGTGATTTCTTGAATAGCATGCCAGATAACAAATGATGGGTTCGGTGGCAGACTTTCAACTGTAAAAGCTTTTAACTGTAAAAACCGTGTTTCTCATTTCAACTATATGGTTCTGAGTCAGGTTATTTGAATTACTTTTTTTTTTTTTTTTTTAAAGATTTTATTGGGGAATTGGCGGAGGGGAACAGCGTTGGGGAATCGGGGAAGAGGAACAGACAAGTTGCTGTCTTTTTGTTCTTCAATCTAGTTGCAGAGGATGTTGCTTCACTCTTGGTATCGTCATTGCGCTCTTCCCGGATGAGGCAGATCTGTCGCTGGCCTCTGGATGTCGCTCACCGCGGCTATTGGCAGCTCACGCTTGGCTGCCAGCCGCTCACGCTGGCTGCGGGCCACTCACTGTAGCCTATGGCAGCCACTGCAGCAGGGGCTGCAGCCCACACCATCACCGGGGCTCGCACAGCCCAGCTCCAGGTGGAGCTGTTGTTAGCTGTAGAGGGCAGTGTCACTGGCCCTCATGTGGGATCCGAACCGGGGCCGCTGGCATCCCAAAACCAGCGCTTAACCAATGTGCCACTCGGCCGGCCCTATTTGAATTACTTAAAGCATTCACTTTTGACTTCTATGCAAAAAGGATAATTAATGTAGGATTTTAGTTATAGATCAGATTTTATAGTAATCTAATCTATAACTGTTAATAAAAACAGCTTCATTCCCTATGGTAGAGTGAATGCAGAATGTTGTTGTCCCTTTGAGGGAAATACTTTGTGAATTTTTGATAGGTAAGGGAATTCCTCCATACAACTTGGGGAGAAACATAATGTGTAATTCAACATCCCATACCCTATCAAAAATGAAAACTAAAACTTAACTTTTATTCTTGAATTTCATGTGCAGTTATTAGCGCTCTCCTTAGTAACTTTAGTCAGAAACCCCAGAGATACTCTCAGGCTTGTCACTTTTCTCCACTCTCCTCCCAAGTCAATCCTGATATTTCTTTCTAAATATTATACTTAAGATCTTTAACAAGCAAAGATCATTCTTTCAATTTTCATTCAGGTAATATCTATTGAGTGTCTACTATATGCCAGACCATTGCTCTAGTGGCTTCAGATATAGACATAATAAAAACAGTAAAATGTGCCTTCTTTCACAAAGCTTACATTCCAGTGGCTGACGCTGACAATAAACAAATATACAGTAATACCTTGGTTTGTGAGCATAATTCATTCCTGGAAACAAACTACTTGTATTGCTCATTTATCATGTTAAAATGTATTAGAAATGTTTGCTCATCGTGTGGAACATTTGCAAACCAAGTTACTCACAACCCAAGGTTTTATGGTACTTACAGTATAATGACACGAGGTGGTCAGTGCTATGAAGAGAACAGGACAGAAATGGCTGGAAGTGATGGTGAGGGGGTGCTTATCTTCCCAAACCAATCTTTGACTGTCTCTCTTAGGTATGCATCACTCATGTCATAGTAAAGATTGGTAATTCACTGAATAAATCAAGTTTTCTCTTGCCTTAATTGCAATGGCTGCTTCTTGTGCTAAGAAAGTCTGTATTCTTTTTTTTTTTTTTTTTTTTTTTTTGAGGGCAGTGTCACTGGCCCTCATGTGTGGGACCTAACCGGGGCCGCTGGCTTCCCAGGCCAGCACTTAACCACCGCGCCACTTGGCCGGCCAGAAAGTCTGTATTCTTCATCCTCACTTGCAACTTCCAATCTTATTCTAAACTCAGCTTTAGCTTTAGGCCGTTTCAGACTTCTCTGTTCTTCTCTTGTTGCATTTTTGTCTTTTTTCTTTATATTTCCCTAGCTATCTGTTTGTAAAGTAATTATAGTTCCTATCTTAATTAATTATTAATCAAATAAGCACTACATGCTACTTTTAAAAGTACTATATAAGTATACAGTGAGTCATAGTTACTGATTTCAAGGATATTGAATTATAATAATTTTAATTGTTAGTTTACTTGTCTAGTCCTCTTTAAGTATGAGATGAGGATGAGTTCTTATTTATTTTTGTTTCCCTAGTCTTTTTTATATTCACTCAAAGGAAAGAATAAGTTCAATAAGAGTTACATTGGCTTGAATAGCAAGAGTAAAAATCCTGTCTTTTTAAAATTAGCCCTTCATTTGGATCAAAGCTAATAATTACAAAGATAATAATAAAAATAACTAACAATTTTGGAAGGCCTGCCCAATGCAAAGCAGATACAGTATTAAGAGTTTTATGGACATGGTGTTAATTTTATTATCCTCATTTTATATAAATGAAGCAGACAGTAGAGAAGTTAAGTTCTTGGCCAAGGTTACTTAGCTATTAATTGGTAGAGCTTCTTTCTGTTCGACATTCTATTCTGTGATATGTTCTATAATACAATGAACACTGACTTCTATTCTGTTTGGCTTAATTTTATTTCTCTGTTAAGGATTAATTTTTGACCCAGAATTATCTCTGGTGGTGAAGGGCTCCTAGGTACTAGGGGTATTTCCAAGGAGTGCTGGGTCTTCTGCTATTCATGCTGGGGATATGCTTGCTGCTTTAACTGCAGGTTCACAAAGAATCAAAGTCCCTTCCCCTCAGCAGACCCTCCCCAACAGTTTTTGGCAGATCTAGTCCAAATGTCACAATCACTGGAAAGATTAAAATAATGAACATGTTTCTTCCTTCACAACAGCCTGCGAATGCTGCCTTGTGGTCAAGTTTAGTTAATGTCTCCTCTGGTGATTCACAAGACATACAGTCAACTGCCTTCTCTGTATAAGGATATCAGACGTTAAATCATAGAATGAGGTCAACTCTGGTGAAAAAGCTTTTGAATTACTACTTAGATCTACCTATATGCTTGTCCAAGTTCTTCCCTTTTAGAAAGTCACAAGATCCTGCAAGACTGTCTCATAAATTATATTTGAATCACAGTATGGGATGGCTTTTGCTGATACAGGGGCTAATCTAGGGGATTTTTCTGAACAGGAATTAATATAGTAAAACCAAAAAGTACTTGTATTTCTAATTAGAATAACTTTGCCTGAAAATGATAATGGATATACAGAAGGTGCCAAAAAAATGTATACACATTTTAAGAAAGGAAAAAACTGTATCAAAATTGTAATATTCAATATATACTGATAACAAAAGATGAATACAAGTCATGTTTGACTTCTGCAGTTACAAGATGTGCTCAAAGTGGTTACCATCAGCATAATTTTACTACAGTTTATTTTCCTTTCTTAAAATGTGTATACCTTGGTGCAGCCATTATGGAAATCAGTATGGCGGTATCTCCAAAAACTGGAAATGGAACTACCATATAACCCAGCAATTCCACTCTTGGGTATCTACCCAGAGGAATCCAAGATGCTAATTCGAAAAAATATATGCACCCCTATGTTACTGCTGCGCTATTTACAATAGCCAAGACTTGGAAACAACTGAAATGCCCATTGGTAGATGACTGGATTAAGAAACTGTGGTACATTTATACAATGGAGTATTACTCTGCTATAAAGAAGAATGAAATCGTACCATTTGCAATGATATGGATGGACCTAGAGACTATTACGTTTCATGAAATAAGTCAGTCGGAAAAAGACAAATACCATATGATCTCACTTATATGTGGAATCTGAAAAACTGAATGAATGAGCAAAGTAAACAGAAACAGTCTCATAGATATAGAGGAAAAACAGAGTTGCTAATTGGGAGGGGGGTGGGGGTGAGGGAGAAAGGGAAGGGATTAGACAGCAAAAATAGGCAACTACAATATTGCCACAGGGATATGAAAGACTGTTTGGGGAATATAATAATGTCGTAAATATTTTGTGGGGTGTCAGATGATTACATGTCTTGTTAGGGAGACCACTTCATGGATGGAGTAGAGGCTTGATCACTGCACTGTATACCTGAAACTGATGTTGTATAATTTTGTATGCCAACTATAATTGAATATATAGATAGTCACGGGATGTGGAGTATACTGTGGAAGGGAGTCAAAGGAATTGTAATAGATATGTATGATATGGGGGGAGGAGTGGGGTGGAGAATTGGGGTAGAGAGTTGTCACTTTGAGGGGTAAAAAGTATAACTATTGCACTGTGTTGTACACCTGAAGCTAATTTTTTTAAAAAAAATGTTTATTTCACAATAAAAAAAAATGTGTATACCTTTTTTTGGCACCTTCTGTAGAAACATTTGCCTACAATTTTATATTTTTAATAAATTTGACCTGTTTGTATTCTCAGAATGAAAAGTCAGATTAAGATATTTATTATTTTTATCAAATATTTACAATATGGCAATAACTCAGTAAATCAATGTCTACTTTGCTTTCTGAATCAATAATCTCTACTATGTTCCATGGACATTTGATTGAAACTCAATATGGTTTTTTATTTTACTTAATTCATTTTATTTTTTTAATTTTTAAAAATTTTTTTTCTTTTTTTTGAGGGCAGTGTCACTGGCCCTCATATGTGGGACCCAAACCGGGGCTGCTGGCTTCCCAAGCCAGCAGTTAACCACCATGCCACTTGACTGGCCCTCAATATGGTTTTTAAGGTTCATTTTGATGAGACCAATGTCAGCATCAAATTAATTGTGCTAATGAAAGCATTCCATAAAAAGTTTCATGAAGTTATTACAAATTTCTTTGTTATTTACTTTTTAAAATGTAAAATTTGAACCTCCCAATGTTCCCTCAAGGTCATAGTGTTATTAATGCAATTATAAAACTTAAGTTCAATAAAACTATTGTCTTTGTTCTAAGAAGCTTTTAGTTCTAGGTATTTGTAAAAGTATATTTTAGTCCAGTTTTGAAAATGTGCCAAATTCCATACAGATACTTAGAGTTAAATGAGTATCTGTATAGGATATTCCCCAAGCACTGTTAATTTCCTTAAACATGTGTTGCTTTTTATATAATGCTTGATGCTTGATGATTCTAAGAATTTCTATGGATTGACTGCCCTTAAACACTATTTTAATGTAATCTAAAAAAAAAGTTGTTGTTTTTTTAAAATCAAACTGAAGAATCAAGGATTTTTATTTTCCCCTGGGATTTACTTCTTTGTAGATGTGAGTTGGTCTTGTATCCAGACGAGAGTATAACTTGGGTTTCTGAATTTTTAAACAGAATGTCAGCTTTGCCATCTGTATATCTTTTAGATAAAATATATAGACTATTATGCAATGGGGAATGCTGAGCTTATGCATTCCTACTTCCCTTGGAAATCTAAGATCTCAATGACCATTTGCAGCCAAAAGGGATTTTATGGATCATCTAGTCCAAATTCTTGAACCTGAGGAAATGAATGCCCCTCACTCCCACAAATAACTTATGAAGCTATAAGTGCTAGATATGATAGAGACTAAAACAGAAGTTTCCTGACTCCTAAACTGGTATACTTTCCTACACATCACTGTCTCTAGTTTCAATTAAAGTTCTAGTTCATCAATTGTTATTTGAGGAAGGAGATCTGAAGAACATGCTCTTCACCAAGGAACTAATTCTCAGACATCAGTCTTATTTATTTATTTAGACCATAGAATCAGACATTTTGCAAAGTAAAAATGCATTCTTAATGACCCTTGTATATAAGAAGGAGCCTCCTGATAAATTCTTTTTATAATGCAGAATGAGGAAAAAGTTAGTCTTTCCTTATCAAGATCTCTTAATTTAGATCCTCTTGTAAAACAGTATGAATGTAAATCAAATCTAGGCAATCATGTCTCTTTTTTTTCCCCTTTGGATCCAAGAAAGTTAACAGTGAAGGCTAAAGTGAAGGTATATATATTTTTTGATAAGTATAATTCTATTGTATAATGACAACATTTTTTGTATTCTATTGCCCTAAATGCAAGGAAACTATTATGATGCTAAAAATGTAAGTTAATGGTCACAAGTGGCTAAGAGAAGAGAATGGCAAGGTGTGTTTACAGATGCACCAGTAGGAAAATAATTTAAAATTATTGAAGATGACTACTTATTGAATGTGGCTGGGTACTCATCTCACATTTAGCAATCATAAAAATTTAAAGATAGAAGAACTAAATTCTCATTTTACAGATAAGGGAACCGAATCTTAGGGAGAGGAAATGATAGAAACCTCTTAAGAAGTCAGTGGAAAAACAAGTATCTGAAGAATAGAGACTATAACAAGTCACACATAAAATGAGGACTGGGAAGAAGTAACTCGCCCCTTCCTGCTTCCACCATGTGAGGTTTCAATGAGGAAAATGCTGTCAGAGATGGAGGGGGAGAGACAGAGAAAGAGAGGAGAGGGAGGAAAATAAGAGGAAGTGAAGAGAGATAGAAGAGAGTTTGAAATCAGGGAATTCTGGATCCATATCTTTTTTTGTTGTTGTTGTTTTGTTTATATCTCTTTTTTAAGGGCACTGATCCCAATCATGAGGGCTCCACCATGACCTAACCATCTTTTAAAGGTTCTACCTCCAAATACCATCACACTAGGAATTAGGATTTCAACATATTAATTTTGGGGGAACACAAGCATTTAGACCATGTCAGTTACCAGTTAGAGTACATCATTTGTTTCTCACCAGCATAGCAACTAACAGAAGTAGTTCTGAGCCCAAAGAAATACATGTTTTGTAGAAGACATTTATAGGTGTAATTGTTCTACCTATAAAAAATAAGGTGAATATTTAAATTTTAAAACAGTTATTACAGTAAAAGACACAGAATACTTGCTCTTGCTTTGAACATACTTATCACATCGTGCTTGCCACTTTCTGAAGCAGTTTGGGAAGTCTTTCATGCGTGTCTTTAGTTGTGCCGTCATGGCTGTCTCGGTGTCCTGAATCGATTCAAAACATTTACCTTTCATGGTCATTTTGACTTTGGGGCAAAGCCAGAAGTACCATGTTGCCAGATCTGGTGAATAAAGTGAATAAGGATGAGGACACACTGTAATGTTTTTATTTGACAGAAATTGCTGTATCAGAAGTGATGTGTGATATGGAGTGTTGTCATGATAGAGGATGAAGTAAAGACACTCACAAAAGAGGACTTACACAACTGCTTCAGAAAGTGGCATAAGTGTGTTTGAAGTGAGGGGGAGTATTTTGAGGGGGATTAATGGCAATGTGTCTTTTACCATAATAATTTTTTTTAAATGTTCATCATATCTTCTGATCACACATCATACCTACCACTTTAATATAAATTCCAAAAATTACATGAGACAGTTTCACCGTGTTGTCAATTCTTTTTGTGGTCAGAAAAGTTTATGTGCTAACCCTATGTCCTCAGATACCACCACTTTCAAATATACTACATTTTAACCTTTCTTCAAAAATGAAGAAGACATAATACAATAGTTTACAATCTAAAACAGCTGTATCTGGCCTTCCTTGTTTTTGGGTTATACCTAATGATCATGCATTCCTTTCTACATTTTAGACAAAGGCTGCTTTAAAATAAATAATAAGCAAATGTTCTCCATTATATTAGTGATACATCATTTTCATGAACCAAATATGGTTGGAAAGGACAAAGGCTTTTGTCATTCAGTTGCTGCCACAAAGATTAGCTTACATGATTAAAAAAATGTTAAATTTAAAATTATTATTTTAGGTAGACATTATCCAAAATTAAATTGGTTAATTCTACAAAACTCCATCCAGCAAATCTATTAATTTAATTACACCTAGTACACTTCCCAGTTCACCTGTGCTGACAGGCACACCAAATGGTTAATGGTCTATAAACAGATATTCTGTAGAAGCATCTACAGGGAGTTTTCAGTGGTTCACATCAGTACATTTTAGTACCTGTGATTAAAGTTTTCTGGATCTAAATATTTCTCCTTTATGATATGTCACAATCAAGCAAATGCTTGAGCTGACACATCCAAAGATGCTTTGTGGGAAACATTCTAGCTTTGTCTACAAATACTGTTTCACAGGGAACTGAAGATATATTTTCTGTAAGTTTTTCATCATTCAAAATAAAATATCTTACCCTGTCACCTGGTCACCTGGTTCTGAAACCATATGGATGTTGACTCAGTAATTTAAAAAAAATCAGAGTTTTGGGTTTCATTAAATACTTTTGAGTAATCTGCAATCCTTTTATCAAAAAAAGAGATTAGCTTTCCCTTTTGGTTGCTTACATATTTTATACCAAAACCTGTCCTAAAATGGTTTATTGGACGGCACAAGCTCAGCACCACCTGCAGAAGTTGGGTGCACAACGTATGCTATAGTGTTATACCTTCAACTTTTATTAAAGGTCTTTACAATAGGTCGCACTGTTTAGAGGGTTTCTGTATTTGTTATAAATAACTTTATAGAATTTCTTTTTACCCAATATCTTCCAAATGAAGTCTCACATTTAATTTAACCCTTCTTTATGACTTCATATCAGGATGACCCTTCTTGGAGAACTTGTAAACTCAATATTTTGTAGCAATTGGAATTACACAGTCAATAATTTTCCTTTTTGCCCCACTGATTATCAAGTGGTTCAGGGCAAATGTTATGTTCATTCATTGTAATTGCATTAGACCTTTTGTTTGCATAGTATTTTTTTCTCTTCTTCATGTCTTTGGCTTCTATTTTTTTAAAACAATATACATATATGAGTGTGTATATGTGTGTAATTTTCAGATATATGTGTATTGCATATATACATATGTGTTTTACATATATGTATAATTCTATATATATGCATTCCATAGTATGTATTTTATGTATATATGCATATGTGTGCCTTCATTATATTATAAAACCATTTTAGCTACATTTTGTAAAGAGTCAAAGCATGAATATCTATTGAAATACTTTCTGAGGTTATTTTAGCCAATACCTCTTCTCTTTTTGTTCTTCAAAATTAACTCCAGGCATTTTCAAAGCAATTAACATGCAGAGGACATTAGAAAAATCAGTAATTTAAAAATGAACTTTGTTTTCTTATTCTAAATGTTTGCTAATTTTTAGAATTATTAACAAAGAAATATTATATATACAGAAATAGTATATGTGGATTTCCCAAGTATTGTCTTCAGAAACCTATTCTTATCACTAATTTTATAGACAAACATATCATGAATAGTTAATGAATTATTTTTCTTTGCTTTGACAAATGAAAGCATTCCAAGAAGGAACTGCATGAACCATAGTTAACATTTTTTGAGTGCTTATGATATACTGTGCTAATGGCGTCATGTAGATTTTTCTTATTTAATCCTCAAAACAACTCAATTAAATATTTACCCCCATTTTTTCAGATGAAGAAGCAAAATTAGCAAACTTAGTGGCAGATTGTGTTTTCCAAAATAGCTATAATAAAGTCCCCTTCTCACACATCTTCATACAATGTGACATTGACCCTTCTCCCATACAGGAGGGGTCAAAGTTCCCTCCTCCTAAATTTAGGCAGACCAGTGACAATATGGCTTGCAAGGCTAGATCATAAAAGTGTGTATAGCTTCTGCCTGGTCCCCTTAGGATGCTTGCTTTTGAAACCAAATACTATGGTGCAAGGAAGCCCAAGCAGCCAGTACAGAGGATAAATGTAGGTTTTAATAGCTGGCAACCCCAGATGAAGTTCCAGCTGACAACCACAATCATCCAACAGACACATAAGTGAAAGAGTCTTTGATATTGTCCAGTGCATCCCAAACACCTCCAGAACCATGTGAGGTAATAATAAAATGATAGCTGTTAAATTTGGGGATGAATTATTATACAGCAATAGATTACCAGAGTGAATATTCTTTTAAAAAAATGCTAGATAAAGGAGAGCATTTCATGGAATAGTTTAACTTTTAGGATCTTTGAAGAAATATTTATATTCTTAATGCATTCTCCCAGTAATGTAAATCCTAGAAGTTACAAAGACTACATTATGCTGCGGATGAATAGTTACCTTATTAAAAGTTGCTACTGAATGCAAAAGGTCCTGTTTTACAATTGCACTGCATTCATTAATTTTTATTTTCTCCTCTTTAAGGGCATTTAGGGCCTGGAACACACAGTATAAAACATAACTCTCACGAGAATTCATAACTTACTAGATCTTACTATTCTATTTGAAGAGGTGTTTGGAGTATGATGAGGTCAGAGGAGAAGAATAACAAAGAAAACTATTTGGCATGTTTAATAATAGACTATTTATTCATAGAATAATCTGAAATCTTTTCAAGCAAGGCTGAAGGTGACCTGTATTTCAAACTCAGTGAGACCAGATTGGTAACTTTATAAGAATTGGAAGGGGAGGTTATGTATATTTCATTAAGTTTTTAACCCAACAATATTTAACTTCAGTTGCTTATTAGTAGAGTGACTATAAAATTTATCATATGAACTGAGACACTTTCAAGAGTAAAAGTGAGCACTGTAATACTACACTAGGCTACCAGGTATAAACCTGAACTGTGTTAGGCAAACCAAGATGTATGTATGGGTCAGCTACTGGGGGAGGTCCTATGAGGAAGAACAGAGATAAATAATGCACTGCCCACAAACAGCTCAAAATCTTCAAATCCCCCCATGTTATAATTGAGAACTGACAAAAGAAATGCCACAAAAAATGACCAGTGGGAGGGGTCAGGCAGAGTCTAGAGGTATTATCTGTGAAGAGATCTTCGTTATTCAAGGAGTTCCTGAATCCCCTTCATTGTTCTACTTGTTCTTATCTGGCCAAAGGTTAATTAATCCATGTTTCTGAGGGGTTACACATGATCCTCTCAACACTTCAACTTTGTAAATCTCAGAAGCTTATAATATTAGAAATTTTGTGAGGCTTCTAGAGCAGGGAGCCAGGGAGGAGGGTCTAGTGTTTGAGATCAGAGAATTCTTAATCCTCAGTGTTTGAAACAATCCAGGGTTTCTTGGTTTAGGGAGATATTAAATGGTGATGTATTTGGGTCATAGAATGCATTCAATGAATTCTATTCCTAAAAAAGCAAATTAAATTTTAGACACATGAGAGTAAACATGTTTACATGTTTAAATACATTAAGTATTGAATTTTCTTGTTTATTGCATATTATATTTTATATTTCTCAAACCGATTTAAAAGTGTAAACAAAGAAACATGTTTTTTTACAAAACAGTAACTAGTAGATTTGGAGATCAAGTGACCCTATTATGCAAGCAAATTTCACTTCTAATTTTAATCCATGTGGAATCATAGCATTTTACAGCTGGAAGAAATCTTACTGCAGTTTAATCAAACTGATGTGGTCACAAAGGCTGAGCTACAGTGGTTACATGATTTACCCAAGGCAGAGAGCTAGTCATAGTCATAGGAAGAGCTACTTAGTGGCAGAGAAGGATCTAAAAAAAACAAACGAACACCTTCTCATGTTTCTGAGAATAGTCCACTTGTTCTTGGAAAAACCTGGATAGGCCAAAACTGAGAAGTTGACAGTCTTTAAGAGAATTCAAACTCCCATTAGAAAATAAATCCTTTCAAGGGGCAGGTAAGGATTATCAAAAAGTTTGGTTCTTTCTCCTCAGCATTGTATTCTTCCAGAAATGGACTGGCATGAAGAATTATTCAATCATTTAATGATTGCTTGGTTCCAGATTCAGTGGAACTGAAACTCCACTTTCCATTGTATTTCATTGCCTTTAGTCTTTCATGTCTTTTTTAAAATGAGTGGCTGTCACATCTTTGGAAGAGATCAAGAAATTATGGATTGAGAATTGTTATGTGATTGTCTCATGACCAGCTGAAACAAACTTACAGTTAAAATATTTTTTGGAATCATTTATTCATATGTACCAGGAAAGTACAATCTAATCTTGTTAGATCTTGTACAATAAATCCTTTTGGTTCTGCCTTCAAAATAAATGTAGAAAGTCCTCAGTATCTTCACTACTACTCCCCTGGTCCAAATCACCATCATCTCTCACCTTAGCTATTGCAACAGGCTCCTAACAGATCTATTTGGTTTGGCCCCGGTCTCCTTTTGGTCCATCCATATCACAGTGACCCAGCTGATCCTGTTAAATCAGAAGTCATATTATGCTACATCTCTGCTCAAAATCCTTCAATAGCTTTGCATGTCATTCAGTGGAAAACAAAAAGTTTTTACAGTGGGGATTTCCTCCCACTGTTGTACTTCTTGGACCTCTTCTTTCCTCAACGTCTTGCTCACTTTGCTCGAGTAAACTGACTTCATTGCTCTTCCTTAGTTGTATGACTCATACTCTTTCCGTAAGGCTTTGCATATGCTGTTCCCTTTACGTTGCATTTTTTTCCCCCAGAAAACCACACAACTCCTTGTACCTTTTTCAAGTTTCACTCAAATAATACCTTCTCAATTAGACCTCCCCTGAGGACACCACTTAAAAAATTAAATTTAAAAAGTTAAATAAAAAGTGAAACCTATATCCTCAGGGCTTAGTATATAGTATGTACTCAATAAATATTAATTCAATAAATGAAGTACAGAGGCTTGTGCCCCCATTAGTTATGACATTCACAACTACCAGCATTAGTTATCTCCTATCATCTCTCTATTGTCTCTAGCTTCTCTTGGGGAGACTAAATTAATCTGTGTAGATTTGAGGGCTGCATATTCAGAACTGGAGTGAGACATTGGTGTGATTTTGAACTCAGGGGCTCTAAAGTCTTTGGAACAACAGCAACAACAAAATGGCACTTACTTGGACTTGCCATTTTTTTTATTTTAACAAGTCTAGAATGATAAAAATAATACACAAAAACCTTATAACCAGCATCATTATCTGCATAATTATATAGAAAAAAAATCTTAATTCTAAAAGAGTAGGAAAAATCATTTTAAGATAAAGAACATTTCTTTGAATTGAAAAAAGTTTGCTTCAGAGAAAACCCTACACTATCCTAATTTTCTCTTCTGCCAACTCTGGGAGGTGGGTCCATAAGAAACCTAGGTGTTGGACTCAGGATCTGCAGGCCTGCTGTGAATGAGTTCCAATCATCCACAGGCACAGCCAGCTCCCTCCATTCACAAGACCACAGATAGAAAAATGATGTGCCTCCATTTTGTCATCAAAGGACTAAAAGGTTTTTTTTAAAAAAAAGATGCTGAGGTTAAGATATTGTATGTAGAAACAAGAGTGAAATTTTTGAAACATTTAAGGATTTATCATGCTAATGCTTATTTCATACCCCCTTTTCTGTTCAAATGCCTGTATTTACTTATTTGATTTTATCAGTGAGAAATCATATTGTTGAGAAATGAGGGTTAAAGAGAAACCATTAAGACACACAGGAGGAACATTAATCATTGGAATTTTTCCATGGAGTGAACAAGAACCTTACAGAAACCCAAAATTCAAATTTGTAAAGCTTCTTAATAAATAAGCAGCCATTTCTTTTTCTTTTTTAAATTAAAGCTTACGGGGGTGACAATTGTTAGTACAGTTACATAGGTTTCAAGTGTACAATTCCATAATACATCATCTATATACCATGTGTGTTTACCACCCAGAGTCAGTTCTCCTTCCATCACCATATATTTGATCCCTTTTACCCTCATCTACCACCCACCTCCCCGCTTACCCTCTGGTAACCACTAAACTATTGTCTGTGTCTATGAGTTTCTGTTTCTTCATTTGTTTGTCTTGTTCCTTTGTTGTTTTCAGTTTTATGTATTAATACCATATATCAGTAAAATCATATGGTTCTCAGCTTTTTCTATCTGACTCATTTCGCATAGTATAATAATCTCAAAATCCATTCATGCTGTCACAAATCCATGCTGTGGCACTATATCATCTTTTCTTTTATCCATAAAGATATATGTGCTTTGATGTTCATTGCAGCTTTATTTATGATGGTTAAAACATGGAAACAACCAAAATGCCTTTTGATAGAAGATGTGGTATATTGGAATACTATTCTGCTATAAGAAAATAAGCAGCCATTTCTACACAGACTGACTCCTTTGCTTGGTTTTAGAGTTTTCCATTAAGTCATGAAGGGCAACAGTATATTTTTTGAGGATTTCGGATGGTTGATTGTGAAAGGTCCACAAAGGTAAGAAAAGGTAAAACTTCTTGGTTAATAAGAGATGAAAAGGAACTATTTATGAAACCACAGGCACACTAAAACAGAGGGGCAGTTCAGATTCCAATTTCTTTACAAGACTGGCTTTCTAACAGAAGCACATTTTTCATCATATTTTGAGTATCTGCGATATTTGTATTTTTTTTATGTCAAAAGTTAAACTTATAGAAGACATATTGAAATTGTTTGAGAGCCTTTTTTCTATTTTTTTATTTTTATTTTTTATTGGGGAATTGGGCAGGGGAGCAGCGTTGGGAAAGTGGGGAAGGGGAACAGACAAGTTGCTGTCTTCTTGTTCTTCAGTCTAATTGTGGAGGGCATTGCTTCACTGGCCCATGTTGGCATCGTCATTGCACTCTTCCCAGATGAGGCAGATAGGTCACTGGCCTCTGAATGGTCACTCATCGCGCCTATTGGCAGCTCACGCTGGCTGCCAGATGCTCACTGTAGCCCATGGTAGCCCACTGCAGCAGGGGCTGCAGCCTACACCATCACCTCAGCTCCAGGTGGAGCTGTCGTTAGCTGTAGAGGGCAGTGTCACTGGCCCCCATATGTGGGTTTTGAACAGGGGCCGCTGGTGTCTCAAGCCAGCTCTTAACCAATGTGCCACTCGGCCAGCCTGAGAGAGCCTTCTTGAAGCAATTTTGTAGAATCTTATAATATAGTAAGGACACTGCATTGTTCAAACCCGCCAGATGTATGGGAACATGGCACTTTGCCACCAGCATTATACAGCACAAGAGGATGCATTATACTATATCATTAAGGCATTATAAAATGCTGCTTGCACATGCTGCAGGTATATTTGGAGATTTCTGTCAAAACAATTTCATGTTCCCTTATCATATTATTAAGTTCCCCATGAGTGATGCTGTCAATTCTGAGAAATAGTCTTGGAATTTTAAAAAGAGGTTATTTACTTTGGGAGCATTTATTAGTGTTTCAGTGTGAAAGAATAATTATGTTTTACCGCCAATAATATGGCCCACTTTGTTGTGGGTAATAATTTGGTTATTGAATTGAAATAGCATGAGAAAAGGAATGTGTCCAAGAGTTTACAATGGCAGAAAACTTCAGTTCATTTTATGAAAAGAAAAATTTATTGGCTTTAAAATGAGTAAAACTGTCTGAGATTTTAATCTACTATTTAAAATAAATAAGAATAATTTGAAAAATAGCAATATTATCTATAAAATTTGTCAAATAATCAAATTGTTTTAAGACATATGAGTGATTTTTATTTTGGCAACAATAACATGAACAATCTAGAAAGACCAATTTATTGCAGACAACTACAGTTAGCATTTGTAAAAAGTTTTGATAAGGTAGGCCCAGGTTTACATTTCCTTTTAGCTATTAATAAAATTTTGTCAGAAAATATTAATGAAATCATTTAGAAAAAGTTGATTATGGTTAAAATATATTTTACAAACATTTTTTCATGATGATGAAAATTATAGTATTCTGGTTAAAATACACTGGAGAAATATTTCTGTATAAGATAATTATGATAATTATAAATAATTGTTATATGTACTATAGAAGACCCCTAAGAAGTTTTATTTGCTCACAACTGTTAGTCAGTATGCTTGATTCACATAAAATGCTGTTTTTGTTAAAATGTTTTATAATTCCAATTTATGCCTATTTTATATTAGTGAAGTTTGAATGTATCAGAAAAAAGTCCACCTCCTGATTTGTACTGAACTTTCAATACTTGATCTTTAAAAAAGTAGTCTTTAAAAAAGAAACTAATAATATATTAATTTATACCCATCTATTTATCCTTACAACACCTCTGAGTACAGGAGATGAAGGGAGTTAAGATTATTCTCATTTCACAGGTAGAGAAACTGATTGTAGAAATTAAGTGTTAATCATTATTAATGAATTAGAGATAGGGTGAAGTGTGTAATTTGGGATCCTTATTTTCAATCTTTATACCATTAATTCTTAGAAATTGTGATTACATAAAATTTTCATATAGCATCTCACACAAATATCTCAAACTTTTTCAAGAAAGAGTGACATGTTTTCCATTTTATGGCCAAATAAAATGAGAGATTAAATGACATAAAAAAACATAAAAAAAGAAGTCATTATTAGAATAGAAACAGGAAGTGAATCTTTTTTCTCCCATGCTCATTCTTTCAATAAAGATTTGTTGAACACGTTTTTATATTTATATGTAGTGACTTATGACTTAGACTTGCAAAGATAACTAAAACTGGCCCATGCCCATGGACAGCTCACACTGTTTTAGGAGAGGCAGGAATATTAATATATTTAACAATATTAATACATTGTTAAAATATTAACAATCTTTCCTACTATAGAGTAGAAAAGACTACATGTACATAAATAACTTCCCAATAAGGCAGAAAGTAGTAGATATAATTCAAGAGCTCCAGATACACTACTGTGAAAGTTTAATAACAATCACTTTCTAATTTTATAGAGTTAGTATTATAGAATCTGCTATATGTATATCTTTATATAACATCAGAAAGGAAGGGCACTAGTTATGGCAGTAAGGCAGGCTAGAGACGCCTGTACATGGATGGAGTGGGATAATGGCCCTGTCTGTCTAAATGGGTGTCGGGGTACTGGAGACAATGAGGAAGTAAATGAAATATAGCAGGGTAACAAAAGCCAGAAGAATTCCCAAAGAATAAAGCTGGGCTAGTGGGAGCCTGAATCTCATATTCATAGAATGGTAAAGCTTCGGGGATGTGTCATTGCTCATCATCCTGTCCTCCAGAGAATGGCAACATCTTCTTCAGTCTAGTAGTTCTCTGAATTGACTGGGGAAGAGGCAGTGATCCTGCCTCAGGCAGATTCAAGACTGCCTCAGGGGTCAGATGAGTGTCAGTCAGCTCTTCTGCAGTTTTTTAGGCAATATTCCTTAGATCATTCTGCAGGGCTAGAACCAAAACTGCACACTCAAGCGTTTTACTTGGGAGCCTGGGGGAGTATAAGGTATGTAACTACAAAGTACTAGGCTGGGTCTGTAAGCCCACAGTGGAAGAAACTCCATAACTTTGTACAGGATGAAATAAGTCCATGGTCTTATGTAGGCATATGTGCTTTATCATGTAGAAAAAGGCTGATGTTACTGTTTTATTTGTACAAATGGAGCTTCCAGGTTTTAATTTAAAACCTAAAATATTTTAACTCGCAAAAATAAAGCCTTAATTATTTGATTAGGTGATTTTATCTTTATTAGAAAAAAATGCTAGTATTAAATACTTATTTTTTATCTTCACCTTTTATTGAATTTTGTAATTAGCTTTTTATCAAAGTTTAATTTATTTTAGTGATCCAAACCTTAGTGTAAATTTGAAAATTGCCAGAAATACGTGAATAATTTTCAAACCAATCTAAGTAAAGTGACTTCAGATGAGAGGAACAGAGTGGTTTTATCTTTCTGGTCCCATTACAAGTGTTTTGAGAAGATAAGTGATTGTATTAAAAACAGAATTAATCACTCTGTCATGTTTTCTCAACTAGCACCACCCATCACAACGATAGTTACTTGGAAATTGTAACATGTCAACACTCAAATATGAGACATTTTTGATATAATTAAAAGATAATAGCAATAAATATCATACGAGACCTTAAAAGTCAAGCAAAATTCAGGAATTCCTGATTTAAACGATTTCTTCATACCAAGAGAAGCTATTTCATGGATGTAATACACTCATTGATTCCTGGTTGAGTTCCACAGGGTATTTTTCCTTTTCGTTTTTGATTTTCAGATTTTGTCTCCCTCTGTTCTATACTAATCTAATCCTGTACTAATCTGTCTTATACTTCAGCAGTTGGCCTTGCTGTTCTAACTGAGAAGATAAAGGACATCTAGAAAGATGCATCTCCTTTACTGTGAAGGACTTTTAAACACTTGAATCTACACTGTGTTCGGTCCTCTGTCTTCAATAATTAAGGGTCTACATGTACTCCTTTCTACTGCCAGTGGCTTCAGCTGTGGTCTTGGATCTAGCAGGTGAAGATGGTCCAGTGTGGACCTGAGGTGTTTGTGGGAACATCCTCAATAGTGAGAAGGACTGACTTTAACCATGTCACCTGAGTCATCCTGCTGCTAGTTTAAGAGTACTATGCAAATATTGTTTGGAGTACAGATATATATATATATATATATATATATATATATATATATATATATATATAATATAAAATCAGTTATCAGTATTAAAAGTGCTGCACACATATTCATCATCCTTGTACATTATTAAGACTATTTTTCCAAGAGTGATTTTTAAACCATCTATATCAGAATCACCTAATGTGCTTGTTAGAAAAAAAATATCCCTGGTGCTGGCTGAGTGACATGTTGGTTAAGAGCTGGCTTGGGACACCAGCTCTGAGCAGCAGGGCCCCGGTTCGGATACCACATATGAGGGCCGGTGACACTGCCCTCTACAGCTAGGATGGTGAACAACAGCGTGATCTGGAGCTGGGCTGCTGTGAGTCCCCGGGATGATATAGCTGCAGCCCCTGCTGCAGTGGGCTGCCATAAGCTACAGTGAATGGCGGGCAGCCAGCGTGAGCAGCCAAGAACCGCCATAAGCAGCCATCCAGAGGCTGGCGACCGAGTTGCCTCACTCGGGAAAAGCACAATGACGATACCAACATGGGCCAGTGAAGCAATGTTCTCCACAACTAGACTGTAGAACAAAAGGACAGCAACTTGTCTGTTCCTCTTCCCCGGTTCCCCAATGCTGTTCCCCTCCCCCAATTCCCAAATAAAATCTTTAAAAATATATATATATCCCTGGGCCCTACACCAGGCCAACTGAATCAGAACTTTTATGTTTAGGTCTCAGAAGCTTTCCATGTGATTATTCTGAAAAATAAGGTTTGAGAGTCAATGATTCAATATGATGGCAGAGAGAGTATTAGCTAGGAGTTCTCTAACGCCTAAAGCGAGGAAAAGTGTCTGTAAAATGAAGGAAGATTTGTCAAGGCAGAGAACCCAAAGTAAACCGAGGGCAGATGGCTTGATGGGAGGATAGGAACTCCACTTACCAGCTAGTCTATGCTCATCATATCACTTACCAACCTCATCATTATTTTCAATTAAGAGACTAAAAGTTTTGAGTCAGCCATCTCAAAATGAAACATCTATATAAACAGGTTTCATATCAAAATTAAGTGAGGTGGACCCAATATTAACTCCTTCCCCCACTGCCTGAAAGGTAAGTGAGTCAAATAGAGCAAGTCAGCATCCAGTGCTTTCTCCCTGCCCCAGAACCCCCATTTATGCTGTGGGCCTGGTGGGAGAGAGGAGAGAGGAATACAGTATTGTCACTTCGAGAGCCCCATGCTGCTATGTCTATTTACTTTTCCTTTCTACCAGCCTAGGGGTTTAAACTCTTTACTATTAAGAAAGGCTAAGGAAACAATTAGTGAACTGAAATTCTGTTAATTCATGAACCATTTTTGTTATCACTTTTATCCCCTTCTTCTCCATGATATTGAATATCTACTCCTTTTATTGGCTTTTACTGTCTACCCTCAAATATACCGAGACTCTTCTAGCTTGATAAACCTTTTTATCGTTTCTCCTCCTCACAGTGTTACTTGTTGTTATATTTTTTCTCTTTTATTTCATTACCAAACTTCTCAAATAACAAGAATTTATCTGCTGGATTCATTTTCATCCAACCCACTTTCTTTATAGCCGCCCCCCTTAAATGACACCATTCTTTCAAATATCACCAATGGTGTCAGTTTTTCTCAATCTAATGATGTTAATTTTTCATGTTGATTAAAAGCCATAAAAATAAGGGAGTTTAAATATGTATCATCTGGGAATTTAGCAAGCCAAACTGCTAATTAGCCAACAAGTTTTAATGTGATAATCATTTAATAAAGCCATGGATTTGCAGATCTTTACTTGGATATAAATGTTGTATTTCATCACCATTTGACTGCCCACTGTTGCATTCAGAGCTTTATTTCTTATGTCTTATACTAGAGGATAAGAATGGAAAACCAAAGTATGGTATAATTAAATAAAAATCACATCACATATATCTATTTGCATGAATTTGGACCTTTATGCAATTTTCAATATAATGTTCTACAAATAAATTAGTGAAGAAAATGTCATGCAATGGATGTATCCCTCATGTGTAAATCAAAGTTTATACATCTGATGAAAGGATATTTTAATTAATGAAGAAAATTCTCTACTTAAAAGTTGCCAATATAATGATTTTTTTTGCTTTGTTTTGCTCAAATTTAAAATAATTAAGTACAATATTCAATAATAAAATTAAATAAAAATTAAAATAAATTATTAAATATATTATAAAGGATGTGGAATAAAGGATAATACATTTCATCTCTTTGGGATTTTCAATTTAATATTAACATTTCTAGAAAGTAAGGCTCACTTGGATTTTACAACAAAATATAAATAATTGCAAATCTTAATTAACCCCAGATATTACATACACATTGCAGAAACTCTTGAAACAAATACATTATACTAATGAACTATATTTATGAGGGTGATGTTAAAATTTATTGAAGACTATTTGTAGTAGGCTGACATTTAAAGATTCAACCTCAATAGGTTTTCTCTTTATTAGTAGATCAACTTGCTTCAGGCATGCTTAAGGCCTGGATGTCTGCTAAAACCTACAGGGAACTGAACTTATCAGCTCATGCCACACAGCACGGTAGTTAAAAAAGGTCTTCATGTAGCAGGACAGTAATACTTATATCTGAAAATTTCTTTAAATAACTCTTTATGTCTCACTGCATATTTCTAAATGAAAGCCACATTTTCTGTAACTCCTTTGATTCACTTGAGACCTTTCCTGTCTTCTTATCCTAAAAATACTAACAATCTTCCCACAGTGAACATTAGCATTGCTCTCTCAAAACACATTTCATTAGTGGGATCAACTATAGAGGTGAGCTACCATGTCATTCTCTATTTAGCAATACTGTACTCATATATTGTCCATGCTGGTTTCAACATGGAACGGTCAGAGCTTTATAATGCATAGGGCCAGGTATATGGGCAGCATGTCTGGGATAGTTTGGACTCCAAGCCCTTATCTGTCTTTAAATACTTTCCCATTGATCTGCCATTATATTTGCACAGATTAATTTATAATTTTAATAATTATCATTTTGGATAGTTTAGTTATTATAAAAGATTGAAGGATTGAGATATGGAGTATGGAGTATTTATTTTTATCTACCAGGGGTGCCAAAAAAATGTATACACATGACTTTATTCATCTTTTTTACTGGTATATATTGAGTATTACAATTTTAATACAGTTTTTTTTTCCTTTCTTAAAATGTGTATACATTTTTTTAGCACCCTGTCTCTATATTGGCACTGCATAACTTCTAGTACTGTGTCATCTCTTCTGTCTCTCTTCTTATTTTATTTAACTATGATTTATTCTTAGATGTTCTTACTGGTATGCTACAATATCCTGTATTTCCAAAGTCAAGGCAGTTAATGAACAGTAGTCTCCTGTTATTCATGAGGATACATTTCAGGACCCCAAGTGGATGGCTGAAAATGTGGATAGTACCTAATCCTATATATACTATGTTTTTTCCCATGATAAACTTTAACTTACAAATTCAGTATAATAAGAGATAACCAATTATAACTAAAAATAGCATAGAACAATTATAACAATATATTGTAATAACAGATATGTGAATGTGGTCTCTCTTTCAAAATATCTTATTGTACTGTACTCACCCTTCTCTTTCTTGTGATATAATGTCTACATAATGAGACTAAGTGAGGTGAATACAACATTATTAAGTAAGATAAGGGTTATGAACACAAGCACTGTGATACAACAGCTGATCTGATAACTGAGACTACTAAGTGATTAAAGGGCAGGTAGTGTATACAGTATGGCTATGTTAGACAAAGGGCTGATTCATGTCCCAGGTGGGACAGTGCAGGATGGTGTGAGATTTTTATCATTCTACTCAGAATGGCACGCAATTTAAAACTTATGAATTGTCTATTTCTGGAATTTTCCATTTAATATTTTCAGACTGAGGTTGACCACAGTTAACTGAAACCATAGAAAGCAAAACTGTACTTTATTATAACTTTCCTTTACATTGGCTGTCTTGACACAATCAACTAATTAAAATATGAATTAAAATATTTTGGAATAAAAAGCCATGATAAAATGATCGTTGATGAACATTGAAAATAACTGAGACTAAGCTAAGAATTATGGTTATAGCAAGCAATATGAATGTAATAAATATCAATCATGTAAAAATAATTACAATAAAATTGGAAGATAGTTGGAGATAGATAGGAGAAAATGTAAAGGGACTGTATTCTACATCTGATAGAGCACAGAGCCCATCAGCACCTTTTAAAATAGAAACATGTATCTAAGACTAAAAACAAAAATAACCGTAATGACTCCAGACTCTTAAAATTGTTCATAGTCTTTTAATATTAAAAAAATATTGTGGGAGTCATATCTTTTGTCATAAAGAAATTTATTTGAAGTTTGTCAATTGCATATTTGTCTTCTAATGAATTCAAATAATAGTTATTAAGTTTATATAAAAAATAGCATTATTTGACTCAATTTTGTGAAATTATATATATACACACACACACACACACACACACACACACACAAACACATCTATCTGTCTGTCTATCTATCTACCTACCTATCATCTATCTATATCTTTCATTACATTTTCACAGATGAATTTACAAGGCTAAAAGTTATTATCTTGAATATTACAAAGAGATGGAGGGAATGAGAGATGGTGTAGGAATATGGAGAGTATCTATCTATCATCTATGTATGTATGTATGTATGTATCTATTATCTATCTATCTATCTATCTATCTATCTATCTATCTATCTATGTATCTATCTATCATCTATCATCTATCTACCTACTGATAGCTGAAATAATGTTAACCAAATATTAACACCAGTTAATTTGGGGTAGTAATTCTGTAGTAACTGAAGAACCTTATATAGTGCCTAACTCTTGCCAAGCATTCAATAACTATTTGTTCCATGAGTGATGAGAAAGGCAAGCAGTGGACACTTCAGATTAAAGTTCTGATAGGGGAGTGCTAAAAGAGGGGGTTGCTGAAAGATGTGGAAATTTGAAGGAAAGAGTATTTTAAAACTGTTAAGAATCTGTTTTATAATTATTTAAATTTTGGAGTAGAAAAGATAAGAAATATTTCACATGTTTGATTCAAAAAAGCATGTTTGATTTCCTGGTTGTAAGCTTTGTTCAAATCCATCCCTAAAAGCAGAGATAAGCAATTAACTTTCTTCACCATGTGGAAAAAAGTAACATCCACTCTGAAATTCATGCCACAGAAGGAGAGGGAGTAGAATGCATGGCCACAAAAATGCAGAAGGATGGGTATCAGTCATCCTAGAGCCCCAGCTCCTGCTACATCTTCCCTGCCAGGGCTCATAATTCTAAGATAGAACACTCCCAATTTAGGTAACCCAGGCATTTTGGGGGCCATATGAAAAGCAAGGATTTGATTCTTAATGTAATCAGTGGTTCAGCAGAAACAGAACTGAATTAGGAGTCAGAGGACAAAGTTCCACTGTGGAATAATCACTTCTCTCAGCTTCAGTTTGCTCATCTGTAAAATGAAGATAATACCTGCTCTGCGTACTTCAGAGGGTGATGGCAGAGAATAAATTAGATAAAGTAAGTGAACATGCTCTGTAAACTGTAAAGCACTACATGAGGCAAATTATCATTATTTAAGGCCATCCTAGGTGCTCTGTAGGAGGAGGAGTCAGAATGGAAAAGCAGCTTTACTGTGAATTAATGCTTTGTCTCTGGAAAACCCTAAAGAGCTTGTGTAGACAGTGATACAGAGTTACTCACCCCTGTTTTAAGCAGAGATCTTTACATTTGTTTTAAGAAAATGGCTATTACTGATCCATTTTATTCCAGCAGATGCATGTCACGTTGCAGAGGCTTTCTGACTGCTCTTTCTCAGAAAGCTTCACTGGCTCCCATCGTTCTGTCTCGTACATTCCGGGGTTATTGTTTCTAGATCTTCCTCTTTCCAAATCTGTTGTCCTTTAATGATATCATCTATTCTTCTCTACCCCAAATGGACATTTCTTACTATCCATCACACACTAAGACATGGATGTTGGACAAGCACTTCAAACCTGGCACAGTCAAAACGGAATTCATTGTCTTCCCCACTACACATAAGTTCTCCTGGGTTTTTTATTGAGTTAATTACATCACTATCCGCTCAGTCTTTCAATTTGGAAACTACAGAACAAAGGATGTAGTGGATGGTTTTGCACTGCACAACTTAAGTGATGCCATTCATTTAGTCTGAATGAAGCCAATTTGTGCAGTGTAAAACCTACATAACTGAGCATGGCAGCCTCCCAATAGCTCTTCCACTTGCTGCATTATCTCAATGGTCACTCATTTCTTGATTTTCTACAATAGAAAGGAATCAGTGGACAAGTCTCCACTTAGTAGAGAGCCCCATTTAAACATTCATGACACTTTATCACAGTCTACTTTTAGTGGATAAATTGGGGATAATATTTTGAGTATGGATTATTCCATGTAAAAATTATAATGTAGGAAGGTTTTTCTTATTAGTTTCCGGTGTACAAAGCAATATAGTGACTAGACATTAATATACTTCTCAAAGCGATAGCCCCAATAAGTCTACTACCCAACTGACACTGTACATAGTTCTTAGCATATTATTGATTACATTCCCCCATACTGTAGTTTACATCCCCATGACTATTTTGCAACTACCAATCTGTATTTCTTACCTCCTTCATCTTTCTTACCCAGACCCCCCAATCCTTCTCCCATCTAGTAACCATCAGTTTGTCCTTTGTATCTAGGAGTCTATAACTGTTTTGTTTGTTTATTTTATTGTTTAGATTTCACACTTAAGTGAGATCATGTGACATTTGTCTTTCTCTGTCTGATGTATTTCATTTAGCATAATACCTTCTAGGTCCATCCATGTTATCAAAAATGGTAAGATTTCATTTTTTTATGGCAGAGTAATACTCAATTGTATACGTGTACCACAATTTCTTTATCCAATGGTCTACTGATGGGCATTTCATTTGTTTCCATATCTTGGTTATTGTAAATAGCACTACAGTAAACATAGGGGTGCACATATCTTTTTGAATTAGTATTTTGGACTTCTCTGGATAAATACTCAAGAGTACAATTGCTGGGTCATAAGGTAGTTCTATTTTTAATTTTTTAATGTTTTCCATAGCAGATGTACCAATTTATAATCCCAGTAACAGTGCATGAGGGTTCCATTTTCTCCACATCCTCATCAATTGATTTGTGGATATTGAACCAAACTTGCATACCAGGAATAAATCCTACTTGATCGTGATATATGACCTTTTCTAATGTATTGCTGAATTTGGTTTGCTAACATTTTTTAGGATTTTTGCATCTATGTTCTTCAGGGATATTGGCCTATAATTTTCTTTTTTGTGTGTAATGTCTTTGGTTTTGGATTCAGAGTAATGATGGCCTCATAGAATGAGCTTGGGAGCATCTACTTTTCTTGAATTTTTTGGAATAGTTTGAGAAGAATAGGTGTTAATTTTTTTTTGAATGTTTAGTAAAATTCACCCAATGAAGCCATTTGGTTCAGGACTTTTGTTTGTTGGAAGCTTGTTGATTACTAATTCAATTTCATTAGTAGTAATCCATCTGCTCAGATTTTCTGTTTCTTCTTGATTCAGCTTTTGAAGATTGTATGCTTCTAGGAATTTACCCATTTCTTCCAGATTGTCCAATTTGTTGGAGTATAATTGCTTGTAGTATTTTCTTAAATTTGTTTTTGTATTGTGTGGTGTTCTGTGGTGTATCTGTGGTGTTCATTGTCACTTTTCCTCTTTAACTTATTTGGGTTTTCTCTCTTTTTTTCTTGATGAATCTGGTTAAAGGTTTATGAATTATGTCTCTCTCTCTCTTTTTTTTTTTTTTTAGCTGAGCCATCCTGCCACCTGTTGGCAGCTCAGGGGCAGCTCAGCTTGGGCTGGGCATCGAACTGATGAGCTCAGCCCGCAATCTTGAGAGAGCTCTTAACTAACTGAGCCACTTGGCCAGCCTCAAATTATGTCTTTCTTTTCAAAGAACAAGCCCTTGGTTTCACTGATTTTTTTTTAACGAAGTATTTTTATTAATATACTTTTAATAATATTAATTCTTCTCCCCCCCCACCCCTGAGCTGTTGTTCTCAGTCTAGTTGTGGAGGTTGCCATGTTAGTATCATTGTGCTCTACCTAGTTGAGGCAGTTGGTAACAGGCCAACGGATGGCTGCTCACGGCAGCTCATAGCAGCTCTTGCCGGCTACCACCGGCCCCTTACACTGACTGCTGCCCACTCACATTGGCTGCTGGCCACTCACACTGGCTGCTGGCCACTCACTCCAGCTGCTGGCCACTCATGCTTGCTATTGGCCAAGGCTCACGGTAGCTCATGGCAGCCCATAGCAGCCCATGGCAGCACATGGCACCTTCAAGGCAGTACAAAGCAGCTTCATGCTGTCCGCAAGCCACCCAAAGCAGCTGAGCTCCAGGTTCAGCCATAGTTCACAATCTTAGCTATAGAGGGTACAGCTTACTGGTGCAGCTTACTAACCCAGTTGGGAATTGTACCAGCAGCCCTGCTGTTCAGAGCTTGTGGTTTTACCAACTGAGCTATCCGGCCACCCCCTCATTGATCTTTTGCATTATTTTACCCTGTTTCCACTCTGATCTTTATTATTTTCTTCATCCTAATCACTTTGTGCTTTGTTTGCTGTTTTTTATACCAGTTCCCTTAGGTGTAAAGTTAGATTGTTTATTTGAGATTTTTTTTTGTTTTATGAGGCGGGTGTGCATTGCTATCAATTTCCCTCTGAGGACTGCTTTTGCCATGTCTCATAGATTTTGGGTTGCTGTTTCATTTTTGTTTGTCTCAAGGTATCTTTTGATTTCTTCTTTGATCTCATCATTAACTCATTCATTGTTTACTAGCATGTTATTTAGCATCCATGTGTTTGTATGTTTTTCAGGTTTTGTTTTGTTTTTGTAATTGATTTCTAGTTTCATACCATTGTGGTCAGAGAAGATGCTTGAAATAATTTGAATCTTCTTAAATTTATGAGATTTGTTTTGTGGCCTGCATATATATCTTGGAAAATGTTTCATGTGCACTTGAAAAGAGTGTACATTCTACTGTTTTGGGGTAAAATACTCTAAAAATAACAATTAAATCTATCTGATCCTGTGTTTCATTTAAGGCTACTCTTTCATTGTTGATTTTCTGTCTGAAAGATCTGTCCATTGGTGTCAATAGGGTGTTAAAGTCCCCTACTGTGATTGTGTTATTGTCAGTCTCCCCTTTAATGTTGGTCAATATTTGTTTTATATATTTAGGTGCTCCTTTCTTGGGTACATAGATGTTTACTAGGGTTATGTCCTCTTGTTGGATTGATCCCTTTATCATTATGTAATGTTTTTCTTTGTCTCTTATTACAGTCTTCATCTTAAAGTCTGTTTTGTCCAAAATAAGTATTGCTACAGCTTTTTTTTTTGTCTGTTTCTGTTTGCATGAAGTATCTTTTTTCATCCCTTTATTTTCAGTCTATGTATGTCTTTCAGTGTGAGGTGGGTCTCCTGTAAGCAACATACATATGGGTCTTGTTTTCTTATCCATTCAGTTACTCTAGGTCTTTTGATTGGAGCATTTAATCCATTTACATTTAAAGTAATTATTGATAGGTACATAGTTTTTGCCATTTTATTATTTATATTTTTGATCTTCTTTTGTTTGTCTTCTTTTGTTTTCCCACTTCTTCCATTTAAAGAAGTCCCTTTAACATTCCTTGTAACACTGGTTTGGTGGTAATAAATTCCTTTAACTTTTTCTTGTCTGGGAAGCTCTTTATCTGTATTTTAATTTTAAATGATAGCCTTGCTGGGCAGAGTAGTTTGGTTTTAGGTCCTTGGTTTTCATCACTGATTATTGCATGCCAATCCTATCTGGCCTGCAAAGTTTCTGTTGAGAAATCAGCTGACAATCTTATTGGAGCTCCCTTGTAAATAACTAGTTGTCTTTCTTTTGCTGCTTTTAGGATTTTCTCTTTGTCTTTAATCTTTGCCATTTTAATTATGATTTGTCTTAATGTGGGCCTGTTTGGGTTCATCTTGTTTGGGACTCTCTGTACTTCCTGGGCTTGTATGTCTACTTCCTTCTCCAGGTTAGGGAAGTTTTTAGTCATTATTTCTTCAAATAGGTTCTTAATCCCTTGTGCCCTCTCTCCTCCTTCTGGTACTTCTGTGATGCAAATGTTGTTATGCTTGATATTGTCCCAATTTCCCTTAAACTATCTTTGGTTATTTTTTTGTTTGTTAATTTTGTTTTTAATATTCTTTTTTCATTTTGTTGTTCTGATTGGGTGTTTTCTGTTATCCTCTGCTTCATCTAATCTTCTATAAATCCCTTCTAGTGTATTCTTCATTTCAGATATTGTATTTTCTATTTCTGCTCATTCTTTTTTATGGTTTCTATGTTCTTCTTTATATGTACTAGCTCTTTGCTGATGCTCTTATTAAGTTCCTTAAGTATTCTTATGATTAATGTTCTAAACTCTTTCTCTGGAAAGTTAGTTGCCTCCATTTAATTTTTCTGGAGTTTTCTCATGTTCCTTTATTTGGGACATGTTTCTTTGTTTCCTCATTCTGGCTGCCTCTGTGTTTGCTTCTGTGTACAGTATTAGGTAGATCTTCTGTCTCTCAGTCCTTACATAGTACGTCTTCTGTGTGCTCTAGTGGCACAGTCTCCCTGATCACCTGTGCATGTGTTCCATGAGTGTCCCTTGTTTGTGTGTGTGTATTCTTCTGTTGTAGCTGAGCCTAGTTGCCTTTTGTGGATCAGTTGATGGGACTGACTGTCAGACTGACTGGCTGTGAGGATTGGCTATACCCATAGTGTTTGAGCTGCTGTGTTGGGGCTGACCACTGAGAGGGGAATTCACACCAGAAGGCTCTTGTGCCTGTTAAGACCACCCTTTGGGTGTGATGCTTGTGGGGCTAATAAGGTAGTACTCTGATATGGTTTGAGGCCAGTGATTGGGTATGCTATTTCTGGTGCCTCTTGGGAGGAGCTTCCATGCAGGCCAATTTCAGCTTTTCTGTGATAAGCCTGGTGCTACCTGGTAGGAGCTATTAAGATATATGCAATTGGTTGCTGCCTGTGTTGGACCTGGAAAACCGTGGGGGTGGTCTCACTGTGAACTGAGGCTGGCTGTCACTATTTTTGGGTCTGGTGCATATTAGCAAAAGGCTTAAGGTTCCTCAAGACCTGTTGCCACTTGCTGGCTGCCTGTAAGGCTCAGCTGCTGAAAATGCTTCCTTATGCATGTGGGACAGCTTGGCTGACCTTGTTTGACAATGCCCCCAGCAATGCCTCCTGAGTTGGGTGGGGTGGGATCCCATACAGTCATGGGTTGGGGCTGGTGATTTTCACAAAGTTAATGCAGATTCTGTTCCTGCACCACCACAGAGCCTGTAGCCACTGCTTTGCGAAACACCCAGAACACACCATAGCTAGCCACCACTTGCCTCAAGGCTGCAGATCCCTGAGAGATGCCTAAGAAGGGCTGCAGCACAAGCTAGGGCTAACTGCCTGCCACCAAAAGTTTCCCAGGCCACCGCAAGCTATCCACTCTTGTCTGAGCTTCAGGGCAGCACTGGCCAACCAGGAGCTGAGAGTGCCCTAGGCAGTGGGTGTCCAAGGGAGATAGAAAACCACTGGTAGTAGCTTGGGTGTGTATGAAAGTTGGATAGAGCAGGGTATCCGGGAATTACTAGGGCAAGGTGAACAAAAGGTGTTAGCCAGATTGATGAAGACTCAGATATGGCAGTGCCAGTGATTGTATGTCAGGAGCAGGGAAGGCTCAACAGAGAAACAATGGATTCTGTCAGCATTTTTGTCTAGGAGAAAGCGGCCCCTCCACCTCTTACCCTGATGCCAGACAACTTAGTTCCTCCCCGTATGTCCCTGGCACCTTGGAGCTCAAAGTAAGTGAGTCCCTTAGCAAGTAAGTCAGTTTGGGCTCTTAAGAGGAAAGCCTGGGACTTCAGCTGCCCACTGTCTCACTTATCCACAATCTTTCATGGTTTTTACAGCTAGAAGTTGTGGGGACTTCTCTTCCCAGCACTGGAACCCTGGGCTGGGTAGCCTAGTGTGGGGCTGGGACCTCCTGCTTCTTTGGGGAGGACCTCTGCAGCCAAGATACCCCTCTTGATTTTTAAGGTCGCACACAGGTGAGGGACCTGCCCATTCCTTATCTCTGCCTCTCTTACCAGTCTTGAGGTGGCTTATTCTGTGTGTCCTTAGAAGAAGGACTTTGGTTCAGCTAGACTTCAGGTGATTCTCAGTGATGGCTGTTCTGTAGTTTAGTTGTAATGCTGATGTGATCATAAGGGAGGCAAACAAAGCATTTACCTGCTCTGCTATCTTGAGTGGGAAAAACTGTATATTTTTCGTTGTAATAATTTCCAAAACAATTCTTTGCAATATTCAGTAAAACCGTCTGTTAAGGCAAAATGAGGATAAATAATAGAAAAGAGGTGAATGCCCCTAAGATGAGAACTGAGCCTAATCCTGTGTGGAGAGTATGGATACTGGGTCTCATAATCTAAGCATCTGTTTATTCTTTAATATGTCATACCTGTGTGCAATTGAGTAGATAGCACCTAAAATGAGTAAATAAAACCCAAGGTTGAAGAGCTTCAAACATGCCTTCCACATTGAAATTCTGTAAGTAAAGACCCTGTTATCTGGTCACTTGTCTATAAAACCAAAAGGCTTGCTGAGATATACCTTGTCATCTATGAGGCTAGTGCCTTCATCAACTCTTTGGGTGCTATGAGCCAGCAAGGAGGAATTTGTTTTTCTCTTCCCAAATTCTTATTTCCTATGGACCCTCCAGATTTTATCTAAATAGACTTGAGACAAAACATCTGCACCTTAGAAAACTTGGTTAAGTCTTTTTAAGATTCAAGTATTTTGAAGTTCAAGGCCAGCACAATTCCCAATCTCACTTTCACAATTTTAGTTCACCTCCTTTTCATCTTTGAGACTAAACCAGTATACTGGTTTCTTAAAGTCACCCTGTCTATAGTTTCCATTTCCTTCCATTAATACTTCATTCTGCTATCAGTGATATTTCTAAAACATATATCTGTCACCTCACTGCCCAGTTGGAAAACTTTCCACTGAATTTCTCAACACACAGAATACAGTAATTACTAATAGCACAGGGATGGGAGATCTTGGATGACAGGCTAAGGAGGTTAGGTTTTAAACATAGAAAATAAGAATTGTACAACAATTTTTGAGGAGAGGAACAAAATCAAAACAATATTTTGAAAATGTCCTTTCTAACTCTCAATATCAAATTCATTAATTGGATTTGATTTTAAACAGGCGTACCAGTTTACTAGTTATAGTTCATAGCAACTAAAATAATTATTTGCAGTCCTTTTTAATATACTTTTTCCATTCTCATCTGTACATTGTCTCATGCTCCAGTCCACTTATAGTCACATATGTCCCCAACTCAGCCTTCCCTATACTTTCTTTGAGTCCATAAATTTAAGCTTATATTTACATATGTGTAAAATACTTCTCTCCCTTTGATTTCTCCCATCTAAAGGAAGTGGAATCAGTCCTAATGGTCAGATAAATATTTCCCTTTCCTTCAAACATCTCCCCAAACAGACAGCACCTCTGTTAATATACGTTGACATAGAATGGGGAATATGTTTTATAACTGGGCCACTTTAAGTGGTCCCTCTGGCATTAGGACTCTTTGTGGGTAGTTGATAATGTTTCAGTTTAAACTGCCTGACAAAGTCCCTTCACTTTCCACCAACACAATTGCAGGGGCTGTTTCTAGAAGCCAGCAGTCACTGCTACTTCTGTCACTAGCAGATGAGGCTGGTAATTAAAACCATTCTACAACTATCCTCTGAAGTCTCTATTTATGGTAGATTGACTGAATGAGATTAAACATTAAGAGACATTTCTTGACTCTGTGTAGCTACTGCTAAGGAACTGGTTATTGCTCTTGCATTGTCAGAAGGCTGGTGTCAACTCAGGAAAGATTTGATGTTTCAGTTCCTCATTTAGACATGTCCTCAGTTTGAATATTTCTCTACCTTACTAATTAGATGGTGTTCCATAAATTACTGAGCCTTAATGAATTTCATTATTCTCATCTGTAATAGGGTTATAATGGTATCAACTGAGAATTAGAGATTATCAGTTTATGTGTGTGGGGGTTTGTGTGTATGTGTGCATGTGTGTGTGTGTGAATATCAGTTCACATAGCACACAATAAATAGAGCTATTAGAGCCAGTATTATTAGGTGATTCTGTGACTTTTTTTTTGCCTATTGTAGGTCTGCCTTGGAATACTTAGGGACTCCATCTCTCCTCCCCATTCTCCAGTCTCCAATTTGTAATATCAACACACTACTCTCAGAAGTGAATCTGAAAATTGTTTCTGAATATTTGGAGTACTTTCAGTAGCTGAATATAAGCAATCTCATGTCAAAATTCACATCTTGTGACACTGCATGGAATAAGAAGCAATCCCCAAAGATATGAGGCTACAGTGTTTTCAGATAAACTATTCCTGAAGAATGGTGTTATGGCCCTTTGAGAATTTTCTTATACTATGTCTGAAAAATCAGATCATGGGGCACAAAGAAATTGAAAATCTGAAAGCTTTGTACTATTTTAATGAAAACTCTGGGATTTGTTTCACCAGTCTTTCATCTTCTAAAAGTCTGCTAACTGGCAAAATGCCATGTTTAAATCTCTCTTTATTTTGAACTGTGACTGGGAAGTATAAGCTTTCACAAATACGATTTTAATCCATTTTGGTAGCCTCATATAGTACCCTGTACTGGCTATCTCAGGTAGGAACTGTCAACAGTGCTTAGGTAGCATTTCCAACATATGGAATCATCTGGGTACATACCACATGCAGGGTCGGTGATGGCTACTGTGCCAACTGCAGTTTCTCATGCATAAGAAATGTATGCTTGGCTATGTTATTTGTCCTCTTTCAAAATCCTTCTGGATTCAGCATGAATAAAGTGGCTCTTATATAGAACAGAACAGCTTGGGAGATTTTATTTTCCCTGTACAAATGCCCAGAGGCACTCGTCGGTTAAGAAAAAATTAAATTTTGTGGAGGAGAAACACTAATATGTTTGAAATTTCTAGAGTTGTTCCCCTTCAACTGTATTCAAAAATAACTAATCTGATTTAGTTCACATTGTGATGTCAATTTTCAGGTCAAAATACAATCTTGTGAACTTATTTTTATTTTTTGCATAACTCACTATAATATTCTTTTGTCTTAATTGAGGTAACATTTGGTTAACAACATGTAAATTTCTTTACAAAATGATAACACAATATCTATATACTCTATTGTGTGCTTACCACAAAAAGTTTGATTTCCATCTGTCACCATCTGTTAGATTCCCCTTACCCATTTTGCCCTCCTCCCACCCCACTTACCCTCTTGTAACCACTATTCTGCTGTCTGTATTCATTAATTTATTTCTGTTATGCTTGTTTG
Organism: Aselliscus stoliczkanus; assembly: GCA_033961575.1. Taxonomy (NCBI): domain Eukaryota; kingdom Metazoa; phylum Chordata; class Mammalia; order Chiroptera; family Hipposideridae; genus Aselliscus; species Aselliscus stoliczkanus. Next base: position 59,794,739 of record CM066736.1, read on the forward strand.
TTACTTTTTTGTTTTATATTCCACATATGAGTGAAATCACATGGTGAGCCTATTTTTAATGAGTAAAAATAGTTTCCCAATAAGAATTAGAACTGAAAAAAACAGTCCTGTTTCACTGATGATATCTTAACAAAGTACTACATATAAGAAGTATTTGCCACATGGTCTTTTTTTTTTTTTTAAGATTTTATTGGAGAATTGGGGGAGGGGAACAGCGTTGGGGAATCGGGGAAGGGGAACAGACAAGTTGCTGTCATTTTGTTCTTCATTCTAGTTATGGAGGATGTTGCTTCACTGGCCCATGTTGGTATCATCATTGCGCTCTTCCCGGATGAGGCAGATCAGCCACCGGCCTCTGGATGGTCGCTCATTGGGTCTATTGGCAGCTCACACTGGCTGCCGGCCACTCACTGTAGCCTATGGCAGCCCACTGCAGCAGGGGCTGCAGCCTACACTGTTGCTGGGGCTAGCACAGCCCAGCTCCAGGTGGTGCTGTTGTTAGCTGTAGAGGGCAGTGTCACTGGCCCTCATATGTGGGATCCGAACCGGGGCCGCTGACATCCCAACACCAGCTCTTAACCAATGCACCACTCAGCCAGTCTGGCCAAATGGTCTTTTAATATGTGCACTAAAGTTCTTTACACCAGAAATATACCAAGTTGTTAGTCAGAATCTGTGATTCATTATTTCTTCCCTGCATATATAAGAAAGCAAATTAATACTCTATTGATTAAACTAGAAACTGTTGATTAAAAATATTTATGCAGTATGGTAAAATGTAAGGAGAGTTAATAAATGCATACTTTTCCTTTTGGTATCCTAATTAACTTCTCTCCTGTTAATTTGATCATTAAATGATAAAATAATCATCAGGAATATAACATAGCTCAATTTCTTCTCTAGTTCTATAACACCGATGAATGGAAGAAACTTCCAAAAAATTTTTAGCTCTCATTATCTTTTCCTTTTGTGAAAGACAGTGGTCCCAGAATAACTATGTCATACTCTTTTCTATCATCTTCTGACTGTAAAATAAAATTATAGTGTATTTTAGTAAACCTACGAAATGAAAGCGACTTAAGATAAGTTACTATATTGTGAGAAAATTTTCTGAATTGAAATTGAGATTATTGCTCGTTTACTGTTTTTTTCCCCTAATTTTTTGTATTTTGCTTAATACGAATCAATAAGCAATGTAACTCAACAAATAGCCACAGTAGGGACTGCAGGAGAAGATGGCGGTCTCCACAGGTTTTGGACTGGATGATCTCTGAGGTTTTACTGGACTTAAAAAATTGACAGCATTTAAAGAGTTTCAGCTAGAAAGGGGAGTTAAAGTTCCTTGTAATTTTTGCTTGTTGGAAGAACTTGAAGAAGGACAAAAAGGAGTAGGCGATGGTATGGTTAGCTGGGGCCTGGAAGATGATGAAGATATGACACTCACAAGGTGGACAGGCATGATTATTGGGCCACCAAGGACAAATTATGAAAACAGAACATATAGCCTGAAAGTAGAATGTGGACCTAAATACCCAGAAGCTCCTCCATCAGTTAGATTTGTAACCAAAATTAATATGAATGGAATAAATAATTCCAGTGGAATGGTTGATGCACGGAGCATACCAGTGTTAACAAAATGGCAAAATTCATATAGCATTAAAGTTGTACTCCAAGAGCTAAGATGTCTAATGATGTCCAAAGAAAATATGAAGCTTCCACAGCCACCAGAATGACAAACATACAATTAATGTTTGGGTTTCAAACTTGTCTTAAATCAACAATCTTCTACTCATGTTAATGTCTTGATTAAATATCACAATGCAAAATACCCACACATTAAGTAAAAGAATTCCAGCTGTTAAACATGACTTGAACATTTGTAAGAATATATTTAATATATGTACACCTATTATGTTTTCAAGTAACAGGAGGAAAAATGCAGCACAATTTTTTTTAAGGCACTGTCATTTAAACATAAACCTGGTGTATTTAAAGTAGAATTAAGGCTTACAAAATGAAAGTATGGTGAAAAGTGTCAGATATCTGTGGAAGCATGTGTGTTTCTTAAAAAGTAAAAATCTCAAGAAAGAAAGAAAAAGAAATGGCATGCTTTATCTCTCTTAGGGAAAGAGTTTTCATTTTAAATTGTCTAAAGTAGCAGGTACAATGAATATTGTCACAAATTGTTTTAATTTTTGAAGCGGTGTGGGTGCTGACTACTAGTAGTATCAAAAATATGTCCAGAATTGTTTTGATACCTGTATTTATAGTAAAAAAATGTCGTGTGGGAAGGTCAATGAATTTCTGTTAAGAGCTGTTCCTGTGTGTTACATGTAATAGACATGGTAAATATTTGTTTACAGTCTTTGTTTGACAAACCATGGATTTAAGTTTAAGTGAAATCAACAAAAAGGAAACAGGTGTATGGATATGTGATTTTGGGATTAAAGTTAGTCTTAAAATGTAAATAAAACCTGGATCGTGTCCTCAGAAAAAAAACCAAAAAAACAAATAGCCACAGTAAAACAATATCACTGATATTGGCATCTTGTATTGAAATGAATATCTAGGCACAAGATGATGCCACATCAACAAACCAAAACTTGGGTAACTTTTGTGTCTCTGTAAATGCTCTGCTTTGACCAGAACCACAGTATATCCAGCCAGCCAGTCCCCAACTACCAAGGCAACTCATGGCTCTATCCTTAAGTCCTTGTTCCTTATTCACTTTCTGTTTTTCTCTTCCTTGTTCCTTATTCTTTATTCTATAAAAACTTCTTGCATTGCATATTATGTTACAGTGCCCTGAACCCTTGGGAACAAACACAGTGCTCGCTTCAAGAAATGTTAAAGAAAAGAAAATTTGTTTTTATTACTTAAATTGTCTTCTTTAATCATGTTTCACACTTGTATATAACAAAATATTATTTTACTATGGCCATATTTTATGAATTCTTGTTTTGGGTGTATATTTTTGGAATCTGTTCAGATTTCCAGTAGATAATTTGGAATTACCCAAGCCTAAAAACCATTTTCACTTCACTTCAAGTTTTAAAGTGGAAGACTAGATATTTTGCCAAGTCAATTGAAAACAATTGCTGGGCTCAAAAACTTCATATCCGACATCTTTGGAGCTTTATAAACAATGTTGAAAGATTAACATATTAAACCCCCATTTCACCTATGGGAATTGAGAGTCCTTTCCTATTTTGTCTTTATCTCTTTACATAGACCCTTTCCCTTAAAAGTCTATCATTGTTCTGGTTAAATATGGCAGACAGAATACAAATGTATTTTTTGTTTTCTCCTCTAATCCAACTAAAATGACATTGTAAAGGGTTAAAACTAAGGTTAAAAAAAACACATAAGCAAACAAAATTGAAGACACAAGAGTACACTAGAGATGCCAACAAAATAGAAGCTAAAAAGCAGATGGACAAGAGGTGACATACTTAGACAAGCAGAGAAAGATGAAAGCTATGTGTCTTTAGTGAGGGAAAAAAGAATCCAGACAAATAATGCTACAAAACACCAAAATGTCTCAGGATTTGGAGGTGTCAGATACTTCTGAAGGCTGGATAATTAGTAGGGTTACATAACAGAAACAGAGTGGGTTAGGTCGAGATTCTTTCTTTAATCCTGGCAGGAGACAAGTTGTTTGAGAGGACACTGCTTAGAGAGGACACCAGCACTCTCCAATGACTAGAGGGGATAACGTGCAACTCTGTATCTTAAAAGGTGAAGAATCTCAGTCTTTTCTCCCCGATATTTCTAAGAATTTTGGCATCCACGGTTACATACAACAAGCAAGAGATTGATGATGTCTCTCTGGGAGTATTGACTAGCCCAACAGAAAAGAGCTAGGGAGTTGAAACAGATCCTTTCCTAATCATTCCATAGTGAGGCCAATCACTTGACAAACCCCAGTTATTCTTATGGAGCTACCACTCAGTTTTTTGGTCCCATCTTAAATAAGAGTAAATAGGCAAGACACATCATACATTTCAAGAAAAACTCTAAGATTAAAAACAGAGATAAAAACAAAACAACAAGAACTTAAAGGAAACACAAAAGAAGACTTAGAAAACAAGAAGTCTATAACTGATATGCTCAGAGAACTGAGAAATCATTGCACCCATGAAACAAACAAACAAATAAAAGCTTTCAAAAAGAACCATTCAGAAACTTCAAAAAAGATTTTGAAAAATTAAAAAATGACAGAAGTTAAAAATTTAATACTGAGTTGAAAGAGAAAGTTGAAGAAATCTATCATAAAGTAGAACAAAAAGAAAAGGAACAAAGGAGGAAAAATAAGAAAATTAGAGGATAAGTTCAGAAAACGTTATTGTTGAATAATAGCAGTTTCATAGAGGGACAACAGAGAACACAGAAAAAAGGAAGTTACCAAAGGAAAAATAAGAAAGTGTCCCAGAAGTGAAGGGCTTGAATTTGGAAATAATTTACTCAGAACCTTTAATTCATGAACGAATGTTTATGTCAGACCTATTGTTGGAAGACAGTTCTCCATGTTCTTTCACATTTACCCGTATGCATGTCTTATGAGAATTCACTGTCTTTGTATCAGACTATCTTTTTATGGATATTCGTATAGCAAACATCCTTGGAAAATAGAGATAGAATCTCCCCACGGGGCAGAGTAGGTTTGTTTACAGCTTTGGAAGATAAAGATAGTGGCTTCCTCTGGAGCACAGGCAGGATTACTGTCCATGATTAAAGACTCAGGATCCCTAAACTCAGGGTTCCTCTCCATACATGCAACCTACTGTGTATGCCGGTGTCACTTGACCTTCTTTGCTCCACACCCTGGAAATGGGGGTTTGGGGAACTTGACATAGAAATTATGATACTCTAGCTAATGTGAGTTTACTGTTGTAAATGATAAACTGTCCTTCGTTTTTGATCCAGGAGTCTTGTGCCATCTGGCAGCATCCAGGGAACTGTGGCAGGATAACTTGTTAGCTTGTAGAGAGAGTAAAAATTTCAGACCTATTTTGGTTCTTGACAATTTTGGCAATGAGGATGAAATGCTGAGAGATATGGCTCTTTGAAGGTGGAAGGATAAGGGTCTCACAGACTGATTAAAAGGATTTGAAGGACATACATGGAATCAGTAGCAAAGATGTTGACTAAATTGTATGGTTAACCAGGGAATAAATGGTCCTCCACTTTATTGCCTATTAATGAGAAGGAAGTAGAGTGGTGGTTGCTGACTAAGTTAACAGGAAATAGGTTCAAAGACAGCTGCCCAAATTGTTCCCTAGGTCTTGTTAACTCTCTTTCATTCAGGGGACTTCTTTGTCAATCTGGTATTGAGTCTCAGGTCTGCCTTATTGTAACATTTATTATTGTAATAATAAATACTATTACTAATATTTATTCTGCCTGGGAAGGTTTTTTTTCTCCTTCTAGATAAAAGTTTTGGAGTTGTGCACCCTCATTGATAAAGAAATTTGTGATTGCTTATAGCCAGAAACCAAATGAATTCCTACAACTTTGGCTGGTTTGATTAGAAGGTTGGGGTGGAGGGCTGGCCGAGTGGCTCAGTTAGTTAAGCGCTCGCTCAAGAGTGTGAGCTGAGCTCTGAGCAACAGCGGTTCGATGCCAGCCTGAGCTGAGCTGCCATTGAGCTGCCAACAGGTGGCAGGATGGCTCAGCTAAAAAAAAAAAAAAAAGAAGGTTGGGCTGGAGAGGGCATGTATTAGCTTGTTACAGGAAGAATGTCAACAGTAAGGCCATCATTGGGCTCTGCTCCTCCATTAAACTTAAATCTATTTAGAGAAGACAGCAAAAGGTGTAAGAGTTTTTTTGTTTTTGTTTTTTGTCATGGGTGTTATGTGCTCTTAAGGGCTTTGGCCCTTTGGAATAGATTTCCCGAAATAGATGAACACTAAACCATAGATGAGGCATTGACTAGTTTTGGGAATCACACTGCCCTGAGTTTGGTTTATAATGCTGATGCAGATGACCCATGGGAGAATAAAAAAACTGACCCCCAAATGTTCAGAAGTCTAGTACAACAGAGCTTGAAATACAAAGTGAAAGCCACACTAGTTTACTGCCACAGAGCCGCTTTCTCCCTCCAAGCCCACACCTCTCCAGGCCTCATCTCCTTCCTCCCATCTTACCCCAACTTCAGCTGCTTTAAGTAGAAAAGTGTTTGGGGGTGGGGTTAGATCTCCTTGTCCTTAAGGAAAACCTGAAGGCTGTGTATACATGTCCAAGTATGTTAGGAAGGGGAACTTTTACAGCTCTGTTGTATATAGGGGCCCACCATCCTACTCTGTCTTGCTCAGATTAGAGGACACCCAAATTCACTGATAATATTTGGACAGAGTGGGAGCAGAAGCTAAAATGATCTTGTGAATCGGACCCTGTGGCCCAATTCAGTGTAAAAGTTTTCCACTGCAGGATATATAATTGGTATTTTATGTCTGTACTATGAATACTCATGAATGACAGAGGGGGCTTTTCCAAAAGGAAAGAGCTACAGTTGGAGGAGTGCTAGTACCTTTGCAGTCCTACAACTCTAACTAGAAAAATAGCTCCGTGACGAAAGATTTTGCTGATTGAAACCTCTGGCCAAAAGAGGCAGCTTCCACCCAGAGATGTACTGCTGGGGTTTGGGAATCTTTGTCTCCTTAACATAGCCACCAGGTACATGACTTTGTAAAGCAGCTATTAGTTTGCTACTGGATTCTTGCTGAAACCAAATGTTTGATGCATGGAAGCCTTGTAACTCTTTGGCCTGATATTTCCATTTTGTGGTAAGACAACTTGGACTCAATATCTAACGAGGTGAAAGAGGCCCAGCAAACTTCAACTGTCAGATAGAAATAGTATATTAAAGAACATAGCTGGCCTGGACCAAGTAGCATCTCAGCTTTAGGCAAAAAGGAAAAAAAAAAAAGAAAAGTTATTCAACTGCTTGAACCAAACCTCTCTCTCAGGGGCACCTGTAATTTACAGCAGTTCCTCTAAGTGCCTGGGCCCAGTTCACCAATGGTTCAGCTAGGTTGAAACCCAGTGATTTCTGCTGTGGTTGTACAGACTCAGGGTCAGACATGCAGAAACTAAAATGGATGTAGTCATTGCTTGGTGGGCAGAACTCAAGGCTATTCCCATAGCTCTGACCAATACCACCTTTGATGTACCTTGTTATATGTTTACTGACTTGTAGGTGATTGCCAATAGATTAGCATTTTGGTATGAGACTTGGGAAATTATAGACTGGTAGATTAGTGATACCCCTCTTTGAGACAACAAATTGTGGGGAAAATTGTGGATGCTAACTGCACTATCTGACCCACTCATGGTCTCAGTGACTAACAACAGGAAAAGGTCCATTCTTTGTTGAGACTGACTGGAATCAAGGGGTGATTGAACTGCACCACTCATATTGCCCCTATTGCTCCCTGGATGCAGCATCATACTGGCCATGGCAACACATCCAGCATCACAGACTGGGCCCCAAATAAAGAGCCCCAAGTGTTTAAGGAAATGCCTGCATTAGATCATGTAGGTGACTACAGAGATCTTTCCAAAATGTGGTTAATCTTGTTTTATTGAGATCTTTCCAGAGGCATAACTGACTTGTTATCTATGCACAATCCATGAGGTAATTATTAACTCCAGGGAAAACAAAATGCTGTGCAATTATAATCATGGTGCTCTACATGATTAACTATGAATATTTAAATAGACCTACAAAGGAAAACACCAAATATTGTGATGGATTTATATAGTGAAAGTAGGGGAAGTGAAACATGTATGTGGATGTGTTTAGTGATAGTGGAATAAATTGCTGAAGAGGTAAATCCCCATCATCCTTAGTAGGAAGTCATTAGGTATTGTCTAATGAAAAATTTATGAAATAATGTAAAATGTTATTCAAAAATAAGGAGGTACATATCAGAAGTTACAACTAAAAACCTGAAAATGATTACCTTTGGGAATGGAAACTGGGATGAGCAGGGAGGTGGAAAGGGAGACTGTGGGAGTGTTTTTAAGCCTAACTAAAACTGTTTGACTTTTAAAATTATATGCATGCCATACTAGTTTGCTAGGGCTGCCGTGACTGAGTGACTTTAACAACTGAAATTTATTTCCTACAGTTTTAGAGGCTGAAAGTCCAAGTTCAAGATGTCTTTGGGCTTGGTTTCTACTGAGGCCTCCTTCCTTGGTTAGTAGATGGCTGCCTTCTCTCTGTGTCCTCTCATGGTCTTTTCTCTGTGCATCTCTGGTCAATCTCTGTGTGTCCAAATGTCTTCTTAAAGGACACCGGTCAGATTGGATTAGGGCTCACCCTAGTAGCTTCCTTTTAACTAAATCATCTCTTTAAAGGCCCTATCTCCAAATATGGTTACATTCTGAGTTTTTGAGGGCTAGGGCTTCAATATATGAATTTTGAGGGGACACAATTCAGCTTGTAACCATTGATTAATTAAAATAATAAAAATGTTCTATCTCAAAATATCCTTCAGATTTAAACCATGTAGGGATTAATAGTTATCTGAAGCTTGACACTTCATTGTCAGCTCCAACTGCAATATCTGTAGATACTTTGTATAATATGCAAGGACTTGAAAAATAACACATAATTTTAGATTTCATTTACCATGTTTCAAACAAGATAGTGGTAACCACTATCTTGGGAGAATGACACCCCTACATTATTTGTTTCTACTTAGTCTTACAAAATAGACTTTCTGCCACCTACTTTTTTGAGTTCACACCAGCAGCTCTTCAAGCTTCTTATCCATGTTATTTTTTGTTTGTTTTGTTCTTTCTCCCTCCTTTTTTTGACCTCTTCTCCTTTTAACTTAGTACCTTATTAATTTTTTTTCCATAAGAACCTAACCAGAGAATTCTTACCTGATCTTGTAGAAGAAATTGGATAGTTATGACAAGAGAGTAGCAAAAAAGTAATCTACCTCTATGGTCTGTAAGTAGTTACTTCTGTAATTAAAGATCTGTCCTATAATGAGTTAAAATTAACTATGGATAAATCCTTTGGGAGACATACATGAATCCACCAACAAACATTGTGATTCCAAATGAAGTTTTATTGGCAATGATAAGAATCCTGCTTTATTACCATGCATTTGAGAGGATCTTGGCAGAAATCCTGAATAAGATTAATGGGGAAATATGAAATGGGATTTAACTGAGAGAGAGTTAATATATTGCCTAGCACCACTGTCATTCTAAAAGAACACAAAACTATTGGGAATAAACTATGAATACGGAAAAGACCTTAGTACTTAGAACATTATGGAAATAGAAATGTTCAGAAACATCAGTTGTACTAAAGGTAGCAGAAAGGGATTGACAAACAAAAATATACTTATTCTACATTTATATTGCATCCAAACCTTGCAAGTAATTCCCCAATATAATACACCCCTAAAAAAAATCCATTTTGGTTGTATGCTTTCATGACATATTAACTCAATCTTTTTTAAAAAAAAAATGGTTTCACTGATTTTACTGCCATTATACTATTAATACATTAAGAAGATATTTAATTAAGACATATCACAAGGATAATTAAATCCCAGTTCATCACACTTTAATTAATTACTCAATTACCAAAGCACAACAAAATTCTAAAAAAGTTACAAGGACATAGAATAAGAATGTGAGCACATATGGTAAAAGAAAAATCAGGGTAGAAAAATCAATGCATCCCCTGAGCACCCCACTATTTGCCAACATTATGCTAAATGTTACACATGCAAAAGTGGTTAAAACATGTTTCCTTCCCAAGAGCTTAAAATCTACTTGGTGACAGCTAACTGCATAAACATAAACACTTATAGGAAGTATCTAACTTTCCCACACTTATAAAAATCCTCCAAAATCAAACCAAAAGAAAACAGAAAGGTCAATGAACTCAGATTTATTTTCTCAAGGACACACTCTGCTTTCCTTTGGGTAGGCCTTGGGCAGCACTCCTGGCAGGCTTCTGGCTGGCATTTAAACTTTATCTTGGTTATTATAGCATGCCAGTCATGAAACTATATTTATATTATTCGTCAAGTGCCTTATTACCTTGAAGAATGAAAGATGCTACAGGAGTTAAAAAAACATTATGTCTACAAAGGAATGGCTTGGCTTAAAGCTAAGCTAAGCATTTCAGTTCCACTTAAGCTTTAGGTATTACCATATCTTTGTAATGCAAATTATTCAAGAATTTTCCTAGCCCTGGGAACTTTCAGGCTTCCAAAACTGAGACTAGTTCATCTGTAATATTCAATAGTTCTGCTGTATTATGTGGATATCTCAGAATAGCAGGGAAATCAGCCTGACTGCTTAACATTATAAGTTATGATGTGTGTGTGTGTGTGTGTGTGTGTGTGTGTGTGTGTGTGTGTGTGTAGGGTTTGTTTTAACATGAATTTTATGAAGAAATTGTAGATATAAAATAAAAATTACAGAGTTCAAATTAGTAAGATCTGCCTATAATTTCTTCAGAAGTGATATTGCCAAAATTAAATTGCTTCAATACAATTTTAATTAAACCATTCTGATTTTGATTTTTCTTTTGTTTTCCTAGCATATTATTTTCTGAAAACATAAAATACAACTCTCAAGTCAAAGTTTTCATCTCACCATTGTATTGAGTATTGAGATAATTAAACCATTCTGATTTTGATTTTTCTTTTGTTTTCCTGGCATATTATTTTCTGAAAACATAAAATACAACTCTCAAGTCAAAGTTTTCATCTCACCATTGTATTGAGTATTGAGATAAAATGAGCTTTCAGTTCAAGATCTTCTAAAGATTTGGTGAAATTTTAAATTTAGTAAAAGGCATGAGATTGAGGAAAAGATGTTAACAATGGTGCATGTGGAAAGCCAATTAAAACACAAAAACAACAACAATAAAAACTACTGGAAACCCCGACCTCATACACTGTCATGAAAGTCTCCACTCCATTCCTAATTTGATTGATTAATTTTTCTGGGTTGGAAAATCAGACAGAGATTACATACAGCATAAGCATCTGTACCAAAAACTACATTTCAGAATTGTGGGGTTTAATAAAAATTTCAGTGTTTTAGTCTATTGTTCCTTAAAGAATTGTTACCTTTATAACTATAACTGTAAGGAATTTAAAATTCAGTGAAGTTGACAGAATACTACAGGCTATTAATCACCTACAAACACAACAGAGCTAAATAGGCTAGTGAACAATAGGATGTGGAAAAAAATAGGAAAAAATGAGTAATTCTGACTAAGTAGATGAAAAACATAGATTTGGGGTGTTTCATGTGGAAGTTGAAGGATATGGACTTTCATAATGGGTGTATGGAGAAAAACTCATCCCAGCTTGAGAGAACATTGCATATGAAAATTGCCCAGTGAGATGCCTGACATCAGGGGCCAGTCAATAAATATATTTTCCTCACTATGACCAAAGACACAGCATGTTCCTGACTGGCATGTTTGAGGAAAGGTTAGTTGAGGAGCACAGCTGGAGTGTAAAGTGTGAAGGGATTATCGAAAAAGACAAGGAGTTGGGTCTTGAATCTAAAACACATGGTTTTTTTTTTAATCAATTAATTTGTGTGATCTTGGGTAAAAGTCTTATTCTCTGGGCCTGAATTTTCTTATTTGTGAAATGGGGATTGTATTAGTTTCCTAGAGCTGTGGTAACAGAACACCACAAACTTTGTGGATTAAAACATAAGAAATGTATTGTCTCACAGTTCCAGAGGCCAGAAGTCCAAAATTAAGGTGTCTGGCATGCCTATACTTGGTGTGATCACACAATATGGTTAATGTTTAAATAAAAAGAAATTTATTACAATTAAAAGACACATTGCCATTACCCCCCCCCCCCCAAATACTCCCATTTGCTTCAAATACACTTATCCCATCGTTCTTGACAATGTCTGAAGCAGGTCTGGAAGTCCTGTTTTGTGAGTGTCTTTAGTCACACTGTTGTGACTGCCTTGATGCCCTGAATCATTTTGACTTTGGGGAAGAAACAGAAGTCGCATGGTCGCATGGTGCCAGATCCAGTGAATAAGGTAGATTAGGACACACCATAATGCTTTTTTTTTGAGGGCAGTGTCACTGGCCCTCATATGTGGGACCCGAACCAGGGCTGCTGGCTTCCCAAGCCAGCGCTTAACCACCGCACCACTCAGCCGGCCCTACCATAATGCTTTTATTCGACAGAAACTTCTGTACCAGAAGTGATGTGTGACACAGAATATTGTTATGATGGATGATTTATGGCACACTTTTTAAAACACACCTCTTAATGGTAGCCTACATTCAACTGACTGCACTGAACAAGTTGAAAGTTGTTATACACTAGTAAGGTTTGTCAT